>CM059569.1:48229162-49429162 GCA_030386875.1 Morinoia aosen
ATAGGTGTGCAGGATTCATAAGTGAAATAATTTTAATATGCCGCATGCAAGACTAATATTTCACGTTTACCACGTTGTCATCTCTGTGTCCTGATGGAGTTTGACGCAATGATTTCTTTAGGCAGGCATACAAGTTGCACGACAAAACAATCGTCGGATTATTATATTCAGATGGCAGCAAGGGTTGAAACGTAAAACTTTTCACTACGCATGGTGTTCATGGAAAGGAAGTCTAGTAAGTAAAATGATCTGAATTATTTTGCATTTAGTAAAGCAGACGAATATTTTTGCTGGAAAATTGTTGCCCCATTTTTTGAGGCGATAAATTTAATTTCAGGGGAAAAAACTGAGTACCGGTACGTTATTCTACATTATCACAACGAAAAATATTATTATTCAAGTAAGCCCTGCAAAACTTTTCTCTGTGTTATTACAACAGAAAATATTGATGGAGCTTGTAGGAGCACTTGTTCAAAAAAAAAATAAAATAAAAAGTAATGAAGGCATCTACGGATGCTTTATTTCCAATCAAGCCTGATACATATCACCTTGTACATTGGATTTTCAAATGCCTTATAACTAACGCCAGGACGCCATGACGCTTTCCCCCGGGTAAGACCGGTACCCATTTCAGACACCTGGGTAGAGTGGGGTATTGTGCTTGGAATTTTTCTCCTATACCCAACACAGAAAATCGCCACTGCCTGCGCCGAGATTCGATCCCGGGTCTCTGCCGCACGGCGGCAGAACCTCTAGCACATGGCTATGGCGGCACTAAAAAAATGTATATTTCCAAGTTGTCACATGAGATACATGCCAACATATTGGCTTTTAAAAGTTTCTTAATATAGGACATCCTAAAACAAATGTTCCATACGAGGAGTACTAATTGACAAACCATCCGAGGTGTACAAGTAGATAAGCCATACGAGGCATAATAATAGACAAACTATTCGAGGTGTACTAATAGACAAACTATACGAGGTGTACTAATAGACAAACTATCAGAGGTGTACAAGTAGATAGACCATACGAGGCATATTAATTGACAAAATATATAAACCATTCGTGATGTAAGATAAGAATCATAAGAACTAGACAACAGACGTAGTCAAGATGCTCAATATATCAAACGAATGGCTGGCTACCTGCACTATTAACACAGGATAGAATGCAGAGTATTATATTGCAACGGTTCTCTTGTTACTTTTCTTATTTAACATTGAGTTGAAACACGTTCACCTGATGTATTTGCTCCCCGGTCGTTCTTCAATATCGGTAACATCCCTCGTTATATTCGATGGAAAGTAAAACACACAGTGGAAATCATTTATTTAATCTTCAATATAGATACGTGAAATTTTGAATGAGTCTTTATAAGTTCAAAACATGTGAAAGACGAGTGAGGCACCGAGCCCCTGAAATACAAGGCTTTTTTGGTCTTGAGATCCCAGAGTTAATCAACACGTCTGCTGCTTATCGTCAAGGGAGTGAGGATCGGGTGTAATTTAGTTGGCGAGTGCAGAGTTTGTTCCTTTTAATCACATTAAACTTGTGTGCATGAAATCTTGCCTGGCCAATTTTTAGCTTCCGCTCTTCCACATTATTTCAAATATTGTGCTATGTTTCTAGTCATGTCTTACCATAATTCAAATGAAAACACAAACACCCATCATTCATTTATTTTGTCATTTCAAGAATGTCATTATTGACTATCTCTTTACCACTGCCATTTGATAACAGCATTGGGTCGATCACCGATTTGTGAGAACTCCAATTCTTTTAAACTGAGTATTGCCAGATGAACATGTTCAAAAAATTACTCATGATCGAATTGGCCAATGGTTACTTGTCCAATGGATAGATAGTTCACTGATAAATTCCGAAACAGCACACTTGAATGTTACTGAGGCTAAAGTTAATCTGTGCGCCCACGAACCTTCCTGTTATGGGAACTACAGCTTCAACAAGGTACGAGTCCTCAAGATTTGGATACGTGGGAAGACCTGAATGATGTCCTAGTTGCGAATAACTTGTGAAATCACCCGAAGTGGCAGTCATTCCTACACGAATATCAACGTTATGAAAATTCAGAGTAAACGGTCGTATTAGAGGTGCAGAGATGCAGTACTCACTGCTCACTTTATGTTCAAGTTTAAAACAACGAACGGCTTCTGAACTGTTGCGGTTTTGAAGCAGCTGTCCATTGCATAGCGTACACCCGGCTGTAGAGTTAATTCTGCGGATCACGTTTCGGACGTGTGGGATTGCCAGCGCTAAAAAGTGTACTGTTATACCGAACTGAGCAGTTACAATTCAGTGAGGGACTTCATTCATCGTAAGTGAGGTCCTCGAGCCTCGGAGATGAGGTTGAGTAGCAGTAGCCCTCCCATCCCCATGTTGCAGGCGGTTTTACACCAGTCCCGTGCTACCCACGCTATTGTGATGTAAAACTGATTCAATCCATCATCGTAGTTGGAGAGCTTGATTTGTTGCTGCTCAGTGTTGGGCCCGCAACTTTTAAAATGTTGCGGCGCAACCGCAACCGCAACACCACAAAAAAAGTTGCGACGCAAAAGCAACAGCAACTTTGAAAAAAACAAGGTTGCGATCGCATCCACAGCTTTTTAATTATTAAATATAATTTTAAATAAATATTATTCAATATATTTTACGTATATATTGCTATGAATAAAATAATGTCATGATATTCAAAATGGTGCATTGTTTCACTAAACAAATTAATAAATCGAGTGACTGTGTGGGCTAGAATTGAATGAAATATCAAGATACTGAAAGAAACGTTTCATTTTTAAATATAGCATGAAAAATACAATGAATTTTATTTTCTAATAATAATAAAGTTGAAAAGTACCTAGCTTGTAGCTATATATTTTCTTAGGAGTTCCGTATATATAAAGCAAAAAAATGAGAGAAAGAAACGCTTCATTTGTAAATATAGCATGAACAGTAAAATGAATTCCATTTTATAATAATACCTAGCTAGAAGCTATATTTTCATGGGAGTTCCGCATATATAGCAAAAAAATTAGAAAACAGAAAAGTGCAGAACATTTGTGCAGCCTATATGACGCATAAAGAAAACTATGCATATGCTCCTGTAATATATGATATTCATCTGCTTTATTTGTTCCTCTGTTATGATTTAATACTGGTTCATGATCTCAATGTGACAATGTCAACGCACTGTAATGATGATCAACTTTGCGTTTCGAAAATGTTAACATTTCAGAATGTTTGTCTGGAAGCCGAGCACGTTGTGGTCTCAAAATTTCTTTGCCTAAAGAGAACAGTCATTCGACTGCAGCGCTTGATGGTATAGGCGTGTTAAATTGGATGAACGAAGCGACAAATTCACTTGGAGAAAACATCGCTCAGTGAACATCAGGGTGGCTAGTTCTGTTGATTACTGCCTGTTTCAGCCAATCATTGACTTGTTTCAACGAACATTTCTTCGTTTTTTCCTTATCATCCGATATCATTACGACGTTGAAGAAGTCATCTCCGTCATCTACGTCCTCGGCACTGCTTCCCTCAGTTGAAATACCATTTTCAGAACTGTTATTAAGGTAGGCGATTGGTGTTTTTGTTATCACCTCCACTCTTTATACTTCGTTAAGCCATTTTGGCTTAAAATGTGGATGCAGAGAGGACGCCAAGATAAAATCGTCCTTGTGAATTACATTGACAAATCGCAACATCTAGCTATGTAGATTTGCCGTATAACACGTAATTTTACACTTACAACTCACATCACTCCTAATAACATATGTTATATAATGAGTTACATTAAATATACTTATATACTGTAAGCAAAGTGTATGTGTATCACTGTATCGCCTAATGCTAATAATAAACAGTTGCCAGATGAGTTGTATCCTGTACGGTTTAGTTTCAAACGAGAATGAAACGCGTATTAAACTTTATTGAAGTTATTTTAAAAATTAAATTACCATCGTGATGTTGCGGTTGCGAGTTGCGGCCAGACACGTCGGAAATTGTTGCGATCGCAACTGATTCGCAACTTTCTAAAAATTATTGTGGCGCAACCGCAACCGCAACAGAAAAAGTTGCGATCGCAATTGCGGCCGCAACTTGTTGCGGTGCAACTGCCCAACACTGTTGCTGCTGAACAGAACTTGAACCAATGCAACTCTCACTGACTTCAGAGATCGTCTAGTTATAGAGAAATGCCGTCCCCAGTGACACAGCCATCAGCTTCAAACAAATTCGCTTGGTCTCTATCAGTGACATCATTCCTGAAAACTAAGCTACTTTGACAATTATATTCCAGTAAACTTTTTATTGGAAAAGTATTTGACGGTTGCATTTTATGTGACATGCACCAATGCGATTCGGGCATTTGCTTCTGGAGCCATCGGCTCACACTTGGACCTGAAAACCAGCATGGGCGCTTTCCATTGATTGTATTCAATGCAAGTGCTCAAACAACTTTTCCCGCATCACATTTGCGCAGTGTAATTAACTTAATGTCTTTACACTTGCATTGTGAGAACTTAGTGAATACAATGTACTAGCTGAAGAACTTTGGATACTTCCTAACCCTCGTGTTTTTTTGTACTGTTTTCTGGCCTACGAGCTGAAAGTGTAATTTTTCCGAAGTTCGAAACATTTTGATTGTACAGTCCAAATTAATTTAGTTTAGGAAGCAATGTTTGGTAAAAATTTTCGAGAAATAGTTTCATAGATTTAGAGACTGATTCGTTCAGTACTGACTACACTTCAGGTTGACCGATGAAGCTACATTCTTCAGAGAAGACTGCTTCGTGTTATTACAAGCACTCAGGCGTATTGATGACAAATTCTGCGTTATCTTATTGCGCTAGCAGAATTCAGGCTCGAATTTAACAACACGAAAGCTTTAGAAACTTTGTATTATGTGCGTAATGATTCTCGAGCCTTAGTGTCAAACACTAAAACTTTTAGCACATCCATTGTCCTTTTTTGCTCAACTATTACTGCAAAATTACCCATAAGTAGTGCCTCAGTTCACTTCATTCTGGAAAACTTGTATGTATTGCTGTTTCGCGTGATGTTCCAGGTCACTTTGTATATAACTTGTGAAAAATCCATTACTGATTATATTATTCGTGATCTTCGAGTATCCATCGGTTAGTAATTCGCGTTCATTTTTCGAGTAGACTCCGGACGGATTTTTCAGCCAAGATTCATGCCACGTCATTCAAATTTCGGGCGTGTAGGCGTTTATAAAATTGTACTTTTGAAATTATTGTGCACAGTAACGATCCTGCAATCATGCTCTAGTAATATAACTCGCAGAAGAATTATGAGAGCGATTATGAGAGCATAAATGCACCCTGGATCTGGCGTGGCTGTTACGAACCAATTAACGCATACCGACGCTCTCACCCGCAAACGCTCTCCTTTTCACTACACTATCAAAAGAGAGTCAGAAATTTATGAAGTTGGATTCTCGATTGAGATTTAGCATATAATTTGCTTAGGCTTTTCTTTGTGTGGAAATCTTTCCATTCACCCACTACGTTCTTGATATTCGAGGAAATTTAAGCCAGATTACGTAAAAAGCAACTCTAACAGTAGGTAGCTATTCTCATCCCAACCTATCATGTGTTGCGTAGAGAACTGTAATTTCTTAAATCAATCTTTGAAGTTGTCACAACGCAGGTTCATGTTCAGGTACTGCAGCTGATGAGTTGCAAACACAAATTTCAGCGTTGCGTTAGCATAATATTCGGCTGTGCTGGTGAGTTTCATCAGCTATGCGAAAATGCATATTGAATGTTGCAGTTTCTTTATTATCATGATATTGTGAGTCCCTTGAAAGCTTGTATGTATGAACAACGGTGAGAAGGCACTTATCGATCGTAACAATTGTCACCAAAACTGTTTAACAGTTCATCGGATAGACACCAGCCATTCAAATCAAAGGGCTTTTTTCATCGAGTTTTTTTCGGTGAAAATTCCAATACCTTAAAAAGGCTAATGCAGCCGTAAGGAAAAACCATAAATAGTTTCATTTTGTTGTCACGATATGCTTTTACAGTTTCATCACAATGAAAACGCCGTCTCAGTTAGACTAGCTCAATCCTAGTTAAATTTTTCTAGACTCGACTAACACACAAAAAATTCATTTTACCAAAGTAGTCATAACATTTTAAAGTTGAGACATATTTCAAAACTATAGACTTAGAAGGCTTTAAAATAACAAGTTTGTCGCTCACTGTATGGTCGACCAACTCTGTAAACTCAGCAAGATTAAGGCTTCCCACAAAACTTCGTCAGCAACTCACTTTTTACTGTTGAGAAAAACTGTATTTTATTACTGATACTCTCACCTACCGTCAACAACAACATGCAAAAAAAAATATTTTTATCTTCACTGTTGAGTTCTGCATTGGGGGAGAAGTGCTCAAGTGGTGGCTCCTCATTACATTGGTTGGCTGAGATTAGAAGAACCTCGTGTGTGACTCAGAGCTAACTTCAGCACAATTTGTTGTCTCTGATGCTGGTGCAAAAGTGCTGGGAGCTCTGGCTAAAATAATGCTGTGGTGACGTGTGAGAGTTCGGATATTATTTTATCATAAATATCCCGCAAAACTTGAACTATAACCCGAAAAATGTGATAGCAGTGCGGGGATCAATATTTTGGGATTGGTATTTCTGCATAATACGACCGGAAATCTCTATCAGAAAATTGTTTTGTTTCAAATGTAGGGTAAAAAATTTCACTGAACTTTCAACGAGGAATGTACCATGGTGAACTTGAATGGTAGTTTTTAATGTCTCACCAAGTACAGATGAGTTCAGATTTTGGTTGACACATATAATGTTTTAAAAAAACAAGTGGCGATATCGACTCTCCCGCCTGTAGACTTGTACGATCCACGTTCATAATTCATAAATGTCTGTAAACAAATGACTAATCAGTCACGTAATTTTAACTACAGTAGTGCTATTCTCCAGGGAGATCTCACCAACAAGAAAATTGAGTATGCACTTTCGTTGCAAAGCTCTTACAAATACAACCACCTGCATGCAAAGGCTGAAGTAATGATATACTTATTTCCAGATACCTATATATACAGTAGCATTTGTAGACTAGTTTGAGGATTTTATTTTACCATCTTATAAGACTATGTATGCCGTTCATTTAGACTATCACGGTAAGTTTTTCAGTTAGTGCTGTGAATAATATCGTACAGATGTTTGCCTGCACTACCTATACACTCTCGCAGTCACGATGTGAAGCTCAACATTGTAAGGTGAGACATTTGACACGATATGTCATGGCGTTGAAAATGGCATCATCCGATGCATCAAGCGTCAGGGGTCTCTTTGCAAAACTTTTCTCTTCTGATATTCGCAAAAAAAAAGAGATCACATGGAGACAGGCGTGGTGGAAGAGCTGGCCAGGCTATGGTATAGTGTAATGAGGCGAGGCGGCCTGGAATCAATCGTTTCAGAACTTCTAAAAAACTCTCATTGCATGAGCGGTGAGAGTTTTAGCTCCATCAATCACGGAGGTCCATTTTCATGATCGTTGATTCAGAAATGTAAAAAGTTCCGTATCGTAACAAGGCGGTCAAAATTCACTATCGCTGTGTGTCGACCACCATCAAAAAGTACGACGCTATGGTACAGAATTCTGCAATACCACACAGAACAGTAACTCTCTGACTGAAAAAAAGGATTTTCTTCTGGTCACTATCAAAAGTTTTGCTAATTTACAAAGCCCAATAAGAGGAAGTAGCTTTTTTACTGCAGAATAGACGACCAGGCTGAACTTATGCATATTTTCACTCTCGTAGTTTAAACAGACGGAATTTGTTTGTTAACCTCCCAGCAATCAATTTATAATAAGTTCCAGCCAGAGGTGCATGAATTTTAGTCGTCTTTCATTATACAACTCGTTCTTGCACGTACTAACTATCTGAACAGCTTAAACTTAATTACGATGTTAAATTAATTCATTTTCTTTTCAGCATAACCTAAAAGAAAATAACCAGGTAACCGCATTTTCAATGAATAGAAAAATAATTCATATTTGTCCATCAGTAGAAGACCATGGTTTCTTTTCGATGTAGAGGCATTTTCACTATAAGTTTCAACAGCCTTTAAATTACTTCTGTAACATGTGGGAGTGACATTCTTCAGTGTATCACGCCAGAGATATTCGAGGGATTTCCAAGCTAGCCAAGGATATTCAATTTTTTATTTGAGCTCAATTGCATGAGCGTGAGCATGTCTAGAATGATCACACGCTAGTTTTTCATATAAAAAAATGTTATTATCATTCTTCTAATTTTTCCTCTTCACGGTGAATATCTGGAGTTCTCATTTTTTGCGTTGAATTTTTGTGCGTTCAATTTTTCCTACATGCGTGTCTTAGATTTCATTAGCATATCTCAAATTGGAAGAGAGTGAAACAAAGAAAGTTTTTCATTGTTTTACTCATCACAGCAGATACGCACGCAACACTTCTATAACTACCCAAAGAGTTCATAAACCAGGGAAATATCAATAAATTTAAGATATATGACTTATGAAAAAATATTGAACACACCAAAGACGATGTGCTATCATGAGGTACCAGAAAGAAGTATACATGTTTCTAATTCTTCGTGTATTTAGTGCGAGTTTACTTATTATATTTCATTCAAAACGTTGAATTTAGTTACCCCTAAGCCTCAAGTTCATTATTTGATTTACAGGCCCGTTTTGCGTTTTTTTGAGTGTTACGCCTCATTTCCTTCTCTCACCGTCGCACTTGAAACTAACAAACTGTCTACTTTTTTGCAAATTTATTTCATCATTCCAAGAACATCATCTCTAACTTTAACCTTTCGACAAGCACCTGGTATTCTAGACTCGTGTTCATCACGATATCATTCAATCATATAGATTTCTAAGCTTCTTCTCCACAATTAAACAGGTCGTTTTTTGCTATTAATGCGTCACTGTAGGCATGTCCCCTCAGTTTCTATTTTTCCATTTCATTTTTTTTCATTCATGATTTAAGCTCCAGACACACTTCTGAATGAAGTCTTATCCCTCAACCGTACTGTAAATCTACACTATAAATTAGAGCCGCGTCCGTCTGTAAGAAGCCAGCCGAAAGTGTGTGATGAGCGTCATATTCGAGTAGGAATGAATATCACGTGAATTCTTAGTAAATAGGAACGAGTTTCATGTGATTTGTCGAACATTATTATACATTTTTGAAGGGCCGTGTTCACTCGGCCTCATCAGCTCTCGAGAGATTGAATTATTTTATTTCTTACGGCCTTTATTTCATTCACCTTTATTCTTATTGCAAATAAAGGGGGTGAACTAGTACAAATAATATTTATGTTTGTTTCAATACCTAGAACTAGCAGCAAACGGCTTTACAGAAATTTGAAAATGTCATAATTTTCCGTTAGTTCTCATAGATCTACATCTTGCTGTGCCGAGCATGGTTGCTGGATACACCATAAGGATGTAATTAAGCAGTACGTGTCATCTATCTGACCTCTGGATGTCCACTAACATAGCTCAAAATGACACACTTGAATCTGTTTCTTGCTAGAATTCACCTGCACAGATAAGAACCTTCCTGTTATAGGAACTTCAACATCAAAGTGATACTCGAAACTAGGATAAGGAGCAGGACCTGGAAAATATCCTAATTTCGTGTAACTGGAAAAATTGCCAGAAGCGCCGGTCATTCCGACACGAACATCTGTGTCGGTAAACACCGTATCGTAATTAGAATTAGACTGTGCCATTATAGAGACAGAATTTATTGCTCGTACCTTCTGCAAGTCGAAAACAATGAAAGGTTTCTCAACGCTTTGTGATAAATGGCAGCTGTTCATCGTATAGTCGTGAACACCATCGAGCAAATTCGCTGGTACACGCGAAGCCTGGAAACCAACTGGGGACGCATCGTACACGGTGATGCCAGACTGAGCAGTTACAATGTTATTCCGTCTTCCGTTAGTAAATCACTTCATCAGAGGAGGCCCGCTCGGGTCTTTGTTACGAGCCGCGGAGATGAGGTTGAGTAGCAGTAGTCCTCCGTTCCCCATGTTGCAGGCGGCTTTTCACCAGTCCCGTTTTCCACAGGCAGCTGCCATGTAAAACCGAGTAAATCTATCATCGTAGCTGACGAGCTTTATATGTTCCTGTTGGACAGAGCCTATCCGGCCCTCACTAACTTCGGTGATCGTCCAGTCGTGGTGGAATGCCGTCACCAGCATCGCAGTCAGCAGTATTATAAAAATTTGCTCCACTTCAAATGGCGATTACATCCCTAGAAAAAAAGAGCTACTCTGAAAACACATTTAAAGTACTCTATATAAGAGGATTTTGATTAATGACTAATCTAAGAGTAACATGCACACATTCGCATCATGCTTGACCGAAATTTTTCTCAACCACTTCCGTGAATTTCATTTTGTCTATCGTATTTACGTTTATTTTGACTATCGTTGGAGCTGAGAGACGACCGGAAATTTTTCTCTCACGTTCATGAAATAATGAGTTGTTTAAATTAATTTCCGATTTTAATTCTACTCATTAATCTGAGCTTTCTTACGTTTTTGCGTTAACATGTTTCACGCGAAGAGACCCACCGGTGGTTGCTGGGGGGATTTTCATAACGCTACTCACCGACCTGTAGTCACTGACTCAATTGGAATAAATACTTAATGAAAGCTAAATGAAGGCACGATCCAGGTAGTATTGCTATTTTAAAAATTGCTTACAACACTTGACTTCAAATTTTTATTTAATATTGAACTTCAGTTTAACAAGTTAACGCGTTAAGGGGGGCTTCAGAAATACTATATGTAGATTATACAATGTACAATATATTATAAAATGTTTTCACAAGCGTTCGGTCATGTGATTCAGCTGATATAATGGATGTACGTGGTCAGATGTTGCTGCTGATATAATTCAGGTAAATCATTAAGTGTTACAGATCATATAATTTTGGCAGATGTTGAGGTATTTCCCCTAGAGAATAGTGTGCTGGAGTGTTGCAGCAGTTACAACGCTAGTTCTCAGTCCTGTGTTGGAAAAAGTACAACGTAAATGCTGTACATGAACACATGTTGCTGTCTCTATAGTGCTGAAACATTTTAAAGATGTACTTTCTTCCATGGTCCCTGAATAAACTTGCTTAGGGGTAGTTTTGATTTAATTTTACAATATATACTAAAGCTGTTAATCATTTATGAAAAGGAACAGCATTGCAACTTCGTAGGGCGTTCACAATAAAACTTTTTTCCATTGAAGGACTAGTATTTCGAAAAGCTAAGCTATGCCCTATTCGAGAATCGATAACTACTTTTTGTTAATTATTAGCACAATGATTTTACTTATCAATTGGCAGAAAATAGTGTGGATCTGTTTTTTTTAACACTTCTTAGGTCGCTTTATCTCGAATAAGTTTTGTCAGAAAGCGTTGTATTTCACTCAAACAGTCAGAAAGTTCTTACACTGAAAACTATTTAAGAACTGCAGAACCAATCGTCTTGTGAAGCTTCAGTATTTTGTTCACTTGTATAGTCGACCAACTAATGCAAATAGACTAAGAAAACTTCTACAGTATTTCCCTTTAAAATTATGATGCAAACTAATTTTATTTGGTATCACTTTACCCTTCGGTCAACAATATCTTCCCCATTGAGTTTTGTAACTGGAAATTTAGTGCTCAACTAAAGAGGCTTTTCCTTGCCGCGATAAACTGAGTTTAGAGGAACCTCGTGAGTGGCACAGAGCTAACTTCAGCACAATTTGCTGTCTCCGATGCTGGTGCGAAACTGAGGTGAGCAGTGGCTAAAATAGAGCTCTGTTGACCTGAGCGTGTCTGAAGATGATTTTACTACAGTTATCGAGAACAACTTGGGCTCTGGCTCGGAAAATGTGATAATTTGGTGGTGTTTATTACTTGGATTGGTGCCTCAACATAATACGACCAAATTCCACTGCACTTTAACAAGCACGAATATTCAGTGGCAAAGTAAGATAGTCAATTTTGAATGGCACATGCAGTGATTTAGGAAATACATAATTAGATGTCATATTGGTTTTTTAAACTATTGACTCGTTCAATGGACGCGCTTAATTCAACTTTGCCTCTAAATATAAGATGAAACAATCACATAATTCTAACTGTTGTGCTGTAATTCGTCAGGAGTCTTTCACAAACAAAAAACCGCAGAGCCACTTCTGGGGCAGGGCTCGAACAAATGCACTCCTCTAGACAAAAGATCAAGCATGATGATATGCCTATTTTCAAATGGCAAAAAACAGGGTAACGTATTATAGGTGGTATATAACGTCGAATTAAAAAAGACTGCAATCAGATGAATGTTGGCATTGGATCATTCAATGCCCATGTTCACAGCTGAAGTCTATCGCCTGCGTTTTGCGTTTTGGCTGGAAGACATCCCATGCAGTCGTATGTTGACCGACTTTGCTTCCGTCGTGAAGACCAACGTTTACACTTACACGATGTGGGAAGAAGAAGGTAGAACATCGCACTTACTACACGCTGCTAGGTGTATACCTGATTTTGCATGGTTAATCATCACATCCGTGTCTGTTCGGAGCCTGATTTGATGCTCCAGCTCAAAAGAAAAATGACCCGGATAAGTTATTTGTTTACAATTTAGAGCGTTTGATTGCTGAAAATTAAACTAAAATCGCGAAGTTCAGCTCGACAACATTTGTGGTCTATCAGTATTTTTGTTTCTGCGCTCAGCTCTTCTCAAAATCCTGCATTTGATTTCACTCTACCCCACTATTTCGCAAAATTACATAGATATACGCGAAAAAAATGTCCAGGGATAGAGTCATCATAACAGAAGAAGCATCCAATTCTTAATGCACGTACGAGTATCACGTGCTAGCACTTTCGAGAGAATTATTTAAAGAACAATTATTTAAATTCACTAGGTAGTTACTAATTCGTTGATCTGTAATCATTTCCCCTGAGTGAGTTTTCGCTTAATGTCGGTGAGCAAATGGATAATCAGTTCCTTCTTCCGTCAATTCTGGCAGTGAACTCTACTAAGTGGCACCAAATTGCTGATAACTTTTTGGTCATCAGTGGCTTCAGACAGAATGTACTGCAGTCGTTTTTACTACACTTGACCTCTACTGGCATCGATTCACTGCAACCAGAAGTTTAAAGCTCAACGCTGTTTTCTGAAGCAGCTCTAAACTAGACTCACAGTTCTGAAGGGCAGCAAACTAAGGGCGGTAACCACCAATTTTGTACTGGGAGATGACTGAGTAATTTTTCGTTTACTTGAATGAGCAAAATGATGTGAAATTAGTACCATTAATTTCATACGTTGTTCATCAATAAATGTCTAAAATACTATCGAAATCATCTCGTTCTCAAATTCGTGGGAACTGTCAAAACTCATGAAGGAAAACGTAGTAGCTGAAAAAGTAGAATACTGTTCACTTGACATACGGAGTACCTACAAAACCATCGAATATCAGATAACTCAGAATTCAAACTGAAGCATATCACAAAACCGGTAAAAGCATCGTGTTTTCAAGAAAGGCATAAATATAACTTTCGAGTGTCCTCATCACTAATTTTCAGGACCTTAAACAATGAAGAAAATAGCAATAACAATTAAACATTTTAAAATTTTGCAATTAAGTAAAAAATTTTCAATTCGATAAAAATTAGAAAATCATATTTAATAAATGCAGCACTACAGTTCAATAGTTGAAGTTACACAGATCTTGAATGATAGCTTAAATGGATTGAATCCATGAATTAACGCTTTTATACATCTCACTGCGTGAAGTGTCAGTCAGTTCACGTCCTACGATCAGTTATCTCTTAAACTTGAATAGTTCAAAGGAGACTCACAGCAATAATTAATCCATATTTCTGCAAATGAAGCTCAAATGTCTCTGTCTCATTATATGCATTCCCAACACAGCGTTTGTCACATTCCCACACCGCTTTACCAAGTAACGAAGTCTCTTACCCGTGTGGCCAGTGTGATGCCGCTCGTTGTGAGGAGACAAAACGTCACCCCTGCACACACCTGCATAGCGAAGCGGAAACGGTTTACTTCTCGTACCGATGGATCCTTAGCTTTCTTCCATTCAGTCATATTAAAAACCATACTTTAGGAAAGATCATCCTATTTTGAAGACTATTTTTATTTCATCGCACCCTACTCCCCTGACACCTTACGTAGAAAGTATTTCATCCTGACTCTCAAGCCCTCTCTAAACGATCAATCCAACTCTTTGCCACTTTAGATACCGATATAGCGTTTCACAAATTCTATTTCAGTTTTTATTCTTACTCGCAGGATAGCAAAATTTCATTCATTTCTATACTTTAGTGTTTTCATTTTCTTGGTTTTTTAGAGACAGAAAATGAGTAACTAGGACGCTCAAAAGATTTACTTTTAATAAATCTTTACAAAAACCAAAAGTTTTTAGGGACGTTTGGGATATATTTAATTTTAAAATGAGTCATTCCCGTTTTACAGTAAGTACATCACAAGCACGTATTCAAATGTTACGTTCGTTGTGGAGCTACTATATTTAGTGGAAATGCTATGTTTATTTCATCTCAATACGATCATTATTGAACTAGCAATTGTTTTTTAAAACCTTATTTTTCTTTACAGTTAATCCTATGATCAAAAAAAGACCTGCGCTGCAAATCTCTATGGTTTGTTTATTCATTCATGCCATCGACTGCTCAACCCAATAAATATTGTATGTCTGAGAAAAACTGCTGAGAATTTTACTCCATATGAATAGCATGAACTGTTTGTTTTTTATTTTGCTCTCCGTGTATGTCCCCTATAAAAGAAGTATGGCGTGCCTTGCCTTCACTGTTTAGTCCTGCATCAGAAGATTGGTGCTCAAGCTGTCGCTCTTCATCGTCTCGTTAAAATGAGATTACAGGAACTTCTTGGGTAACTTTGACTTCAGTGAACACAAGATGCAATCTCCAGTGCTGGGGTAATACTGCTGGGAGCTGTGGTTAAAATAAAGCTGTGCATGGTGACGTACTAATGCCAAAAGGTGTTTGGCAGCAAATACAAAGGCTCAAGTTGCGCTTCGGCACGGACAATGGGATATTAATGGGGTAACAATTATTTCCTGATCAGTGTCTATACATAATACAATTACAAATATCTCACGAAGTTTGGAATTGAACGTGGGGGATTTGTGCGGCATGTGGACGTTTCTCTTGAACACTAGAGCTCGTTAAGTTGATTTAAACAGCTTCAAACCGTTTATCTTTCGTAGTAAGGCCTTAAATTGCTCCTCATTTAATTAAAGCAACATTTTTCCTATTCATCAATGTACGTAAGACAGAGCATTCGTTTTTTTAAATGTGACTTTAGTCACTAATTTTCACCAGCCCTCAAACCTTTCTGGTCTTTTGATGTCAAAAGTTGTAAGTGGAGTCTCTCAAAAATTAGTTCCAGCCCGCATTTGAAGGAATTTATTCAGCAAGGCAGGGGTATTTTAGTCTTTGCTCAACTTGGCATTTTACTGTACTCGTAAAAAACGCTAAAGTGTTTGGTATGTAGGAATTTGCGAACCAGCTTACCTCATTTTCACTTCAGCCCACTGAGCTGCTACATCACTTTGGTGGCTTGCGAAGTTTCAGTTGACTTCCCAATCGGTAAATCCTGTCGACGATTATTTCCTAATCATTGAGTATTCGAAATTCTTCTGTAGAATGTTTGGCTGATTTAGCTAGCTAGCGGCCTTAAAACTCATTTCATTGATCTTCCTAATGATACTTTTTTTGCCCAAACACTCATGACGACTGCAGAGGATGAGAGGTAAACTTCTTCACTATCACGCACAAAAGGTATTTTCCTGAGTTTGCCGACTGCGTTAATGCTGGCTTGAAAATCACGGATCCCTAAAGTTTTCTAGAATAATTTGACGGCATGCCCAACGCACGAAAAGTTTGCCACGAAACATCTCTCATACCAAGAAACGGCTTTCAACCTACTGTTTAACCGGTGTTAATCTAGAATAGTTACAATCAAAGTAAGCTGTGCACGGAGAGGATATTTGAAGCTTTGTGTAAATGATTTAATTTGTCAATTTGATTCAACTTTTCATCGTTCTTTTATTGCGTAAAATATGATGCTACAGCTGTGCGTTTCAAAATGAGTTATGTTTTCAAGTGTTTCTACAGCATTTACACCTCTGAGTACAAATCATAACTTATGAATATGAGTCAAGCCTCACACTAGTGAACACTGGGACACACTCAGCAGTTGTCCATTGTGTGTTATTGGACTATGTCAATTTTACAAATTAAAGTGATATGCGCATATGACAGGAGTTAACCACTATTTCCTCCCATTTGCATGTATGAATGAAGCTCTTTGAAAGGTACGCTATGTTAAAATTATTTACTTATGAAGAAACAACTGCGCCAAGTGTCGCCCTCAAGCAGTGACGTTCAGGGACAATTTAGAAATTATTTTTTTCTGCAGCATGAGCCAAAATTAAAATCTCATCACATTATCAGCTGTTTCGCAATCACGAGCGCGCTTCTTGAAAGCGTTCCGAATGACTCAACACAAGCTTTGCAGCTTTTAATTACCATGCTTTGTGTGAATAAAGTGTTGAATTATATCGAAAACGCACTAATTATCATCGGATTTACGAGGAAGTGCATCAATTTCATTTGATCATTTGTAGAGATGTGTCAGTGTTTACGGCGAGCATCGGCGCCTACTTTAAAGCCTGGTGTAACATTAAAAGTGGATGAGCCATTTGGAATACGATCCACTTTTACAGTCCTGCAGCTGCGGGACGGAAGTGAAGTACTGTAATCCCAGCCGCAAACACCGAAAAGTCTGGTACACAGGCGCTGAACTCTTTTGTGTGATTATTGTGAGTATTGAGGAGGGAATTGCAGGCCGTTACAAAGGCCCCGACATTGTCAGCCCTCAATTTCAAGTTCAAGTCTAAGTTCACCGGTCCAGAACTCGTGAAAAATTATTCGCCCACTGAGATAGCGATGAATCTCTGTTAAAAACAACGAGCCATCGAGTACAAATTATTTAAGGAAATCTCACTTGAAAAAAAATTTGGGTTCAAGGCATCCAATCATAATAACAACTCATGTTTGATGTGAGACCACTGATTATTACCATTGTAAGTCATGAGATATATACTGAAAGCGGAGTGGTTTAATCACTTATGCGTCTGCGAGTCATTGCAAAGAGATTGCTGAGATTGAGAAATGCAGTCGATGTTCGGAACTTGCCTTCAAACATATATTTCGACCAGTGACATGGGTATTACGATACCCATGTGTGTGTAGCACATGAATCATTGCTTTAATATATTTTAAAAACAAAAGATGAGTTTTTTGCATCTATATTGGAAATGAAGTTTTTTTAATAAAAATAGGAAATGTGGTACGAAATAGCTACCTTCGATCTTGACCGTTATGGGTACAAACTCATTAAACATATTCGAAAAGTCTTCATAAGCTGAACTTGGTACGTCAAGTTAGAAGAAGAATAGCACTAATCTGTCAGTATCACAATGCTGACACGTGCAGCTGGGCTGTACTTCCTGTAAATTCGTCCGTGGTGCCACACTGGAGCGTGGGCTCAATTGGAGCTCTGCGAGTGTTCCTCGTATGAAATTATAGGTTAATATCACTCCGCAGATAATGAACTCCACGCAGCTCATCCAAAATTGTGGAATTGATACAAAAAATCATTCCAATTGTTATATTTCATTCGTACTGACAATTGTCACGAGAAGTGTTCCCTTCACCTCCTTGTTAACAATTCATTAACAAGAAGATCAGGTTCTCGGAATAGAGGAATGGCACACCTCCAGGCTATATACACAACACAAATTAAATGAATTATCATCGGCAATTACAGCACATATACTAAAATAAAGGTACTCACCGGGTATCGCTGACCCACTTACGCAGCGCATTTTCTGGGCGCCCTCCGTTGCATTACGATGGATTGCTTCTAATATTGTGGGGCATGATACACAGGGTGAATTATGCTTAACATTTATAATTCCCAGCTATACGTGATACAAACATCAATGAGCGCACACACAATGATTGGTGTTAGGAACAATTCCAATTAAGTAATGAAAGCAAATAGCATACGTCAAATGACCTACTGCACATAATTACACAGAAATTTGGCTGGCAATCCATGAACATGTCATTAGAACCCAGTTCAATTTTACAACCTGCCTCAAAGCCTACCCTACTGAATTACACACAATTGATATCCCAGTAAATCTGGCCGGCCAGCCCTTCCCTCACTTTCCCACACATGAATATGACAGAATTCCCCTCAATTATTGTGGCGTTCAGCAGTACAGATGTGGTCATAACGTTCGTTCGCACGTTCCTTCTCAAAGGCACAAATCCAGTTCAGTCTCCACAAGTGATTCTCAGTTCAAAAAATTTATGACGACCTCCTTCCAAATCTCCACTTCTGACTTCTAGTGCGTAACCTCCAATCACGTTAGACATCTGCGACGACCGCCCTGCCTGCAAATAATTTACCAGCTCGTTACTTCTTTTAATTGCCGAAAAATTGTGCTCAAAAATTATTTTAAATTTTTACGTTAATGTGACATTATTTTTCATGACTTTTATTTCAAAACTTCTTTTCAAAAGGAACTGTATATCTTATGATCCGAAATACTCCTTACCCGCCCAACTGTCGTTCAAATTATTACTTCATATACTGCACAGTTTGGTTACGATGTTTTCATTTCTGGAAAATAGACGTGACATTTTTTTAATTTCATTTTAATTTACGGGCCCAAAACAACTTATTCAACTTCCTCTATACGTTCAATATATTCAATATTTTCACTTATATTTTTCAGAATGCTTTTCCAGTATGACACTTTGTTACACGTACTTCTTTCTATGATGATGAACCACGTTAGACTGCTCGCACCTAATCAGCTCTGTCCCTCCGTTCAAAAGCTGTACTCCCCCTTTTCTTCTGTGAGACCAATCATGTTCTCACGGGCTTCTTGAGCGTCCTCCTAGACTTTCCTCTAACGTTCCCATTGGTTTTCCCTGAGGCTGTCCTTTTCTTATTTGCTGTTGAAATGTTTTGCCAAGCGCGCCGTAATCTCCGCCTTCTTCTGAGGTTGTTTGCTTTTCGATAATATCGCTCGCTCTCTCACGGACCTCCTAAGCCTACCATGGTGTGTCATAAATCTGTCACCCTCTTCTGTCCAGCGTCCTCAGCCCCAACGCTTACAAGTGCTTCGAATAAATTTCTCAACATGTGGTTCAGCCGAACCCTCTCAAGTTTCGCTGGCCTCTTCTCCTCATGTTATTTTAAGATCGCCCTGTCTACAAACACTTTTGTGGAAAGGTTTCTCTGCCCTGTAAGAGATCTTGTAACCAAGTTCCCTCAGAAATTCCTTCGTGGTAAAATAATTACAAAACTGCCCGATGCTCTTCAGATTGGCCTTACCAAAACATTCTTTCAACGAACGTGTGGGCTCGATCACTCTCTGTACTGCTGAATGCGCACCCTACAATGTTTTAACAACACATAAAGCAAAGCCCACTGATGTATTTTTTCTTTTTAAAGTACAAAATTTGTTACATTACACACACTTACAAGAATTTTCATTTTTAATTCGCAAAATTTGATCATTCTGAACATATTCTCGACAGGACGGCCCTCCTAGAGTTAAAAAAAATTGGCCTGACAATTTTTTTTTTTTTGAATTAGCCTTCAGCTATTTATTGAATAATAAGTACTACAGTATGCAGCCAATATAAGACACACATGGTAAATTCTACTTAAGCACATTATCATCTAAACTTTGTTCCGCAGAAACAGGGTACCTTACAATTAACACTACAATCATTACTATCAGCCACAGCGTGATATATTGTGTCGTGATCTTCTAACCGATGTATCTGTTTTTTCCCGCCGAAGTAAAGTGCGTACTAAATACTTGAGTAGGTAACCCTAATAACATTCACAAAATTTCACGGGCATCTTTCCCACTCCTCAGACATCCTAAAGTATCGATGATTTTACTCTCCATAGGTTTCAATTCCCGCTTGCATATTCTGTTGTCCAAGTTCTTGACGTTGCTGTTGACTATTCGATGTCGATTCCTTTGGTATCGTTGACGCATTTGCTCTCTTTCCATGCTTCTCTTCTGCCATTTCAATAGCTTCACACACGCGTTGAAGATGGGTACTTAATTTCAGGAGGAAGTGTTGCGAGCCCCATATCCAGACTCGTATGAAATTTCTATACACCACACTAACTTCACGATTCCATTCTGTAAGATGTATCATTATCACGATTCAAATTACCACCAGATCATGTTAAGTGCAATGTTTCACATATATTTTATGAGGTTTATTCAACTCAGTTTTTTAATCGCCAGCTTACTCATGAACCTCGATTCGTTGATCAGACAAATCGATACGTCAGTAAGTTCTGGCGGAAAATACGAGTTGAATCGTCGATAATTTCCTTCACTGCAGTTTCCCTTCGCGATAGGGTTCTGCATCCTACGAAGTAATCCTGAAGAGTCCGAGGTATATCCGGCGGTGGTATCCTGTATGCGCGGTGGAATCCAGTGGAACTCCTCTCAGTATTCCTCGATTTCGACGTAGAATCTCAGTATTCCTTGACATCGACGTATAAACTCTGGCCGACACCAGCTCATATTTTTATTTTCTCCTAGTAACCACTATTATTAGTGCGAGAATTCCATGGGTTCATATTCTTTGAAGACCGTACGTATCATTCAAAGGCTATCCGACGTAATCTCTTTTAATTTTTATTTCACGTATAAATAGAGATGCCTAAAATGCGGCTTCAATATTCCAATGTGATAATTTGCCTAGTCAAAATTCACAGGAACTTGCATTCGAATTTCAGGAATGCCTCACCAGGCATAAATGTCACGACGCAATTCCGAAATACTTAAGTAAATATCAACACTCAAGCACATAAAAGCATTGTTATTGTTTCATTTGAGTGCCCACTGTATAAAAGCATTTTTAAACGCTAGTACATCTCGGCACCCAATAATTTCTCATGCTTTAATTTCGTTTTTCTTCCTTCCTCACGATGATGCTGCGTCGTTCTGTGGTGTTTTCCACTTCGAAGCATGAGTGCTAATTAGTCGAGAAGTCCTTCCTGGCTCGGCCGTTCACTAACGATGTCCTCCTTGCAGCCTGACCACTGGCGAGTTAAGCTATTACTGATGTCCTCCGCATTCTTCGAACATGGTGCGCGACCTCTGGCTGTAGCTCCACCGCAAGCGGCTCTGAGCTAATTACTTGTGCCTTCGGCATTCTTCAGAACAGGGTGCAAAATTTCCAGCCGTACATACATCTTTCGTCGTTTCCCACGGCAACGCTTGAATTTGGGCAATCCTTTTAAACATCTCCAACGCAGGTGCAATGTGTCCCCCATGTCGTGTTGTAGTTCTATCTTCTTCGTTCTTGTAAATAATTACTTATATTCCACGTGATCCTTCCTTAATTTGCTGCTCATACGAGACATATTCGTGTTATGCAATTCTTCCGGCCTCTTCTGTGCTGAAGTACATACGACGCTAATCTACCAAGAAATTAATTCCTTAAGTCTGAAAAGAAATGTACTATACTTCTACATAGTAAGAGGAGAATAATTCCTTCCGGAATACCGTGTTTACGTTATTCTTTCAGGGCAAGAGTAAGACACAGAGTCAGAAATTCAACGCTACAGTACAAAAGAATACGAAATTTTAATATGACGCTAAACTTATTTTCCCCGTTGTGAAAATGAACGGTCTAAAGGTATAGATAAAATCATCTAGCCTGAGATAGCCTCAGCCTAAGAACTTCTGATGAAACTTAATTCATTCGATAGAGCTCTTTCGTATGAAGCGCGTACGCTTCACGAGAAGCTGGCGAGAATATAAGCATCCTACAAAGGAAACAAAGTACTCCTCTTGAGAAACACACGAAGTTAACCTAATAAACGCTCAATTTCCCTTTACTTAGCAAAAGAGGAAATGAGAATTACGCACAGTGTAAGATTAGATCACTCAACAAGATTTTCGTCCAGACGAAATTTCTCGTGAGCAAAGACAGTTGGAGTTACATAACCTATAGCATATTCCTATTGAACGAAGCATCACACTCTAGTGAGTGAGATTAGATTTAATTACAGCTAGAGTAACACAATTCTACTAAAGAACACATTTAGATTAAAGCAATACAACGCTAAAAACTCACTCCTTACGCAAGAGTTTTCTTAAAATTAAACACACAAGAACACATCCCGCAAAGGCAAGTTTATGCATGATTTCAGTCCTCCGCAGTTCGTTTCTAGTTGGCGGTTCACCTACACCGAGAACGTAAGTTGTATTTTCGCTGAGTCACCGACGTAGCCTGTTCAGTCGCAGCGTTTTCTGGCATATCTTCGTCCTCGCTGTCGATAGCTTCACATCCGGCATTTGGCGGCGCCGCGGCATTCTGGTTGCAGGGGTAAGCTTCACCCCTCAAGTGGGCAATTTTTAATCTATCGAGGTGAACTCTTCTCTCGCAGTTACTATAGAGCGCCTTTATTGTGGCATTCGTCTCTGTTTTTACTGTAATCCGGTAAGGCCCGACCCAATCGGTAGGCCATGTATTTGCAACTTCCGCCTTTCCCGTTGGATTATGCAGCAAGACGATATCGCCCACTTGGACCTGACTGTTTTTCACTCCGCGCTCCTTTAACTGCACCGATTTATCGTGTGAGGCTTTAGATTTCACCTTCACCATGTTGAACGCATTGTGGAGTCGTAAGCTTACCTCGGCACTGTAATTCTCACCTAGAGAGTAATCCATGCGAGGGGTTTTTAACCAGTCAACCACAGGAATTTCAGCGTCCCTACCAAAAATTAAATAATACGGAATTTCTTCAATGACGCTCTGGTAGCTGGTGTTCAGTGCCAGGCATGTCCAAGGAAGTGCATCAGGCCACGAAGATTGATCGTTGGAGGCAAGGTGTGATAAAACAGTCTTGATATTCTGATTTTGACGTTCGGTCATTCCGTTTGATTGGGGATGATATGCTGAAGTGTTGTAGTATTTTATTTTCAATTTTTCACACACATTTCTGAACAAAGCTGACGTGAACTCGGTGCCCCTGTCTGAGATGAGAGTCTTGGCAGTGCCGTACGTGGTAACGAACTTAGTCAACGCTTTCGTTACTTCCTCAGTGGTCTTGCTTCTGAGCGGAAACGCTGCAACATATCTGCTAAAGTGATCGACCACCGTTAGGATGTATTTGTGGCCCTCATTCGACACTGGCATTTCGATTAAATCAACGCCTATTCTGTCCAGAGGCTTGTCAATTTCAGGGAATGAACCCATGCTAACACAAATGCGATTGTTGATCTTACGTTTTTGACATTGCATGCACGAATCGACGTACTTGTTAACGTCACGCGCCATGTTAATCCAGTACCCGAATTCCATGAGCTTTTTCCACGTTTTAGCACGACCTTGGTGTGCACCAATTGTGCTATCATGCGCTAACGTTATTGCTGCTTCTCTCAGAGCGTCTGGCACCACGATTAGGTGCCTTGTTCTGTTAGGCTTTCGTTGCGTCTTCCTGAAATGCAAGATGCCTCCGTCAGTGAAGATTTCGGATTTCAGAGCGAGACTTGGAGCGTCCCCTGATTTGTCACCTTCAAGATACCTCAGAACTGGCCCCCAAACAGGATCTTTCAATTGCTCTGCTCTCCCATTTCCTTTCTGCAACTTACTTTCCGCCTCTTGTACATTGGGAGTTTCATTTAACATCGTCGTGACGAACACTGTTTTAGGGGCTTCGTCGTCTCGATTTTCTTCTTCGTTATCGTTCGCAATATTTCTCGACAATGCGTCGGGCACCACGTTCTGAGTTCCTGGCCGATAAATCACCTCAAAATCATATTGAGAGAGTGTAAGGGCCCATCTCATAATTCTGTTGTTCTTGGTATTTTTACCTTTGAACAAATATTTGAGAGCTGTGTGGTCAGTAATTACAACAAATTTATTGCCGTACAGGTAAGGTGAAAAGTGATTCACAGCCGCTACTACTGCTAATCCTTCACGTTCAGTGATTGAATAACGTTTTTCAGCATCATTGAATCTTTTGCTGAAGTATCCAATCGGTTGTTCCTTTCCGTTACATTTTTGCGCAAGGACCGCGCCCGCGCCCTCATTCGAGGCATCACAGCTCAAGTAATACGTCTCATTTAGAGAAGGCTTCTTCAGAACTGGAGCTTCTATCATGAGTTGCTTAAGTTTGCAGAAGGCTTGCTCGTGTTCTTCCTTCCACTGGAACCTTGCCCCTTTTTTAGTCAGCGCATTAAGGGGTGCAGCTGTTGTGGCAAAGTGCGGAATGAAGCGCCGGTAGAAATTAAGCGCTGCCACGAACGAGCGCACTTTACGTGCGGTAGTCGGCCTAGGGTAACTCTGCATTGCCTCCACGTTTTTGGGGTCTGGAATAAGTCCCTCACGACTGATGTAACATCCTAGGTACTTTACTTGTTTTTGTGCAAATTTGCACTTGTCCAAGCCTATTTTTACTCCGGCACATTGAAACTCGTGCAACACTTCCCTTAAATTTTCTAGGTGACTCTCAAAAGTCATAGAGTTAACGCACACGTCGTCCAAGTAAATAGCGGCGAATTTTCCAAGTTGCCTTTTCAGAACATGACAAATTACTCTCTGGTACACTGATGTTGAGCACTTAAGTCCCATAGGTAGCCTAGAGAACTCGAAGTTGCCTTGTCGAGTCTGAAATGCCGTGTATTGCTTACTTTCTTCATCTAGCTCAATTTGATGGAAGGCTGATTTTGCGTCGACAATGGAATAGTATTCTTTGCCAGCCACCTCCTCCAGTGTCCCTACAATGTGTGGAATCGGATAATGCTCGTTTATCACCCGCATGTTTACAGCTCGCAAATCAAGGCAAACTCTGTGGCCTCCTCCTGGCTTCTTTACGAGTACGAGCGGGTTTTTCCAAGCACTTGTACTCTCTTGCACAATTCCACTTTCGATCATCTCCGAGACCTTTTTATCAATAATTTCTTGGCTGGAGTATGGAATACGCCACCCTTTCGTTTGAATTGGCCTGTAATCACTCAGCAAAATTTTGTATTTCACTCCTTTTACCTGGCCAATATCCATCTCGTCTGCACTAATCGTCTTGTGATATTCCTTCAACAGGTTTCTGACTTGTCCTTGTTTTTCAGCAACCAAGTGACTGAGGTCAAGCTCATCAATTTGCTGGAAGCGCTTCTCTCTGCGGTGATCTTCTGCTTCGCTATTTTCCGTATTGTTTTCTTCTGCAGTTGCATCTTCATTCGCGATTTCGTGGCATGTTGCAATTATTGCTCCTTCGGTCAGAGCGATTTCTTCGGCAAAAGGGTTAAGTACAGGCATCAAAACATACCCGTTTTGCACCTTTGCAGCGGTGGCTCCGACGTAAGGTGCCCACTTAATTCTAGGTTCTAAAATTACTTCCTTTCCATCAAACTTGCCATCTGCTCGGCACTTTACCATGGCTTGCGTGCGAGGCTTCACTGTAATGTCCTCAGCCAGAGTTACAGATGTTTCTTCCCTCGTCACACACAGAATTTTCGGAGAAGCGTGTCCTGGTGCTGAAAACATGTTCACGTAAGTGCCAAAGAATGATGCCCTACATTTTCCGAAGTCTAGCTTTGCGTTGACTTTGTTCATTACTTCCACTCCTATTAGCAGGTCTCCTGGGAATGCATTTTCCCGCACAACAAAACATCTCTGAACAATTTTCTGACCGTTAACTTTGATTGGCACATTAATCTTTCCCAGCACTGGTACGGGTTCCTCTCCAATTGTCTTTAATGCAGTGGATGTTCCTTTTACACTAGCATTTTTAATCCCCGCAACCACACGCTCTTTTACCAAGCATATATTTGCTCCGGTGTCAAGAAGTGCGGTAACAGGTGCACCATTCACTTGGAGTATTACGCTGGGATTTATTATCGGGGCTAACGGTCTCCTATTCCGTTTTTTGGCTGTCCTGCAAACTGTTGCACCCTGCAATCAGCCCTTAGGTGCCCAAATTTTCCACAGTTTACGCACGGCGGTGGCACTGTTCTATACTGGGCTAAGTCCACTGCAGGTGCAGGTGGTGCTTCCGAATGCGGCTGTGGCTTTCTTGCGTAGTATATTTGGTGCTGCTGACTCCTAAGTCTGCCCTTTTCGCTCCAGTGGGGTGCTTCATAATTTCCTCTTCGATGATAAGGAGAGTGTCGTGTCTGTCTGTTCCTTTCTCTCCAGGGTGGCACTTCATGGCGGTACCCTCTAGGCCGTTGTGGTGAATGCCGCATCGTATGGCCGACACGTGCAGTCTCATGCTGTGGCCTCCTCTCGCTTCGCTGCGCTCTTTCTCTCTCCGGTTCCCTCTTCTCTGTCGTTTCCCTTGGCACTGGTACTATCCGTCGATTTTCCACCTCGATTGCCATGTCTCTCAGTTCTTGTACTGTCGTAGGTCGCGCATCACTTCGAAATGGTCTTGTGATGTTCTCCCTTAATCCGAGCCACATCAAATCTACAAGGATTCGTTCCGGATGTTCCAGATAATTCTCGTTGTACAGCCTTTCCAGGCGCGTCAGGTACTCTGACACTCCTTCCCGGCTTGTTTGCTTCTTGGTTACTATTTCAAACAGCGCTTGAGTTGGATGTTCGACCTGGTCGTCGTAAGAGCGCAGCCAGTTTTCTGCTTCTCGTAGGTTCGTTAGTGTATCAATTATTAAATTGCACTCCTTTGCCTCTTGTTGACCTAGGCATAGGAAGAAGGCTTTCACCTGCTCGCTGTTATTCAGATTGCCCGTCAAAAACTTCAACCTTGCCATATGTTCCCCTACATCGTCGCCCCTCCTGAATTTAGTACCAATGGCCCCCACGCAACTTGTTACCACAGGCATATTAACTACTTCTTCCTCTTCAGGTTGTGGTGGCGCCACTCTTCCGTTCCCCCTTGCGTTGTTCCTTCTCCCCCGTGCAGGCATGGTGGCGATTTTCTCCAATTCACCTTTTCCAAAACTCAAAATTTTGCGATCACTCAAATATTTTTTCAAACCTACTCACTGTAAAACCTTTACTGAAACTTTGAAATTAATCGAGTGAACACACTAGAATTTTCTCACTCAAACTTATCACTTTTATAACCACTTTCACTTTCTTGATCTATATGGCCGTGTGCTTGCTAGCTTCTCACACCGGAACACAGAAAATCATCACTACGAGACATGTACCTCTACTGAATTTCTGTACGTTTTGCACATGAAATAACTACGCAAAAAAAAAAATACAATGCAACTGTCATACTACACTCACAAAATATTACAAAGCGATCGCGTTGATCTTTGCCAAATTGAGATGTCACGAGAAGTGTTCCCTTCACCTCCTTGTTAACAATTCATTAACAAGAAGATCAGGTTCTCGGAATAGAGGAATGGCACACCTCCAGGCTATATACACAACACAAATTAAATGAATTATCATCGGCAATTACAGCACATATACTAAAATAAAGGTACTCACCGGGTATCGCTGACCCACTTACGCAGCGCATTTTCTGGGCGCCCTCCGTTGCATTACGATGGATTGCTTCTAATATTGTGGGGCATGATACACAGGGTGAATTATGCTTAACATTTATAATTCCCAGCTATACGTGATACAAACATCAATGAGCGCACACACAATGATTGGTGTTAGGAACAATTCCAATTAAGTAATGAAAGCAAATAGCATACGTCAAATGACCTACTGCACATAATTACACAGAAATTTGGCTGGCAATCCATGAACATGTCATTAGAACCCAGTTCAATTTTACAACCTGCCTCAAAGCCTACCCTACTGAATTACACACAATTGATATCCCAGTAAATCTGGCCGGCCAGCCCTTCCCTCACTTTCCCACACATGAATATGACAGAATTCCCCTCAATTATTGTGGCGTTCAGCAGTACAGATGTGGTCATAACGTTCGTTCGCACGTTCCTTCTCAAAGGCACAAATCCAGTTCAGTCTCCACAAGTGATTCTCAGTTCAAAAAATTTATGACGACCTCCTTCCAAATCTCCACTTCTGACTTCTAGTGCGTAACCTCCAATCACGTTAGACATCTGCGACGACCGCCCTGCCTGCAAATAATTTACCAGCTCGTTACTTCTTTTAATTGCCGAAAAATTGTGCTCAAAAATTATTTTAAATTTTTACGTTAATGTGACATTATTTTTCATGACTTTTATTTCAAAACTTCTTTTCAAAAGGAACTGTATATCTTATGATCCGAAATACTCCTTACCCGCCCAACTGTCGTTCAAATTATTACTTCATATACTGCACAGTTTGGTTACGATGTTTTCATTTCTGGAAAATAGACGTGACATTTTTTTAATTTCATTTTAATTTACGGGCCCAAAACAACTTATTCAACTTCCTCTATACGTTCAATATATTCAATATTTTCACTTATATTTTTCAGAATGCTTTTCCAGTATGACACTTTGTTACACGTACTTCTTTCTATGATGATGAACCACGTTAGACTGCTCGCATCTAATCAGCTCTGTCCCTCCGTTCAAAAGCTGTACTCCCCCTTTTCTTCTGTGAGACCAATCATGTTCTCACGGGCTTCTTGAGCGTCCTCCTAGACTTTCCTCTAACGTTCCCATTGGTTTTCCCTGAGGCTGTCCTTTTCTTATTTGCTGTTGAAATGTTTTGCCAAGCGCGCCGTAATCTCCGCCTTCTTCTGAGGTTGTTTGCTTTTCGATAATATCGCTCGCTCTCTCACGGACCTCCTAAGCCTACCATGGTGTGTCATAAATCTGTCACCCTCTTCTGTCCAGCGTCCTCAGCCCCAACGCTTACAAGTGCTTCGAATAAATTTCTCAACATGTGGTTCAGCCGAACCCTCTCAAGTTTCGCTGGCCTCTTCTCCTCATGTTATTTTAAGATCGCCCTGTCTACAAACACTTTTGTGGAAAGGTTTCTCTGCCCTGTAAGAGATCTTGTAACCAAGTTCCCTCAGAAATTCCTTCGTGGTAAAATAATTACAAAACTGCCCGATGCTCTTCAGATTGGCCTTACCAAAACATTCTTTCAACGAACGTGTGGGCTCGATCACTCTCTGTACTGCTGAATGCGCACCCTACAATGTTTTAACAACACATAAAGCAAAGCCCACTGATGTATTTTTTCTTTTTAAAGTACAAAATTTGTTACATTACACACACTTACAAGAATTTTCATTTTTAATTCGCAAAATTTGATCATTCTGAACATATTCTCGACACAATCAAAATGGATTCATTTTCCTTGATGAATGATTTTGGCTCGTAAATTGTCGTTCATCATGTTTTTCGTCCTTCCTTCCCTCAATTTACCAGAAAAACAATGCGAATGTGCTACTACTTTCCAGAAAATAAAGATTCAGGCTTTTCTTCCTGGCTTGATTGGCTGCATTCATTTGAGCAATTCGTGTTCGATCGCACAAATTATACCAGAGGTAGTTCAGGACGAACATTGATCATTAGTTCACTCTATAGATGAGAGAGGGCTATTGGGGCTCACTCGAAATTCTTCTGGATGGCATACGTTATTATCTCGGTTCTAAAACTCATTCGTAAATTTTTTTTTAAATTATTTTCGAATTTATAAGGACTTACAGGTGTGTTGGCGTGGAGAGTTTGCTGCCATGAATACAATATTTCATTCAAGTCCCGCAGTTACAAGACTGCTGCTGGAAAAATCTTTCGTCTACGAAGTATGTGCCGATGGGCACAATCAATACAGACCAATACAGACACAGTTCTAAGAATGATCGAATGATATTGATATACTTGCACGTAAATCTGGTGATAATGGGAGCAGTTTTGATACAATACGAATACTTCATCCACGCAGAACATGGAAAATACGAGCTGCAAAACTTGTGTTGAGTAGTTCGAAACGCTTTTTAAGAAGTGAGTTGCTGATTACATAACAGTTGATAATTTGATGTTTTAATTTTGGCGCATGTAGCAGGAAAAATAATTTCAATATAGTTTCTGAACGCCATCGCTCAAGGGTGACATGTCATACACTCAATCCGTGATGCAAGTTCCGTAAACAAGCGTTCGTATTCACATTAACGTCGAATAAAGTCTTCACTGACTAGCGACTCTCAATTTCATGCGAAAGTTTTGCTAGGATCCGAGCGTAAAGAGGCGCTACCTCACACAGCAGCGATCGTCAGCCAAATTTGAGAAGAAGTGAAGCCATGATCAAACCATCATATTTTATGACAGTTCCACTACACAAGCCATATTTATTTATTCCAAAATTTTTATCAGTATGGCTTACACGCAGGCGTTAATTCATTTAAAATAACGTTCACCCAATAGAAGTTAAACATGAGTTTCTTACAACGGTGCATCTCACAAAATTTAATATTCATTGATGAATTTCTTAAATGCACCCTTGATTTATCGATATTTTAGTTTTACGCATGTTGTATCCTTCAATTCTCTCTCAGGTTCTTCATAAACCTTTTCAACAACTATCTCTACTAATGACACCTTGGTATTGGGGCACAATTAAACGAAAAATTAAACGTTTCCTGAAAAACAATTCACTTAGAATACTGATTTTGATCATTAATTATGAGTCTATGCCTACATTTTAAACCAATTAAAGATTTTAAATGCATGAAAATGTTATAAAAACAACCTTGTCGAAAATCTGCAGGTGTTTAAGACGTAAAATGTACTGAAAAAAGTCGTGAGCACACAGCATATCATGCATCTTGTGATTTAAGCAATCCTCATTTTTCATAAATTCATTTTCAGGTTCTAATGTCCTCACATTCCATCGTGTTTTTCTCACGGCAGCGAACATTTTCATTCGTGAATTTATCCTGCTATGTATATCAATGCAATGCTTTTAGGCTAAAAAAATATTTTTCGGAAAAGTTAAACACTCATGTTTTAAAAAAACTTCTAGAGTTTAGTCTCATGTATATATATACCGCCATTATAGGATTTGCCAGCAGCCATGATTAAATACTCGATTACTACCTTAAATAACTGAGCAGTAGGTGCAACTTCCGTTAAATACCAAATAGCATTAAGCCATTCAAAGAATCAGGTTCAAAAATATATTCAGTCATCGAATTAATACAGTTTTTATGACTAACTTAGAAAACAATTTTCATGTTCCAAGTATTAACATATATTTTCTTCTTCCCTGGTACAAATTTTTTCTTCTTGAACTAGGACAATGGGATTTCATACAACTTGAGTGCCCTTATTCGGTCATAACAAGAAATGTTCTCATGGAACGTAAAGTTTCATGAAAACCTTTCAGACGTTTCTCAGAAGTCCATTGAGAGTAATGCACTCCGAGCAGCAGCCCAGCGACTACGACCCTCGGACAGGGAATCCCAAGTGAGGGTCAGGGCTTATATAAGCCCCGCACCGTAGCTGACAGGCAGCACAACTCAAGCGTCTGGTGAGGATAGCGATCGTCAACTGACAGGAACGTACGCACACAACAGGTCTCAGAGGTAGTTCTCGTGCTAACTCTCATCCGGCGCTTGCCCATACTTGTTCGCAGATAAATCTAAGACTACGAGTACCATGGCAAATTCATACACGATGTGTCTTTGCATCTTGGTGGCAGTGCAGGCCGTATCCTGCCAGCCTGAGGGTCGTATGAACCCGATGATTGCCAAAAAATTCCTGGAGAGAAGTTTCAGTACTTCACCCGGTGACGAAGCTTCAATATCTCGAGACCCGTACGACTCAATCGAACTTGCCCCGACTTGGCTGATCCCTGGTGACGACACTTCCACTGGGGAGGCGGCTTCCCTGTCTCCCCACCACCGAGTTCGCCGACAGTCCGCTGCAATGGACCTCGCCCTCAGCCACCACGACAGCAACGGGCGCCCCAGACCTGTGGGAAGGGTGAGCATCTAACTCTGCTACACTCGAGTCAATCTGCGCAAGCTAGGCTTGTTGAGTGATATTGTTTGTGTCCGGGTTTTATTGGTATTATGAGGGTTTTCATAAGGTTAGTTCGTTACTAATAGAGCAGAGCGCACGTAGTGAATTGAATATCGTTGTTGTTTGAAAATAGCCTTTGTAAAATAGGCTTAACATTTGCTCTGAAATAAATTGCTATAGAGGGAATAAATGAAATCCCTCTGAAAGTTAATGTGAAATCGAGAAAACTTGTTTGAGTCTCCCGGTGACTTCATATTGTTAGCTGAATAACAAGGTTTCTCTCCTATTAAAGAGTTTTATGATTCAACATTTCTACTCTTTTTTTATTCCTATTACGTCTGCTACCATTTGCCGTGGTAAACTTATATATTAATTATTTCTAAGCAATTTGTAGCAATAAAACATGTCTCATACCATTATGAATCAGTGCATTATTTATGTGCTTGTAATTTAATAACTATTGCGTCTATCATACAAGTTAAGATTCTGTACTGCAGTTTGAGCCATAACGCAACTTATGACAAAAAATTGAAGCAATATAAAATTTGACAGTGAAATAACTCTGTTACACTTTGTCAACCAGGTTTTCGTATTTTGTTTTTTCGTCATCACAGCTGCACGGCTACGCGGATGCGAACGTTGTAGGCAACAACCGCAACAACTACCACGCCAACGTGGGTGCCGGCGTGGGCATGGTCGGGTGGAGGAGCAGAGATGGCCGCCACTCGGTGGGGGTGGGTGCCACTGTCGACCACTCCAGGGGCAGAGACCAAGGCTTCAGGTCAGTTCCAAAATGTGCATCTTATCGATTGTAAATCTTCATATTAGGCTTCTCGTGTATTGCACATTTGTCTTTTGATATCGGACCCTCCGGAATACTTTTCCCTAAAAAAACTCAAGAAATATGTAACCACTAAATAGTTTTCAGTATCTCTTTGGCCAGCAGTACCAATCATTCTTTAAAGGTTATCAGCGCTATAAAGCTACCAGTGCCAATATTCAGTTAGTCACTTCCCTTCATATGTGTGTGTAGCTTAGTCATTCTAATCTGTTCTCCAGTTTACATTGACGTTGCTAGTCCTAAACTTAGGTTTCAGCATATAATACAAACGTGAAAAATTGTCACTGATTGTGGACTTACATCTCTGAACAACTTCAGCACTATTACTAGCAGTTTTCCATTCCATACAAATGGAAACTATTCCTCTTTTCTGGATTTCGGAGTATTCTTCAGATTTAAATCAAACATGTCAATTTTACGAGACAAATAAAATTTAATTTCGACCTTGAACCAGTAAGTTAGTTTTAGAATACACACTTTAAATTTCAGCAGCATTTTCCCGCACTCTATAGCGCAAACCTCGAATATTAAACCATGCTGGTTGTTCGTTCATTTACTTTGATTTATCTCCGCAGGTATAGATCAAGACCCAGCTATGGAGTTGGCATCGGCTACAGACTTCGCTTCTGAGGAACTGAATGAGTTTTTGGCTCAACTAGAAGTGTTCATGTGTTCTTACTCTGAATCGCTTTCTTAATTTCTACACTGAGTACACTTTACTTAAACAGAATAAACAAAAGAAAAAGATCTATCTCAATCCCGGCGAGCGCCGCCTGTATTTGTATCCGAAAAAATAAATAGAATAATGAAAGTAAACGTAATCTGAGGATAGGATTAATTTAAAATCACCTCACTCATCTAATGATGGACAAGCTCTGAAATTCAATTTGGCGTGTTTTAGAATTCTTGTTTGTTTTAGAAGTGCGTCTTGTGCTATGTTTTTATAAATTACTTTTAGCTAACTTATTTTTACCAATTGAAGATTGTCCAGGGCGGTATTTCAGCTGTTTCAGTAGTGTTTCATGTCTTTTCCTCCTACTTATAAACTGTTTGCTAACTTATGACGAAGATCCTCCGAGGCATTCATCAGTCTTATTTAAAGTATTCAAAGGCTATCAGTCATCGGACATTGGATAAAATATTTAAGAGAACATATATTCATTGGTTCTCTCAATGACATAATTAACCCCAGACACGGCTTTTTTCTAATTAGTGTTGTTTGGCTACCAATTAAGGACAGTTATATAAAAATTCAACAACCAATGTATTGCAACTTATCTCATATATCAGTGATTTTGGAAATAAACAGTTTTTCATTTTTCCCTCTTTTCTTCCTTTGGTCACCATATATTGTTTGTGCATTCAATCTTCTGGTACACAATTTGTAACACATAAAAATAAGGAAACTTTGAACGAATGCTTCAATGGCGGTTTAAACGTGTGAATATTTCAGCCTAGTGATATTCAATCATTTTAAGACTGAATAATTCTGAGCGAACGTTTTCACTTCTTAGTTATTATTAAAATGTTTAAAGTGTGTCAACTATGGCTGTTGTGGCAATTTTTTCATAATGTGTGATAAGTTATACACCATAATAAGACTTTACTTAGATATTACTGCAACGATATTTTTAAATGCACAGGTTACACCTTTATTGTCCTAGTATGGATGCTAAATATTAAGAGTAGCATTCAAGTACGTGAGAGAAGTCCTGAGTTCGCTTCGCTAAGAACGCTTCTCAATCTAAATCAGGCGCGTGTAAAAATCCTTAGAGTGTGAAAAAAATCGGGCACATGTATTGGATTTGTTACAAAGATCTGTAAGAATAACAGAAACCGACCAAGATAGGAAAAAATTTAAAATGTTTACGGAAACTCTGAAGAAACTATAGTTGTTAAGCAAAAAATTATCCCGACATGCTTCTTTCGTTTTCTGCTCCTCGATATTATGTACCATTATTAATAAATGTGGATACATTTGATTGTGTTAAAAATCATAGTCATTCAGTGCTGGTAGTCTGAGAATCATAAACAAACAATTATCCTTGTTGAAAAATTTCTAACTAGTTCATTGACTCTTTATTCTTCTACATATATAATAAAAGGTTGTTCATTAATTTCACAACTAAACCATTAAAACTTTGTTACTGTGCTTGGAATGAAATGAACACTGAATGTTGTCTGAGAATTATAAGTCACAAAATCATCCTACTTTACAGATTGCTCAATCTAACTTACAGACTCATTGGTTTCTTTTGTTTCATTCAAGTACTTCCATACTGCAGTAATTAAACTCTTTTTTTTTTGCACCCACAGAGCTCATGCTGGAATAATCTATGGTATATTTGAGAGCACATAGAGTGATGACCTCATTCAAAGACGTGGTAATCTAAAGTTAGGATTCATTTAAAAATTATTTCACTTATCTACATAAAATTATTACACATGGAATAGCTGTTCGTTTACGAGTCTCAACTAACTTTTCATTTCCTGGTCCTATTTATTTCACTCTCTAAATGACAATAACAACAATTCAATTTAATTCAGCATTTTTAGTACGCATGCCAGAACATATGAATAAATTCATTCAGCCCTTCAATTTTATTTGAGCCCCTGACGTTATAATGAAGTAATGTTGACGGAACTGTGCTGTAGGCTTACTCGTGTTTGAAGCGCATCCATGAACCGAGCAAAAACACAATGTTTTCCTCTTGACTGAGAAGAAAATGTTGCGACCCCGAAAGCTTAGATGACGATATAAGGGTACTTCAAATGAAGTAATGGTGGCATTATTGAATTTAAACATTATATTGATCCTTCGAAATTTCAAAGAGCAATGCGTCTTTAAGACTATGTAGCATTTGCGTTTTGAAACATCGATTTATAGAGATGTTTTTCGATTTAAAATAACATATTCATACAAAAGGTGTTTTAAAATTCTTTGATAAAATTTCAACCTTTGGTTCTGTAGGTTAAATGGCATATTTCCCGCCATGGATGTGTTTCTAAAAACATGTTGAATTTAAAAAATTACTGTGACTTATCAGTGAGAACATTTCGTCAGGTTAATAAAAAACGAAATTCCGAGTAGATTTACTTCGTATTAATACAGAGTTTGAAATCAGATTAGAATTCATTTTAAGAATTCGAAATTCCCTTCATCTGTCACCTTCATTCCGTGACTGCCTGACGATGCCGGCGAGTGACTGCCGAATCTTTTAATTAATTCATCTGACTAGCATTAATCAACTGTATGCTGATGTCAGTGATAGAGTGTAAAATAATAGAGACATTTAATTTATTACTGGTAGAATCTAATGCGTTATCAAAGCGTGTTTGACTATGAATAGGAACTCATTTAGTTGAAGCACACTCTTAAATTTATACTTTCCATAAGCTGTCTAGATTTTTGCTTCCTTATATCACTATTTTTGCAATTACATGAATCGTCTGGGCTCTTGTGTACTGTACTTCAAATTCAAAATTTTTAATTTTTATTTCGCGTGCGTTATGTCATTCAAATATTATGCACATCACTTGATCACAAAAGACTTATATTTTAGACGTGTGTCGATCAAGCTCTCGTTTAACTCAATTTAATGCTCATAGTATCGTCTTCATTCAGCCTAAGCATGTTGATATGCCTGTGAAGACTGTTGGTATAAATGTATTGCTTATTGGGTTTCATTGATAACACTATGCTAGTGCACTTCTAAGTGACACACTTGAAAATGACTAACTCCAGAAGTTATTTGTATGGATAAGAACCTTCCTGTTACGGGAACTTCAGCTTCAATGTGCCATTCAAAATTTGGATAAGGAGCTGGACCTGAATAAAATCCTAGTCTCGTGTAATTTGAGAAATTCCCAGAAGCTCCGGTCATTCCTACGCGAACATCTATGTCGTGAAAATTTGGAGCATACAGATCATTTGACTGCGCCATTAGTGAGGCTATGGTAACTGCTCGGAACGAGTTGAGGTCGAAAACCACGAAGGGTTTCTCCGTTTGTTCTGTTTTGAAGCAGCTGTCCATTGTAAAATCATGCACACCATCGAGCAAATTATCAGGGATGCGGAGTGGAGTTGTGGAGTAGAGTGAGCTATAATTGTGCACGGTGATGCCGGACTGAGCAGTCACAATGTTATTCCGTCTTCCGTTAGTAAAGCACTTCATCAGAGGAGGCCCGCTCGGGTCTTTATTACGCGCCGCGGAGATGAGGTTGAGTAGCAGTAGTCCTCCGTTCCCCATGTTGCAGGCGGTTTTACACCAGTCCCGTGCTCCACAAGCTCTTGCCATGTAAAACCGAGTCCATCTATCATCGTAGCTGATGAACTTGATTTGTTCCTGTTGAACAAAGCTCGCTCCTATCCGGCTCTCACTGACTTCGGTGATCGTCCAATCGTGGTGAAATGCTGCCACCAGCGTCACAGCCAGCAGGAACACGTAAATTTGCTTGGCTCGAAATGACATCATTTCTGAAAAAATTTGAGAATGGTTTTCAAATGAATTTTCCCTAAAAAATTCTATTTTTAGGCCCCCCCCCCCCCCCCCCCCCCCCCATGGAGATAGCAGTAGAAATTCATAATGCGACCAACTAAAACTTTACTCTCCTTCCAGTCTGAAATCAAATGTCACGGTATGCTTTCCACATCTGTCGTGTTGCTTTTTACAAAGCTGCTAGAATTCGTGGAAGCAGTATTATTGATGGAAGCTAATATTTTTAAATTCTATTCAAATCAGTCGGAGTTTTTATTCATATTCTATAATGCTTTCTCTTCCTCATTTATCCATCCACATGCAAACCATGAATGTTTTATGTGCTGTGTTGTGCACAATCACCTATACCGCATCGTCAGTTAATTCCAACGCTACGAGGAAGAACTGCGTGGGTCGATGAAGGTATCATTCAACACCTCGAAATGAACCAAAATAGCCATCTAATGAAAGATATGTTCTTGTCATAACGCCCCACCACTTGCACGAGCTTCGGCAATCCCCCACACAATCTACAACAAATACGAACACGAATAACAAAATTTACGTTGTCTAACATAAGACGACGCAAGTTGAATGCTTACTTCTTATCCCCAAGCCCACATCACCTCCACTCAGCGAGAGCTGTGTACCATGCATAGAGGGTTACTGCTTCGATTTGAAAAATATGTATAGCTCTCTCGGAATTTTCCTTCTTCAAAATTTTATTTCTCTTATAAAGACTATATCGGATTTTGTTTCTTAGTGATCAGTCAGGATTGTGGGCCTTTACATCAATTAAGTGTCAATCACTGTCGTTATACGTTTGTTACGAACAAAGTACTGAGGCTTGGGTTTGAGAGTTGCACATGGCATGGCAGACAGGTACGGGAGGCTCGTTTGGCAACAGCACATAGGTGTCCCCATCTTAAAATCATTGCAGCAGGCAGTGAATCCGAATTATTTTCAAATTGCTAAATAACAGTTAAAATTGGGGGTGTGGGACTCACCACTGCAATTAGAAGACCTTTTTTGTCTAGATTGTATACTTGTTTAACTAAAAATACGATCAGCCTCCCAGCATTCACGTACCCAATTACAAATGGACTCGTAAACATACGTTCTTCATTATCACTATCAGGTCTATTCAAGCTCCTCTTTCAACAGCTTTGTGATTTGCAGTTGTCAAAGTTAACCAGTTTTAATAGTGAAAGAGGTTCTTTCATGTTTTAAATCCCTGCGTGAGTTAGGAAGAGTGAAAACGAGAAATGGAAGAGACGAAATCAGTAATTGATACTGACGATGCTCAAAATGATTCCATTGAAAATACAGCTTCATTGATATACCCAAAAATGATAGAAAAGAAGCCGTCTATGTCGAAGAAACTTGATCCCTTGAATCTATAGCACTTTGGTTTTCAGGAATTAATTGATACACAAACTCAACGAGATTTACCATAGCCGTGTCAGGAGTTTGTTTTGTTATTGACCGAAAAAAACTACCAAAAGTAATCACTCGATCACTATGACCGAAATGCATAATTTAATGTTATTACTTATTAAATGAATTACGTAGCGCTATCAATATAGTTTGCGTCCTTGGAGGCTGGTGGCAGTAAATACCAAATATCTACTTGAAATGATTCCTAAATGAACGTAATTAGGTCGTTCAAAATATGAACACCAACACACGATACCGTAGCAGCGCAATGAAAACCCTAACTAAAAAAGAATTCTTACATAAAGATCACATGATGCTTCTCATGTGGTCAGTTGCAAATGTGAAGCTTTGAAAACCTGACTAGTTTCTACGTCCATTTCGTGATGTCCATGCGTAAATCACGCAAAATCAAATACAGAATAATGCGCTGTCTTCCATTCCTCAAATTAACATCGGCGGGAATGGAAGAATTAGCAACTAGCATCCTCAATTAATCAACGACCGTGTCTTACGCTGAGGCCACAAAATAATCACTGAGTGCTAGTCGTATAGCGAACGTTAGTTATCTCGACAAGATTTAATTAATCAAATGGCTTGCTCGAACTCAGATTTGTCCTCTCAAATTATGCTGAGCTAACAAATCATTAGAGTGGAGAAATATTTCAAAATCTTAAAATTATTCAGGTATCATAATATGATCGTTGCAGTACAAATATTGAAGTTTAGCGGGCCATCACGAAGGTACACCGGACTCATAAGCAAAGCCCGTTCGAGTAGCCCGAAAATTTTTTGATGCGAAATGCTCATTTAAAATTTTTCACTCATACGGAATAGGGCTGAATAAATAACTTCCACCTCTTGTAAATTGAAATATTTGAGGACTCATACATTAAGTGACAGATGGCAAATGCACGTATAAACTTCACTGCGCACAATCTAGGCCTCTGATTCTATTTAACAAATAAAAACTTCTATCCCATTCACGGAGTGAGTATTATTTTATTATTTTCTTTCAATGCCATTGAAACCTCTCTGAGTCAGACGCTTGTTTTCTTGATGAAATTTTCGCTGATAAAAAAATCATCTGAACTCAGTAGAGTAGGAATAAAAATTTATTCCCTCCTTACTCGCTTGACCTCAAATAGAAACTAATCACGAAGCTGTTGATGACTCTCACTTACTCATTACTCATTACTGCAGTGCAGCCTTTCAGTGCAGAAATTTAAAAAAAATAGTCAGTTCAAGGTGTTCGATTACAATAGTTACTCAGGTTTGATGGAAGACGACCATTAGTTATTACTATCGCAAGTTATGAGATACTTGTTAAAAACTGTATGGTTCAGTCATTTATGCATCTTTTGACCTCTGCATAAAGATTGCTGATATTGAGAAATGTAATCATAGCCTAGAGTTTACTATGTAAACTTCGTAACTGTGCTCAAAGTAGTATAGAAGGCTCACTCGTTGGAATGGTTAAAAGATACTTGATGTAACCATGGAATGGAGTATTTTGTAACATTAAGATTATGATGAACTGTTGTATGAAAATTTTTCCTGATAATAAAAAAATTATCTATATCATAGCATTGGTAAGAAATCCCTCTGAAAGGTGAAAACGCATCGGGAAAATCTTTCAGAATGGAACTCGGTGTGTGAAGCTGAAGAAAGCCCTGAAATAATTTTCCCTCAGCCCCAATCGGCAGTACTCCCTACATGCTCATCGGTGGCACCACACTGGAGTGCGGTCGCAATTGGAGCTTCGCGAGCTTGCTTGTTTAAATTAGAGGTGATTATTCCAACGTGGACAGTAAATTCAAGCCTCCCCATCCCAATTTCCTCGTACGTTTTAACAATTTGTACACATTGTTGGTTTGCAGTCGTGCTCACCGTTCAAAATGGATTCAATTTTTCGTAATGAGTAAGCGAGGCCTGTGAATTGCTGATCATCATGTTTTTTGTCTTTCTTTCAAGCAATTTATCATGCGGTTATAGCTTCCAACCGACTACTTTACAGAAGATAATGATCGGTAGTTTTCTTCATTGCCTCGATCTGCCGCATTCTTTTGAGAATTTGTGTTCGATCTCTAGTATTTCACCAGAGATAATTCAAATCCAATATTGTTCATCAGGGGAACCTAAATGACTCAGACTGATGGGACTCGATCAGAATTCTTCAGGATGACGTATGTTATTATCTCAGTTGTGCAATCCACACGACAACTTTATTTTAATTTTTTGCTCCAAATTTGCTGGAGCGTATGGGCGTGTTGGCGTGCGGACTTAGTTACTATGAATACAATACTTCGTTCAAGTCGCTGCTGCAGGACTGCTACTGTAAAAACGACTCTTATACCAAATGGATTGTCCACTCTTCCAATTACACCATGGTTCCAAGTTTTCGTCTATGAGCACAATAAATATAGACAGACACCATTCAGGGAGTAATCGGATGATATGTACGTACTTACTTCCTCGTAAATCTGTAAATCTAACGATAATTGGAGCGTTTTTAAAATCATTCAACATTCTAGCCTCACAGAGCATGAAAGATAAGAGTTTTTTAAATTGTGTTCTGTCATTTGAAACAGATTTAAAAGTGCGCGCTGCAGATACAACAGCGAATATTTTGATAAAAAAAATATTTTGGAATCGTTTGTTTAATTATCGCCAGAGTACGACACTGAAGGAGATACCAATCAGAGCACACATTTGCTCGCACAAAAGTAAGCCCCAAAAACAGATGTTGATACCTCGCAATAGAATGCGGCTCAATTTCTTTTTTAATACGAAAGTGATGAAAGTAGAACACATCATAAAAATCGAGGGAGAGCGAAAAAACCTAGGTATGGAAAAAGATTTACAAGAAATATTCGCCAAGGTTCAGGATTAAATCAGAAAGAGCGGATCTCACATCGTTTATGACATTGTCCTTATGGCCAAAACTGCTTGCCGCTTCTTCTACTTATTCAAACTCCTTATGTTTTCAACTTTTTATCGTTATCTGCTAATTATTTTAATTTCCATTTATAAGCAATAATGTTCTAGTTATGCTGCGCCAGTGCCGTCAAAAATGTTGGCCTCAATTACCGTTGTATCAAAGATTTATTCATTCCTGCAGTCACTATCTGAATAAATAACGATTGATCAGCTCGAAACAAGGTTGTCATGTCAGAATAACTTCCGCCTAGTTGAGATAGTCATCTTAGTTGATGGCTCTCTGAAAAGTCATTCGTTCTTTTATGATTGAGCGATAATTCGACTGCACTCAGCGCGTCAAGCCTGCACGACTAAGACAAAAAAATACATACATTGTGCATTCCTGTAATTTTATGATAGCATCACAATGATTAACAGCATTGAAATGTTCTCTCAAAATAATCGTGATGAAATTGTCATTCTTCGTCCATGAAATGCATCCATTCTCCGTTTTGAAATGCAGTAGTTTTCAATATACTCAAAAAGACAGATGAATGTATTCAGCCCTGCCAGCCCAAATAGCAAGGTTAACACGATTTCAAACTAAGACTGAGTAAAATAATTGCATTCAAATGCTACTGATTGCTTAAGAGTTTACAAAGAACCGAGTTCAAATACAGACATTACCTAACTTTATCTCATCATCTCTCTTTATTATTGTAAAGCATTCACAAAAATTATAAATTTGTTGTGTTATCACCCATATATGTACGTTTAAATATGTTGCTCATCAACTAATGACCGTTGTGTTAAAAAATATTAATTATAAAATAAAACTTGTAACTTGCATAATTTTCATGCTTGTATCCTTGTATTCGAGAGCATTTGTGTGTCTATGTATGAATATATTCATGTACATGTACGTTTATTCATACATTTACCCACAACAGTATTTTCAAAACTTCTAACCAAGCGACTTGCATTTTCCTTATAAACTTGCTGTGTAGGCTAAACCGTGCTCTCTTAGGCAGTCAGTTCACTTTTTTTCATTTTACATGCTCGCTCGAAATGATATTCTTGAATATCGGCCGGAACAAGCAATTCTGATATCATCCCCTGATGTCAAGAAGTTTAAAGCTTATATGTCATGTACTTGTAAACTGTCACAAGTATTTTCACCCCACAAAGTTCATTATTATTTGTTGTTTTCATGAATTAACAAGCACCATAAAACCTCAATTAACCAACAATAGGATATTTTTTTGTATTTCCTCTGCGCTTCTGTGCAAGCATTGAACTTGATCGTCATGGTACCTATATATGTTTATCAATTACAGGCATTTGCATCATATTTCGGAGATAATGTGAATTTTTCTAATTTGAAACTCGTATTGGACATTAATGTTTTCTTCTCTTAATCCCGTTCTAAAATGTCCTTGTTAGGCTTGTGTGGTTTCGATTATCATTTCACTTCCTGCGCTCTTGAGTGCATTATGACAACAGCTTATAGGCGGTTGATCTCACGTATTACTTCAGTTATGTTGTACATGTCTTGATAGCCTTTGTAGAAAAGTCGTTTTCATGTTTTTGACTGTTTTGTGCCACTATTATTAGCATGGAAATACGAGTATCCTATAATTCGTGGTGTGATAAATGATTTTATTTTTTTGAGTCACGTGATTTGAATACTAGTTTATACATAGGTGTAGAAGTAAAACGGGTGGATTAAAATAATCCTACGTCTATACGGCAGCAAGGTTGACATTCAGAACTATATTTTAAACAATTTAAACAAATTGTTTAAATTGTTTTAATTGTTTAAAATATAGTTCTGAATGTCAACCTCGCTGCCTCATAGACGTAGGATAATTTTAATCCCCCCTTTTTGCTTTTAACAAATTCCTTATATCGCAAGTCCCTGAGCTCGTATTTTAATGTCAGTGTGCACTAAAACGAGGGCTTTCAACACTATAGCGTAACTGAAATATTGTTCTCTTTTATTTTTAATTTAGTTACATATCTAATTCAATCTAGATTGAGTAACTTAGGGAATACATTGCCCTCAATCATCTCGTATTTCGACAAGTGACATGGGTATTACGATACTTGTGTGTATGTAGCATATAAGAACCGTTACTTTAAGATATTTTAAAAAACCGATGATAAGCTTTTCATATCATCTAAATTGGAAATAAAGTGTTTTCTCACTTTTTCTTTTTTTTCTTCAGAAATTTCACTCGTAAAGAGAGTATTTGATTTAGCCATGATTCACTAACTAATCTTCGACGAGGATTATGGAGAATTGAACAAGGCTGCACATCTTGTCGGTGGTCCTCCATGGTCATTGCAGTTCTTGTGAAATGGTGGTTGATGTCGGTAATGCATTCAATCTTGTGTACACCAAATGGCAAGCGAGATTTAAAAAATCTATTGAAAAAACATTTTCACAAGGTTGCACGATTTGAAACTCACACCAATAATTTACATGTCACCTGTTGAATAAAATATGCTATACGCCCTGCAGGAACCTAAAGTTAGAAATTTGGAACACTTAGTATATTAATATGTAGTATTGTATCGAATGGACCTCAACCCTGATGTTTCAAAATACAAATGCCTTTGCTACGACACTATGCTTTCTGACGTTTCGAGCGATCAATACGGTATTATAATGCTTCTTCATTTTAAATACGCTAATTGCATCATTGGGATGGTTGAATTGAAATATTTTCTTTTATTTTAATCACACGAAGAAAAACAAAGTGCTTCTGCACAGAGCATAGCTTCATTTCAAACACGAGGAAGCCCACATCGCAGTTCTGTCTACATTACTTCATTTTAACGTCAGAAGCGCACTCAAAATTGTAGGGCTGGACAAATCGTTTCTTCAGGTCTGGCGTGATAACTAAAAATGCTGAACCTAGGTGAATTGTTGTTTAGAGCGTAAAATAACGAGGGATCAGTGAATTAGCCGACAATTGAGTAACTTGTGCGCGAAAAGCTATTCCGACGCCTCTTCTTTACATGAGGTCGTCACTCTTCGTGTATTCAAATACTACAGGTTATTGTAGCTTAGTTCTGTGGGTGCATAATGAAGTTCAATCACTGCAGTTTGGAAATACATGAATGAGTTTTTGGCGTTTCACTAAGGATAATAATGAGTCCATTAACTAGATTGAGCCATCTGTAAAACAGGATAATTTTTCGCTGATAATTTTCAGATATCATTCAATGTCCATTTCATTCCGAGTTCAGTTGTTTCCCATTTTTTTGCACACCAATTTTTGCCTTGAATGTAATATAAGAACGTTTTGAATAAGATCTGAACTTTAATTTGCATCCGTATGGGCATATCTGTATTCGAAAGTCGTTCAAGGGAGCTGAGTGTCTATGCACTTTTTTGTCTTCAATCAAGTGTACTATTTGAATGCAGTTTTGATTGAGTTCGCAACCGAATGTCCTTTTACTCATCATTATTATTGCTATTTCTGTCCCAGTTGTGTTCAATAGAAGATCTCTAGTTTAATTGGTTGGGAAAAGATCTGAAGTAAATATCAATACAATAGCCAGAAAATTATACTCATAGACGTCAACTTTTGATTTTTGAAAATTTCAATGGAAATCGTTATTAAGTTAGAGTTCTTCTTAGAGTCTGGTTTTGAGCTATTTCAACCTTCATCGCCTCTTGATAAGTCTAAAAGCATGGTGTAAAAAAAAGTTTTAGTCAACTTTAGAATATATTGTAATGATTATAGTACCTGAAAAATGGATGTGAAGTTAGAACGATGCTGCAAAATATCGTTTGAGTGCGACAACATAGTCGAGAATGTTCTCAGATTTCTGTCTAGAAATGATTTGTGAATTAGAAAATGTGGTTTTTAAGTTATTCTCAGGTTGTTTCGCCCTAGGAAAAACCTACAATTCATATTGAAAATTTTTACCTTTTCCTTACAGAATTTCATAATTTCAAATAGATTGTATTTTATATTTATAAGAAATTATGGTCAAATAAGCGTTTTATCCTAATTTACAACCTAGTATTGAAATTTTCAAATCGTTTTATGGCTTTTTAAATTAATAAATGGAAAGGAGAGAAAATATCTTTACGTTTCTCCCAAAAATTCTACAAATAAAAATGTTAAAATTGCTTTGATTTCTAACTAGATATGGCTTAAGGATTGAAAAACGAGGTTTTGAAGTTATTTGCAGCGTGATTCGTTGTGGGAAACTCCCGGAATTCATTTCGTGGGCTTAGACCTTTTCCTAAGTGAATTTCGAAAGGATTCTATGAAAAATCGTAGGAATTTTTATTCAATAGCGTAAAAATTTAATCCTTTAGATTTAGGGAACATTGAATGAAAAAATGTGATTGAATGAACATGTGATCAAAGAACGTAATTTGTGAAGCGAATCATAAATTTTTCTCATATGCTTGAATATTATTATTTTACACTCATTATTTGACCATAAAATTTTTGTGTTTCCTAAAAGATAAAGAATAATACAACGGTAACATACGAGTGAAGTTTTATTTTGACTTACAACTGGATCATACGGAATGAAAAAATTATTTTCATAACTTAGATACTGGCACTTTGAACATTTGAATAATAAGCATTAGTGGAAATATTCGATCAAAATTATCCAATATTAAAGTAGTTGAACGTCACGAAGCCGAAAACGGACATACTTTTGAAATATAATTAAAGTATGCGCCCTAAATTTCCTAATTTTTTAGGCATCTTAAATTACGGGACAGAAAATTAAACATACGAGTGAAACATGATGGTTAAAATGTTTACCTAAAGCATATTCAATGTAGACATGAAACAAACCATTTAGCGCTAGAACACATGAACAAGTCAAGTTGAGCCAAAAACTCCTGATGTTCCTCAGAAGCGAAGTCTGTAGCCGATGCCAACCCCATAGCTGGGTCTTGAGCTATACCTGCGGCGATAAAAAATTTAAGGGAAATGAATTAATAAAACAGATACGTTTAACTTGAATCTGAAGGATATTCCGATATACAGGACAGCAGAAAAGTTTACATTTCTCTGGAAAACTGCTAGTAATGACGCTGAAGTCGTTCAGAAAGATCAATCCTAAATCAGAGATGAATTTTCACGAATGTTTTATATCCTTTTACTAACGTAGAATATGCAAACTAAAGACCAGATTAGGTTGACTTAATGTCACACTTGTTAAGGGAAGTGAATGACTGAATATTGGGAATGATTACCTTCTAGCGCTGAAAACCTTTAAAGAATCATCGGGACTGCTGGCAAGATAGATATTGAAAATTATTAAAGGGGTATCATATTTCTCGTACTCTCTTTACCAAAAAGTATTCAGGAGGGTTTGATGTCAAGCCCTCCGAAAAGTATCCGGGAGAGTCAGATATCTAAAGACCAAGTTATGATTATTTTAAATCGTTCAGATGCACATTTAGAGACGGACCTGATGCCTTGGTGTCTGCCCCTGGAGTGGTCGACGGTGGCACCCACCCCCACCGAGTGGCGGCCATCTCTGCTCCTCCACCCGACCATGCCCACGCCGGCACCCATGTTGGCGTGGTAGTTGTTGCGGTTGTTGCCTACAACGTTCGCATCAGCGTAGCCGTGCAGCTGAAAGGCCAATAAAACAATGTACGAGAACCTGGCCGGTTGAACGCAATGTAGTTAATTTACTTTTGAAATCGTATTTTTCCTCCATGTTTTGTATCCTAACTCTTATAGGTTTAACCGAAGTTCAGAATCGTGACTAAAGGCTAAAAGCTTCAAAGAAATGCACTGATTCGTGATGAAATGATAAGTGTCTTTTTTTTGAAATATGTAAGTTATAATTATTGCACACGTTTAGTAAGCCTAGAGGCAGTTTGAATATTATGGAGTTGAAGTTTAAAATCATTACACAAAACTCTTCAATATAAGAACAAGCTAGTTGCACAGCTCCCAATGTTGAGGCACTCAGGAAACTTTATCAAGTTTTTTATTTTAAATCAAGTTTTACTCGCTTTCATTTAAGATTTATTTTAACTAATTAGGCTAGCATGTACACTGATGAATTGTTTTAGAATTTACGTTTTTGAATTTTTACCCGCTGAGTATTTCAGCCGTCAAAACGAACTGCAAAAGTGTTCTGAAATGAATGCAACTGTGATGATTGTTAACACCTATGGAAACTTTGGAAAAGTTAATGAAATTGTTGCGTAATATGTGGAATCAAGAAACTGAAAACATTGAAAAAGAATTCGATTCCTTTCCAATTTTGAGGACTACAATGGATGTAACATGGTCGAGCTCGCTTGATCTTACCACCCTCACTGCAGGATCCTCGCCAGCGTCCGTGGTGAAGAAATGCTTGATTAGACGGTAATGGTGCAATACGGGTACAGTGGAAAGACGCAAATTTCAAGGAGTTACTAAGAGCAGCTCACGTAAACTATAAGCTAATCATGGTAATATCTTCCAATTTGTAAACAAAAAAGCTTTCGTGGACAACTGAGCAGAAAAAAACGTAAATTTATGCACCGTTCACTGTACATCATACATTAAATTTTAATAGTTTCATCATTCTGAAAATGCATTACATAATTTCCTGGTACAATAATTTATTAAATTTAACCATGTTTATCCAAAGCTATTCTCAAACTGCCACGGTATTCAATTCGCTATAGACTTGCCATGTTATTAACGAACTATCCTAATGAAAACCCTCACTAATTATGGAAAGCCTGACGCAAACGGGCTAGCTTGCGCAGATTTACTTTATTACTGTAGAGTTGAATGCTCACCCTTCCCACAGGCCTGGGGCGCTCGTTGCTGTCGTGGTGGCTGAGGGCGAGGTCCATTGCAGCGGACTGACGGCGAACTCGGTGGTGGGGAGACAGGGAGGCCGCCTCCTCAGTGGAAGTGTCGTCACCAGGGATCAGCCAAGTCGGGGCAAGTTCGATTGAGTCGTACGGGTCTCGAGATATTGAAGCCTCGTCGCTGGGAGAAATGCTGATGCTTCTCTCCATGAATTTTTTGGCAATCATCGGGTTCATGCGACCCTCAGGCTGGCAGGAGGCAGCTTGCACTGCCACCAAGATGCAAAGACACATCGTGTATGAATTTGCCATGATACCTCTAGTTCTGTCTCTGATTTATCAGAGCACAAGTTAGATAACTAAAGGAACGGAGTTTACAAGAGAACTATCGGTGAAACCTGTTGTGTGCATACGTTCCCAAGTCAGTTGACGATCGCTATCCTCACTAACGCTCGACTTGTGCTGCCTGTCAGCTACGATGCGGGGCTTATATAAGCTCTGACCCTCACTTGGGATTCCCTGTCCGAGGACAGGAACGTAGTCGCTGGGCAGCTGCTCGGAGTGCATTACTCTCAATGGACTACTGAGAAACGTCTGAAACGTTCTCAGGAAACTTCTCTTTCACAGAATATAATTGATTCTTGTTATGAGCGAATATGATCTCTTAAGGAGTATATCCCCTTTTCTATGATAAAGAAGAAAAGATTCGTATTGGGAAGAAGAAAATATGAGTGAATACCTACAACATAGAAAACTGTTTCCTACGTAAGTCGTGCAGACAATGCTACTAAGACGACTGTAGAAATTTTTGAACCTATTCATTGAATCGCTTAATGCTTTTTTATATTTATTGAAAGTTATAATAACTAAGTTAGTTAAGGTATTAAAGTATTAATCGAGTATTTAATCCCTGCTGCTGACGAATCTGTGAGCGCGGCTTAGGAGACATAAATCTATAAGTTTTTCTTAATGGGATTAATACAAGAGAGTCTAAATTTTTATAAAATTTTTTTTAACCTATTCACATTGCATTCAACTAGAAAAATAAACTTACAGATGCAAATGATTCTAGCTTATAATAGACCAAGATGGAAGGGAATGAAATTGGTACATGAAAATTAAATTATAAAAATAAGGAATGCTTAACATTTTAGTGATGTTAAGCATTCTTTATTTTTGGACTCAAGATTTTTTGATCGGATTATGTTATTTAACAGCCTAAAATTTTCGATAGTGTTATTTTCCTTGAAGTTTCAAGATGTTAAAATTTCCAATCGGTTTCACACGTGAGTATATTACAGCACAGAAAGATTCGAAACTAACGTACTAAATCAGTATTCTAATTGGGTTGTTATGGACGAAATGTTTTCTACATCGTTTAGTTCTGTTCAAATACCGAAAAGTCAGTAGTCTAGCTAGGCCTTAGATTGTTTGATGAAGATCCTCAGTAAGAATATTTAAAGGTAACGTATTCTTTAAACAAAAAACTAAGATCCAAGCAAACTTTTAATATTTTCATCAATAAGATTTAAATTTTAAGAGAGGCAACATCGTAGAACACCCATTCCCAGCTTCTGTAGGGTGCATGTTATTTCAAATAAATTAATGTTTTCGCATGAGCGCCACTCATGAAAGTTTAAAAAACTCGAGGCTTTTGCATTAGAAGTTTGTATCTGTCACTAAATGCGAAGGATTGATAACGGTTTTATTCCTTCTCTTTGGGTGATGATTGCGGTTGTGTGAGAACTGAGAACACGTCTCTTCTAACTGCGATCTTAGCGAAATGAGTCGAGAGTTTGTGAAGATTCGATCCCACGTAAATGGGAATATGAACATTTGCTTGCGGAACTTGATTCACGGACTGTGTGACTTTGCGACCTGGTTAAGTTCAATGCTCCTTGTTTGCATTGCAATACATTTTCTCTAAAGTTTCAGATTTTACCATCAATTTATTGTGTTCTTATAGCTTGTATTTATCTTCGTATTATTCCAAGTATTATAGATAAACTTGGGCCCGAAGATCGCAAAGAGGTAGCTTTTCTACAAGTACTGATAATGTGAGTCAAGGTACTAATTATTGTAATCACCGAAAAAATTAATAATCCTTTATTTCATACATGTATTTACTCGAAAATAATTAGTTTTCGCCATTATACTTCAGAATACTCACAATGAACGATGAACGATGCAAACTGCTGCATGGATGAATACAACTTTCAGGATGAGCTAGTGTCAAGTTCTCGCAAGTTAGAACGTTTACAGACCAACACCTGATACAGGAGCTGCGCGTCCTCGGATCTCACTCGAGTTAATGCTGCAGCCCGGCTTTGCATTGATAAAGCTCTCGTGGACCGAATTTAGCTCTGTATTAGACCGAGACGATATTTTCCGCGCGTTTTACTTCGCAGATTGGGATATGGGAAATTCAGGAGCAACCTCGGCGGCATATGTTTGTGAAGCTGTACGACTTTATTGGTCACTCCTTACCTTTCTTTCTCGTATTTTCTTGATTGTTATAATGAAATGCACAGTTTTTCAAGTTCATGATATTACATTATGATTGTACGATATTCTTTAAGCAGATGTTGGAAGTCAGCAAAGAAAACTCGCTTTTGAAACGCAGCTTGTCAAAATGTTGGCCGGCTGATGATGTCACGGTCAGACAATAATTGTAACTAAAATTTATTGCATTATGATTGCTTCTCTTCGCAGAGCGAAAGAAGCTTTAAATTTACATTTTTTATTAAATGATTCAAGTCCAAATAATATTTTCTTCACTGAACGCTACTTCATAAATGATATACTATATTTAATAAATAGGTATTCAACATTGAAACTCTTAAGTAGACCAGGAATCATTCCCTTCTTGTGACGAAATTTTAAACCTTGAATTTCAAAATGAGAGTATCTTCAGGAGCTCACATTTGATTTGGCAAAACCACATCGTGTGAGGGGCTTGAAATAAACCAAACTTTGTGCTCATGAAACCAATAACCACTGGCATGTAACAAAAAGTCTCCCCAGTAATAAAAAGTGCCACTGTTTCACCAGCACACTTATAAATAGCATTGCTTTATGGTGACTTACATAACAGTTGCCATTCGACATCTGAGTTGAAATCACCCACATTCATTTCGAGAAAACTGCATCCCTCGCTGACTGCAGAAGTTCACTATTGACTTTGCCATGCGATTCGCAGAATTAGAGCGCCAAGCCCTGCTCTGCAGCTCGGTCTTCCCTTTAAGTAGAGACGAGGGAATTTTTTCGATTCGTCGGGAACAATGTCGCACGATACACACATAGAGGTCGCTGAAGAGAAGTTTTTGGTAATTCAATGTATCCGATGACGAAGCTACGGAAAGCAAATCTGTGGAAATTGCTTATCTTGTATCGATTAGTAAATTATTTATTAACCCAAGATACACGTTTCAGTTAATCTGGAATGCTCCGCAATGACAACCGCCTCAACAATTGTGTTCCTTAAAGCTTATCACTGATTCAAGGATTTGGTTTCTGTGATAATTCATATACTGCACATAAGACTAATGTTAATAATTTTAAATTACTGTATTTAAGATTAACATTTGACTCTCGCCGTGTTGCTATTTGTGGGATCTTACAGAGTTTAAAACTATTGTTTCTGTACGTAGGTGTACAAATTACGCAATAACACAATCCTAGAATCAACAGCAAAGTATAGCAACAGTTGAAACATAAAAGACGTGTTAGCAGGGATGGTCCGTCAGATGATCTGAATCATTTTGTAATTTGTGAAGGGGACGAATCTTTTCGGTTAACAATTATTCACTATCTTTGATTTCAGAAGAAAAAATGGAGTTACCTGTGCATTATTGTATAATATCACGTTAAAAAACGATATTTTTAGTTAATTACACAGGTCCCTAAGAGCTTGTTTGAAAATAAACTTCGTCGACGAGTTTGGGAACCAGCGATTGAAAAAATTTTCTCAAGAAACAAATATTCCATGTCCACGAAATTTTACTTTTTCTATATATCATGTGACATGTCGAATGGGATTTGTGTAGTTTTGCAAGAGATATTTCATATTAAGATTATGAAGCATCATGGTTGCCGTCACAGAGTATTGTATAGAAACGATCCTCCTCACACTCTTTCTTACTTTACATTGATTTGAAATACATTCTCGTAAAGCATTTTTTCCACGGTCGTTTTTTAATGTCTGTAACATCTTTTGTTGAATTCTATGGAAAGCAAAACGCAGAATAGGCCGTTAATTTAATCGTGAAAATAGATGCGGGACATTTTATTATATATTGTAAATGAGTTTTCAAACAGTAAATTCAAAATATGTGAAAGACAAGTGAGACGCCGAGCGCGTGAAATACAATTGTCTTGAGATACCAGAATGAATCAACACGTCTGCTGCTGATCGTGAAATGAAAAGAAAAAAAAGAAAAAGAAAGGCATTTTATTTCCAATAAAGTGTAATAAAGTGGCAGTATTTGTGATTTACCAATATTTTTACTTCTGCATTCAGCTCTTTTAATTCACTCTACCCCACTATTTCGCAAAATTATATAGGTATACGCGAAAAAAATGACCAGGGAGAGAGTCACTATAATAAAAGGCGCATCGAATTCTTAATTTACTTACGAGTATCACGCGTTTGCACTTTCAAGAGAATTATTTAAAGAACAATTATTTCAATTCACGAGATAGTATTGAATTTGTCGCTCTACAAACTTTTCTCCGTGTGGCGTTTTCGCTTGATGTTAGTGAGCAAATGGATAATCAGTTCCTTCTTCCGTCAATTCTGGCAGTGAACTCTACTAAGTGGCACCAAATTGCTGATAACTTTTTGGTCATCAGTGGCTTCAGGCAGAATGTACTGCAGTTGCTCTTGTGTAGCTTTTACTATGTACACTCGACCTTTACTAACCTCGATCGATTGACTGTAGCCAGAAGTTTAAGCTCAACGCTGTTTTCTGATGCAGCCGTAAACTAGACTCACAGTTCTGAATGGCAGCAAACCGAGGGAAATACCCACCCATTTTGTACAGGAAGATGGCTGAGTAACCCTCTCTAAACGATCACTGCCACTTTAATTCAGTTTTTATTCTTCCTTGCGGGTTCGTGAAATGTCGTTTATTTTATGTTCTAATGTCTACATTTTTCTTCGTTTTTTAGGTACTGAAGATGAGTAACTATAGGACGCTCGAAAAATTTACTTATAATAAATATTTTACAGAAATCAGAAGTTTTTACTGGCATTTGGGATACATTTAATTTTAAAATACGTTTCCTGCAACTAATTCTTTCGTGAAATTTAAATTGAACAACCGAATCGTTTGCGAAAATGGGCTTGCAAAAATGCATGTAGAAAGTTAAGATTATCATTCCTATGGTAAAACTCGGAGAAAGCGTAGACGTGTTTTCTTCGTGAAGAAACTAATGTATAAATACAAAGAAAAGAAAAGACATTCAGGAATGAACAACGGCGTTTTTGAATCAATTCTATCAATTTCAAAAATCGTAGTCTTTCAAGAGTTGCTATCACAGAACTTAAACATCTACGTATTCAGGCTTTGGAGCTGATATCATTCAGGTTCATCCTCAGGTGTTGCAACTGATGTAATGCAAGTACATGTTCAGGTATTGCAGCTGATGTAATGCAAGTACATGTTCAGGTATTGCAGCTGATGTAATGCAAGTACATGTTTAGGTATTGCAGCTGACGTAATGCAAGTACATGTTCAGGTATTGCACCTGATGTAATGCAAGTACATGTTTAGGTATTGCAGCTGATGTAATGCAAGTACATGTTCAGGTATTGCAGCTGATGTAATGCAAGTACATGTTTAGGTATGCAGTCAAAGCATAGTGCAAAATATGTTCGTGTTGCAACGGTTGAAACGCTCATTCACATTCCCGTTTTACAGCAAGTTCAGCACAAGCACGTATTCAAATGTTACAGTCGCTGTGGTGCTACAACATTTTGTGGAAATGCTATGTTCCTGTTATCTCAATACGAGCATTATTGAACTTGCTACTGTCCTTCAAAACCTTAATTTACATTGCAGTTAATCTTAGGATCAAAGAAAGACTTGCACTGCAAATCCCTATGGTTTGTTTATTCATTCATATCATCGAAAACTCAACCCAATAAATATTCAACATATGAGAAAGACTGCTGAGCATTTTACTCCATTCAAATCGCACAAACTGTTTGGTTTTGATTGTACTTTCCTTGTAGGTCACCAATGAAAGAAGCGTGGCGTGCCCCGCCTTCACGGTTTGTCCTACATCAAAAGATTGGTGCTCAAGTTGTCGTTCCTCATCGTCTCGATAAGATGAGATTACAGGAACCTCTTGAGTGACTTTGACTTCACTGAACACAAGATGCAATCTCCAGTGCTGGGGTAAACCTGCTGAGAGCTATAGCTAAAATAAAGCTGTGGTGACGTACTAATACTAAGAAGTGTTTGGCCGCTAATATAAAGGCTCAACTTGCGTTTCGGCACGTACAATGTGATAGTAAGAGGTGACGGTTATTTACTGTCTATGCATCATACAATTAAAAATCTCTAGTGAAGTTTGGAATTGAACGTTGGGGGGATTTGTGTGGCACGTGGACGTTTCTCTTGAACACCAGAACACTTTTAATTGATTCAAGCTGCTTGAAACCGTTTATTTTTTAAAGTAAGGCCTAAAAGGCAATTGCTTCTTATTTAATTAGAGCAACATTTTTCCTATTCATTAATGTACGAAAGACAGTGCATTCGTTTTTTCAAACGTGACTTTAGTCACTAATTTTCACCAGCACTTAAACCTTTCTGGTCTTTTGCAGTCGCTAGTTAATTGTCAGTGCAGTATCTCAAAAATTAGTTTCAGCCCGCATTTGCTAGATGTTATTGAGCGAGGCACGTGAGTTTCAGTCTTTGCCCAGCTTAGCATTTTACTGTACCCGTAAAAATGCTAAAGTGTTCGGTAGGTAGGAATATGCGAACCAACTTACCTCATTTTCACTTCAGCCAATCGAGCTGTGACATCACTTTGGTGGCTTGCGAAATTTCAGTTGACTTCCAAATTGGAAAATCCTGCCGACGATTATTTCCTAATCATTGAGTATTCGAAATTCTTCAATAGAATGCTTGGCTGATCTAGCTAGCTATCGGTCATAAAACTTACTTCATTGATATACCTAATGATCCTTTTTTATGCCCGAACACTGACGGTTACAGAGAAAGAGTGGTAAACTTCTTCACTATCACGCACAAAAGTTATTTTCCGAATTTTTTCCACTGGGATAATGATGGCTTGAAAATCACGGACCCCTAAAGTTTTCCAGGATAATTTGACGGCATGCTGGATCAATGAAGGAAAAATATGCCTCGAAATATTTCTCATACCACGAAACAGCTTTCAACCTACTGCATGTTTGAACGGTGATAATCTATGATAGTTACAATCAGAGTAAGCTGTGCACGGCCTAGATATTTGAAGCTTCAGTTCAATGATTTAATTTGTCAATATGCTGATATAGGCATTTTACCTTCCCATTTTTCTTTTATTTCGTAAAATATGATGCTACAACAGTGCGTTTCAAAATTCGTTACGTTTTCAAGTGTTTCTGCAGCATTTACGCCGTTGAGTTCAAACTATAACTAATGAATATGAGTTCAACATCACACTGTGATGTGATACTGAGACACAGCAGTGGATCTTTGCGTGCTGTTGAACTATGTCATGAATAAAAAAGAATGTTTTACCTTTTTCATATCCGAATTATAAGCCACCACTATCTTCTGCAGGTAATCAAATGAACCACCACATTTCAGAATCTCAGTTCATTTTAAAATAAAATCCCGTTTCAAATGACATCCGATCGGTTTTCTCATTACAGCTAATGTAATATTGATAGTGAACATTTTAACGCTTATATTAGTGAGGTTTTTTATTTATGCTTCTTGTATCACGTGATCGATATATGGACTTTCATTCCACATTTGACTAGTTATTCTCCTTTTGTTTTAAGAGTAATCAATGGCCAAGGACGTCGAAACGTTCAAAAATATATTGATTCATTGATTTACCTCAATAAAACAATGATTTCGCCAAAAACTTGTTTTTTCGCTTTTTTATTTTTGAATTACAGAGTGTCGACGAAGTTTCTTAACCATTTCAAAAATGTATTACAATTGCAATTGATAGAATAATTTATTCAGATTTGTTCTATTGTATTCAGCGTCTCTGAAAGATTTTTACTTTATTTAATAGACTTTTACTTGGGCACCATTAGCGTTTGGATGACGTTTTTCATGATCCTCGAACAGTACAGGCATTCAACGAGGCATCGACCATATTCTGGGGGCACTCCTAGCCGAGGGTGATTTTTAAATACGGGTCAGAATCTTCAAAAATTCTCTCAATTTCAGATGTATTCTAAAATACAAAGCATTCATACAAACATTAGAAATATTAGTTTTATTCTGATTATATTTGAAAACAACATTTTCCATTGATCGCCCTTTTGAATGCAGACAAAATCCACAGGATTACGCAGGGTGTTCGTTACGGTGCTGGTGAGATCTTGCTCTATTCTTTGGATTTCTACGTTGACAGATGCCTTGAGTTGGTGTAGATTTGTAAGAATTTTTATATCAGGCTCTTTATTTAAAGAATGTACGGTCAAAATGTAACAAATTTATAACAACCCAAGGTTCTAATCGAAGTAAAATATCCTTTAAATTGGACTAGGTCTTATAATCGCTATAATGATCAGCCTGCGCTATTGTGGCTGTTTATGGGAGTGCACAGGAGGCAGACCATGAGGACTATTGTAATCAAAATAGAACTAGTGTTTCTCAGGATGCATATATGCTCTGTTATCTAAAATCCATCCGCTATTTTGAGCGTTTGTGAAAACTCTATTAAGACCCATATTTAAAAATCCCCCTGGATAACATTCCTTTTCATTTACGAAGTCATTAAGGCGTTTCATGAATTAATAAGGGGGAGATTCACAGCTGAGGGCAATTTAGACAAAGATCTTAAATAATCTTACACCACTTCTCGAATCTATGAACAATCAATCTGCTATAGTAGATAATTAAATTAAATTTTCACAGCGTATAGAATTAACGTCGTGTTAACTCCCAGAAGATTGAATATCAAATAATAATTCAGCTTCTATTAATAATTGCCTATCAATCCGTCAACTCAATACTTCAAGTAATAGGGCAACAACTCAATCGAAATTCATAATCGTGGAAGTTCGAATTTAAATTTTCTCGCTGGTAAAGTTTAGGCTTTTATGATTTCAACTCATTTCGTAATGTATAACTGAATTCTTATGAAAATTCAGAGTACTGCTACCAACGGAAGCCATGTTAGGCGTGGTTTTCAGTTTGTGTTTGCTTGCGGTGTATCCAGTGTCAGCGTACAGTGGCTCAGACGTGAAAAACTATCCCTGGAAAAGTTATTCCAGAAGTTTCACCATCGATTACGAGAACAATTGCTTTTTGAAAGATGGTGTCCCATTTCGGTATATATCCGGGTCCATTCACTACTACAGGGTTCACCCGGCCGACTGGGCTGACCGCATCGCTAAAATGAAGTACGCTGGTCTCAACGCCATCCAAGTGTGAGTAAACCTGTCTCCTGGCATGGTAAGTTCAAGCCAGTGTTTTCCATTTACGTAAAAATTAAGTATTTTCAATGGCAATAATGGAATAGTTATCTGTTAAATTCAGCTTGGTTTTCCGAATTATGACCTTATATTTACAGCCTGAAAGTCACTTGAACTATGCTACTGTTTGTTCAAGGAATTGGAAGATTATAACACATCATGGACACACATTTCGTAACTGGGAAAGTGCAAAGATTTTACTAACCGCAGACTTCGCCTAGTTGAAATTACCCATACTGAAAATATAATAGCGGATTGTGAACAGTAAATGATCCATTTGAATGCCAGCTATTTTTTTTATTTGTACCAACTGAAGGTGATTGTGTTACGATATCTCAAAAATCAGCAGTTATACGTTTTAAGTATCAACTATATTCGAAATAAACTATTTTCGTTTATTATGTCTTAAAATCATCTATTTATTGCAAAAAAAAGTGATTTAAAGCCTCATAATTTATGAAACTTGAACCTTTAAACTGAGAGAAATTTTAACCAACCTGTACGTGTCCAACGGTTTTTCTGAAATATTTTGATGTACATTGAAGTATTTTCTTTGAACACACACAGTAGCGATTAAGAGAATTAAATCACACATTCACGCTTAAAATGGCTCAAAATTTTTTGCATAAAACCGAACTGTGTTCAGATTTTGTGAATGAAGTACAATTTTCCTCAAAAATCTTAATACTTTCGTTAATTATTCTCCTAATTCTAAAGCGTTGTCTGTATATTAGTGTAACCAGTGGCCAGTCCAAGAAAGTGAAATATTTATTTAAAATCAAAATGACTTACGTTAAGTGTGTCATGGTTGGCTCATTAAGTGTATCGTATAAGCCCATGACTTACAAAAGTGTATCATAATACGTAGACTAATGACGTATATTGTTGACTCACTTTTGTGTGCCAGTTTTGTACAACTTGACACAGAAAAGTGTGTCGGTTTTTTGGCAGAATTTTTCTCAGTGTTTAAGCGAACTAAACAAGTGTTGTGAAGGATTTTGAAGTATACAACTTTCGTATTCATCATCAGAAATTAAATTGGCATTGTCCTAAATATAAGTGTATTCAGTTTGTTAATTATTTACGTCTAGTCCCATGAGTTCAGTATTTGGCGAGCAAATATTGTTACCTAATGTTTTCAAGGTGTGCTTTGAGAGTCATGTGAAAAATTTCCCTTGTATTATTTTAATAAAAGTATTCTTTTAACCATGTTATTTTCAGCCACATTTTTTGAGAATGAACTATAGGAAAAAATATACTCAGATATTTTGTTCTCAATTTTCAACTAATGTTACTTTTTTAATTACTTAGGCTGGCATTAATTTTTCCCCAAAGATGTTCAACCATGAATATTGCAGCTACGTTTCGTAAACCATAACAAAACCAACTTCTTTTTCTTCGTTCCTAGGAGCCGTTACTAGAGATACTTTCATTAAATTATAAAAACGAAGAAAGTTCGTCAGATAAACGCTCGTACTAATGTTTGGAGGAAATAACGTTTTTTATGCGCTCTTTCTCAAATCGCCATAGGTACGCTGAACCTGTACGTTAAGATTGTAACAGGTATGATCTTCCTGAAATCGTAACAGGTACGCTGAACCTGTACGTTGAAATTTTAACAGGTATGATCTTCCTGAAATCGCAACAGGTACGTAGAATGGGGCAGCCACGAGCCTGAACCCGGACAGTTCGACTTTGAGGGCGCTCACGACTTGGCTGCATTCATTGCCGAGGCTCAACATCAAGACTTGCTGGTTATCCTCAGAGTGGGCCCATACATCTGCGCTGAGAGGGAGATGGTGAGCTCAAATAGGGTGAAACAAAACCATTTTGCTGCTGTGATGAACCAAGCTATTTTTCTGAGTGTGAGGTACGCGTTAAGAGACATCGTTAACAGGAATATATTAATGCTTATGCAAGAAAACTAATTATTGTAATTATTTTTTGTTGATGCTTGAACTAGATCGGTTTCTGACGACTCGGGACTTTTGACAACCTGAGAATGGGGCCCTTTGGTAGTTTCTGTCGCTATTTTTTATTCTATTCTAGGTAAGGTTTTAGTTCATTAAATTGATACAATTATACTTGGGTGATATATGGTCGAGGATAATTTTTTTTCTGCTGTTAGTTACAGTCATTTAAGTAAATAAACATTAATTAAACAAACAATAAATAAACAACAATTAAACAAACAATAAATAAACAACAATTAAACAAACAATAAATAAACAGCAATTAAACAAACAGTAAATAAACACAGATACGGTCTCAAAAGGATCACTTTAAAAAATTAAAAGCTGATTTTAATTAGAAAAATTAAGTAAATAATCAATGCTTGGTCTTGAAAAATTACGTAATACAAACCAGAGGTTACTACATTTATCCATCAGTGTTTCAAAATCTAAGAAATTTCGTCCGTTAGATATAATGCCCATGCAGGTGCTCTCTCTTTTAATTAACCAAAAACCTTCAAGTGTGTTGTTCACCCAGTTTGTGCTTCAAAAAGAACGTAAATTCCACTGTTTTGAGCGAAAAGAACCTCTGTAAACCAACAACCTTTTCAAAAGAGTTGTTCGGCAGGTTAATCTTTTGAAAAACCCTAAATTCCACTGCTTAGAGTAGAAATAAAATGTCACGCCATTATTTCAAAGCCTTCGTTTGTTGATCTTACGATGATCAAATAATAAATATTTAATTGTTTTTTATTTGGGTATCTTTTATATTGAGCAGTTCATTAATTCTACAGTGTAAACACCGTATGTCTTCAATTCCCAGTTTGAAGATAGAAACACCTTCAGCAGTATTCATGAACTTTTGATTTATCAAAACGGTATACTTCAAAATGTACTTTCTATAAATTCCACTCCCCATCTCTGACTGAGCAGGGTGGCTTCCCTTACTGGCTGCTCAGCTTGTATCCAAACATACGCCTTCGAACTTCCGACTCCGGTAAGTATTTTCCACGTTTTTGTATCACGGTTGCTTAATTAAGACGAGAGCATGACTTTGAATGCAATTGCATGTTCATTTTCCCCTCCTAGGCTTCATGTCTCTAGATTTTTAGAAATTTTTCACTAAGCGCCCTTGAAAATGGATGAATTTGTACGGTCATGGGGCACAAACAGCGATTTCGAGGAGCTATTTACAGGACATGAATGCATAAACAGATTAAAGCAATCAATGTGTTCAGTGATAGTAGACTGTACTTGAAGCAGTATTAGAGAATGAGTGCTTCCTGCTGAATAACTTTCAAAAAATAAGAACAGCCAGGTCTTTTGTACGGTTTTATAATAAAACTAAAGTCAAGGAAACGTTTTTCTTTCATCAGCTCAAAGAATGCTGTCTTTGATAGAACAAACTATCTCATGCATCAGAGGGATACTTTGATACATATGTCAACTTTCATGTTGACTGCTTCGTTGCCATGATAAGGTACTTCATTCTAATAGTTTCATATTATTTTTTAACATTTCCACAACGTCATTATCGTTTATAAAAATTTGTTGAAAAATTTGTTTGACCACTTCATTACGTCTTACTCAAGCTTGAAAATACGATATCGTGTCATACGCGTATAGTGCTGGATCAGCACACATAAAATTCTTTACAGAACAAGTGTAATTTTGAATTTATTAATGTTTGTTACATTTCTGCTTTAAGATTACATGGGCCGCGTGAGGTCGTGGCTGCTCGAAGGTCTTTTCCCGCGAATCAGACCTTTGCTCTACCACAACGGAGGCCCAGTCATTATGACACAAGTGAGTTTCTCCGTGAATGAGTTTATTGCGCTGCTGGCATGTAACTGCATGAAGAATTCAAAATAAAAACATTCTATGCGATTAGCTAATCTTGCGCTTCTACTAGAAATTCAAACCAATTGACTTTGAGAATACTGACTCTTCGTCTCTAGCGCTTGTGAGTCATTTTTTGCGTTTTGATTTTACTGAAAACATGTAACGATTTCAAAATACAATTCATATTTGCCACATGAGCAGATTGAGAACGAGTTCGGTAACTTCTACGCTTGCGACTTCAGCTACACAAGCAGCCTGCGTGATATTTTCAAAGAAGGCCTGGGAGATGAAATTCTGCTCTTCACCACAGACAATGGCACTCCCTCCTCTCTCAGATGCGGCAAAATTCCCCTCGTCTACGCCATTGTTGATTTCAGCGTCAGTGAGTACTGCGCTTTGTAACAATCAGAACTTTTAAAGCCAACGGCAACGAGTGGTAAAAAGGTGAAGCACAAATAAAATTTGGCACTGAAATTGCAATTTCAAGAGTTACGCCTACTGATGTCGCTTTATTTCACGCACGTACAAAAACACTTCTGACTTATAAAAGCAAAAAAGTTTTTGAAATAATCAGTTCTAGTTCTACAATCTCTAAATAAATGCCGGAAAGGCTTTCAGTTGTCAGATCTTGTAACTGTTTCATTATTTCGTAACAGAAAAAGATAACTTCTTTACAATTTTGTGAGGTAATGACGTCGACTGATAGATAGCTTATGATTCATTTTGACCGGTTGCACATAAATACTCTCAGAAGTAACTTTTTCACGCAAGCTGTTTCTCTAAGTTGCACTGTTCTTTTATCGCTCGCACACTGAAGAGTCCGTGCTTCAATTTTTACAAATCAGTCGTCATTCAATCATTTTCATAATTCGCTTCCAGCAGTAAAAATAACTGAATGAACTTAAACTTAAAAGCAGCACAGAGTTAAATAAGAATCTCCTTTCTGTCCGTCATTTCGTTAGTAAAACCGATAATCTCCTGCTCAGCTGCGGATCCGCTCTCTGAGTTCAAAGCGGAGCGTCTCTTCGAGCCTTCCGGCCCGCTTGTCAATTCTGAACTCCACAGTGGCTGGATCGATCACTGGGGAGAACCCAGGAGCAAAGTCGACGCCTCTGTGAGCAAAATATTCATGAATCTTCAATTTTATGACGATGAAGCAATAATTAATTCAGAAATTCATTTTTTAAAGAAGTTTCTTACAGCGTTCAATACAGCAATCAATTTTTTCTTAGACAACTTGGATACGATTTGTGTCATATAATTTTTTTTAATGTTTTCAAAAGGTTTTTACTTGTGTGTTATTATTTGAACCAGAAATGAGTGTTTAAGCAGGAGTATCTTATTTAAATATATTTAACTAGATAAACCTTTGCCCACAGTCCCTGAATTCTTCGTCTAAAAAACGCGAAGAACGCCTTCGCAGCAGTTCTTCGCCAACTAGCAGGAGTTTTGCGTTAACTTTTTGGGGAAAACAAAAAACATGCAAACGTTTTTGGATGAAAATATGCTTTCAAATTTGTCCAATATTTTTTTTCATATATCTTTTGATAAAATGAATATGGTGTCATGGTTCTCCCAAACCATTCACAATGACAATGTTGAGGTCGAGTTACGTGTTTTTTTCTTTCTATTTATTGATTTTTTCTGGGACTGTCACTTTTAATTAAATGCAAAAATGACCTAACAATTTTACCACGTCAACCTTCAACGTAGGATAAGAGATCAGTTAGAAAATATCATCAAAGATATTTCAAATTCGTTCATACGCTCGTGATAAACAACAGCGTCTTTGAAATCTAAAATCTGCTTTCTATTCCGTTTAGCAAAAGTTAAGGTTAAATTTTGAAAAAAACAGTTTTCCATGACATGGTTTTTTAATAATAACCTCATTAATTATTTTTAATTTTAGATGAACATGATTACTCATTTGATTTTTGCCCATCAAACGTATACATTTAAATATTCTTGTCATGTCACTCTATTCGACAAGCAGAAAATCTAGATGACTATGCAATTGACTATGACTCAGGTTATCGTTTGGATGACTAAGATTTCAGGTGATGATTGAGATAACTAAGCCCACACATTATGTTTGATAATTGATCTTCAGTTTCATCGTAGTGTTCTATTAATCTTTTTCATTTTCCAGGTTTTCGTCGAAGTTATGGATGAAATCCTGTCTCTGAATGCTTCGGTGAATATTTACATGTTCCATGGTGGCACTAACTTTGGATTCTCATCTGGTAAGACACATCAATTTCACAAATAAGAATATTTCCGTGCAATCACTCACTACGAATAACTCGGAAGCTGTGTTAGCGACGGTAGAGTTGGGCTAAAAATTAATTCAGTTAAAATTGGGTGTGGTTGAGCACTTCGAAAACAAGTTCAATATTCATTCATACATAGCGATACCAAAGTCTCACCTCGTCGTCCCTTGAAATGTTTTGTTAATAGGTCGAAGCTTTGGAGCAGAGTGCGTACAGATATTTTTATTTTTTCATTAGAGAACGTCGTTGGCAACGCATCGACTAGTAGTACTGTTTTCAACTATATTCAGAGAAAAATGTTTTCTTCATCTAAAAGATCATTCCCAACAAAATATACTTTCCAAGTTCTCGTATGGTATCACCGTCCTTGTTTATCAAAAAATTGAAATGTACTCCTGAAATGAGTTCTTCTTGTACACATGCTGGAAGTGAGTTGGATGATAACCTTCAACAACGACAAAATTTAGAAATTATTCATATTCGACATGAACTTTCAGCACAGTAGTTGCGTGATGTCATTTTCTATTGCGTGCTCAACATTACACTTAAATGTTAACGTAGAATACTTCATGTTTAATCCAGAATTCATATTAGGATATTAGATATTTTGAGCACAACAACAATACTTGATAGATTGAGCTATAATTGTAGTAGTCCATAAGATGGACACAAAAATACGCAATCCTTGAACGATTTTTCATAGACTAAGAAGCTCTCGATCATGCGAAAACTGAAACGATCATAAAACGGCAATTGCTTTGCAATCGCCTCGTACAAGTATGAAATGATGTTTCTCTGTCAAACTATGTCACTACAAAGTTACTATTCGCCGTGCAGGGGCTGACACCGCCCAGGGCCACTACACCTCATGCCTCACAACGTACGATTACGATGCTCCGCTCTCCGAGGCAGGGGACATGACGCAAAAATTTGAGGCCGTGCGACAAGTGATTGGCAAGGTTGGTATGAAAATTCGGTGAGATTACTGTACATCCCCTCCTTAACGTTAGTTACATCCCGAAAGATGTAAACACCAAATCAATAAGACATCAAGACAACTGGGTCGGATATTAATGGCAAATTTTTGTGTGATCGTTTACGGTTTGTAAGCGTTTTAAAAATATATGATCTAAATTAAAGAACCTGTTATTACAAATTTCATTCATTGTTTGAAGTAACTTTCTGTTAACTCCTCAGGAGCACATATTATATAGTTGAGAATCAGTGCTAGATTTTTTTTAAGACCGTAACACGACGTATTCAAAGCAATATATTCAGAGGAAAGTATGAAAAATTTTTTTTCATTTTTGGGTACTTACTCGCTCATTTCTCATGTCATTATTAATACCTCATTGCCTGCCAGTTTAATCTTTTTCAGTGCTTTCAAGACGAAATCACAATGAGAATTACGAATGAATATGTGACGTACAGATCCCTCCTATATTCGAATTTTTACAATTATTTTCTTATTTTCTTAATCCCTATTTATTTCGCGCTTAGTTTTTACACAAGTTTTCCTGAAACAACAAGTGATTTGTAAGCAAACAACTCACCACGGTCTTCTACTGTAGAGAATGGAAATTGCTCCGTATGACATACATTGAAGATGTTTTGACATTGTTCAGTACCTACCACTACCGGGGGTGCCAGTCCCCTCTAACAGCAGCAAAAAGGCGTACGGTCGAGTGCCCGTGTTGCACATCGGCAGTCACGTCTCCCTGGCTACCGACGGGCTGCTCGAGAGCGTCAACTCAACTTTCCCTCTTACATTCGAGCAACTCCAAGTCTTCGCAGGCGTAGTTGTCTACAGCACCATCGTCAACTTCTCAACTGTGAGTAACTTTTCTTGATCATGTTCGTATTAGAGAGAAATTTAACTTGTTCACAGATTTAAATATTATATTTTAAATTGATCGATTCTTAGGGAATCTCACGCGTAAGATAAAAAGGAAAACCAGTGTGAAAATGAAGATTTAAACAATCCTATGCTCAATTCTAAAACTAGTGTTTTACTAACCATTATTGTTGATAGAGATTAAACGTACGGGATTCTTGAGAAGGAAGTGACAGGGTAAAACAGATAAAATTGTCACCATCTAACATATCTAAACTATGAGGTAACTTTAACTTGTTGAGTAGCAACTCATTCATTTCGATCTTTTTTTCGTGTCACACTACAAGATTTTATCTGCCTATATTCACTACGTGTCAATGGATTCCAGTGTATTATAACAAGATTACACTCCTCCAGAAATAACGCATCTTGAGACGATTAGGAATACTTGTTTGGAAAACTAGGCAATTGCAGTTAGAATGAATTTTCATGAGTAGGAAATGGCAAAAAAATATCAAACATTTTTCAGTGCATTACTATAACTATTAATCTAAGGAACGATTCGTCATAAATGACATTCTTTACTCATCTTAAAACACTGAAACATGGCTGACACTATTTGCCTACGAGGAATAGTTAATATGAATATAAACCCGTCGAGTTGGAACAATCGTGAATGTAAAGTAGCTTATGTGCTTTCTCGCCTCTGAACTCGTATTATAATGTTATAATTTATTTTCCAAATCCTTCGTTTGTTTTTATGCTTACGAAACTATGTTGAATCCTTGGCGCAACTCTTACTTATACATTAAAAACATTACAGATAAAGTCTTAGGCATCAGAACAAAAGCATTATTGCTCACACTCGTATGCTCGTGCCGACAAACATGACGGTATCATTATACTGATGGCATTATTATACTAACATCATTATACCCTCCTTGACAGCATCAATTTTTCATAAATGTTCCCAGTAGGAAAGTGTTTTCCTTTACTCTGTTATTTAAATGCAGGCACGCAATTTGGAATCATGATAAGAAAGTTTCCGTGAAATCTAAATTCGATAAAGCCTGTGAATCATTTAATTAAGTAGGTTACTATTTAACAGCACTACTGTTAGATTAGGTTCACTTCCCTCATGTTCTGACTCATTCTGAAACCTTATCTAGACATACGTGAATACAATAAAACAAGGGTGAACTCATTATGCAATTCTTCGTAGCTAAGTGTATAGTTAAATCGTGTGAAATATGGGCGTGAGCGAGAGTATAAAAATAGATAAAAACACTATGGCATTTATACGCGGTGTGCATAAAATCCTTCCCACGTTATTCGAAATAATTTACGCAGAACTCCACATCGCAGCCAATAAGAGTTGTAAGTCATTTGGGCTGCCACAGCCGGACCCGAGCATCCTAAATCTGGGCGCAGTCCACGACCGGGGATACGTGATGCTGAACGGTGTGCTGCAGGGGACTGTGTCTCGTAGCCTGTCTACCACCGCCCTTCCTGTCCGCACTCGGCCTGGTGACAAACTTCTGGTTGTCGTGGAGAGCCTTGGCAGAATAAACGTTGGCAAGGGCATCAACGACTTCAAGGTAGTTTCCTCTGATAGTTTGGCTAAAGTAACAGAATGAATGTAACTGGATTAACAGTGCATTCATTTGGAGTTGGATCCCTGTGTATACGATGAGTAAAGGGTTGAATAGTGTGGCTAAGAGTGACTTCTAAAAAATGTACTCGGAATCTTTGGATTACTGTCGTCGAAACTCTTTTAGAGCAATTGTTTCTGAAATGTGCTGTAACTGCAATTCACCTCTTGTACCAAATTAGAAGAGCATTTTCTCATTTTTGAATACATGATTACTTTAATGAAAGTATGTACGTCTACTTCATAGTTCTGCGTAACAAACTTCCGTGCCCAACCAATGCATGCAACATTGACAGGGACTGACCTCGAACGTGACTCTCCACTCAAAAGTGCTCACTAACTGGACAATGACGCCGCTGCCCCTCACAGACTACAAGCGTTTGAACTCAGCGCTAACAAAGCTGAGATTCCATACTCGAAGGACAACCAAACCAAGAACTGGCTCTGACAAGAGCGTTGTGCAGACGACGGGTTTCTTCGAAGGCATGTTCGAAGTGTCTGCTAACGAGCAGCCAAGCGAGACTTTTCTTCGATTTGATGGATGGACGAAGGTAAACATAACTGAACTCTTAAAGTAGCTTCACTTAATGTAAAGCTCTCTGTGTGTTTGTAGCTCAAGATTTCATGAAGCCGACCATCTTCATCTGCCACAATGGCGTGAAAGTTCAAAGTTTTCTTTTTTTAGGGAATTGCTTGGATCAACGACTTCTGCTTGGGGCGATACTGGCCTGCAATGGGACCTCAGAACACCTTATTCGTACCCCACGGTACTCTCAGACTTGGAACCAACAAAGTTCTGCTTCTCGAGTTAGAGGACGCAAGAGGCTGTGAAGACAACATGCGTCGTGAGGATCACTCAGGCTTAGATACAAACTCGGACACAAAGTGGGGCCGAGAGATAGGGTCCTTGAATATCACAGGCTGCACGGTCGAATTTGTAGAAACTCCAGACATCGACGCACCAGTGCCGGAGTAAAGGTGTTTCTTACAGGCAGAGTACCATAATCGTATCGATTGTGTATATATTATTATGGTTAGTATTATATCTGTGGTTTAACATGCATTTCGCTCCGTTACGCAATCATCTCAGAGGAAATCAGTGACGTTTAAGTTCAAATGGTACCACGAGGGCACAAAATTACGCGTCAGCTGAAAACCCATTTCGGTGACAGGGAAAAAGTATGCATCTGAACAAGACAAAAAACTAAAACGAGAAACGAAGGTACTCGTACAGGTAGGTTGTTGCACAGTACGTAAGCCTTTTGCACATAAGATTTAAACGACGATAAATATGCAGTCTATTTCTAGTGACATACCACAGATTTCTAAATAGATTCTTTAATTTTTTCCTCTGTACTCAATATGGATCGACTGTCTAGCTCTACAATAGAAGTAATTTAAACATTTAATCAATCTGTATTATCAATTTATTTTGTTTTTAAACTAGTTGAAAAAAATTACTGGCAACAATTTTTTTCATTTTTATTAGAAAGGATGACGGTAACTTGTACGGTAAGAACGTTTGATTTTTTTTTTTGCTGCAGTTGTTGTTCTCCTTTAACCTTTCACTGCTAAAATGACCTGAGTGAAGGTTGTGATCACAGTTTTTCTTAGTGAATCATAGAAGACCCTTCGTCTATATGTGCGCAAGATACAATGAAACAATCGTGGGTATAATTCAAACAGTATACTGAAGCAAAAGTGCAATTACAAAAGTATCTTCTGATCTGTACTGTGTAACACGACATTTTACGAAAATTCAACAGACGAATAATACCTTTTCATTACTTTGTGTCATAAAGTTTTTTTGCGGCCGAATCTTATGTTTAAATTGCACATAGATCTGAAAAGATGTGAATGGAATTGTGCTTAAATTGTTTGTACGAGTTCACTTATTTCAACATACAGAATTATTACTGAAACCTTTACTCTTGAATCCTATCAACGAAAAGCATCTCATAGTTCATGCAACAGCAAACGCAATTTATTTAATGCTACTTTTAGTCCTACAAATGCAGTTTTGCAGCTACACTTGTAATAATTATTGGGAGCACAAATTTTTGAAAAAAATATCTAAAATCAATAACGTATCAGGACCCAAAAATCCTACATCCAGGAAGGATATCGAGAAGTACTGAAAAGGATTTTTTTCAGTTTTTAGAGCTTTCTATCCATTTTTTCATAGTGCACTCTTTGCAATCACAAACAAAGAGTGACGAAGACCTGCTTTTTGAGGTTCAAAGTGTGACGGGCTTATCAGCATTGAAAGCTCTTGAAGCCGCACCACGAGCAGATACAACACGATCAGATGAACGCATTCCATTAATCCAGTGATTTGAGTTCACTAAAATCATCCTAATTTTCATCAAAAGCACTTTCCTGCATTTTCCCAATACATGTTTATGAGTTGCTGTCTGGTGCTCCATCAATTTTTTATATAACACGAATTACATAAATAGAAGGTTGCACCAGGCACACAAGAACATATTTTGAAAAAAAACGTTCAACTGATGGTAATGATTATTTTGAATACTTTAACTAATTTCGTTCCATCTTTTATTTGTAACAGTATTACTCCTCTTTAAAACATTTGATTCTTTTTAAAAACATGCAGAGTGCTAAAATCGCTCATAACATCTTTTATGATAGCAGGTCAATCTAAACACGAATAAACTTAAATAGTTTTCACTTCTTCTCTGTTCAGTAAAATTTACACTAACGCCACTAAAACACTAAGTAAAATTTGGTTACACCCAAAATTAAAGTAATCCTACAGTATTTTGGACCCCGGGTTATTTTTTTTTTTTGGGGGGGGGGGGGTTCTCACAAGTTCAACGAATTTACACTAAACGCCACACAGTCGTGGTTTTCATCGCTTATATTCAAAGCAGATCGTTGAATCCCACTCTCTTCTGACAAATAGTATAATGTAATAGTTAATTGTTTTTGCATTTTCTCCCACTTTGTTACAATTTTTCCCTTACCTCAGTTCAGTGCAACAGTTGCTCAAATGATTTACAAACTTGTACTCTTACACAGGATGTATTCGAAAGAATTGCATGTCATGGACAGTATCTACTGCAGGTTAATTACGAGGTTCTTGACGAACGTAGCATGAAGGAACGATGGTTGTGTATATTGAAGATGATCGTTATTTCATGCTATGGTTCCTAAAAACAATAAAATCATTCTAGGTATTTGATTAACTCTCAATCAGTTCTCAGTTAATTAATACGAACTCAATCGGCAAATGCACCACTGATTACAATTCGTTACAATGAAACAATAAAGATTTTCTCCGTGTTATTCCCTGAAAAAAAACTAAGAATGTCAGAAACTAAAAATCTATAAAAATTTACACCAACCAGGCTCAACAGTGAGCTTCAATATCCCCAAAACCTGATCATAACTATTGAAGTTCATGTAGCAAAAACTAGCGTAATTCCATTACACCTCATTAATTAGTCCAGTAACCGAAGTCTAAAACTCTGTAGCTGGCATGAAAATGAAACCTTCGCAAATATTAAATGCAAGACTGAAGTTCAGCACAAATCAAACAAACAAACACAAACAGCAACCGTAGAACTTTTTCCGAAATCGAACAAACAAACACAGTAACCGTAGAAATTTTTCTAGGATCTACCGACCACTTGTGGATAGCAATTCACTGTTTACATTGAAGTATCGGTCCGAACGTGAGGTAGAGTGGGTGCGTGACATGTAACTGTGGAAACGAAATACGATGTAAATTTGTTCTTAATGTGGGCGTAATTTGATTCCCGGCTGAGCTATGTAACGCGTGCAATTCTATCGGTACAGTACAGAAACAAGCATTCTCAAAATATTCAAGCGTTTGCTAGAAGAAAATCAGTGACACTGAAGAGTTATCTTATAAAATGGTATACTTTATTTATGACAAAATTACGTATTGTAAATGCTAAAAACAGTCACCCCTCCGCAAGTTAGTTTCATTCTATTCCAGGCCACTAAGCGCCATCAGAGTTTTTGTTTCTTAGCCATTATTGGGCTCACAAACCATTCCTTTTCGGTTAAGCCGCCAGTTTCCTAATTAAATTTCGTCATTACGCACATAATAAACGATTTCTACTTCTCAATTTCAATTTTGTTATCAAAGATAAAGACTTTCTTCAGATCCATGAAATATCATATGAACGCGGCTTCAGAGTTTTTCATTGTTGGACTTGAATTTTCTTTTCATGCTCCATCAATGGTTAAAATTTTTGTTTCCATCCCTTGCTCATTTTTGCCGATTTCAATGAACCTCATAAGTCGATTTCTAGTTGGGAAATATTATGTTCACTAGTGAGCGCGACTCATATAATTCTCTTGAAATGCAATTTTTTTAAATTACTTTCAATATTCCCATGAGCATGAAATTAGATTTGTTCAAAACATAAATGGAAAAAGCACAAACGTGGCCTTCTCATAATCTTATTGTACTTTGGCCCAGTGTAAAGTTCTTCTCGGTACAATCTTTCCTCCCACGACATCAGTCAGTCTCTCATTACTTGCGTCGTGCAGTAACTCGTTGCAGCATTTATGGCCTCGCGTTCAGCATTGGAGGCAAGACTTGCGGCAGTAGCGGTTCATGTAGCCAGGATACCGGATACAATCTCCCTGGCTAGCCCACAGCCCGCATTTCTTGTTACTGTTAGAGCAGTCGCCTGAAGTCGTGTCTATCGAACGGAAACATTCATTTTAAATGAGGTCACTTTCCCAAAACTTTTGCATTGTTATGAATGATTTTATAGCACGTGGATTTAGACTCAAAACCAATGAAATGGTAATTATTCTTGAGGCCAAAATAAACCAGTTAAATTTTGGTAAACGTGATTGATGAGACCGTAACTTTCCAACACAATATCGTCGAAGATTATAATTAACGCATTGACTGCGATGGGTTAAACTTGAGTTCAATATTCAACTCAAATTTAAAGTCAAAAGTGATTAGCAAATTTATAAATACTAAACATTAAATGAGTCCATTAAATATCATTAATTCAAAGAAGACTGTCATAATTTTTAAAACGACCCATCGATGGGTCGTTTCGCACCAAGAAAAAACTAAGCAAGACCGACCGGTGGGTCATATCGCAAGCAAAGTGTTAACGTTCGGCAGTGGCACCATGCCTGTTCCAGAGCAGAACTGGCAGCTCTTGTTGCAGTAGAGATCACACAGGCCGTCCACCTTCATACCTGTTCACCATCATATCTCACCCTGGCCGTCCACAACCATGCCTGTTTACCACCATACCTCACACAGGCCGTCCACAACCATACCTGTCCCAGAGCAGAGCTGGCAGCTCTTGCTGCAGTAGAGGTGCATGTACGGCGCGTTCACCTCGCACTGCCCGTCCGCCTTCCAGAGGGCGCACTTGTCGTTCAGGTCCACACACTTTGATTCTGTTGGCAAGGAACTCTTTCAAACAATTTTATTGATCGCTCCAGTTTGTACAGCATTTGGTTTACAATTATTGCAGTAAATATCAACCATGCCACATTTAAATGCAAATTTTACTGAAATATGCAAACTTGTATAACTTCATATGTAAAAAGAATCGCTCTAAATGCAAGAATTAACAAATACATGTACATTGTATAGTAAAAACGAGTACATTGTATAGTAAACTATTACCCTCGTATAATAAACAAAAATGCTCATCTAAACGGATCAAACTTATATCTTTTTTATCACTTTACATAATTTATCAGAGATGGAGAGTGGTATTAAGCAACTGCAACTTTAGAGTTGTTTTAGCCTTTGTGAGTAAGCAGAAAAGTATCAGGAAGCGTTGAAGTCTCTCAGTTTTCAGAATATTAAACGTAATAATTTCAAGTCCACGAGCCAACAAAGGTTAAAGTTTTACAGCTTTGATTAAAATCGTACTCAGATTAAGAGGAAAATTCTTTGTTTTCTTTAGCCATAATTTTAATAGATTCCAGAGTGTGGAATTCAGCAGGCTAGAGCTTTTAAAAACGTTTCTTGCAATGATTAAAATATAAGTTCAAATTTGACATGAAAAATGTATCTGATGGAACTACGTTTCTGATTCTCCAAACAAAGTAAATATATCATTTAATTTTGAATGACATTTCATGTTGTCTTCATCTTTGAGGAATAGTTTATCATAGGATTCCATGGACAGTGAGTGTATGATTCTGGTCTTGAAAAATAAATTGTTGTTATATATTTCACACAAGTTTTGAATCCTTTGTAAAAGATTTGGGTCAATAACTTTATAGTCTTCGGTATTTACGTTTTCTTATTGAACCACTCTAGCAAAAAGTCGACTAGAATTTAAAGTGTAGGAATGAGATAAGTGCTTGGTACTATCTACGCTTTTTAAATAAATAAACGAGAACTATGAAAAGACTGGTCTAAATATGCGCTATTAACCATTTGCACAAGACCAAGCAAAAGTAGGAGCTCAGCTGAACCATTAATCTTTCGCTTGAATATGCATGCCCCTACATGTAACTCAAAGCTTACTCCCAGTATCTTCCAGAAGCAAACACATCATCAAAGCTCAGCTCCCCATATTATTAAAGCTCTAGTTCATTGCTACGTTTCAAAAGAACCATTTCTTACGTTTACGTAGATCCCATCTTTTATAGCAGACTCCACTCCTTTCTCTCAAATTTACTGCGAAGACACTGCACGAACACATTTACTCGGAAACATCTCATCACAAAAGTTGGACCGACGAACCAGACGCAGGCAAACCAAAGAAAGACTACGACACCTGCGCATCGGTTGCAGGACTGCCTGCAGTGCAGCATCATCCAAGCAGGGTTCTCGACGCACTGTCCCTCCTGCGCCCACTTCGCGCAGTGCTTGTCCGAGTCCAGGCACAGGCCTGGCACTGGAACACGAGTACAACGCATGTATGCTTTTTAGAATAGTGAAAAGTTTTTAAGCTCCAGCTAGCACTCCATGACAAATGGTTTCTTTCCGGATTGGAACACAAGTGCAACGCATGCATTTTAGTATCAAATCGTGGGAGATTTTTAAGCTCCAGCTAGCACTCTATGACACAAATGGTTTCTTTCCGGACTGGAACACAAGTACAACGCATGCATTTTAGTATCAAATCGTGGGAGGTTTTTAAGCTCCAGCTAGCACTCTATAACGCAAATGGTTTCTTTTCACTATGCCTCTTAAAGTAACTGATGAAACCACTGTAACCTCATAACTGTATTTTGAAAACGACGTTCTCCATATCATGAACAACGTAGTCTATTTCAATAAATCACTTTAAATGACTGAGCGATTGCAGACTCCAGTTTTTACGACAGATTTGACAAATTGAAACGTGAAACGAGTCGAATATCCCATTTGGTGTGATTTATTCTGCCTAAAAGCAATAAAATTTGTTTTTCTTAATTCAAGTAAAAAAAGCCCAAGCTAGTTTTAGACCTGGGGGTGGAAGAGTGGCGGTTGGCAGATGAACGTTCGGGAAATTGGCAGGCGACGTAGCATTTGGGCAAGGGTACAACTCCATCAGGCGGTGCAGGTCGTTCTGAATGAAGTTTGACATATGTATCGCAAAAATATACTAATAAACAACTCCGGGAATGTATTCCAAGCATTTGCTAAACATAACCCTAAATAGATTGGCAGAAGCTATTTAAATATATACGACATTTTACAATCGAATAGATATGTGAGATTGTATATAAAAACACAAGTAGGATGAGTCAGGTGGGTCGTACCGAAGAAAGGCCTCTCCGCTGGCCCACTTCGTGCTGTCCCTCCTTAGGCTCGACGGTAGGCACGCTGCGGTTCTTTGCGAAAGCGTAAGGTGAGTAATGCATCAGCGACTCTGCACACAGGTTCGTCTATTTGTACAGAAGTAATTTTGAAATTTAGCAAAGATGGTATTTGTGGACCTTTTCTGACGCTTCACACGATTAGAACATACCTCACCGTCATCCGTAGAACCATTTTGAAGCTCGCTGACACTTGATATTATGTAAAAATAGTATAAAACAGCCTTACCATTATGTAAAAATAGTGTAGAACAGCCTTAGACTGCGACTGCCACAACTTTTCTCACAAAACACTTTCTACTTACCAAAATCGTACTGAGTGCCAACGTGCTGTAATCCTTTGAAGTCATACTTCTGAAAGTTGTAGCCCTTTCCCTTCTGAATGTTGTCCCAGTTGATGTTGATGTATCGGTCCCTGTCGAAGCGGGACTGCTCGTGCCAGAATCCCAATGCGTGCATCAGCTCGTGCATCACCACTCCAGCCTTGATGCAACCTGGGCCCAGCGACAGGGCCTGGGACCCGCCCACGCGGCCGATGTTGCTCGTACATCTGGAAGTTTATTCTTACTTTGAACCTTTTCAATATTCTTACCACTGATGATGGCCTGTGGCCGAAACGTTTGAAATTAGGATTTATTGGAATATATTCCTTGAATGATTAAAGTAGCTCACCTTGATCTTTCATTTTTATTATGGTCGCCCGAATCTTGGACTCGTTTTAGTCATTGTACGTTACTTGCGAAGTATAAGGAGACACACTAAACATTCAGCGGAAACATGGAGTCGTATCTCTAAAACGGATTGTTGTAAAAATATGGAACGAAGACCACGAGAGGGGATTTGTTTTTATTTTTTTCTAATTACATGAATACCAGCTAAATTCAAATATTAATCATTAAGGCTGTAAACTATTTCCACGTTAATTTAATAACTCGTGTAATATCTCTTCTTGTTTCCCTCGCACTACCAGGTCAAGCAGAGGATCAAATGACCAGTCTTCTTTGACCAACGAACTATTTACAAGTGAACTTAACGACTCGTGTAATATCTCTTCCTGTTTTCTTTGCACTACCCAAACAAGCAGACGATTAACTGACCCGTCCCCCTTGAGGATGTGGATGTAGTCGCGCTCGTTGGTGTGCGGCACGAGGTGAACGCAGCTGAGGTCGTGCAGCGTCTTGATGGCCTTGGCGATGATGCTTCGCTCCTCAGGCCCTGCATTCAAATCAATTCTATATCTTCAGCATAGTAGAGCTAATAATGGTGAGCACGAGTAATTATTGTCGAAACATGATGAAATTGAAAAAGTAGCATCATTTTTACGGATAATATAATCATACACAACTAGAACGAGTATTGTGTTCATATCGGGGTTCGAATACTCCAGCCAGACCGTCAAAGATATTTCAGAAGCCTCTTGTGCCTCTCGATCAAATGAATTCTTCAACGATTGAATCCGGGTGGGGCACTCCAAGCTGTGGAGTTTGTTGAAATATTCATATTTTTTATTTTATATCTGGTGACATTTGTGAAGGATGTTAGCGTTTGATGGAAAATTTACTTGAAAATTTTTTTTTGAGAATAATTTTCAAAACGGATCACTTACTAACGGCAAAAGGAACATATTACTTCGAACAATAACATTGATGAGAAGTAGTGGAAAACTTCGTCAGATGGCTGAAACCCATAAATAATTACTCAGGCCCGTATTTTGTAATGTCAAAGAAAATGAACCTTAACAGAACCAACCTACTTATAGTAATGGGGGAACGTTACAATCATGATCATTATTAGGCATCATGAAGCATGAGCCAACTCACTACTGAAAGAAAGCACGTTGTCATTCATGGTCATACATAGGTTTCATGATTATGATCGAACATACTGAAGAAGCTTGATAACATGACGTTCAACAATGCGAATTTATGACCACGCTTATGAGTCGTAGATCATGACCAACTTACAAAAGGTGGCGCGTAAAACAAGCGGCTCATAGTGATTTGGGACCAGTATTGATTCAAGTGAATCATGAGCCAACTTATCAAAGGTAGAAGAAAGTCGAACGACACGTCAGCAATCATGACCACCACTAGGCTGATAGAGCCTGAACTGAACTCACTGAAGGTAGAAAAACTTCAAAATTCATGGCCAACATATGGCTGAATGAGTCTGAACTGAACTTACTGGATGCAGGATAGAGCCTGAACTGAACTTACTGAAGGTATAGAAGAACTTCACAATTCATGGCCATCACATGGCTGAATGAGTCTGAACAGAATTTACTGGAGGTAGGATAAAGCCCAAACTGAACTCACTGAAGGTAGAAGACAGGACGTAAGGCACGTTCCCGTTTGGCCACAGCCGTTCACTGCTCACGATGCCTGAACGGAAGCTCGGTAGGCCATGCAGCGCTGTTTTCTGTTCGAAATGTAAAGAGTTGCATTTTCTCTTCTCAAATTCTATCATTGATTTGACTTGTATGAAAAAATGACGCAAAGTTCTATTATTCCGAACTATTCATGACATTTTGAGTGTTCTGTCCACGACATCGCTACGAAAAACTTCTTATATATCGGAAGAATGGACATTTTTACCAAAGCAAAGAATATCAAAAAATCAAAGCAATGCATAACTCTACACTTATTTCTTTAGAATGCAATCATGTAAATTTTTTGAATAACTGCTCCACTGAAATCAAGTACACGCCTCTTGACGTTTAAATTACTTTAAGATAATTTATAATTTAATCATAATTATATTCTGATAATTCAGAATTATATCGATATTAGTACATATAAATATTTTCTGTCCAAGTCAATGCTAAATTACTTCTACCACCAACAACAACAACAGTACGAGCTTCTCACGACCCTGTATAATGTCGCTCGAAGTTTCCGGTTTTATCAGAATCTTTTTCAAATTAAAAAACTCTCAACCTGCTAGAGATATTGTCAGACACCTTCCTTATTCCAATTAAAAGCCGATGCCTGCCAGCTAGCAAATTTTCTGAGAATAAATAGCCTAAGGTTTATCCAGATAAACGTTACTCATTTCACGTTTTCAATGACGTAACCTTCTAATTGAAACTATATTTCAGGACAAAGATCTTTAGAATCGTGGCTGTTGAGAATCGTTTTGATTTTGAGGTACAATCCTCAACAAATTTAAGTCTTGCAATCACACATCCTGAGAATTATGTTTTATATGATGAGCGGAATTGCATGGTTACGTAAGGATCGGTGGGCTTTTTCTGGTCAAAAAACGCTGGAGATATGAGAACGCCACTATTTTCTTCCCAAGCTCAATAATTCCTCTATATACATATCACCTGTTTCGTTTAGCGGAGTAGGAGCCATAATCAGAATTGAACACCTCAACTCCAGTAATTCACAACCCCTCATGAAAGAACCAGGAATCTTAAACTATGTAGGGGTGAGGGTGTCTAAAATCGAGCGCGTTATCCACCGCGTAGCAAAGTATTAGAGGTATTTTTCTAGATTAGCTTCGATATCTTCTCGATATTTATTTAACGCAATATAAAAACAAACATGCTTACGTTTATTGGCTTATCGTCTTCGACAAGTTTGATGTCTCCCTCGAACTGTTCGGCTGTGGTTGTTGGGTCGACTTGCCTGGACGTGTCGATCGGTTCATCCTCTGCTTTCATAACCAAATACAGAAATGCATTAAATTATACCATATAGTTAGTAAAATCATTCCTAAAACTAAATTTATAAGCTCATTTTACAATACTCGTAAAAAAATATGTAAAATGTACTCACGTACGAAGCTTATTTCCTCTGCTAAAACAAAGTACAAATATTACCTTACATAACACATTTAAAAGGTAAGAACGTATACTTTACTTTACTCTAGGTACAACTTCCAGGCCCCTTAGTACGATCGTAATATATAAGTCTTCCTTGTCTTCTGCTACATCCTCGCGCCACGCGTGTGATTATTCAAATGGTTGGAATCTTCTGCGGAACGTCCTCGGCACCATAACTTGACAGATCGCCTCGGCTTTACAGAGACGTGAAAGAACTGTAACGTATGCACCCTTTTCTATAGTACGATTTTCATCTACCTAGAATAACTCATTAAATTTCTTAAGACATTTAATCTCACTAACCAGTGACACTAGCGAATTTTTTGAAGATCATTCAAGGAAGGTACTCTAATGTCTTAGGTTTGTTAACGACTTTTTCTGTTTACACTCTCAAACACTGAACTTGACGACACAAGTTACCTGCAAGTGAAGCTTTTTGGTAATCTTCAGGAGTCAGGGGCTCCCCGGGCACATCGAAGTCCATCTGTTGGGCAAACGAATGAGAGCTTGCGCATTAAGTTGTGAAAACCGATGCCTTACTGCCCTCAGCTCTATAGAAATTTACTGAGAATACATGACCTAAGGATTATCTAGATAGTTGCTTCTCATTCCATTTTTTTAATGACATATGTTTTCAATTGATTCTAGATATTAGATTGAAGTTCTTCATAATCGTATCTATTGAGAATCATCCTGATTTTGAAGAATGAAAGCTGTTCTGAACGAATGCTTCGCCAACACAGGTTCTCTATAAAAGTCATTTTTAAAAGCTCTTCTACCTTTCATGCAATATTGGCTTTAACTTAGTGTCCCTATTTTTCTTATGGCATTCAATATCATCTAATATTATATCATTGTGAATTGATCTACTTTCTTGAAATCACTGCCTCTGAGACGTAAAATTTTGACAGAATTGCTCAGTTTTAGCGCACTTGTTTATTCAACTTCATTTAATGTTTTAAAAGTTTGAGGCTACCATGGATATTAATTAAAACATTTGAACAGAAGCTAAAAGAAGCACGGAACATTTCAACCCACTCGTATGGGCAATCTCAACTCACGGTATCAAACTGTCCAGGTGGGATGGTCACAATTGCTGCGGGATCGAAAGTGACGGTGGTCATGTGAAGAGCGTCCGTTTCGGGGTCGGAAGACCGAGGTGTGCCTTTACTGTCGTTCGAAGCCACAGATTTTCCGTTCACAAACGTCACTGAACTCGGTGTCTTTTCTTGAATGTTGCTCCCAATTGATGGAGCAGCTATGTCATTGTTGTCATTGGAAAGTTCACCCGGCACACCAGTTGAAGCCTGAGTTTCATTTGTTCCACCTTCTCGGATTTCAGATACAGTATTGTTCCCTGACAACGAATGTTCAGCGCCATCAATAGACTCTTCAGTTCTTTTATGGAAAGGAACATGATCTGATTCATGGAATTTTACGTCATTGTAGTTGAAATTCACAGCGGGGGTTTCGTGATCAAAAATCTGCGGTTCAATCTTCAGAGACTCCGATTGGGAATGATAGTCTGAGTCCCGTTTGTGAGTTCTAGTAAATGCTGTAATAGGAGTCATTATTCGAGGATGGATGAAGTCGTACGTCACTTTGAGCACGTGCTTGACATCATTTTTTTTGGCCCTTCTCATCCGCTTCTTCGTAAAATCAGTCAATGACGTCATCCACTTTCTTGGCTGCCATGGTTCCAAGTCAGACACAGATGGCACATCGGCTTCGAGGACAGATGGTGAAATTGCATCCTCTGAGCCATAAATTGAATTATAATTTCCAGTGAAGGTTTGCTTTTCTGACTTTTCTATAGGTTGTGTCTTTATAACATCAACCATTGCGGCAGGATAATTAATAATTTTCGGAGCTTCTTCTCGCTCACTCGTGGAATTTCCCTGAAGATTCCAGTCACCATCATTCGACTTAGCGGTGTCATCTCCATTTCGTGAATTCGGGCTGTAATTAGCAGCAGTAATTTTGAGATATGAATAGAAATACTTCGGTGGCGTCACTCCGACAACCAAAGGCCCAGGCTCTGGGTCAACAACTGAAGAATTATTTTTGGTGGTGCTCTCTGAGAGCGCTGCATTTGCAGCCGCCGCTCCGGGCCACTTCAGGGCAAACTCGATGCTCAGGGACACTAGAAGAAACCACAAGAAGATGCCTACTAAATCTCTAGGCATGATATCTTTCCTCTTGGGGCCCAAGCTTCGACGACGGGGGAACAAAGTCATAGTTTCTTTACCAGTGTGATCTGCGAAAAAAATGACCTCTCCACAATTAGCTTCATAAAAATGACATACTTCCTGAACACGTGAGCTCCCTACTAGTAGGATGAATGAATCAATTGACTGAGCTAAGCTGGAGACAAAAAGTTAAATTCCGTATTTGTATAAGGTTAACGATGATGCTGAAAAGATTGATTTCATCCGAACTTAATATGTTGCCTGTTTATTAGTCCAATGGTTTTACCCTTACCTATATGCAGTTATATACCTACCTGCTTACCTACCAACCTACCCATCAATCTGCCTGCCTATCTATTCAACTACTAGCATGTATACCCAGCTACCAGTGTGTTTTATTTACAATAAACGTAGGGTATCACCACCTACAGAGAAAATACTCAACCATCACTATTTGAGGGTAAACATATGCTCATAGTTTTGTTTTTATCTGAAACGTTGACCTGATGCGTTGGAAGACAAGTTGCGAGTATATTGCCTCCATCTCGACGCCTGAATGAAACTAAAGTTATCGGCATTTTAAATGCGGTATTTTTAACCCCATAGGAACAAGGCGATGTCAATTTTCTCAATTAAAAGAAATTAAGAACAATTAGGCGTGTGTCTTGATTTTTCAAAACTAGATTCTTCAACTTACTTATTCTTCAGAACTCAAGACATACGATTGTAAAGACTTCCTTTCATTCTGTTGAGGTTTGGAAAGTCCTCAAGAACTTCGACGTCAGACGAAGATGTCCTAAAACAAGACAATCGTGGTAGTTTATATCTTAGAAAAACGCTAAGATGCGAGGTACAAAACAATCGGCCATTTACTTATTGTATAAAAATTACGAAGTCGTAATGCAAAACAGTCGGCTGTTTATACGAGATGGAAAGACAAACATTTCACGGTACATGGCGATCTGAAGTTTTCATATTAGACTCGGTCGAAGATGCGGCACAAGACAATTGTCAATATACACATTAGACCAGGACGAAGATTTGGTACAAGACAATCGGTAATGTACACATTAAGCCATGGTGAAGATGCGGTGCAAGAACAATCAGTAAACTACATCAGGACGAAGATGTGACAAGACAATCGGCAATATACACATTAGACCAGGACAAAAATGGGGTCCAAAACAATCGGCAATATACACATAAGCCCAGGACGAAGCTATGTTAAAAGACACTCGGCAATATACGTATTAGACCTGGACGAAGAAGCGGTACTAGGCAATAGGCCATTTATTACACAAAAACGAAGATGCGGTACAAGACAGTCGACAACCTACACATAAGCTCAGGACGAAGACGTGCTGGAGCACGGGTGCCGGCGGCAGCAGGCATCACCTGCCCGGCGCCCGCATATTCAGCGCTGCTGAATGCTATAATCTCAATGTTGCCATATCGATATAAAGAGATTAATGAGTAGATGCGTGTAAAAACACACTTGGAACGCATGAACATGCCGTCTGTCTCATAGGCCAGTTTCCTCGCAACAAACTGCGGCCCTGTTGCACAATTTGTGAATTAATTTTTTTTTCCTATACCATTACCAATCTGACGTACGTGACAGTGGGGGTTGAATGAATTTATAATCATTAAGTTTAAACGAGTCTTCATCGATATTTGAGTCTTTTGATTAAAGCGACTAAATTTACTCTCGAAATCTAGTTACATTTACCGCCTAGTTCATAATATTAATCGTAAAAATTAAAAGTATATGTTAAAAAATGGTCACCATCTAGAGACAACGACAATAACTTATCTACCTAAACAATTACTATACATCCACGGTACGATAATCTAAGAAAAATAAATCACAATAAAATGCTAACTAATGAGAGTCAGTCCAATAGGAATTAAATGGTTAACTGTTCCAGTAGGCAGTGCCGCTGTTAATTTAGTATTGGCTCAAAGTCGGGGGTTTTACATCTGGAAGCAGATTTTATGTCGATTTGATTTTTTTACTAAATGCTTTGAGAGGAAAATGAGGTCTAATTTAAGAGACACTGAAATAAACTACCTAAAATTTAACGGGAAGTTAAGCTTTATGTTAACATTTCACGGCGCGTGAAGTGATCTATAAGTCATGAACTTGAATGATCACTTTAGACACTAATGTGACAGCCGAACCTAGGGAAAATCGTAGAGGTTCAACAACACGTACATATATAAGAAAAGCGAATGTGGCAGCGACAGTAAGAGGATGATGAAGATGAGAATCCTAGGAATTTGAAAGACAAAATTAGGAAAGACAAAATAGGGACTAGAATTTAATAACACGGCTATAAGGCTGCAATGCACTACGAGGAAACCATAACCAAAAGTATAGAAATTAACGTCACAGCATTAGACTTAATTTCACTTATAAAGTGATTAAAAATGAGTGAGCAACTCAACCCACGTGATCCTCATTCAGCCTGACCTTGCCTTAAGTTTATATTTTAGGATTTATTCTCCAATTAACTATTGTTCTGCAATCGACGAGTCTCACCCTAATGATGCCTATGCTAGTCGATCATACTTATTTTTAAATAATTTTTTAATTCATCAGTACTTAATCCATCATCTGTTTACCTGTAAACAATATTCATTGATCAAATAATTACTGCACAATATTTCTCTCGCCCAAAGGCACACTTCCCCAAAATTAAATTGTTAATTAGATCCATCATGTTAGGACTTTCGGGAAATGGGAAGAATAACTGTACTACAGTAAAGGAAATGAACTTGGACGATGCAAAAACCTTGAAAACAACTCGTGTAGGCTAGAAAAACCATGAATTATTATCAAAAGAGCATGAATGGCTTTTTCGTAAATGTCAAAATATTATCCTGCAGTTACGAACAAATTAACTTTTCCCAAATTAAGGAATTAAAAGCATAATGCTATATATTATTCATTCGAGGATCCGTCTCTCGGATAACAATATATTTTTCTCATTCAATAGCACATTGAATGTTTTCGTTCATCCTTTCAAGAAAAAACATTCCACAATCGGCAACACATACACATCTTGAACTTCAATATGAGTGAATTCGATGAAGGCCTTTATTCCAAGAATCCGGACCTCACCCATACAATGTATTTGAAAAATGCACATGCGGGTAGCAGATAGAAATGCATTCACTCAACAACGGATACAGCTCACCAAAGATGATACAGCTCCATTGTCCTTAAAATTCAAATGCTGTACAGGTTCCATATCAACAAACGGGAGTTGAAAGCAAAACCAAAAATACAAAATAATGCTCGAAGCAACTTTCACAAGCACAAGCAAGTTTAGTTCTCTTGGCGTCCATATAGAGACTGGGCCGCGACCGAAGTTCTCTCAGGGGAGTCTCGACACCAAAAGAGATGAGGGCGAGAAGTGCTGCTCATCGAATGCTTGGGAGCATGCAAGTGCAGGTGTATCAGCCGTGCTCGTGATGCTGGATAATAAAATATCCCTCCTTCCGCCACTGACTGCATGGTGGTTCCGTAATTACATCACCAGCCGTTCCTCCTTTGTTATTCAATGTTAAGGAAGAACCTTTCTCGTACTGCGTTTCCTCTTACCGCTGCGGGACAGTGGGAAGCAGCATGATATTTTCGTTTTCTAATTTACATCTGCTGTTGTTTCTGAACAGATTTGTGCGCATTCATCAGATGAAATGATGTCAATAAAAAATATCGTTAGTATCGGGAGAGCAGTTTTCTTATTAAAGATGAGGTTGTTCACCTCCACGTTCGCAGACAAGCGTCGTACAGACCTCGGTGCAATGAGAACACAGCACGATGAATATTTCCAGTGCGCCTACGGCAGGTGATATGCATCCCTGTTGGTCTAACTAGCAGCTTGAGCTTCATAAGCCTTTAATGTTGTTCATATTTCCTTAAGCTTCATAAGTCCTTACTGTTCTTCAAATTCGTTACGATTTCAAGAGCTGTCATCCAAGGAAAAATGCATGGGAGGAGAACAGAGAATCGAAATTAGTAAACTCTAAGACGAAAGCCATGGAACACACTATAGCAACGCTCATTGAGTTAAATTCCTACCCTACGGTCTAAAATGGCTTTCAGTCAACATCACAGGAATTAAGCGATGGACACTCACACATAATATCTCATAGATGATAAACATCGACAATTGACTTGTTTTTTCAAGTAGCGCACGCAATTTCCTAACATTGATGTGCGCGTTAAATTCATGTACCTAAGATAAAAGAGGTAAAACAATGGTTTCAGATAAATCAAATAATTCCATAGATAGTTCAGAAAGGCATAAAAAGTGACTTTCTATTCCATTTTTGCATTTAAATTCATAAAATTGCTGTTTCCCACGATGCATTTACAATCCATAAATGTATAATAGGGAATTTTGAGTCCTCACTCTGCAGTTTGCTCTCACGCAGAGAAGTACAACCTCCCCGTTCGCTTAGACGATTTTAATATTATTGCTACCGCATCTAGTCAAACAGATCTCCGTATTCTAGAATCGCTTTTTATCATGAAAGACAAGCCCGTTTTAAACGGCACGCTATCCTACTATCCGTTACAAATAGCTTCTTAATTTTCAAATAATTTGCAAATGGACTTTGCTATTAAAAAAAAATTTTCAGACGCTGCGCTGAAGATGACCTTAGAGGTCGAAACGTTCGGTTTTGAAATTCTCTTATTTGATTAAAATATAATGGTTAATTTGAGAGTTACTGTCCATACTTTTTTATTTAATTTGAGATTATGCAAAAGGCTAAACTTCTATATTTATCGGTGGCTCAGGTCATTTCACTATTTTAAACATTTATTACTCGACAACTAAAACAGCAATAAAAATTGGTCAGGTCACGCATGAAATGAAAGATAAAACTCAAGTTTTAATAATTAAATATAGTATCCTTTAAATGTTCTCATTATTATTTTAACACAAGAGTTTTCTGCGTGCAGGATTCTCCTTAACTTTTTTCCAAAATAAGAGTATCTGGGGTTACTCAGCTGACATTTTCGATGATGTTATCTAACTCGTGGAGAGTATTTGGCACATCGACGTAAACCTTTCCTTTAAGGTATCTCCATAGGAAGAAATTTGGAGAGGATAAACCAGGAAACCGCGGTAGCTGTGGAATGTCAACAAAACGTAAAATTGAACGACCAGGAAAGGCAGCTTTCGGTGCTGCCATGCTTTCTCTTGCTGAATAATGGTGTCGTCCAATCTTGGAACTACAAATTCTGATCGTCCAAATCTTCCAGTTAGGACAACAGATATTCCTTTTTCATTTTTCTGTAGTTGTCATTTGACTCCAGTAGTCTCCTTTCACTGTCAGAGTTGTACCATCAACATCGTGGAAGAAGTATGGACCAATGATATTTGCACTCGTTATGTCACACATGGCGGTAACCTTCTGTGCATAAAATGGTTGCTCTTGGATTATCCTAGGGTTCTCATCACGCCAGAAACGGCAGTTTTGTTTATTAACATGCCACTGAAATAGAAATGGATCTCATCAGACATGATTAGGTATGAGGTAAAAGTCTCATCATTCGTAAGGCATAGAAATGCACGTGCGAAGTCTTTTCTTTGTGATGGTCTGCAAACTAACAATTGTGTAACTTGAATTTTACATGGAAACGGTTTCAATTTTTTTTGTCAAAATTCGTTGCGAAGATAGTGAAATTCCTAGTTGACTGGAACGTTTTCTAGCCGTTTTTAAATCTGCTGGAACGATCAGAAATGGGTTGAATTACCCGTGCATTACGTACCAATTTCGATCTACCAGAGCATTATTTGTCAGCTGTTGAGCCTAAATCTTCAAATCATGAAATAATTGCAATAACGCAGTGTTTGGAAAACCTTTTAATTAAATTTTCCTACGAAATCCTTCTGTACTGCAACGAACGATCCAATGCCAGAGAAATCTTTCCCATTTTGCTCCTTGGTCCTTGCTGTATTTTGGCATTTATAATGAATGATAATTATGTAATTTTTATTAAACAATATACTTCAAATCCGTATCATCGATACACCATGAACCTTGAAGATTTTCTCTTTCATTTCATATGTAACGCATTTTTATAGCTGAATTAGTTCAACGAACCATGACCTCTGAGAAGTTATTGCGTTGACAAGTAAGGGATCGGAGCCCGACCCTGGAACTTGCAGATGTCAGAATTTTTTCAATCACATCAGGATCTTTTCAACACACTTGCGCAAACTTGGCTCTGTGATAATTTGGGCGATTATCTCTGGGTGTTGTTCCACGAAACTAATTTTATTTTTAGTAGTTGCTTGAACAAGCCGAGAAGAAATACTATATTTCCATGAGAAGTATAATGATGTTTATAGAAAATGACAGCGATTATATGAAATAGAGCCCAAAAAGTGAAATTATTCATTCCGACATGTTAACCACTTGTATGCTTAACGGTTTCTATGCAGTAGACAAGAATGCTTCGAAATACAAGTGGGACGATCAAGGTTTTATTGATGAAATTCAGGTGAAAATATTTTATCGCCCACAGGAAAAGATAAGCAGTACATATTCTATTAAGTTGAATCATAGTTATAATAGTATTTTATATTCATTACGGCTGCTATACGGGTCTTGCAGGACTGCAACAAGGACTCAAGAATTCGAATATTGTGCACACGGCAGTAAAAAAAAATAGGTACTGAACTGAAATAATTTCGTGCCATTTTCACTGCGAGTTCTGTTTATCTGATAAACTAAGACCAATATTCTGACATGTTTCTAGGTTCTATATCGGCCTTTCAATCCAACAAAGCATCTGTCGCATGCTGTCCTACTTAACAATGCTGTAACTTCTCCAAGAGTTCATTGCTCACTGAGCTGTGATCATCCGCCATGCCTGTCATGCATTATATTGAGAAAGAAATCTCTTCATTATGCTTGTTATCGGTTATAAAAAAAAAAAATTTTCATGCGGCGTAATTGAAAATTTTGATGTTGACTGTATTCCAATTGAAATTGACTGTATTCCACGAGTGGATTTTAGAGCCGTCAACAAGTTTCGCAGCCCCTCTCCAACAGTTCTTCGAAGCAGCGAAGTCTCACACTTTTAATCTAAGCATTCAAATATAATCTTAACTAATAAGCAATTTTCCTCAACGCTAACACCACAGCCTCAGAAACATCGTGTTGTGATCTAAATAGCAGGGATGGAGTAATACAACAGTGAACAGGGAATTCGTATATAATCCTGTGGCAACACCTAGCACGCTAACTTTAATAGAACACTCACGAAATAACACAACACGCAGAGTAGTGGAGTAAAGCTGCTAACTCGATAAGCGAAATCCAGTAAAACGAGTGATATAAGATCCAGTTTTTCTCATTTTCTCAACAATACAAATTAATTCATTAAAACAAACTGTTTATATGATTCAGAATTAAAACTCAAATCAAATTAAAAGGCTAACGAGATTTTACAGAGAGTAATTCAAGAAAATCAGTGAAGCACGGGTACGCATTTTCTATTAGCAGCTTTGCAAAAAATTGACTTGTTCGCCGATTACCCGTCTTCTGTGTAGTATTCTTTGCACCTTGAGTGCCACAAACCGCATCACAAACACTTAGATTAAGTTCAACTACATAATGAAGGAACTTGAAACCAAACAGCTCGACAGCTTACTTTAAAAAAAAAAACTTGGATAAAGTTTGTCTACACAATATAAGAACTAGAACCGAACAGCTCGATCGCTCACTTCTCTGAAAACACGAAAAGCAACACTTGCATTACTTCCGTTCCCTTAAGATAGATAGAACTAGCAAACACACCTCGCATATAAACTCCTACTTACAACTCCAGCACTAGCCTGTTCTGTATCTCGATTAACTTGAACAACAAAATAAAATATTCTTTCTTTCGTAATTTTCTAAATAATGCCTTATCAACAATTTTTTTCTTAAAATACTAAATAATGCCTTATCAACCAATTCAATATCACAATTCAATTCCTTACATTTATTCCATTCACCCCCGAATCGCCGTTCTCAACACATACTGTCGATGAAGAGGTAAGTCGTTTCAAAAACGTTATAACGTTTATTATTACCGCCCGCACACTGCACCTCCAAATGCAGGAAGAAATAATCCTAAAATAAGAGAAATTTTATCGTTCAACACTCAATAATGAACAATTCAAACAACTTTCAAAACAAAAGTTAACTCGTAGTTAAAAATAAAAAATAAAGACGGAACAAGCCTTTAAACCCAATTCGAGAGAGAAGAAACACCTGACAACATAAAGTAGCCAAGTGGCTTGTTATCGGGTTACTCTCCAACCTGAGAAATATAACGTAATTTCCCACGAGTTTCAGCACTGCAGTAGATGATAATGGAAATCAGAGCATCACATAACAAACTCTAGAAAATCATTCAACACGACACCGCGTCTCCTAAGCAATCACATGTGCAATCGAAACATTTTCGCGATGAAATGGTCTACAAAGCCACGTGATCCACTATTAATTCACCGTAAAATATATAGTCAGCGATGCACACAATTCAGCAAAAGTGACGCGACACACATGGTTCAGTGAAATACATAGTCATCGATACATATGTTTCAATGAAACAGTCACGCGACACACATGGTTCAGTGAAATACATAGCGATAACCATGGTTCAGTGGAACAGTCACTCGACACATATGGTTCAGTGAAATACATAGCGATAACCATGGTTCAGTGGAACAGTCACGCGACACATATGGTTCAGTGAAATACATAGCGAAAACCATGGTTCAGTGGAACAGTCACGCGACACATATGGTTCAGTGAAATACATAGCGATAACCATGGTTCAGTGAAACAGTCACTCGACACATATGGTTCAGTGAAATACATATTCACGCGGTACGTAAAAATCCTACAGGTTTCGGGAAATATTTCCGAAAAACAGGGTAACACAAGAATATAGAAACAAAATACTTTATAACTATGCTGCACGAGATTCACAACAATAATAGTAAGACAAGGATTACAGTTCCCCACAACTAGAGCGTATAGCAAAGAAAATAATTGAGAATATTTGACGATCAAGGACATCACAGGTACACTAAGCGGCTGTCTCTATCTTGGCACAGCCCAATAAAATCATCAAAAAGAGGCAGCACAGCCCTAACGTCTCACTGATACAAGGTTTATTAGATAGTAGAAAAACGCAGTGACGTACATGAGGCCCGAGGTGCATAGCCCTGGCCTCTCGGACATGAGAGGGGACAGAAGTGGCATATGGCTCAGTAGTAGAACCCGCCAAAGATGGCTTAATTGTTGAACCCATAAAAAATGGCTCAATTGTTGAACCCATGAAAAATGGCTCATTTGTTGAACCCACAAAAAATGGCTCAATTGTTGAACAACCCAAAAAAGGCCCCGGACAAGAGACTGCGGAGGATCAGCGCGATTTCAAAGGAGCCCCCAGACGAGGGCAGGCACTGAAGCATACTGTCAAGAATGAGGCATTGTTGAACAACCCAAAAAAGGCCCCGGACAAGAGACTGCGGAGGATCAGCGCGATTTCAAAGGAGCCCCCAGACGAGGGCAGGCACTGAAGCATACTGTCAAGAATGAGGCAGCCCCTCCAACAAGTCCACAAAGAAACAGCAAATTCATACTACTGAAGTTTGCGGTTCGTTTGGCAGCAGATGTGCCAGTTTTTCACAAAACTTGAAGGGAACCAGAAACAGGTCGTTCAGAGGTAACACACAATAATTTCGTCCGCTTTGGTTCCTCAATCCAAACTTAGTTTCGCAGTCATTAGTTATACTAAGATCAGTCTGATTTTCCCCAAGAAAAATGGAAATCAAGAAGAATAAAGCTTGGGTTACAACATTTCACTGAAAGACTAGACATAGAACTAAATGATAACGTGCAATTATATCTCAACAAAACTTATTCGATACCAATTAAAAATTAAAATTTAGTATCTACTCTAATTTTGATTAAAACCTATCCATTTTATATTGTCTTTTTTTTGCGATTCAGCATCTACATGACATAATTCACCACAAAAAATACTCTTCAACTCGTACACTAAATTGAACCCGAATTGGAACTATTGAACACTCTTTCTCATTCTTCAGCCTTTGTCTCCTGTCAAACCCCTAACTCGTGTGAGCTAACAAGGTTTTGCTATATCGTGCAAGAACCATTACTGTGGCCAAGCATATCTTGATGCTCCGTCCATCTCGGAAGCCAAAGAGTTATTCCCCAGAAGACGATGATTGGCTCCCCCAATAGCCGAACTGCAATCAGGACAAGTGGCCGTCACCATCGCTCCCCCGCAGTCAGCGATGCAGTAAATGTGACCATTGGGGCACTTGTACCAAGCTCCCTTGCGTACATCAGTCATTGCCTTCACAATCTGACACCTTTCCTCGTCAGAGATGCCAAGACCTCCCGAGTAATTCTGGCACTCCTTCAGCAGACACTTCACCTGCGCCTCCGAGCTCGGCGTGAACACTTTAGCTGGGCTCAAGATGACGTCAATTTGTTGCACGCATTCCACAAAGCGAGGGTTCTGAGAACGAGTGCGAACGCTCTTCATCTGCGACATGTAACGGAGCCGCTGCAGCTCACACTCCACCTCCTCCATGAACTGACGCACCACACTTACATTCTGCAAGATAGGATCCGAAGAGGGACTCGTTAACTCATTCATCCATACAATGTCAGCAGAACGTAAGAGAGAGAAAAATTGTGCCCTGGTGCTCCGTTGTCAATGGTTTCCACTGGCTAAACAAGGTTCAACGCAACACGAGAATAATGCCGATAGCTAAAAAAAAACGTAGAAAATTAAAACTTCAAGGAATGTCTTATCGTAGTTGGCATTCATACGTTTTTGTCTTCACACAAATATTACCTCATACAGCAGAATTTGAACTGATTTTAAATAGTCTAAGTATTCTACCAAGAAAAACGATTTTTTTGTAACGCGTAATTTAGATACTAGAAGATTACTAAAGCCTTAGACGCATAGAACAGTTTGAACCATCGAAGAAAATGTCACTGAATTTCAGAACATTCACCATCAAGTAATAAAAGAGCAAAAGAACATTGCCGTGTCAATTCATAACTATGACATCAGATTGGATCTATCAAGGTTGCAATTTAATCCATTTCGGTGGCGAGCGAGTTGGCGCTGTCAAGCTGGTAGCTGGTCCCTCCAATCCTGGCCCCACAGCCCTCCTCTGGGCACACCGACTCTTGGTTGGCGAGGCCGCAGTTGCCGATGGCGTACACGTGACCACGCGGGCACTTGTACCAATGGCCCGACCCAGCAAAATTGAGGGCTTGCTTGATTTCGAGACGCTCCTGAAGCGAAATTCCGACCCCAGTGTAGTATTTCTGGCACTCGGTGAAGAGTCGCTGCACGCGTTCGTCCCGCTCCTTGGTGTAGGTGTGACGGGGTTCCATGAGCTGTCGGACGCGCTGCAGCAGCTGCTGCGCCTCAGGAGATCCTTGCGTCCTGGCAGCGATCTTCGTTACTGCGCCGGACGCTTCGATGCGCGAAAGTTCGCATGCCACCTCCGTCCTGAACTGATCCGACACACACACCGCCTACAGGAACACACAATATTATCTTGATGCTTCATCGCCGCCTATGCGTCACAATACCCTAGTTAACGGTTCTTGAATGTACCATGAAGTAAAATGCACAAAGATTTAGGGAAATGAATCCATTTGCACAATGTACACAATGGATGCCACTTAAACGGAAGATAGGAGCGGTATTTTATTAAAGGGGACAACAAAAGAAAACTTGGAGTGCAACATCCACGTAAAAGGAGAGGATAGGTTAAGCATATTGCTGACCAATTTCAAAGGCAACGTGATAGTGCACTAAATTTGTTTTTACAGAATTGATTTTTGAGTGTATGTCCAAGCAGTTACCGAAAGTAGAATAGCAGATAATTCCTATGTGATTTATCTTACTCAAGAACAGCGAAAGATTGTCAGCTATCAGATGAGCCAGTCATGCTGGGTTCTGCAAACATTGGATATGTAATGTTGGGAAATTTGAATACGATATGAAATGAAGGTCAACACATATCGTTTTTGTACATGAACACATATCTCAAGTTCAGCGCGACGCGGCGAAGTGGAAGGCCATATAAGTAGGAAAAGATATAATGTTAATAAAGAAACGTGTTTCACATTAAAATAAATGGTTCTAAGTGCTGGCAGGATCGAGACATTTTTAAGCCGTCATTGTCTATGTTCATATGAATGAAAAATAAACAACTTTGAAAATATAGAATAAACGCAATGACTTATCTGTGAATTCTCTTTCATGAAACGTACAGCACGAGGTATAATTTATTCTCCCCGTGTGACTATATACAGTAGCAAAATTTCTAATTATTTCTTCAATGAAGGCTAGGCACGGTCCAGGACTTCTCAGAGATGCGCAAAAGAAGATCAGCACCTGCAAATCTTCTGATTTGTTCAATCTTGTTTGGATTTTTCAACTAACTCTGTAAACATTACAAGAAATCGCCCATTTTCAAAACCATAGCAAGAGGCAATTTAATTATCTGAAGTATTACATGTCACACCCTCTTCGCATCTCTTCGTTTCTTAATTGAAGAAATGCCATTTCAACCTGCAAATATTTCATTTTAATCAACTTCTTTAGCGTCAAAGAAGTAACTTTTACTCTTTGTTTTCCAGTGCCTTTATCGGACATTACGAAGCAGCCAGAACTTTAGAATCGTTTAGGTCGTCTGTTGAAGTCTATCATTAATTAATTATCTTTACGAGTCAAGTCACTATTTCATCATGTACACAATATGAGTGGTAAGAATAGCAAGTAAACCCCAAAAATAAAATTTTTTAATAACTATAATTATTCTAAGTTTAGATATTTTAAATCGATTTAAGACTAAGAAGATGGTCAAATATGACTCGATTGTACAGAAGCATTGTTTTCGACCCCAAAACTAACGAGGGAAGACATCAAACGTTGAGATAATCACAAAAATTTATTGCAAGTCCAGACCCACAACTCAATGGATGCCAAACTCGATATTGATCCATTGAGCATTTTAGATCGGTAATTTGCTCAAAAACACTTCATAAAAAAAGGATGTTACATTCCGATAAAGTTTGATCCTGATCAGCTAGGTTTCCTCAACTAGCTAGTAACCAACACCGCATATTTACTAGCTCACCGCATATCTGACCTAGTTTGACGTTGATCAGCTTGTACATTGAACATACATTGTTTTTTTTTTCAGCTAGCTTGTAACCAACACCGCGGCACAATGATGGTCCTACCAGGGAACCTATTTCCGACCCCCGAGTCGAATGGGGCATTTCTCTCCTATCTCTAAGGAGAAATCACCGGGCTGGCAATGCCTAGAATTAAACAAGCGCAACTTGAAAGGCGTGAGTCTCGTGAAAGGCGTGAGTGGTGAACAACTGGACTTTGGTGGCATCAAAAATCTACAAACGTATTTTTAAGATGATACCCACCCTATTCCACGAGAATTGTTTCGAAAACACCCTAATGAAAACGAACTCGAAAGATATTTCACTTGAGATCGTACAATGGGATATTCTGACGAGTAAAATTAGCAGGGAGGTAGGAAAAAGAGAAAAAAATGCGTCATTTGCATCACGCTTTATGAAGTTGGAAAGATTAGATTATATGTTAATTGACTGGTGGATCATATCAAACAGTAGAAAAGCAAGAAAAAATAATTCAAAATGAAATGTTATCAAATTAGAGAAGCGTGTGGTATGAAGTGTTCCTTAAGGTACAAAAATTTGATATCGTATGCAGTAAACTGTTTTGTGGCTCGTGTCATGAAAAGAGTACATCATCATTAAACCAAACAGATTCAAGACTGGACTGTAAACATTTTCTCACCTGACTCATTACTCGCTCCAGGACCTTCGAAAGGTCTGCTTTGAACTCCGCGTCCAGATCCTTGTTGATTTTCTTGGCGATTTTGATGACGTCTACTTGGAAACTGAAAAGCTGAAGCTTCTCCGCACCGAGTTTAAATTCCTTCCTGCGAGGCTGTATCTGTATACAAAAATAAACTTAACACTTGATAATGCTAAACTATCTGCTTCATACTCACTAAAAAGTTGAATTACTCCTTTAAGTGGGCAGCAAATTTATTCAATTAACCGGGTAGCGTGCCAAATCCCCAACTTCCCAATTAATGATTAAAGAATACAATTCTTTATACCGTTTCCCAACACTTTTCAACGACAAGTTTTGGGGATGAATTATTTGCGTCTTATTCATACCAGCTTCTGGTGAATTTATTGATACGCAGTGCTACTTGGAATTAACCAGCTTGGATTACACAACAGTTTCTGGTTCCTTTCGCTGACTGCTCACCTTGGCATGCTTAGCATCCTTGGCCGTAGCAGTCCTTGCTTCAAAATAGTCCTCTATATACTTCACGAGTTGACTCTTCGCAATGCAGTCCAAGAAGAACAGTGATTTGTCAAGCACTTTCACGAGTACGCCATCACGATTTTCGTCATCTGTAATACAATGAACAGTCACAAGAGAGGAACGTAAATACATATAGCCCTACTTCATACCAGTTGAAGAATAGTTGGACAAGCTCTTCTGCCTGTATACTATAAGTAATGAAGTTTTTTGCCCCTTGAATAACATTTGAAAGGAGTAAAAAGTATCTGTAATCAAAATCCGTTTAAGTGTAGACACAGTCGATAGTTTCCAGATACTTTGTTTTCTTCTGTTAAAGTAGCAGCACCAGCAGGCTCAATTCTATACTTAGTTTTCCAAATTTATCTCCTCCGCATGTCAAAGCATCTTGCCTTGCCAAAATAGAATTTATCAAGTATTTAGAATTAAACTTGGATTTTAGGCTACCTTAATAAATTCTCCATAAATAGTTTTAAAAGTGCCTTTAATATATTAGTATGTTCTCAGGCTATGTGCCTGAATATTGTTGGATGCGTGTCTTCTTAAGGTTCGCTACGTGCTCTACTAATTTTGGCTATTCTCCTATAATTCTTACTTATTATTGCTCCTTAAATAAAGTTACTCATTATTCATTATAAACGCACTCTCTGCTGGGAAGGTTAATTGTTCTCGTAGTGGTATGTATATTAAACATTCAGGAATTTCCAAAAGTTTATTTAAATTAAAGTTAAGTTTATACGAAGGGATTTCACTTTTACTGCTCTTTTTAATAAGTTAAAATTGGCTTAAAAGTAAAAACAGAAACCTGTAAAGTTGTTTGCCCTCTATGAAAACTACGCTTTTACAACTGATCGATTTAAAAAACTTGCGGGCACTAGAGCACAAAGGCTAAAGGCGAGCAGGAGCAACGTGCAACAGGTAACGAATGCCATGCGAGTAGAGAGTGACTATCAATACTATAGTCATCAGCGCACAAGTTTACCACTAGCGAGGCACCAACTCGTGGCTGGCTGTGACTGTGACTGCGACTGCTACTGCGACTGCTACTGCTACTGCTACTGCTACTGCTACTGCTACTGCGATTGCTACTGTTACTTTTACTGTTACTTTTACTGTTACTTTTACTGTTACTTTTACTGTTACTTTTACTGTTACTTTTACTGTTACTTTTACTGTTACTTTTACTGTTACTTTCACTGTTACTTTCACTGTTACTTTCACTGTTACTTTTACTTTTACTTACTTACTTACTCACTCACTCACTCACTCACTCACTCCTGACTGGCGCTCGCATCCGTCCAACGCTCGCAGAGGCTGCAGCCTCTAACTAGTTTTTAATCGGCATCTCTCAGTAATACAGATCAAGTTCGAATTCCTCGCTCACAAATGTAATGAGTACTAGATGACCTGGATGCCGCGCACCAATAACCAATCATTGTAACCAGTACATCATGTAAAAAGCACGAACTTACTAGTACACTGAAGAACGATTTGATGGAGAGTAGGGAGCTTCTGATCAGCGTGCTTGAAGAGCACTTTCTGCACGTCCTTGTAGGTCTGAAGCACGAGGTTCTTGAAGCGGCGGTTGTTGTAAATGGGCTCTTGACACCGCGGGCAGCGCTTCATTTGCACCTGGTTGTTCGGCTGCATCAGCCAGCCGCTCAGACCCTCGTACTCTATGACGTGGCCGCAGTCCTCCATCAGCACAAACCTGCACAAAATCCGAAACTGATGTAAATTTTAGTATTCTCAGCGGCGCGGGAACCACCACACTTTGAAGAAGAAAGACTTGGGTCGATCCTAATTCGATGCACGCAATTTCATTTGAGTATCCGCAGCTTCTCCAGAGATTCCGGCAAACATTGGGGACTGATATATTGGGCTCGAGGATAAACTTTTCTACTCGTCGACCTTGCAATTAACTATCTCTCTCACTTCCTCTCCTCAGATTATAAAGCTGAAAACTATTCTACAACATATTGTGATAATCAATCAATCGAAAAATGTTGTAGGTATTAGTTATTGTTGTTAGCCTCCAAGTTACTTTTTGAAGGATTTCAAATCCCCAAACGGGTTTGGAGTATCAAGTCCCACCTGTATACAGTCTTCACAGGTGTCTACTGATATTTCATTTCTAAATTATAATACTTTTTACTAACTTCAACAGCAAAAAATTACTACCTTTTTTACATAATGAATGTTGTCAAAATGTCAAGATGTATGTAAGCAGTCTATGATGAGTAGTTTGAGTCAATAATATACACGCAATAACAAAGGTTCAAAAAAGTTTCATGTTTATTAATACTTCAAATACCTAATACTAAATGCAGCAACCAAAGCATTATTACAAAAAAAGTTACCTATATTCCCAAGGTACCCTGTCCTAAATGGACTGCAACTAATGTTCGGCTAAGACCTTGTCTTAACATCATGAACTGACTGGAAACTAGTAGACACCAGGGGATTGTCAGATCCCTCCCTTTACTGCAAAGTAGAATATCAGGGAACTTTATTATGACCAGACACTATGGCACTTTGGAACTATGAGTAGCAGTCCAACAAATTTTTGTTCCTATCGTTCCCAAAATCATAATCGGCACCCTAATTTTGATCAATAATGATAAATAGGTAATTAACATGTTATACTACGGAACAAATCGTGAACATGCTAATTTCATGTAGCTTTCCAATATACAGCAAAACTTCGGTTCTCGAACATAATTCATTCCGAAAGCCTGTTCCAATACCGTATATAGTAGAAAAATGAACTTATATAATAGATAATGAACTTATGTTTTGCTTGGCGATAACGCAAGTTTAATAAAAACTTGAAAGCGAAGAATAAAATCATAAACATTTTATTAACGTTTCGGGATAAATTCCATCATCAGCTGAGAAACACACGACATGAAATAAATGTGATAAGTTACAGACAAACGGTTCACTAGATTACGATAAATCAGATGGAAATGCACAATGGGAAAGAACTAGACTTATCATTCAATACAGATCTACCTTTCAACATAAGCCGTGATTCTAAAATGCGTATTTCAGTGAAATTTGACCCCCACCCCATGATTGAAAAATTATTATTGGCGATTATTGAACTGCAGTTATCTGCGTGAAAACAGATTGCAGAATGGGGTTGTTGTCCTAGCCTCGATCCTGTGCGGTAGCTGACTCCCCTAGGATAGAGGATTTTTCACTTATTTTTCAAGGTTTTATTGTGTTATTAGGAAACAGCTAAAAATGTGAAACAAAATTTTTTCACCCATAACATCAATTGCTGTAAGTTGTTCAACTCCATTGCGACCTTCAGTAATTTTCTCAACACTCGTAACATTAACTAACACTTGGCATCGACACCTCCTCCGGATGATTATTCTTTGAGTGATGATTCATTGCGGATAATGGTGTGTGTCAGTCCGATCTCGAAGGCTATGTGGTGCGATTGATGTGAAATTGTGGAGGGAATTGTAGGCCGTTACGAAGGGCCCGACGCTGTCGGCCCTTAATTTCAAGTTCAAGTTCAAGATTGAGCTTGCACTGACCCGAGGGTCCCGACACTGTCTGTCGGCCCTCACTTTCAATTTCAAGTGCAAGGGTTATTCAATATTTGCATTGTGATTCACTAGGTTCTTCACTGCTTATGTTTTATATTAACATTTGTAAGGTATAGTTAAATGGTGCAACAATTTGAGTGAAATGCAACTATTGAATTCTGGGCAAGGACATTTAAATGCCCGATACATGGCGATAATCTATATTATATCCCTATATATATATATTATATATACATATCTGTATCCCTATATTTATCTTCGAAGGTAACGCGATTGCGTATATCCAAACAAAAAATCAGTATATGAGACAAGAATATTGAATATCATAGAGGGAAATAGCCACTTATGGTTGTTGTCTAAAAAAAACTCAATCACTAAACTGAAGTCAATTTTTGAAAATTTTCAAATCCTTTATTATCAACTGATCGTTAGCTTAAAAATTTATCAAATGATAATGAAAAAAATTAAACATTCAAACGACTTAAATAAGCCTTCCATCATAAAACAATCTAACTTTCAGATCACATTGAATGAGGAGAAAACGTGAACTATTTATATGGTTGCTTGCAACAATTTTGGAATTTTTTTCTATTTTGTGTCCTAAAATCCTGAAATTACACTCCGCTTTACAGGAAAATTTCCCAGAAGCTGCGGCAAATTTCCGATTCTGTGAGAAATCATTTTTTTTAAATCTTCATACTCTTTATACATAAGTACATTATTTTCATTTCCAGAGAATTGTTTTACTTCACTTTTTTCCTTCCAAGGCAAATTTTACTACTTTTGACTGCTGTTTTTACTACCTTCCACATTCTACTACTTTTTACAACTTTGCTACCTAGTAGACACCCTGCTATACTGTAGCAAAAAAAAGCTATGAGCTCTGAATACAACATTTAAATGTTACATCTCGCAACGTGAACAGGTAGTCACAAGGTACAACCCTCACCGTGCGTCAGGTTCATCTTCATTGCCCACTAAGAAGAACTCAGTAAGCTGCTGTTGGTCACAAATGCGGCAGAGCGGAGGGCAGGGATCCCCACATAGCCCCACGCAGGGGTGGCCGCACTTGAGCAACTTGAGGCAGGGCTCCTCACAAGGCTTGCAGTCGCACTCCTCGCCACACTTCTTGATGCAGGACACCTTCTTGTGATCGCACTTGTACGAGCACCGCTCCTGTGGAAACCGAATTCAGTCATGATTGAACGAGGAACTAAGATAAATGATGAAAAATACATTATAGACAACTGGGTTTGCCACAACTTCTAAGGCGATGGGAAAACGCATCATTGATTCCATGCGATTCCATGTCATATGGTAAACGTGATGGAAGCATGAATGCTCGAGTTGCTACGACGATGGAGGGAGAAATTATTAAAATAATTGAGCGTTGACCGTTGAGTAATGCTTCTCTGAAAAGGATAGTAAGCTTTGGGGTGCAACGAACATTCGTGAGCGATATGTCTGCTATGAAGTGAAAAAATATTATCATTGTTCGATTCATTTGAACAAGAAGTGCTTCAAAGTGTTTGCTCAAAAGTGACCAAAAAAAGTGTTGATGACTTAAACCGGTGAACGCTATGCTAGATGCGACTAGAGACATAGATGTAGGTGTACAGTAGCATGGGTTTTTCAAAACTTTGGCCTGAGCGTGCTGAGCAAAATCAGAGATTCTCTCGAGTTTAAGCAAAATGCATTCGCGATTAGCGTTCAAACATTACCAACAAGCTCGATTCATGGATGAAATTTCAGAATTCCGTTAATTTTATAGCATTACACCAAGAATTTCTCATATTCCAGAGAACATGACAAGTGTGGGTCCATACTATGCGAGTCACAATTCAGTTTCAAATAATTCCCGATCTTTACAAAATGATCTTTACATTACCTATAGCGCTCAATCTCATCATTTAAATCGACCGGTTGTTCCTTATCCAGACACACATTACAAGGAAATATTCAAAGCTATGGAAAGAATGTTCCATAAGTAGGTAAAAAAAATGCAGCGCTATCAACAGATGTTATTAACAGACCTGACAAGGGACACACTTGACCCCGCAGTTCTTGCTGCAGCGGCTGTGGGAGCACCTCCAGCGGCATTTGTCCTGGCAGGGCGGGCAGGCGGCGCTGCAGGGAGACTTGCACCTGCACACCGGACTCGTGTCAACAATGCAAAATCAATGCGTGATACCTGTACTTGCCAATATCAAAATGCTACTGCAGAAGGAAGTAATTATATTTCAGATCCAACAGCTGATACCAAGTATGACATCACAACCAGTACTAGTAAGATAAAATTTGCTGCAAGGCCTGCAAGGAGACTTGCACCTTCACACCGGACTCGTGTCAATGGTGCAAAATCATGTGTGACACCGGTTCTTGCCAATATCAAAATACTACTAACCAAAGGAAAATTTTGATCAACTAATAATAAGTTCAAAATTAGTTCCAGTACTAGTGGGTTGAAATTTGCTGCCACGCAAGGAGACTCGCACCAGCACCACACACCAAACTCGTGTCAACGATGCGAAATCAATGCATGGCACTTACACTTAGAAAAATTAAAACGCAATCACGCAAGAGAAATTTAATTTCAGTTTCTACAGCATTACCAGTACAGATGTAGCCTCAAGCAGAACTCACGAGGGATGCCACGCTTGCAAAAGTCTCAACGTCAAGTTTGTGTGAGCATGGACGATACATAAACATTTGGTATCAGAATGCTGAGATTAGGGTTTTACTCTCCCTACATATCAAAGAAAGATGCATAACACTGTATGAGACTTCATCGCTGGGACTAAAACTAAACTTATCAAGCTGAACCTAACAATGGAAAATTTACCTGCTTACATTTTCTAACCAGTAACACATTTAATATATTTCAATTTCACTACCAAATAAAGATCCAATTAGTATACATGACTGTGCTGACACTGTTCCTCAGTGCCAAATTCAACGGCCTTTTTAGCAAGCGTGTTGAAGTAAACTTACAAACGGACTACATGTGAGTGTTGACACTCCCAAATAAGTAGAACAACACTAGCGGCAGAGCTTGCTGTAGCGGTATTGGCTTCCCGTCGATAAGCAGAACAACCGATAACATTTCAAGAATATTAGTTAATTGCAACCAAACTAGATGAACACAGCAAAATGATGTTCGGAGCATCGCTACCTCGATCTAAATTATACTGAAATCCACGATTAGGAATAAAAACATCAAACACCAATAAAAGAAACTCACACATGACCGCAGACGAGCACACGGTCGCACTTCTGTGCGCAGGGCACATGGAAGCGGCCGTGGAAGCAGGCACCACACGTGCCCTTGCACGCATGGTCGCACTGCAGCTTGGCCTGACACGGGACCCGACACAGGGAGAAGTCAGGCTGTGCCATGGGCAGGCTGCTGCAGGGCACGAGCAGCTCGTGGCCGCCGTCCTGGCAGGTTACGCCACTTGACACTATCTCCTGGCAGCCGCCGCACGGCTCGCAACAGGGACGCGGACACTTGTGTCCGCACGGTAGAAGCTGGCTGCAGCTCTTGCTCACACACATTTCACGGCCGGGGGTGTTGCCGCACTCCGCCTGTTTATTACGTGGTAGAGTGGTAAGCACGATTCTGACACAATTCGAACAGGACCATTACTGTAGCATATTTCCTATCCAACAGACAGAAATTTAAACATAAAACTACACTTAACATCAAAATTCGACGCCGTCAATCACCGAGGCATTCACGAGGCTAAAATAAATTGTTATGTCCACAGCACAAAGCGCAGCACAGGCCGATTGAATCCGAAAAAGTGATGATACACCGGAGCTATCACAATAAATACTCGAGGTTAGAGTAACCAAAATTAATGTAAAAGGAAAGTTATACTCAAAATGCTACGAACTGAACTAAATTTCAATACTTCCATCTACAAACTATTCTTTAAAGCCTGACCTGGATTTCATGTCCACAAGCAGGGATGGTTTTGGTGATTTTGACCTGACATCCACCGCAAGGGGCCCAACAGCGACGGGGACAATGATGGCCACACTCAAGAGACTTGCGGCATTTCTGGTTGCAGCGAAATCCTTCAACAGAATCCTGGCATGGAAGCTGAGCTTTATGTCCGCAAAGTAACTTCTTCTCAACTTTAACAGTGCAGTCCAGACACGTCTGGTAGCACAGCAAAGTGCACTTGTGGTCCTCACTACAACCTTTCATATTACGGGTGCAAGAAGACTGACATATGTACTTCACATGTTCAGGATCATTTTTCGCGTGACACAACTGAACGCAGGCGTGACCACAATCCAGACGGACGTCGCATTGGACAGGACATTTTACCTTTTTTGGATCTAGATGGCAGGCCATTTCCACGGAATGGCCACAAGCATCGATGACTTTCTCGACTTTCGAAGGGCACTTGAAATCATCAATAGAGATGTGGCAAGGAACGAGGTGAGAGTGCCCGCAAGGTAGCTTTCTCTCTACTTTCACTGTGCAAATAGGACACGGCTCAAAACATAGAGCAGGGCATAGATGTCCTTCCTCCGCACATTTCCTGTCGCAAGGCTCGCGACATTTTCCCTCTATGTGAGCAGGGTCGTCCGGATGACACACTCTTGGGCATGGGTGGCCACACCGAGGGAAAGAAACCGAGCAAGGCAGGGTGCAGCCACCCTCCGGACTTTTAAGTCTTAGGTCTTCCTCCGTCTTCACAGCGGCCTTCTCATCAGGATGATTCGAGCAACACAGCTCAAGAGCGTCACCCAAACCGTCATTAGCTTTCAGCGATTCTGAGATCTTGACCCACAGTTCAGAACTCTGGCGCAGTTGGTCCATGTTACCAATAATGAAGAAGCCGAGTTTGGCTCGTGACAGGGCCACACAAACGCGATTCTCTATTTTCAAAAAGCCAACATTGCCGCTTTCGTTGCTTCGTACGAGAGAGAGAAGGATGATGTCGTTCTCTTCCCCTTGGAAATTGTCAACAATGGAGATGCGCATTCCTTCGCAGGTGGGCCCGTATTTGCGTTGCTCCTGGAAAATACAATGATTACTACATGGTCCATTGTTGTGCTGGTACAACAAGCAGCACTTCAATATAAAACAATGCCCACTATAGGAATAAACGATAAAACTTGCTGCACATAATTTATTATCCATAATAAAACAACGAGCGATACGTATATTAGCAAACCACATAAGAACAATAAATTTGCTAGCTTTCCACGTACTTAAAATCACTACGGCAAGGTGCAGCGCACAAAATGACTTCAAGAATCAAGTTATAATGCTAACATTCGTTCTACCGGTGAACTCCCGAGAATGTAGTTCAATTGATCCGTTTTTTTGAATCGATCATACACGGTTCAAGGTCTCAAAACGTCGAATTCCACAAGCTAACGGCCTTTCACATTCCTCTTCGTCGCGACGACTTCGCAACGCTGAACGAACGGCGTCGCCTAGCCAAGGAGATGCCAGACGTCGACGTCGAGAGTTTTTTTTGTAATATTCTACTTACGTCGTTGTTCAATTGTCTACGATCAATTAGATAATATTATATAGTCAATTAAATTACTTGGGATCAATATTTTTATTGCAAATAGGATTTTATACGCTAAGCTCAAACGAAACCTGTTCGTTCTGAGGTATGACAAATACGTGTTACATCCGAGAAGGTAGCCTGCTCCTACTGAGTGGCAGGCCCGGGCATTCTATACAGGGCCATGACAGAAGGTGGTGCACTTGCCTCGCCAGCCCTTCGGGCAAACGAGGGTTTTATTAATATAGCCACATGATTAAGTGACTTGTAAACCCATTCTAATCACCAATCTGGAATGCACGGCCTACACAGCCACAACACAAGACGGTTGAGGTGTTCCCACAGGCGGACATTCTTACTACCGGTGGATCATGTGAATTGCTCGCCACAGGACGGTAACAAAATAACTTCATAGATGGTTTCGTTACCATCAAGTGGTAGAAATGGATTGTCAGCATCTCAATCTAGCAAAAAGAGTGGATGAGTGGAAAAAAAAGCTTTAACCTAACCTCTTCTACCCGACCTCTCCATTTTTGTTGCCACCAGAGCGTCTATAGTCTAGTAGCATCGAACAGACAGAACCATAGTCTTTCGCGTCCAAGGTCTTGACGCTTACCGGCCCGTACCACGAAGAAAAAAGAATTAGCGATGTTGCGATACGGAGAAGGGGTTGGGTTTAGGACCCTCCCCTTGCCCATACGCTGAGGGAATTGCAACCCCCACACATGTTATAGTATTATCCTTTATGCTTGCGTACACCTGCATACCAGACATGGAGAATAAAAGGATTGAAGATTTACATGAATTTATTTTGGGAAAAACACGTGGATCAAGTCATACAAGGCATTGAAACGAAATGATTTGAAAGGGCACAACTGCATTAATGAAAGGCACACACATTTCTACCGTTTTTAAGACTCTAAACATGACACGATATAATGTGATGCTTACCGGGAATTCAAGTTACCAATACTCCATCGTAGACAACGATTTACGCATACACAGACTGCCGGCTCCACAGTAACACAAATCATAATATTTGCGAGAATAACACATCACGATTTAACCTGGAATTTGTGACACGGTGTCGAATCATACAACAGGAAGTCGATTCTCGACTCAACAAACACAGGAAATCGATTGCCTATAAATTAGATGATTCTTCGCGATACTTTGAGAAGCACTTTTCTGTGTGCTGATCTACATCTGAAATTGAACTTCAATCACCACCTAAAAGAGCTCTCACAACTATACAACACTCGCCCTTTTGATAATAAATGATTCACTGATGGATATTCACTGCCGATGCCATTGCTCACTGCTGATGTTCCACGTCGTAGCTTAGAATGGCTGCTGTCCTGTGCTGATGTCTCGTTAACGTGCTGCAGTGGTACCTTCCACCGCTCCATCTTGGGATGCCGGTATTACAACTCGTATTCACTGCTGCCATGATGCCTGGAATCGCTTTAGAGTTTCGTTCAGCCCAGGATTCCTTGAGGCGTTGGTGAGCCAATTCACTGTAGTTTTGTGCGCTGATTTTCGCATCGTTGGTGAACGAACTTGACTGTTGATACTCGCAATGTTGGCGCTTGCGTGGCTCCAAATCTTGATGCTGCAGTTGCCTGTGAGCTCGGTCCCCGATGCAAAGGTATTTGAATCACCGCTGCGAGGCCGGTTTACTTCGATCAGGTTTCTTTTGGGAGACGGTGTTCACCGGTTGCCGACGTCCAACTTTGTTTCTTGCACTTCGAATTATTAACTTTCAAATTGCAGCTTGGTAGAAGGCAAGTCGGCTATGCCGACCTGCTCTGTAGTGCACCCTCAGACGTCGTGCGCAGTGCTCTCTCGTGCGTTCAAAAATCCCTCTCGAGTCTTCATCTACCCTCCTTATATATGCGCGTCTCGGATCCTTCTCGAATGTTCACGAATATTCGCAGTTACAATGACAGCATTTTACAGCTGATTGGAGGAATTCTTCCTTGTCCTGACGTCTCGAAATTTCATTGGCTAGGTGCCCGCTTTCTTGTGCCACACCTTCTCGTGTGATCGCTTGGCAAGCGTTCATTGGTGTAGATGTTGCGGCTTTTGTTTAAGGCCAACCCTCGTATCGCGCCTTCGTGCGAGGCCTGTTCCCATGCCCAAGCGACGGCCGGCTTAACGGCTTATACATTCCAACGTCTATCGCAGTTTTTCGCGCTTTTACCTATAACTGGCCTCGCAACACATCGTATTATATAAGATATAAAATATTTCGCTACTAGTATATAAGATATTTCACTGCAGGTTTTTGACTTTTCCTAAAGTGAAGCATTTTCCCAAAATCTTACTAATTCCCAAAAATCTTAATATGAGAGTAGTATCTCTGGACAATACAGTTAGAGTCGTGTGTACAATATGGAAAGTGAAATGTTTCATTCTTTCATTTGAGAGTAATTTGAAGTCGTTGGGTGCATTCTTTCAAAAGTTAAAACCGGGTCAACTTAAGTTTTTACTGAGCGGAGTCGGAAAGGCTTTTTGATGAATTTCTGTAGTTCCCAGAAAACAGTTAGAGTCGTGTGTACAATATGGAAAGTGAAATGTTTCATTCTTTCATTTGAGAGTAATTTGAAGTCGTTGGGTGCATTCTTTCAAAAGTTAAAACCGGGTCAACTCAAGTTTTTACTGAGCGGAGTCGGAAAGGCTTATTGATGAATTTCTGTAGTTCCCAGAAAACAGTTAGAGTCGTGTGTACAATATGGAAAGTGAAATGTTTCATTCTTTCATTTGAGAGTAATTTGAAGTCGTTGGGTGCATTCTTTCAAAAGTTAAAACCGGGTCAACTCAAGTTTTTACTGAGCGGAGTCGGAAAGGCTTATTGATGAATTTCTGTAGTTCCCAGAAAACAGTTAGAGTAGTATTTCTGGACAGCGAGAAGGTAACCTACAACATTTCAAATTAACTTACCTGGAGCAGAGAGAACTACCAGAAGTCAAAACAATACAGAACAAGGCATTTCATACCACCTCCTGGAACAGGGGAACTAGCGGAAGTCAAGACATTGAATAGCTGTAGCAGATCATTTGATTCATTTCACCTTCTTTTAAGCAAGACGAACCAGCAGAAAGCGAGATAAAACATAAGCTGGTCACCTCACCTTCCTGAGCAGGAAGAACTGGCCGGAGTAGGGCGTGAGGACCGTGATCTGCTCGGTGCTGTAGCCCTGCAGGACGAGGTGGCGGGCCAGGCGCATGATGAACGTCGCCTCGTGCACGTTGCTGTGGCTGTTGTTGTCGTCACTCTCCTGGAAATACAGTTCCCTTCACTTATCGAGTTAATGATCCATCCGATAACATATTCGCATTCACCTTAGTAGTATATGACTTTAAATACTTCCATTGCATTCATTTTAACAAGCGCCAATTGTATATTAATTCTCTGAAGACTTCAACTCTTTTCCAGCTGAGATGAACTGGAAAAAAAGAGTAAAACGAGCGCACAGTCAAAATACAGTTTCATTTTAACGTTTATAATTTCTAAATTGTAAAACTTCAAGAAAATCAACAAATTAGTTTGAAAAACTTGAAATATGAACTCGCACTATCTCGATCAATCCAAGATTTACAGCAGATGCACTCCAAGTTTTCTCACAGGGATTTCCATCTCCTTATGGGAGATGAAGAAGACGCTCTTGTGGACGCCGCGGATGTGCGGCCTGCCGTGCACAGACTGGTGATCCTTGAGGTGCTCGTAGATGGAGGGCACCAGCAGGGACGAGATCTCCGGCCGCATGCGGTGCTGGTACTCCAGAGTTTGGTACCTGGACGGTCACAATGGTTCATTATACTGACAAAATGATGTATTTCATTCAAGTGTGATTATAAAATAATAGGTTGCATGTCGTGCTGGTACTCCAGAGTTTGGGGGTCTGGACAGTCAGAATGGTTCACAAAAAATCCCAAACCCATTTAATATGTTTCAAGGTGGAATATGTACTAACAGGCCTCATATGGTGCTGGAACTTCTGTGTTAGGCATCTGGGAGTAGTACGAGTTGCATAAAAATCATTCCACTCTCAAAAATAACACCGAAATTGAAAAACTCCAGAAATATTTTAGACGCACTTTGAATATCACCTAATTGTAATGTGATAATATTTGTTGTTGACCAGATTTATTGAAGATCTGCTTATTGAGCGACGGTAAAAATTCTTCTCGTAATACGAACCGTACGCGAGATAACCATTTGTTAGTAGATCGAAATAACGCACAAACGTACCGTCGAGAGTTGATTTTTATCAATGTTGAGATTGATTTATACACCATCCCTTACAAAAACAACGCAGAGATTGAACTCAAACTGCTAAAAATAAAGAAAAGAAAATGCTGTACCTTTCGATTTCAAATCGCAAATCCTAATGCAATTACCTACACGGCCTCAGCACAAAGTAAACGGCTGAGTACGAGGACGCAGTACCTAGGCTATGACTACCAAGGTAAGACAGCCCAAGGAGTAAGCTATGGCTACAAAGATAAGGCAGCTAAGAAACTTCATCCGTTCTGTTCAGAAAATAGGCACGTAATCATTGAAGAAATATGAGCTTCAGCTTACAACAGGAAGTTGAAGCAATGATGTCAGGAACAAATGAATAGAGCTTTCGTATTAATAAATTGCAGCAAAAGGACGTCTCGCAACTAACTGATACAAGATGAAAAAAAGGGCATCATCAGACATGAGACAATGAATAAGTTGACAAAACGTAGAAGGTAGCTTTTTAACAAACTGAAACACCCCACAAATTGTATTTAGCTCATTCAGTTTTTTTTTTTAATCGAGAACAATTTATTTCCAAGTTAAACTTGGACACATTGAATCACCGTGCGTCAAGAAATTTGCTGAAACGATACTTTGACGGCGTACATTTATTAGTTAAAATTACACATGTTAAAGCAAAACTACAACAGTTTTTAATTCACCTATTCGGTGGAGGGTAGTTACCAAGCTCTTGGTTCATTAGCGAACAAATAAACATGATTATTAAACTTGGGTAAATTGATCCTGCATGTGTCCACAATCTTCTGTAATAGCAAGATCGACGCATTCAACAACTTCCTTCTTATCAATGTACCTTAAGAAAACTAGTACTCGTACCGAACAAAATCCAATCACTTCATATCACAGGTCTTAGATACAATGTTAAAATCACGCAAAAAGTTTCAAACAACCTCGGACTCTGAGGCAATCATGTAAGTTAGCGGAACTGAGATACAACAGCACGCCCTGATAATAGAGTGCCCGCTCACTCACTCAAGGCCGTTGTTGATCATCCTCTCAAAGAGCGACGTGTCCAGTCCGTAGCTCTTAGCCAGTTGATACACAGCGGGGCTTGGCTTCAGCTGTTGGTGGTCTCCTGCAAACATTTCAACCAATTAGAATGTTATTTAACCTGCAATAACCAACCTCTTATTTCTGCAAGTCGCGTTAACGCTGCAGGAAAGATGGGATTTGCATAGAATTCTCCTACATACATATTTTCGCATACAAATTGCTTCTGAGAGCATTTACAGCTGGCCTTTTTGAAGTTAGGGATAGGTTCAAAATATATATTTGAAGTCTAACCTGAATACCTAATTTTCTATTTTCCTACAAAAAAAAACGCACTTCATCATCAATTGTGACGAATACAAACAAGGTCATGAGATTTCACATTTTCTCACACGAATTAATTCCCATATTATTCACGTATGCCAGCTCATGGGAATACACCGAAAGAAAAGTACTCAGTAATTTATAAAATAATTCGGAACTTGCTCATAGTCGTTTTACATGAATTAGTGAACACTTGGAAAATATTTTTAGATGACTGACGGACCTTACGCAATTTTCAGTCACAGATTTATTCTTGTGGTACAGAAATTTTGTTAATCTTCAAGCCTTCAAAGATATGTCAACCAAAAGTACTAACGCAATCCCTCGATCGTATTACATTTTTCACTTCTTCAAAATTACAAGCACTGATAGATTTGATTCCCTTATTATATAAAGGCTAAACATCTTAGTTTCGGCAATTTACCCAACAACGTTTTTCGATATTTAACTCATTTCAATTTCGTCATTTGCTCACCGGTTTTTGTCTCTCATCATCCCCATTATGAATGCAAATGAAAAAAAAGTAATTGCACACCTACTCATAATTTGAAGCTTCAAAATGAGTACTACTGACTTATTACAAACAATCGCGGTCTGGAATCACCAAGAAGTGCACTGAATTCAGTAAAATACGATTGAAAGAGAAGACACTGAAAATAGTATGGCAAAAGTATGACTTGACTCAAGGAGGTATGAGCACTCCACAACAATGAGCCAAGGCTTCCAACTAAATGCGCTGCTTCAAGTGTAATTGGCGAAATTTGAGATCATTTACCTTTTTAGGAACGCATCAAATATTAGTTCTTTGAAGCTTACCTATCAGCTGAGGCTTACGAAATATCCCAACTCGATCTGCCACATTTATGAATGCGTGCATGACCTTTCTTTGCAGCCCTTGAAACCTCTTTCAGAGACCGCAAAACATCTCTGATACCACACCTAGAATATATTTTGGGAAATACTCCACGACAAGTCGTCATTCAAAGCGTATCATACTTGAAACGCAACCGCCGTCTTGAAGATAGTGTAAAATTTTTTCAAATACATTTCCGCATTCACCAGTTGTAACAATCATCGCAAATCCCGTCCTTTTTATGTGTTCCGTCCACAACACGTTTTTTGCGATCTTCATTATAAACATAAAAACAAGATAAACTCACACTTAAAAAGTCAGTAAGAATTCCAGAGGCTTATAGTTAGCCTACTAATAAAGATTCCCGCATTTAATCTCCCAATCATGAAAAGATACTCGCACTTGACCTTATCATGAAAAAATCTTGCAATTGACCTTAAGATCATGGCAAAATTCTCGCAATTGACCTTTAGATCATGGCAAAATTCTCGCAATTGACCTTTAGGTCATGGCAAAATTCTCGCAATTTACCTTTAGATTATAGCAAGTTCCCCACAATCGACCTTTAGATCGGCAAGATGCTCGCAGTTGACTCACCGATCATGATCAGATGCTCACAGTTGGAGTTCAGGGAAGCGACCACGTGAGCTTCCAGGATCTCCGCAGCTTCTTCAATGATCACTACGATAAAATTAAAAATTAGCGGGAGAAAGGTAAGTTAAATGTCAAAACTTTCAATGATTTGAAGAAAAGCAGTGGAATTCACTTAGGAATACTTGAGATTAATAATATTTTGATTTTCAAATAAATGCATTCTAATCACATGCGAGTACCGTCAACTCGGACAAAAATTCTAGCAGCAAATGGAATCTGGAAAACAATGACAAGAATTGCTCGATTTTCGCGTTTGTCTATGCGTGATCAACCGCAGTGGTTACTAGTGCTCTGAAAAAATAAACTTGGACATCAAAGTGTTATCATCGATCTTTTCACCGATTCTTATAGTATCATTATAGGTAATAATATACCAGAAACAAATCGGGCCCAACATGAGCTAGATTGATCTCAGCCCAAACTTTGTATTCTTACGTAACTTACATGAACTAACAGAAAGAAATATTCCCAAGAGATTTTATTGAATCAATGTTTCCTGAAAAAATTCTACGCAGGACTAAATTGAAAGACTCAACCTGCCAATAAATTGGAACATTCAAGGAAGTACTAGGGAATATTATAACATTACTACACTACAAGTTGTTTTCTGGTGGGTAAGAAACAAATTTAGGCTGATTTCGAAATAACGCCCTCATTTTCGCAATGCTATTGGCATACTTAAGAACATCTCATATATCCACTTTCATAACTCCCCGTCATAATGAAAGAAATGCACTTCGGTCCACAAAACGAAAACTAGACATTTAAATGAAACTTTTTACGATACTAACCACGCCAAACCCTCACAAAAACGTTGGCCAGCAATTCAAATGCATCATTGACTTATCGGGAATGAATTTTGGCCGCAGGTGACAGGTTTGGGTCGTAGAGCTAAATCACGCCTCAGATTTCATTCTCAATTAATCTCGGTTGTTTGACTAAATTTTGCTCGCTTTGTTTGAGATAGCCAACGAATGCAAGTAAACAAATAGGTATATAAAAATTCAAAGTAGAAAGCCTGCACGAACATCTTCAATTTATCGCCGCACCGTACTTATTTCTAGTAGTTTTTGCAGTTTTCCAATGTTTCAAGAACATTTTGAATGCAAGAAAATCAATCCTATTGCTCAAGCTTCCCAAACCTTCTGATCTGAGCATAACCTAGCCTCAAGATGGAAACAATTATCAACAATAATTTATACTGATACTTGAACGCAAAATAAGAGGCAAGAAAATCGTTTCTAAACTGTTTATTCTCTTTAGGATCTACGAGAATTAGGTCCAAAGGTCGCCAAGCAGGCGTATGTCCTTTAAGCTTTCAAGTAACTCGCGCAATTCTTAATGCATTACACCAGAGAAGAGAAGCACACTTCAAAGAGGAAAAAAAGAGCCCAGAAAACTTTATGGCTCCAACTCAACCCTTGTCTATCCCTTTCAAAGATCGGCTATGAATTATAATAAAAATTTATTCTTATTATGAGCGAAACTGTCTCAAAAGTGTCATTTGTGACGCAATATATAAGACATAATATATATAATATTATAATTTAATGTTTTGCAAAAGACCACTCTGAAAAAACCTATTTAGGCACGCCGTTTTTCAACTCCTGTTTCTATTACAACCGGAAGAACACTAATAACTCATTTTTCAATGCTATGGAAAAGCACGTGTCGACACACGCAAATACAGATGTTATTGGTCCTAAAACCACCATTATTTGTTGAGTACATATTTCTTGTTAAATTTAAAGACGTGCTTTTTCATGCGCAGAAGTAAACGCGTTACTTACAAAAATGAGCGCCAGCTTCAACTCAGAACCATATTAAAAAAAAATTGAAGAACAAAACAAGTTAGAAATCGATCAATTTTGATCATTCAACTTCATTGCAAGAGATAAACTTTGATTCAGTCAATATTTACATTGACATAGCTAATCCTTCTAGGATCAGAGTTTTACATTAGAAAGAAACCAACTACTTCATCGTATCAACTTCAACCGAAATAATACGAAGAACTCACCAATTTTTGGTTTCAGCTCCTGGACGACAGCCTGGAACTGCGCCGCTCCAGTGGTAGTGAGGCCCACAACGTCTGCCTGGCGGGCCACGTACAGGTACTCAGAGTTCTTCACCTCCTGAGCTCTCGCCAAGAGCGTTTGAAGTTTCACTTCTTCAGGGCGGATGTTTTCCCGCATTTTTACGAGTAGGTTGTGCCTCCAAGTAGCATACAGCAGACATCGGTCCGCAAAAGCTAGATCGAAAATGTGCACATCTTCCTTGATGGTTGCACTACTTACAGCGGTTACATCTTTTTCCTTGCTGAAGTCGACAAGCTTCGCCAAATAATTTTGCTCGACAACAAATGCGCGCCAGCGCTTTCGTACTTCTTCTTCTGTGAAATTATTTTTCATTAGATTGTCAGCAAGATAGTTTTGGTACTCAACGTGATTTACCAATTCCACATCATAGATTTTCATGCAACTCAATCCACTAGCTAAGTCATCGAATTCCTCATCTTCCACTTCCACGACCCTTTCATTCTCTGCTGCTCGCAACATTTCAAGAGCATCGTGCCAATCTTCATCATCTTCTTTGGGTTGACTGGTGCTTGCCTTGCCAGCAGCATTTTCTTTTACAGGTGCTGACCACACCTCACGACCATCGTAGACATATTCATTGACGCACTCCGGTTGATCAACTGGAAGAATCCAGGAACGATAAACGGAGCTGTTCTTCAACTGGCTCGCTATTGCAGATGGGATGACGCCATGGGTCGCAAGAAGATTCCAGCTAACTAGTCCCCTATTCGCTCTTACTTCTTGTAACTCGGAAAACCGACGCTTCACTTCCATCTCTGCGTAACTCACTTTTTCTCTGACATAAGTTCCTGCATGGTAAACGTCAGATGGAATGAGTTTCAAATCTTTCAAACTCCTGAGGTACTCATTTATTTGAAATTGTTGAATGTTTTCACTCTTACTCCTGCTGCCAATGCGGATGATTTTACGAGTGAAATTCAGCATACCTTCCAAGAACTGGTCAAGAGCATGATTTGTGTAGCACAGGACAAGAATTGGAGACTTGACTTCAACATCAACACTTATAGTTTGCCTGTGATATTCTGGGTCTTCTGCTAAATGAATTTCGCTTTCTTTTCGTGACCACGCTTTCGAGTTGTGTAACAAGACTTGAGTGATCTTCAGCCCCAGGAACGTTTTACCAGTTCCAGGTGGTCCTTGGATAACAACCAAGCGCTTTGTTAGAGCAGCATGCAAAGCATTCCTCTGAGACTGATCAAGGCCGAGCTCTGCGCTCGCAGGCCAGGTTTCAATGCCGGCATTCACGATTGGTACCGTTTGAAGGTGGTCGAGTCCAGCTGGAGGCTGTTCAGTTTTTGCTTGTCTGAACAGCTCGTTTGGCTCAGTGTCATCTTTCATGTACGAGGTCTTCAAGACGACCCGCAAATCGTAATGAGTAACCCGTGAATTGAGGAGGTACTCTGGAGCATCGATTGCAGGTTGAGCAAAGACAATGTGTTCAGCCAGAGGAAGCGTATCCTCATCCAAATTTTGGAGGGCCTTCAAAACGTGTTTGTATGACACAAAAAAGGCTCTGGACTCGACCGCTGTGTAGAAACAACGAGGGTCGATTTTTGGCTGAGAAAGGAGTTTCACACCAACCACACCTTCTCTCAACTTCTCTGGATTTGCGCCAGCCACCGTCGCCAAAAAATACGATGAGAAATTATCAGCACTGAAACACATCACATTGCCAAAAAGTAACCTTTTGGAAGATTCCACTTTGAAATTTTTCGGTAACTGGAGCTTAACAAAGTGTATCAACACACCACGGATGACCTCAGCCTCCTGAAATGTTACCTTGTGATACACTCGAACATCTTTGCTACTTCGTTCTCCAGATCGGACATGGCAAACTCCCTCACGCAAAGGACGGATGAAATCCTCACGTAAGAGCCTGAATTGCACGTCAAGGTAATTGTGCACGTCTTTGTAGGCACCTTGCGTGATGTTGCGCCGGATCACTGGGGGCTGAACCTTGGCCAATTCATAGGAAGTAGGTTCGACTGGCAAGTCACGGTAGTCATCATCTGGCTCCATATCATCAATCTGTGCCAGTCTTTGCTGAAAAGATGGCTTCTGAGGGAGTTTTCGATCGTTTCCTTTGTGATCTGCTGTCAATAACGTAGACAACCTCTCGTATTCGTTCTTGATGGCACTCAACTCTTCCTTCTCCGCCTGAGATTCAGCGGAGTCATTGTGTTCTCTAATACTTTTCTCCAATACCAGCTCAACGCTTTGCAAAAGCGCAGGAAGCAATTCTCGAGCCTGAGCTGGATGAACTCTTGTGAAAGCCTTCAGCAATTGGAGTTGATCCCTCCAATAACTGGTCATGTCGTCTCTTTTGTGCTTCATCAACGACATCTGAAACATCACCAGTTTGCTCACAAAGTCGATTGTGAAGACCAAACTGAACACTTCGTTTAGCGCTTGCCGACAACTCGTGCAGGTCGTGGCGATGGCGAGGGCCTTAACGAAGAGCACCATTTTGTCATCAGGGATCTTGTCATCCGCCAGAAGTTCCGGTACTCCGGACATTTTGTCCAAGAGACTATGAATCACGACATCAGGAGGTTTGTTTGTCCACTCCATGAGAGTATTGAATCCAACAGGGTACAATCGTTTCCTGACAGGCGCGCTGACAGCTGTTTCGTTACAGTTGCCTTGGAGAGATTGGTCTCCACGGGATCCACCCCTAAAAGACAGTCCAATTTGAATTCCGCCCTTTTAAATCTATTAAATGAGTTTAGGCGGAAATATTTAACGTGAGATATACCAATATTCAATAATAAGCTGCTACATTTTAAAACCCTATTTTCAATATTTCAAAGACATCAAAAGTACTACCTTAGCAAGGAACAGTAGAAGACATTTATTTAACAATTGATCACGTGAACAGAATCTCTATTTCATGACGAATTGCTTCCGAAATTCACTATCAAACTAACACTAAATTATGAATTCATTTTTCTTTTACGGAGAATATATTACTCATTGAAGAAGAATCCAAGGAATTATCTCTGAGTTCTCTGAGCAGAAGCCGTGAGCACAGAACTATGCTTCATTATTACGTATGCATGAGTAACTCATCTTTGCTTGTAAATCTAGTCACACTAGTACATGCGACCAGTATTCCATGACCTGTGATGCACGGTGTGGAACTATCGTGGAAATATGCTTGTTATGCGATAAATATTAGACTACTCGAGCGTATCGTGTCTGACAACATATAAACAATGCTTCGAGCCATTTTCTTTTTCTTGGCGTTGACTATGACTTTCAACGCAGTCAAAAATTAATTTTGTACAGATATCTAAATAAGAAATCGTTCATTTGTCCTGAATTAACCATCCATGAGAGTTTGAAGTTTCTTCACGCTATTCTATTGCCAGTCGTTCTAGGAAACAATTCCTTCTGAAACACGTGTTTTTTAATGATTTACTGTAGCAGGATAGCCTCTGAAACAATGGTTAAGCACAAAGTTTTTCACAATAGCTGTATTTTCTTCGTTTTTTGATCACCTTCAGATTCAAAGGCACAATTTATCATTTGCTTCTATTCAGCCTTATAAACACATTCACTGCCGGAGCCGCCAAATGCCAGCCTACGTCATGTCTTGAAAGGCTATATGGTCGTAAGTAGCCAAGTTTAAAAAATGACTTTACCGCTGGGAAAAAATTGTACCTTTACTAAAAAGTGTGAAAATGTAATAGCATGATGATATTTTACCTAGTCTGCGTCAATCTCTTGTAAAAAGATGAGAAGAAAAATAGAAATGCTGTTCTTTCACACCAATATGTAAATGAGCAATTTGCCTAGTTATAAATCGGCAGTGAACGTGTTAACTCTTTAACGGTTAAATTATCTTGCTTTAGAAGGAAATCTAATGGTAATTTCTATTGAATTCTAATTCATGAAACCCAGTACGGCGTGAAATTTTCATAGAAGCATTTAGAATATATGATCGATGTGAGCGATTTCTGAACATCCTTCACGAAGGACGTTGGTCAATTTAGAGACAAGGTACATTCAACAGTACAAGAAATACTAATTTCCAAATGTAAAGTTGGAATTGAAAACTCTTACATAAAAGGACTAAGATGAGGCATTACTTTCACGCCACCATCAACTAGACACTTCACGTAAACTAGAGCGATTGTCTCAAGTGTTCAAATCCTACCTCACAATCCTGAGGCCATACTTTCAATACTTCAATTGGCAATGAAAAATCTGCCTTTCACTTGGCCATGCCATTAGCTAGTTTTCTCCAGCAAAAATCCTCACATCGAATCTGAGTTTATTTTATTTTAATAAAATTTGGACAGGAGGTATGAAGGATGTGCAATTGCTCGATGCTAGGTTTGTGAATGAAAAAAGATCCAATTCGAAGATTTAGGCTAAATAAAATAAAATCACTAAGTATAGCCTGGTCTACAAACAAAATAATCGCAGACAAAATCACAAACTGAAAGAAATTGAAAAGCTTTCAACCATGAAACATCAAAAAGACTGACCTCTTTAGATCCCAAAGTTGATGAGAACAACCTATACCACGGCCACAACGTGAAAGTTGCGTATCAAAATCCCACCAATGGTCTATGACCAGAGAAATTAGTTTAAAAGTTTCCACCTATGGGAATAGCTAACAAAAAATTACATTGCGCATCAAAATCCCACCGATGGTCTATGACCAGAGAAATTAGTTTAAAAGTTTCCACCTATGGTAATAGCTAACAAAAAATTACATTGCGCATCAAAATCCCACCGAAGGTCTATGACTAAAAAATAAGTTAATAAGTTTCCACCCATGGGAATATAAAAAACTTACCTCCTCGGACCCCTAGGGTGCTGAGAGCGACCTCTACCACGGCCGCGACGAGGAGGTTGAGCATCAAATTCGCTTCGAAGATCCATGAGAGTGGGGAGGACGTTGCTGCTCTCGGCATCGCCACTTTGGTTTCGAGGGAAGAAGCTGTCCAGGCTGCCAAGCCGACCGCCTCGCGTACTCAAATCGTGTCCACGATTTCTGCCTCGGTTCCCGCCACGTGGTCTTCTGCTCCCGCTTCGTCCTCGGCGTGTGCCGCGACTGTCCTGGTACATACCATGCGGCGGTCCCGCGTCAAAGTGTCTGCTGTGAAAGGTCCACAATACTCGTCAGTCTGTTAGAAGTTGAGGAATAAGCCAAAAAAGCTGAAAAAACTAGCTGAAACTATGCAAAAGCAGAAATAATATGGAGAAGACACGTAATAATTACTACAATGATGACCAAGATGTCCCGTTGAGCTTGAAGTGTTGACTGGCCTCGAAATACGTGACGATAAAAAGTAAACTATAATTTGCCTAAATCTGTAGATCCGTTCATTAAAACCAAAAAGGAAAATTGCTTGCCAAACATCTAACCATACTAGCTATCTTTTTCGTTTAAGAACGTAATAATGGTCTATATTTAATAGTTTGCCATACAGTATGAAAGGAAGAATGGGAAAAAATACCGAAAATAAGGCTAAAACTGTAGCACATATTGAAATAGCTTATACACGCTTCAGAACATTTACGAAAGAAGTAGTCTCTAAAAGGCTCTTAGTAAGGCACTACTCATCTCTTTTGATTAGAAAAGCATTCATTTTCAGAAGACTTGAACACTATCTAAAGCGAACCTTAACTAATATGAGTAAACATGCAACTTGGTTAACTTACACAAAGCACCATCAAGCTAAAAAAGTTTGAAACTAATTTTTAATGGTGTAAGTCGAGGTTTGCACGAGACGATGTATAACATGGCAAACGATGGAGCTTGCTTGCTGGTTATCTTTGTCTCATCCAAAAATCAGTCCCCATTTTTCCATCAATACTTCAAAATAAGAAGCAATGTGTGGGACTACTTCCCAACAAAACTGTGCAGTGTAATGGGGACATTATAAACACATTTTCTCAGCTCCTGAGAAGCTGAAAGTAAGTTACTACAGGTTATCCAGACAAATACCTCCGATTTAAAACTGGACAATTTTAGAGATCTATTTGTAGAGCGTCTTTCATACATCGCACATGAAATTTAACAATACTTAAAACTGTTGTCTTCCGAGAAAGAATACACTATAAGGCAAATCCATAGACACTTGTACTTTTCTTTTGGTTGCTGATAATAATTTAACTGTAGTAATAGATGACAATGGCATTTTTGAAATTTCTAGAACATGTTCGATCACTAAATAATAATTTCCACTGCAGCACTTTCTCACGGGTATGCAATTTCATCTTAATTAACTTTTAAAAGACCGTACTGATATACAAAGCCTTATATTAAAAAATTTAAAAGATTCCAAGATCATCCAAAGACCCAATTACATCACAATTCACTGCATAAAATTAAAACTTTACACACACAAATGAATTTGCTTGATTTCATTCCATAACTTGAATTTGCCCTAAAAGTGAATCAGGGTGACAAACTCAGTAGTTCATATTAACACCATCAAAACTTCAAGAACTTATTACACTTTCCCTCGAAGCCGAGAAGTTTTCAGGGAAGCAATAAAAACTTTCATTACTCTTGGCAAAACTCAACTTACTTTACTCAACAATCCTGAACATCTTGAACGATAATGCAGACAATGATTCTACCAAGTAGTGCTGTTTTTGAATGTTCTCAACAAGGAGGGACTGAGCAACAAGTCTTATAGTGGACTGCGCTGTACGCACATGCTACCCAGTCCACTGTCCCTTGACATTGGGACAATGGCGAAATGCATCACAGAAACGTACCTCGGAGCAAATGGATTTGGACGCACAGCTTCGCTACGTGTCCTGGGAGGGGCTCCAAACAAGGGCGTTCTGGCTCCATTTACTTCATAGCCACGAAATCCACCACCTGCTGTGCAAAAATTACATCAACAGCATATGACACCACTTACACACCACTGAGTATTTTGAAACTCTATCCATACAATTTCTTTAATTTTGAGTTATTTTTACACCTTATGTTTACCTACAGTAAAGCAAATAAACAAAGGCATTCCCAAGAGAGGAAGGAACTATCAACTATGGAATTGAAGGAATGGGGAATCTACCTTGAAAATTGCATTCTCATACATACTACATATTGAAATAACTTGATTGAAAGAAGTATATGAAACAAGCTAAATGTTTTGAAGTTCTAGGTGCTGAAAAAAAAAGAAAAACTGTGAACTGGAAATAAATGGTTCGTAATAAAACAAAAAATCTACATTATATTTCAACATACGAAGGCCAGCCTGACCTTTAGCTAACTAACCTGAGGAGAATCTAATTATCTTGATTTCTTCTTCAATGCAAATTATATTTAAGATATAATATTCATCCAAAGTGACTAATATACTTTTGTTTCAACTTGCAAAAAGTTCATATTTATTTTGTACACTACCAAACTATAGACATATACTGATGACCCAAACTTAGAGGGCTCTACAATTAATTCAAGCTGATTATGTCTGAATTTCACTCGTAAATAGTAAGTTTTTTCAATAAAATCAAAAGAGAATATACAGATATGCTGAAGTTGATTGTGCACCTATTTGTCAAGCATTGGAAATGCTCCTTATGGAGTTAATTGTGTTTAACGCTGCCAAATAGGGCCATAATAATCACAAACAACAAAGAAACTTGTGAAGCTCAATGTTCACCATACAAATAATGCACATGATTCATATGCTTAAATATTTTCCATTTCAAAATTGTGTTCCAGAAAGGGTTAATAATGATGCAGTGGGAGTATAGATCAATGTGACTCTACATTGTATTTTACCTTGGATTAATTTTATCCAAGCAACACAATACCCCAAAAAATCAAAGACAACAAGAAAAACATCTGATTTTGCAACAAAAACAGTCATGTAGCTGTGTTTGACAAGGCAATGTCAAACAAAGATTGGCTTTTACTCTTGAAAGTAGGAGTAAGAATCAGAATAATATAATGAAGTTTCAAATTAAAGTAGCTTGAAAAAGTAAATTTCCATGTACTGATAGTTCCTTTCCTACTAAAACACTCAAGATGATATCATCTATTGATTGTAGCTGGGACATTGGCAAGATCATTAGTAAATGTTAGATAAAAAATTTGGGACACTCACGAGGGTATCCTATATTGATTGTATTTGGGACACTAGAAAACTCAGTGGTAGATTTAGTCTACCAATGATTTACATTTATTAACAAAAAACGAATGTCTTACAGAGAGTTAGTTAAAAATGATTTCTCAAATTGATATAGGCCTGTATTAGTGAAATAATGGTCACTAGAAATAATTACACAATAACTTTTGTTAACGCTCCTTCAAAGCAAAATTTTGAAATGCATTAAGCTTATGTGGATGACATGAATAAAAAATATGACTCCATAACTATAACTGCATAAATTAAGACTCCGTAACATTTTCTCAATAAATATGATTAATTTACAATAAATATGAATCATATGAAATATGATTCAATAAATATGATTTTTATTTTGATCTCTCGATACATAAGGGAATAGAATATATCTGTCGGGACAGTGCGCGGATGCTTTTACAGTGCCAAGCATAGCTTTTGTTGCGCTTCGATCATCTTTTAGGGTGATCGATAGCGTGCTGGCGCAGTAATTTCTAGTCCTGAGTTTGAGTCTTGCAAACTCCTCGTACACTTACTCACTCTATGCATTAAAAATCCAATTAGAACCTTTTTTTGTTAGTTAAAATATTTACCATCTTTTAAATGAGAAAGAATATCTTTTGGATATATTTCAAAAACTACTAAGTTGTTCTTCAATTTCTGTTTCATTCAATATAATGCAAACATTAAATGAATTGCTAGTTGAGAGTGAAGTAGGGAAAATAATTTCCACAATTCTAATAAAATGTGGTGACACTGTGACATAGCACAATGAAATTAAACCATGTCATAAATTTGTCGACTTCATTGCCCAGGGAAAATGAAAAAAAAAACTCTAAAGCTAGCTACTAAGAAATTATAACCAACAAGACAAAATAGTTGATGATGGTGTTTTCAAGCTATTTTTTCAGTTTAACAACCTTGAAAATCAAATTTTTTTAACACTGAGACTGTGACGTGCCCCACCGGTGGTACACAGAGGTAGTTTTCACAATGCTGCTGACCAACCAGTACCTAGGCCTAGTTGCAAACTCAATTTTCATAAATACTTAATTAAAGCTAAATAAAGATATGATCCAGACCATGTTTGGTATTTTCAAAATAGTTTACAACAATCGACTTTAAACTCAAGTTTGGTGTTGAACTTAATATTTAGTTGCTGCAGTCAACGTGTTGAAGCTACAATAAAAAAACCCTTGACAACAGAAACAAGCTAGTTCATTCATGATTTTATATTTGAGTAAAAAGTTGAACAACAGTTAGAACTAAGACTTGTGATAACATAATTTAACCAAATTATTAAATTTTAAATAGGATCTCACATTATAATCACAAACATAAGTTAGAATCTAAATAACTAGGCTAGACATAATATTAAGAATCTTGTAAAAAACAAATTTTGTACAAATGAATTTATTGTACAAACACAAAGTTAGAATCCAAATAACTAGGGCCTAGACATATTACAAATTTTCTTCTTCTAAATACTCATATTTTTCAGCAGGATTCCTACTTATATCCTTTTCTTGACGCCATTTACATATCATTAAATTGAAGAATACCATTACTACTACATTAAATTAAAAATTGATGACATGGTCTGACTCAAGTCCGACCCTTAGCTTTTGCCTTAAAAGTTGCATCGTAACTACTTATTAAATACACTTTTTATCAAACTCACAACTAGAATAATTAAAATTGACAAACATCAAAAGCTCAAGCAAAAGTAATTTTATAGAAATAGAACGAAATTCCTCGCACTTTTAACAAGCAAAATGGCCAATGGGTCCCTAAGAACTTCTCGCACGTATTTGATAACGTTAGTTCTAACTCTTACCTTCGTGATTCATGCTGCGATCTTCAGCTAATAACCTAACAGCAAGAGTAACAGAAGGAACTACTCACTAATACAACTAACATATTTTTTTTTTAAATAATGTACCGGCTGAAAGAGCACATCAGAGCTCAGTATTTGGTACCGTGGTATAGCGTCAAGTGACAGCTCACTGCTCAGTCCGAGTCCGACAGACTAGTACGAGACATGGAGCTCCATGGTACGAGACATAGCTTGCTTCGATCAATCACGTTACAAACACGTTACGAACGAACTTAGGTAATTAAAATTCAAACTTACCCTTAAGACGTAGACTATCTCTGAATAGAATACGCCGATTTGTTTCACATAACATCAAGAAAAATTAATAATAAACAAAAAAAACTCCGACTGAGCCACGATAATAGGAAAATAGTTCAAGAACGGCATTATTGCGTCTGATGTGAACCTATTTTGATTACGTCATCTCGTTGGAACGAAGATAGAACGACAATAGAAGAAACACGTTCCGAGTCGTCACCAGTATCTCTGACGCATGCGTTCATTCTACTCCTGTATAGGTCATGATGGAAGTTTTTGAAGATAGTAGAAATATAATTAATAAGTGGGCTAGTCATACATCTCGGGTGCATTGGGTGTGGTGCGCTTTCCACAAAACCGAGACGGTACAGAAACGGTTTGGTGGAAAGTACAGAAATTTCTTGAGATAGGCCTACCTGTCCGACACGCGCGAGTCAGAAGACTGAAGTCCATCACTCGCAAGTCGTAACTATTGAAAGAATGCACCTATTGACTTCATATTACTCTCAAACAAGTCGGGCAACTCCAAACCGTCATCAAACAAAGCTAATTTTCAATTGCTAGCAAGCAGAGATACAGGACATTGGATCGACCATCACTATATCGTTGTTGGCGTGAGTTAAACGGGTAACAATGTGAAAAAAAAGCTGGTAATACAGTTCAAGCGAGATTTGAAATACTATAGTTTCAAAATGTCAAATTACAAATAAGATTTTTTCATAAGTTGAACCTACGCCTATTTTAATCTGAATTGACATAGGAATTAATAAGGATTAGCTGTTCAATTAGTGTAAAAAATGTAAATCCTACTTAGAAATGTTGATTTGTGAACCTGTACAATAACCTGATGAAAACATTTTTAAGGAGCTTTGTACATCATACATATATGCATATGGAGCATGAAACAAAGAGTTTTGATTCAAAAAGAAACACATTAGGCCTATGTAGATTTCACACTAATTACCTTTCTTTCTTTTAGTAATAAATCCTAACGTTTCAGACCATTCCAAGTTTATTGGTCTCTTTCTCTTCGGCATTTCTATAGAGGGTAAAAGAAGCACTCGTGCCCACTACACTCAAAAGCCTAACGATAACTGGTTTGATCGGATTCGGCCGAGGAAACGGATAACCGGTTTCCGATTCTCGTGAAATACCTCGTCTAACGACAAATTTTTTCCCTGGAATTTTAGAGTAATTCTCGTAATAAAATATTGACGTAGATGTTCAAATCAATATTGAAATGAAACTCAGAATTTTACGTGCAGATGTATCACAAACGTTTTTTTCATCTCAGAGACGAAACGGAGCTCTTACAATTGTCTACCTGATTAATTTATTTAGAGACTGAGTTTGTCGCAGATAACTGTTACATGCTATGCCATGTTGTTGACAGCTGTCATGAGCAACGTGGTGTTTTTACAGCTGTCACAGGCTACGTGGTGTTTTCAGAACTGTCACTGGCTACGCGGTGTTTTTACAGCTGTCGGTGGATACGTAATGAAGTCACAAATTGAATGTAGTTACTTACAGGTGCCACTGGCTAATGAGTTAAGTGTGTCGTAATGTTAAGAGTTAGGTGTCGCACATAAACCTGGAGTGTCATTTCTGATGTCGTATGTTCGATACAATAATGAACTCAGTTAACGACAACTTCGGTGTGTGTTGGAATGTCACAAATGCCTGACGTGTCACGCCTTTGACGTATTGGCCATCTGGTATGATTGACGTTTCGTGTTTGCTATGTTTCAAACGTAACATGTGCTCTCTGTTTCACTTATGACTGACAAAGTTACGAGTCTGTCACGTGAGTAAAAGTAAAGTGTATTTTGGGGCTTCTTTTTTAGACTAATTGATAATTCATGCATGCAATAGTTTAGAATTAAAATGGATTTCTTCGAGAGTATTGGACTGAATAAAGTGAGGAAGCTCCGCTTCTTCTTCATGTAGACAAAGGAAAAAATTTGACGTGTATTCCTAGATTAATTTGAAGTTTACAGACGCAATAAGATAGAAGTAGAAACGTGCTCATTATGAGCTATTCACACAACTTGATTGAATATGGTTCAAGATAAGAAACGTTGTTCTCCTTTCCTCCCTGGACAAAAGCAAAACTTGTGTATCACTTGGGCGAGCCTGAAATTGCATGAGCCGCATTTTGAAACAAATTTGAAGTTTCGACGTACAGTGGTGCAATAATTACCATGGGATTCTAGGTGGTATAAGAGGTTTCTGAACAGCACTTAGCCATGACTCAGGTACGAATTTATACCTTGCATGAGGTAGCGTACGGCAGAGTGCTTAAATGCAGGCCAACCCAGCCTAAAAAACCCCCTATCTTTGATGTTGTAGTGGAGAGGGGTTAGAAATGGTCTGTTGATTTTTCACCAATGAAACGACACTTTATTCCTATCAAGTTGTCGCTAGCCTTTTTCGTGTGTAAAAATTTTTTAGCATGAGAAGGGATGTGAACCGTTTTTTTTGCTACCAGTTAGCACCTATCTCCAAATCAAAAATAATTAATTTCAGTAAATGAAATCGGTATACTTACAGACTGTTTAAGCTACGTGCTAAAATTGTGTTGATATTAGCTACCCATAAGCGATATCTGGCTATCACAGTATCTCCACTTGATCCCATGTCCGTATGATGAAAAGAATTCCAAAAGGATGTGAAACTAGAAATGTTTCTTATTGTTGTTCTTAGACTGTAACATAAATTAATTTTTACGTTTTTCTAAGTTTTTCTCAAGTTATTTTTTTCGATTATACTGAACACTACTGCTGCGGTAATTTCGAAGTAGTATCAGGAAGATCGTTCCTAATTTTTATTATTTTTTCATATTCATTTTCTGCACGTACTGTATATATTTATGTGTGTATGTATATATATATATATATATATATATATATATATATATATATATATATATATATATATATATATATAAATATATATTTGTTCTATACTTTTATATTTTCTTTAGAAAAAAGAAAACATCAAGGTCATTATCTTTCACTTAAAACTCTACAACCAGTTAATTCCGAACCATTTTCCAGAAATAAATCGTAGTCTAGTAAATAAATTGATTGTACTTGTTTCAAAAATAGATTTATCACTACCCCAGAGGAACAGACGTGAAATAAAGTGCAATTTGAGCAAATGATGTGAAAGTTACTTTTCTGCATGTCCGATATATAGCTACAAATTTAATGGCGCATGTGTGTTTGTTTACATGTTTATAGATGTGCGTGTTGCGCAATGTTTTTATAAATTGCTTTCTTGACTAACCTTTTCTCACTACTTTACAAACATTTACGAGTGTTTGAGCCCGTTTCGGTTAGGCTTTTTTTCTTTCATTTCTCTTGAACTAATAATTGAACAATTCCTAAGGATTCTCTAGTAGTATTCAAAGTATTTTGAAGTTATCAGCCACCTTTGTGTATAAAATATTCACGAGATATTTCGACGTGTTAAAAACACAATTAGCCCCCGACACGGCTATAGTACGCCTTGTATGCTTTGTCTATCAATTAAGGACCTTTCCGTTTAGAAATTTTCAAATTCCAATGGGTTATACATTTCAAGGGTTATTTTCTTAGAAATTAACAGTTTTTCTGTCTTTCTTATAAGACTTTTTAAATGCTTCCTAATCACCGCCAAGTCGGTTACTCCCAGTCGAGATGAAAGCCGTCAAACACTTGGGTCGGGTGGGTAACCATGGCTAAGTTCACTCTTCTCTAGACGGGCTGGCATTACAGGGTAGCGAACCGACGCTCCTTCACGTGTAAACGCTCGTTGTGATAAGAAAATATTGTTTCGTGGTCTAGTGTTATATGGCAATACTGTATTGAAATCCTTGTGAACATACACCAGGTGATAATATATACTAGAATTAATCTCACATCAAAAACGTTAGCGTCCATTATAAACCTTCCTCGGTGGTATAATATGCTACCGCAGTGTAGAATATAATACGCTCAGCGATAATCTCATTATAATATAATCTTGGGAGTAATAATAATAATTTTACGGAAACGTTTCTACCGGGGTCGCCAGCGCAACGCCAATGTGGACCCCCCCGGCGATGGCCGGGAAAAACTCAGATATTCTGATTAAGGCAGACAACAGCAAGATACAAGAGATTCACGCATTATGATACGTCGCACTGGACATACAAGAAAGACAATTAGCGAGTAAATTTTGATGATGCACGGTTTGGGTTAGTGAAGGGTCGTAATTTTTAGGAGTTTGAGCAGCAGTGGTAGTGGTAGTAGTAACATGGGTTTGCTAGCGCTTCAGTTACTTAAACTATATTGCACCGAAGGTCACACATTTTAATTCGTATCTGACTCTTCCAGATAAGCACACAAGATAAATATTGCTATTATTTGAAACATCAGAATTATCTGAGCATCATGGTCATAATTACAACTCAAGATTACAAGTGTCTCCCCAATAAAGTTTGTACACAACACATCTCATTCGAACGCACTGAGCAGCCAAACCCCGTAGGGGGTTTCAGCTGCCCACCCATTTATGGCCGGACGCCTTACCCACGCTGAAACCCCCGAGGTATCAACGCAGCGCGCCCGGCCATATTACAGTTTCTTCATCTTCAAACTTCCAAAACGATATCACGTCTGGCTATAAAGCCCTACGGCGCAGCTTCCCGTTAAATCTCTTCAAGTAATACAACATGAAGAGCCACAAGTTAGGAGCCCGAACATTTCCCCGTATCAGATCATGTCGTAAGCATTTATTTTTTGAAGAAAGGTAACCAGCTGATCTACGGGCGCATTGTGACCAAGTATATTGCTTACTGAAGGTAGCCGGCTATTGTCAGAGAAGACATCAAAGCATTGTCTTCGCGTGTTGCGCAGCGCAGCGCAGTCGATGAGTAGGTGGCGCACCGTGAGGCGCGCCTCCAGGCACAGAGGGCAGCCAGGTGGGGGCTCCTGTACCTCACTGTTCATGAGGTAGCTGTGGGTGAGGTAGGTGTGGCCGCTTCTGAGTCGATTTAATATGACTTCCACTCGGCGTGGCAGTTTTCTTCTGGGCCATGATCCCGGTTCCAAATGGGCCTCGTGCATGAGGCTCCTCCGCTGGTGCCAGTCTTCTCTCCACTTGCCGTCGATCTTCCTCTCAAGTACCGAGAACCAGTCCCTATAAAAGGTTGGGACTCGCTCGGGTGGGCGAAGTGCAGCTGCTTTTGCTAGGCTATCGGCGGTCTCGTTACCTCGAATCCCCACATGGCTGGGGATCCAGCAAAATTTGGTGGTTTTATGGTTCTGGGCAAGGTCGCGAATCTGATGTTGGAGAAGGCGGGCTTGAGGATGGTCCGTTCGTTTGTCAAGGAGAACTCGCAACACACTCAGAGAATCGCAAAAAATAATAAATTGGTTTTCAGAATGATCACGAATGATATGTAGTGCTAATTCAATAGCATACAGTTCTGCAGTGAATATACTGGCTGTATGGGGAAGTGAAATCTGCTTCTGACTGCTGCTACAGAATGCAGCCGCGCCAACGCCGTCGCCGCTTTTGGATCCATCTGTGAAGATTGCACTGAAGCCTTGGTAGTTTTCGGTTTTTAGTCGGCGGTATTCTTGGATGTATGTGGTTGGATGGGTAGTTTCCTTTTTTAGGGCTGTTAGTTCCAGGTTTATGTCGACAGTGCCCGTGTTCCATGTTGGGACGTCAATGTTCAGTAGGCGGTACGAAAATGAGGGTTTAATATAAGGGGGTTCAAGATCTAGAGGTTCCATGATATTGAGGGTGCGAATGGCAAATGAAGGCATAACTTTCTTATTTATGAACAATCTTCTGTCAGTAGGTGGGATAACAGAGTTAAATGCTGGGTTGCCCAAGTGGCTCTTCATTTTAAAATAATATTTTAAGGAAAGCAACTGCCTTCGCAGGTTCAGTGGCATTTCGCCAGTTAGAACTTGGAGGCTTGCGACAGGTGTGGACTTGAAGGCTCCGGTAGCGAGACGTAGACAGTCGTTAGCGACGGGATCCAAGCGCTTGAGGGTGGTGTTGGCAGCCGATGCGTAGACAATGCATCCGTAGTCCATTATTGACCGAACAAAAAGTTTATACATGTGGAGGAGAATGTGCTGGTCCCCTCCCCAATCGTGAGAAGATATGGATTTGAGCATAGCACATCCTTTCTTGCATTTGGCTATAATTTCATCAATGTGTTTCTTCCATGAGAGTTTTGCGTCCCAGGTAAGTCCAAGAAATTTGATTTCCTCTACAAACTCGATCTCTTGATTTTCTATTTTTAGAGGTATGGGCATTTGAATACCGGGCAACGTGGTGAAGTGTACGGCTTTGGATTTTTCTGTTGAGAAAGTGAAACCGTTCATCTGCGTCCATCGTACGGCACGATTGATACATTCCTGGAGTTTGGTTTTTATAACATTTAGGTCACTATGCCGATAGCCGAGCTGGAAGTCGTCGACAAAAAGTGAGGCATGAAATCGCGGATCCTGAGGGATCAGAGAGGCGATACCATTGATTTTAATGGCGAAAAGGGTGACCGAGAGCACTGAGCCCTGCGGGACGCCTTCTTCTTGCGGGAAGGGGTCAGACAAATAATTATTTATTCGGACCCTAAAGGTCCGATCGCGCAGGAATTCTTGGATGAACGAGGGGAGTCTTCCTCGTAGTTTCATATGGTGAAGGTCCCGCATTATTCCGAATTTCCATGTTGTGTCATACGCTTTTGTAAGGTCAAAGAACACACTCACAAAGTGTTCATTGTGTACGAAAGCTCTCCTGATCGTAGTTTCAAGGCGCACTAGGTGGTCGGTTGTAGATCTGCTTCGCCTACCGCCGCACTGGATGTTCGTGAGGCAGCCATGCATGTCACAGAAGTCCACGAGTCTATTGCTGACAAGACGTTCCATTGTTTTGCAGAGGCAACTGGTTAGTGCGATGGGTCTGTAATTTTGGGGCGACTGTGGAGATTTGTGCGGTTTTGGAAAGGGGATTATAATGGCCTCCCGCCAGCTTGGAGGGAAATAGCCGTTTAGCCAAAGTTTGTTCATCATCGATAGTAGGTGCTGCTTGCCGGCTTCGGGTAGGTGCTTTAGCATTTGGTAGGAGATTTGGTCGGCTCCAGGAGAGGTGTCTTTGGTGTTATATAAAGCAGTCTCTAATTCTGCGGCCGAGAACGGTAGGTTGTACACTTCAGAGTTGGTGGATGAAAAATTCAAACCTTCGTTTTGGACCTTTTCTCTTTCTCGTTGGAATTCGACAGGGTAGTTGGTGGCTCTGCTTGTATTGCTGAATGTCATCGCTAGCTTGTTTGCTATTTGGGGTACGGTGGCAAAGGTAGTATTGTTTTCTTGTAAGATAGATATTCTTCGTTGGGGTTGGCCTTTTATTTTGCGGATATTTGCATAAACTGTTGTTAGAGGTGTATTTATGGTGAACGTATTTGCGAAACTTATCCACGCTTTCCGCTTTTCTTCACGTAGGAGGTTTCTGTGGATCGCTCGTGCTCTTTTCCAACGAAGAGCATTTTGTACCGATCTAGTCTGGCGGTACTTTTGGTATAGGCGTTCGCGGTTTCGTCGTGTTTCGGTCAGTTTTGCGCTCCAGTAGGGCTTTGGAAAAAAGGTTTTAATTTCAATAGTGGGTATGCATTCTGCAGCTACTGCTTGTATGGCATTAATGATGGCTTGGAGGTGCTCTTCACAGTTGGTTTCAGGCGCGATTTCAAGCTCGTTCCACTTTGGGTGGTTTTCATATGAGAGCCAATCTGCTCTTTTCAGGCACCACACTTTTCTGCCAGGCTCCCATTGTTGAGCGTTCATTAGCTGGATTAGGATCGGGCAGTGATCGCTGTCCTCAGGAGAGAGACAGGTGGACCACTCCAAATCTGCGTTCAGACGGGGAGAGGCTAATGTTAGGTCTATGGCGGATTCGGAGTTATACGAGATTCTGGTTGGGGATCCCGTATTCAGTAGGATGAAATTTGACTGTTCTATGTACTGTTCAAGAATGCGCCCCCGAGTGTCCGTGGTTCTGCATCCCCAAATTGTGTTATGACTGTTGAAGTCCCCCATAATAATGCTTGGAGTAGGGAGTTGATTTTCTAGGTCACGAAGTGCTTCTAGGGTAAGGCTATGGTTTCTTGACGTGTATATGGAGGCGACTGTGATCGGCCGACTGAGTTGGATGGTGGCTGCGATGACTTGAAGCTGAGACGTCAAAACGTGTTCTCTGAATGGGACCGAGTTATGAATAAGCAAACCCACCCCTCCATGGGGGGTGAAGTTAAGGTGGCCATGCTTGATGAGAAGGGAGTATTGGGGTATAGAGAATGTGCAATTGTGCCATAGCTTGGTTTCCTGTAGTGCTACGACTGCTGGTCGGTGCTGGTGTATCAATTCCAGCAGTTCGTCTTTCTTGGCTCGAACTCCTTGGCAGTTCCATTGTAGAATTGAGGTTGGGTTATTCATTGCTCAGGTCTGGATGGATTTGTTGTATATTCGTAGAAAATTTCCTCGGTTTCTTTTCTGACTGCAGGGTTGTTTTCGCTGGTTATTTCACAATCGCTGAGAGCGGAATCGTAAGTTGGGGTCATTTGTATTGATGTGGTATACAGTTCGCCGGTATCAGGATTCATACACACTGCCTCTGTTAGTTGTTTCTTTTCCGTTGGGCGTTCCTGATGTTCGGAGTTTTTCCGCTTTCTTCGCGTGCTACAGTCCGCGGGCTTGGCGGGATCGTCTGCAGCAGACCTCGGAGATTCCACTTCCCTTGGTGTTATTTGACTTGACGCTGCATTGGGGGCGGTCGTCTGCACTGCACTGACAAAGGAGCGCCGATACTGCGGGCATTCTGAATCCAATTTAGCTTTGGCTTGGGCTCTACTGAGTCTAAATTTGTGTTGTATTGTTACTATTTCTTGTTGGTATTTGAATTCAATGCATTTAATGGATCCAGTGAGATGGTTTTGGCCACAGTGGTGACATTCTATTTTTGGGCTGGTACATTCTGTGGCACTGTGATTGGCGTTGTCACACCGAGCACAGATTGTGGTGTTGCTTGAGCACCACTTTTGTGTATGCCCGTATTCCAGGCATATTTTGCAAAGCATTGGACGTGGTACGTAGGCGTATACTTTGCTTTTTGATTGTTCGCCTGGCACTGTTAGATATTCTGGAAGGTCTCCACGGAAAGTTAGTAGCAATGGTTGGGCGAGTGGGTTCTTGGGTCGAATCCATGTTGCCTTGGTCACATCGTAGAGGTCATGGTCCTCTTTGAGTCCCTTGCGGAAGTTCTCAAAATCGGACAGGTCATACTCGTATATGTAAACGAGTCCTTTGGCGGCGTTGGGGTGGCAATATTCTGAAATGGTGACAGGTATGTTATTGATTGACTTTATGCTGCGGACTGAATCGCTCTGGCGTGAGTTGCCGATTTCAATTATAAACGAATCGTTCCCCTTAGAGGAAATGCGTTTGGGTTTAGTCCCAAGTTCTAGTTGTATGCTTTTCTCCAGAATCCACGGTGAGAGCTTGCGTTTTTCTGTTGCATCCATTTTGCAGAGAAAGTGCTTGGTGAAAGATTTTGATGTTTTTTCTGAGTATTCGTCTGAGTCGTGGTAAAGCTGTCTTGCGCGACGGATGCCCACTTTGTGCTTTGCTTGAATTTCCACTATTTTCTGTTCTTCAATATGCTTAGGACACATTTTGCTTTTCACTGGGTGGGGGCCGCGGCAATGGAGACATTTGGCTTGTGCTTCTAGGCACTGATCGCTTGAGTGTCCCGCAGTGCCGCACTTTGCGCAGGTTGGTGGCCTGTTGCAGCGTTTTTTGGTGTGACCGTACAGTTGGCAGTTGGAGCAGTGCATGGGTTTATCAATGTATGGATAAACTGGCGTGTCCGTACGTTCGCCTGGAATATATATATAGCTGGGGGGTGTTTCGGAGTTGAATTCGAGAATAAGGGCGCTGGTTTGTTCACGTCTGGTTTTAATGAAGGTAGCGTCAATGACGTTGCTGATGTTGTAAGCTTCCTTCAGTCCCGCTGCAAACTCGTCGAAGTCGCTCATGTTGTACTCGTTGATATAGATGAGTCCTTTGGATTTGTTCAGTCTTGGGTGGAGCATGACTTCGCAGGGCACGCTATTCACACTAGTGATGGTCAGCATGGCTTGTCCTTGTTTGTTGTCCCTTGCTTCGACTGTGAAGCTATCTTTGCCGCTGGTGGTAATTGACTTGGGAGGAAGTCCCGTAGCATTTATGACGCTGGCCTTTATTGCATACGGATTGAGGTTGCGTTTAGTTTCTGGTTTGAATTTCATGCAGTAAAAGCGCATGAATGTCTCTGTGCTTGGAAATTCCATGAGGTCCAGGGGGACATATTTTCGCTTCCTGGTAGGTCCAGGGGAACTGACAGGTTTTTGTTTTCCTTCTGGAGGGTTTGTTATTTTACCAATGATGTCCGACAGTTGGCTCACAGCCAGTTCCACTTTTTTGATTCTCTCCTCCGTAGATGTTTCCACTGTTGCTGGGTCGCCACTCTGTACGTCCCGAACGTCGCCGCCCCGTCCCATCTCATTCAGACTCTGCATCAGCCCGCTCACTCTCCTCTCCACCTCGCTCACCCGCTCAGACGTGGTTTGCAGGGCCGCTGCGCCCACGGCCGTAGCCCCACGACGCTCCACCAGGACTCCTCCATCATTACCGCTTGTAGACTCGAGAGTTTCCCTGTTGATTGGTGTCCTGATTGACTTGATGGGGTTTGGCAAAGTTTCTCGTTTTCCTGGATTTCCCAAGTCCGGCTTGCGCTCGCTGCCTGCGCGCTTACCTCCGGACCGCGAGCCTCTCGCTCCTCTGGGCATGATGCCCGACCCCAGAGGCCGTCGGCCTCCGGGATCAGGGTTGGCGTTTTTACTCTTAATTTTAGGCTTAAGAACAAAACTACAAATTTAACACAAAATTGGAACAATACACGATTTAGTAGGTTATGCAACCTAGTTTTTCACCTTACACTAACGAACGCGTAGTAAACCAAAATGAAAAAGAAATTCAAAACCTAGAGCACCGAGGTGCCCTAGGCGCCCCCCGCGTTGGTTCCACCCACAATAATTCTGATTGGCGATAAACTATTACAATAATCAAGTCGCTATCCCAGTACAACAGGTTGTACGGATGACAGTAGTCGTAGTGGGTGTACTAACGGCACCACCACGAGAAGGTGCGGGTGGGCTGGATACCCGCACCTGAGCACGGGTAACCTATATCAAATCCTTGTCTGTTTTTCTTATTTGTTCCCTAAACCAAAAAAAAAAAAAGTTGCACATCAAATAACCGTAAGAAAATACTTCGAGTTCGATGCCAGTAAAATTGGTAAAGGGAACAGTGAAATTTCCTCTTGGGAGTAATGCAGAACTTATACCTTCAAAGTTGTTAACATTATTAATCACATTTCAAATCGTAGATTTCTAGAAACTCTATGAAAGCACAAATTTTTCCCTTACTCTCAAATAAAAAGATCCTATTACCTTTTCTTTCAGGTAATATAGGATACAAATAAATGTAGCCCAAGAAACTCAAAACTAATTAAACCACAACTAACAATAAAAGACAATTCCAATATTTGCCGTACTTATTGTATACTTTGAAATGAAAGGAGAAGTAAACGTAGCGACAGCAACGTAGTGCAACACACACACACCACATGCAAGACCAATATGGGATTTGTGTGTTTGCACAAAGTACCATATGAAATCCTTCAAAACTTTCGGTGGGAGCGAGCATTGATAAAAATACACACAAGAAAAATAAAACTACACATAAATTATTTTGAAGTTCGTTGCTCTAAGAACTATTATTAAATTAAACACAAAACAAATTCTTCATTGGGAAACCCACAATTCACACTACGGATTCAGTATTGTGTGGACACATTACCTAATACTTAACATGTGTGAATCCTCCAGCGTATAAGAATGAAAAGTTAAGAACATTTTACTTCATACTTTCAACTAAAACAACAAATAATAGAGTAAGTTCTGGATTCACAGCATGATTATCTGCATCATATCTTCCACCAAATCAAGACACTAATTTTACTAATAAAATTCTCGTCTCAAAAATTTTCGAACACAAATTTAAAAAGTAATAATTTTATTTCTTGAAAATTTCTCGGTTCACGTATTCGAAAACTTAATTTTTGCCTCTACTGTGGCCAAGCATATGTTGATGCTCCGTCCATTTCAGAGGCCAACGAGTTGTTACCCAAGAGCTGATGACTAGACCCTCCAATTGTAGCATTGCAATCAGGGCAATTGGAAGTCACCATCGCTCCACCACACTCGGTGATGCAGTAAATGTGACCATTGGGGCACTTGTACCAAGCTCCCTTGCGTACATCAGTCATTGCCTTCACAATCGTGCACCTTTCCTCGTCAGAGATGCCAAGACCTCCCGAGTAATTCTGGCACTCCTTCAGCAGACGCTTCACCTGCGCCTCCGAGCTCGGCGTGAACACCTTAGTTGGGCTCAAGATGACGTCAATTTGTTGCACGCACTCCACAAAGCGAGGGTTCTGAGAACGAGTGCGAACGCTCTTCATCTGCGACATGTAACGGAGCCGCTGCAGCTCACACTCCACCTCCTCCATGAACTGACGCACTACACTTACATTCTGTTGGATAGGAGCCGGAGACAAACCCGTTAAATCATGCATGGATTTGAACTCTCTCGCATGCGAATATCAGCACAAAAAAACACGTTCTGGTCCTTCTCAATACGGAAGCTTTTTGCTCGTAAAATGAGACTCAAAATGCAGAAGCTTTGATGATTAATGAGATGTCTGGACAGAGATGAAATGTTTTCAATAATGTTGCTCGCACGCAAACCTTGTCATCACATAAGCAATTTATATTGCCGCTAACAGACAAGGATGGTCTACAGCAACGTCACCTCTCCAATGGATCATAGGACGGACGAAATTTCGACACCATACAACCCATTTGAAGGCTGTTCTCCCCAGATACACCAACAGATCAGTAAAAGCTGACAACCGACCACTCTATGGCTGTTTCAAAAACTTCTACTAGAGAAACTAGAGAAAAACTTGATAAATAGTAGCATCAATTCTTAAATAACACGTTAGCATGATTCCAAGAAGGGTGCAATTTAATCCATTTCGGTGGCGAGTGAATTAGCGCTGTCGAGCTGGAAGCCGGTCCCTCCAATCCTGGCCCCACAGCCCTCCTCTGGGCACACAGACTCTTGGTTGGCGAGGCCGCAGTTGCCGATGGCGTACACGTGACCACGCGGGCACTTGTACCAATGGCCCGACCCAGCAAAATTGAGGGCTTGCTTGATTTCGAGACGCTCCTGAAGCGAAATTCCAACCCCAGTGTAGTATTTCTGGCACTCGGTGAAGAGTCGCTGCACGCGTTCGTCCCGCTCCTTGGTGTAGGTGTGACCGGGGCCCATGAGCTGTCGGACGCGCTGCAGCAGCTGCTGCGCCTCAGGAGACCCTTGCGTCCTGGCAGCGATCTTCGCGACTGCGCCGGACGCGCCGATGCGGGAAAGTTCGCACGCCACCTCCGTCCTGAACTGATCCGACACACACACCGCCTACAGGAACACACAACTTTTACCTTGTAATTCGTGGCAAATTCAAGGAACTCGGCAAATTCATCCCATAAAAATGAACGTTAAACTTACCACGCTATACTGAAATAGGAAATCCAAGAGAATGAAACCTGAGGATGCTAACAAGCATTCTTCAAGTTCTTCAATTCTCTAGGAAATGAATACCTGTACCTAGCATGGGCTAATGTATCAGTAATACTTGCATCAACACGAAAATAAGAATTCGAGAGCAAAATATTTAGATTAAATTAAATCCAATACCTCATAGTATCATGCTGTTTGCAAGACGAATTGCTGATGACAGTGTTCAAGTTACTTAGATTTTAACTTTAGACCAACAGATAGATCAACAACAACGATTTGCGGCAACTTAAGGACCAGGATCAAACCAAGAACCATACAACTAATTTGGACACCTGCGATCAATAATACACAAGAGCAAGTTGGTCAACGCTTCCCACCCACGCCGTTGATCTGTGACACTTCTGAATTTAGAGATCAAACCCTGATACGACCATTGATCCATTCTTAGGGGCATGAGATAGCATCTAATGGGTATGAGTGAGCGATTTGTGAGAGAGGGCATTCAACTTCAATGGGTTTTCGTTGTACACATAACACTGCATGAAATGGATCTGGGAGATACAATTAAGGAGTGGCATTTCAATCTTCAAATATTGAAATCCAACAATCAGAGATTGTTGTACAGGTCAAGACTTAAAAATCACGGAACAGTGTAGTACCGTAGCATGAAACTCGTTTTAATCAACTAGAAAAAGTAAAAAATATCAACTAGAAAATGAAAAACTGAAAATTAAAGTTGTACATAGAGCAAATATGTGAGCGTTCTGCGAGTAATAAAAATATTATCACGGTATCATTGGTCAAGAGTAACCGCAGAAGTAGATAAAAGTACATCCCGAAATGTATTTCAATAAAGCTGATATGTACACTAAGAGAGATTGGGAAAGCGCGCGTTTTAAAAATTTCACCGACAACACGGGAAAAGATGTAGAAACAAAAAGAGACCACAGATAGCGTACAACAGGGTCATTTGACAAGAAGCATAGAACGATCAGGGAAACAAGAATATAATTTATAGAAAGCAAGTTGACTCAAAACATTCATCATTTTTGGAGCAGCACAACATGAATTGGTGCGTCAATTTTTACCAAGCGTTCCGAACCAATCAACTAGCTGAGCACCTGATATCCTTAGCTTTGCACAGTCATTTCAAACTAAGGAACCAACTGTTATTAAAATTAGCAAGTTATAGATTCCTTAGCCAAAACAAAAGCAACCTCAAGAGAGCGAAGAGAAGAGACCAGTAAGTACAGACTGTAGATAACTGAGAGTCTGTGCAAAATGTATGTTTCCATTTAAAAAAAAACTGTACATAGACGTAGCAAGTTAGAAAGGACGAAAAAAGAAAAAAAAGAGGAAAGAAGGCATGAAAACTAAAAAGATGAAATGGGTTTGAAAGACAGTAGTCTCAAAGGCCTATTGATAACGAATTTAACTAAGCAGTATCTTTCCTAGGAGCACTTATCTCCATAGCATAGAATAAACAAATCAAATTAACTTAATAAACCTATTTTATTTTCTCTTGAGGGCAAGAAAGTGAAATCTTCGTACCAAGTACCTACCTACCTAACACGCTACTTGCTGCGAATGGTGTCTGTATTCAATTCTGAGCGAGTACTCACAAAAACAGAGTTTGAGATCACCTCTCCAAAAATATCATAAGTAACCAAAAGTGCATCACGTTTCACGCTTCAGTGAATACGCTAAAAACTGCAGCTATTGCATTTTGGAAGCTAATTTGAAAATCATTGACATGAATTTGGCACAAAATTATACATAGCAGTTTATACTACAGTGGGCCTATGAGTGAATTTTTACTAGCTACAATGAAAACCTAAATCAGTTCATAGCCGATGGTGTTTACTTTGAACCGAATTCAATTATACATGACTTAAAGAGAGTACAAACGACGAATTCCCAATCTTAAGGCATATTAAAAAAATCAGATGGGAGCAAGAAGTTCACATGGGAAAAATTACATTAAATTCAAGTACTTACTACTGTAAAATTACACCTGTTGACAACCTAAACCTGTTCCGTATTTCTGCTCATTGTAAAATTGGACACTCACTTATATTCAAGTGCAGCTCTTTCATTCACCATATTGCTTCATCCACTCCCACTGCACTCCAACCTAAAAGTGGACATGTCTCACCTGAGCCATCACCCGCGTCATGACGAGCTCGAGGTCCTTCTTCAACTCCTCGCCCAGCTCTTCGTAGATTTTCTTGGCCATCAAAATCACGTCTACTTGGAAGTTGAACAACTGTAGCTTCTCCGCTCCAAATTTAAACTCCTTCTTCCTGGGCTTCCACTGCTCGTCAAGATGGAAATTTAGTTCGACTGATACACAAATGAGTCAGAAAGCTTGAACAGTTCAAAAACGAGAGGTTTGGACAAGACTGAGAACTTCATTTGGCAATAATTGTTAGGGTTTCTACAGGTTATCATTTATCTTAACGAAGTGTTTGAAAACTAAAGGTACACACTTCGATAATCGAAATAAAAAACAAATAATATTTGTAAGAATATGTTAGAATCTAAACAATCTTCGTTTCACGATATCAAATCGTAAAGGTTGTCGGCTTCTGTAAATTTTCTTACTCAGCTCTATCCAAAAAATTTTTTCACTTTAATGGTCGAATGCTATCAGTGAACATACTAAAATAGCTCCGATTTCATGATAAGTGTGGTTATTTAACTTAAGGTTAGGCTAAGGATATAAAAACTCTAACAATATGAATGAGCTAAAAATTTTGGACATACAGAAATGGATATTGTCGGAAGGATAGTTGTTGCCACATGACTCATTGCGGATGATCCACGAGTGTTTTATTCCGTCCGGATATCGCTGGTATGTAGGTACCAGAACGGCTTTGACGTTTATGGTAATTCCACTACAGTAATGAAGTTGTAACATTCAAGTAATTTTCAATCGTCTACGGCTCTGAGGACTGCCCTCACCATAGTTGGGTTATCTTTGGTACCTACAGTGGTGGAACCACTGACAGTTGGTCTCATTAGTTACTAAAAACCATTTATAGTTTTAGTCGTCCATCTTAGTTGTCTCTAGCTGTTACTCTAGCGTTTTTCATACACGGTGTAGCCGTGTTGAGTCAACGCTCAAACCGGAAATCCAAATCCTTTATCTAAATACAAACTTAATCCTAGTTCTTTGCCTTAAATAGGCGGTAATCCAAATTGATCAATCGAACGCCAATTTTATGCAAAAACAAATACGGATGAGTTTCAAGTTTGATTTTGTCAGTAATAATTATACACTTTTGTCAATTTATTATTTAGCTATTTCTTCACAGGATGCATACTTTAACTGTGAGACTTCAATATTTTTCAAAGCTTTGCTCAAGTCAATGAAACCAGGCAAATGAACTATCTTTTCAGTTCAAACATTCCATATAAAACGAGGACTAGCATTCCTTTTTAACACGTGTCAAATACTTGAAGTACTCGTTCATCCATAAAACACAGAATTTCAAAAAGAAAACATTATTACTGAAGACCAACTTAACGAGTATCATGACACCTTGGATTGCGATTTTTAAAGCAGCATTCGTGTTTTAACGATGGCTCTCCTTCTAAAGGCGATTCATTTCCTTTCAGGAATCAAACAACTAGAGTGGGCTAGCGTCCGCGCCTCACCTTATTTTTTTTAGCGTTGGCCGTAGCGACCTGCGCCGTGATGTAGTCCTTCACAGTCTTGCAGAGAATGCTTTTCTCAATGCAAGTCAGGAACGCTAAGGACTCATTCAGCTTAGGCACATCCTCACCAGTGCTATCCAGCTCTGGACCTGAAAAGTTAGACTTCGTTGGTGATGGCAATTGCTGGCTATCTACGCTGGATTGAAGGCCTAAAATACAGCATTGTTAACGCATTGACTCCGATAGTGCGGTTGCTCACAGTCAGTTTGGTTAGGCTAGAAGAAGTCGTTTTGAAAAACCGGCTTTTCTGCTCTAATACATTTTTAACCTCTATGAAAAGTGTAAAGAATACACTTGAACCATAATGTGCTACCTTTCACTCTAAAATTTATTTCAGATAAGGCAGCAAAATAGTTGAAATGTTATTTGCATATTCCAGCACGTAAATGAGCAATTTACCTAGTGGTACACTTTGCAGTCAACGTGTTAACACGTTGACACTTTGACTGCGACGTGCGCCATCGGTGGTACACGGAGGTCATTTTCACAACGCTGCTGATCGACCAGTAGTCGCAAACTTAATTTTCATAAATACTTTATCAAAACTAAATGAAAGCATGATCCAGTTCATGTTGGGTATTTTCAAAATAGTTTCTACGATTGACTTAGAACTTGAGTTTGGTGTTGAAAGTAATATTTAGTAGGCACAGTCAAAGTGTTAAGCGGCCTGGGTTATAATAAAAGCTCAATACTCAACTTAAATTTAACAGCAAACATTTAGGGAATTGGGTTTTTATTCAGCTTTGATTGAGTATTTATGAAAACTGAGTTTGTGATTTCTGGTCGCTCAGTGGCATTATGAAAATTCCCTCTATGTACCACCTGTGGCTCACATGGCGTTCACGTGTTAAGGCGCTACTTGCGTTTCTTTGGATTCGCTTAACTGATTTTAGAGCTATAATTCCAATGATTCTGAGGATAATTGCAGCTGTTAGCAAAAACGTTGATGTTAAGAAATATTTTTCAATTATCACCTAATGTCATCTTATTAGAATGTTGGATTCAGGAAACTTAGTACTTGGATCTAAAATATTTCACTGAATCAATAAAATAACTCAACTATTGAATTACCGTAAATGTTGATCTATCTTTTATTAACCTTGGATCGAGTGATGGAATAATAAAACCTGAAACACAAGGTAAGCAATACATCTTTCTTCCATCAGAATTCTGTCTACTGCTAAATGAAGTGAGGGATAAAACAAACACCTCATCACAATTTCCAGCAATCAAAAAACACGCAGATGTTGTCAGTTTGATGCTAAGCTCCTGAGGCCCACACTATTTGATACGTACTTGTACACCTGAGAACTATGTCGCGGAAAGTAGGGAGCTTCTGGCCGCCATGCTTGAAAAGCACTTTCTGCACGTCCTTGTAGGTCTGAAGCACGAGGTTCTTGAAGCGGCGGTTGTTGTAGATGGGCTCCTGGCACATCGGGCAGCGCTTCATCTGCACCTCGTTGTTCTGCTGCATCAGCCAGCCACTCAGACCCTCGTACTCTATGACGTGGCCGCAGTCCTCCATCAGCACGAACCTGTGCAAAGTCCGTCTCCATTTTCAAGTCTTAGCCTTGCACTGAAGTTCCTGAACAACTGCTTAACAACTCTTAGAAAATGAAATTCCACGTCATCCACGAAATAATACACGGTTAGTCGGTTGGTCCATCTCTGTCACGCTGCTAAGGATTTATATAGAGGAATATTACAGTTAATATATGATGAAAGATTAATTTTGTCTCACATTGGAATCAAACTGGATGTGCTTAGTGACCGTCTCTGATGAGTTTTACAACATTATCGAATGCCGTCATTTTCGAAGGGCGGTGCACACTAGTTATAAAATAATGATAAAAAGCTTTATATCATGTAGCGATGATGATAAGAAAGTGTAATCCCACATGGGTGTCCCAAAAAAAAGTGTAATCATAGGTAATCCCACATGATAATTCATGGCATAGAATGAAACAGGCTGCACTCAAGGGCCAAAATCAGATAAATTATAATCAATCGTCTGTTAACTCATTATGGAAATTTCCTAAGGAATCTAACGGCTTGCTTCAATTTCTTGTAAGTGTGTTCGTTCCTCTACTACAGCTTACGAAGGCCCAGCCTATTAGGAGGGAACCAGTTTATCTGAAATCCCAAAATTACAAATTTTCTGTTTTTTAGCTTATTTTATAGATAATTTTTCTCTGAAGCTAACGATATGCTTCACTGCTTTTCGTCTACTACAGCTTGTGAAAGGCCAGTCACTTAGGTCATTACAGTGCTAGGTGATGAGTTTGTCAGACTTTTTTGAAAACTTGAACTAGCTGACGCTTGAAATGCTACATCTCCCACAGCTTTAAAGGTAGATACATAGCAGAGACAGCAATCGATAGGGCTTAGAAAGGGCTAGAAAGTAGTGTATATTTTTTTTTAATGTTTTGTTTGAAAGTTATTACAGAAATAAGATGCCAAAATAAAAAATGCACTTTCTTCGAGAAAAAATCTTAAAATTCGAGTATTCAAAATATCAAAATTCTACTCCCATGTTTCTTTGAATAATACATTAAGCTACCTAAATACATGTTTCCGGTTCTGTAACTTAAAAAAAACTGTATGAGATATAGCATTTTCCGTAATAACTAATTTTTTCACTTTTTCAGAAAAAATCAACTTTTTAAAAAGATACAAGAGAAAACTTGAAACAAAAAATAATTGCTGAATATTTTTACACTAATTTTGAAAATTTTACAAAAATCCATTGGAAAATGACGGACTCGAGTTTTTACCCATAGAGTCCCTTTAGGAATCGTTCCATCATTTCACACCCTTAGTGAAAATTTCAGAAAAATCCTTCCGAAAACGAAAGACTTTTTTTTCTCCCCAGACGGTCCCCTAAGGCCCCCCTTGAACATAACTTTTTGGAAAAACATGTAAACCAAATCAGTTCTAGCGATAGCTGATAGAACTCACCGGGCGTCAGGCTCATCTTCATTGCCCAAGAGGACGAATTCAGTGAGTTTCTCAACGTCACAAATGCGGCAGAGCGGAGGGCAGGGATCCCCACACAGTCCCACGCAGGGGTGGCCGCACTGGAGCAACTTGAGGCAGGGCTCCTCACAAGGCTTGCAGTCGCACTCTTCGCCACACTTCTTGGGGCAAGCCACCTCTTGGTGGTCGCACTTGTATGAGCACGGCTCCTGTAGAAAGCGAATCCAGTCGAAATTGAAGGAAAAACTGAGGTAGCTGATGAGGGACTACATAGCTATGAGACGGATTTTACACATTGACTGTGATATGAACCACCGGTGGATCCTGCTCAAGTTTTTCCTGCTGCGAAATGACACATCGGTGGGTCGTTTAAAAAAGTTTCAACAACCTTAAAATGAGTGGTATTTAATGGACCCACATGATGACTACTGATATTTCATTTCCAAATTTTACTACTTTTTACTACCTTCTACGGCAAAAAATTACTACCTTTTTTTACACAATGATTAGATTAGCTTATTAGTTAGTTTAAGCCTCCTTATCCACAACAAAGGCTATCCAAAGAGAGGAAAGATGAAGGCGCCATTTAGTATGGAGTTAAGGAAACGCGGAATCTATGCAGAAAAGGCACAGAAACAGAAAGCTAAGAACGAAGATCATGAAACAAGAAAAAGTTGAAGAAGAAAGTAGCAGGTAGTGAAAAACAGGACAGCAGTGAACCGAAAAAAGATGGTCGGTAACAAAACAAAAACCTATTCTATTTTAACAAAAAGAAAGCCTACCTAACTTTTAGCTCAGACCCTTACTTAGTTCCCCTGGGAGCGCTAATTCCCATAGACACAATAGTTGTATCCCCCTGAGGGGTTTTTACACAATGAATGTTGTCCAGATGTAAACAATCGGCCTATAAGGAGTAATTTGAGTCAATAATATATGCAATACCAAAGATTAAAAAAAGGCTCCAAGTTTCTTAATACTTAAAATACTCAATACTAATTGGAGCAACCGAAGCTTTACTGCAAAAAAGTTACCTAAATTCCTAAGGTACCCTGTCCTAAATGGACTCCAACAAAAGTTTGGCGAAGACCTTGTCTTAACATCTTTTAACTATGAGGGCAACAGTTCATCATATGGAAAAAATAATAAACTGACTGGAAACTAGTAGACACCAGGGGATTGTCAGATCCCTTTACAGCAGGATATCAAGGAATTTTATTATGACCTAACACTATGGCACTTCGGAAATATGAGTTTGTAAACTATTTCTATCGTACATCAAAATCTAAATCGGCATCCTAATTGCGATCAATAATAACAAATAGGTTATGAACATGTTATACTACGGAACAAATCACGAAAATGCAAATTTCATGTAGCTTTCCTGTATACATTTCGTAGAAGAATGAGCTTTGATTACATGGAGCATCTCCATGCTATGACGACATCCTGGAGGTAACTGAATCGTCATGACGGCCAAAAGAAACTTCAAAGGAACTAAACTCTCGTTCAAATGATGACACATTGTATTAAAAGATAATTTTATAGCATAATTCTTTCTGTATTTGGACATAAATTAATTTCACTGGAAAAAGAAAACTTTCAGCTTTACAAAAAGGTAATTTAAAAAAAACATCTATAGTTTCAGTAAATCGCTGTTCCCCAAATCGAAGTGGACAAAATAAACTCGTCTTTTCAAAGGAAGATAATACTGCTCACAATCAAGCTCAGGTCCAAAAAACACTTTCTGGATATAAATGAACTGCAGAGAAGTTCCTTTGACGTCATTGCAATGTTTCTATCCTGCCGCAATAACTTGGAGTGTGAGAATATTTGTCTTGGAATAAGAAATGAAAGGCTACATCAAGTTTATGATAATCAAGACCTTACCAGCCATATATGAAACTTTGAATTAAACATTATTCATTAGGAGGAATTGAAATGTAATAAGTTTGATTCACGACTTACTCATCTGAAATTGTAGCAGGACTCTCTAAAAGCTAATTGAGAATAATTTTATTTTTGTGCTTACATTTTTGAATAAAATACTTTATTTTTTGAGTATTAAGTGTACAAAAAGAACAATTACGCCAACTATTCTGTATATCTTACGGGCAACTGCATCCACTTAAGATGAAATCCAATAAAATGTAATAGTTATTTAGTGTTAAGTACAACTACCTGTTTGAAAATTTTGGCTAGTTGTTATTGTTTATTCATAAAATTTATAAGAAAAAGTTCATAAAATGTTTTACATTTAAAAGAATCGTAATTCGTAATAAAATATAAATTATTTTACTTGACAAAGATATTTCAATCAAAGCCACTTGATATGCTTCCACAAGAAAATATGTAGCTATGCTATTTCATTTTTCCTTGAGATAGAATAATGCATATTTGATACGTAAAAATTAAAGATGTTAAATGTCGACCTCATAATCATAAATGCACAATTTTTAAATCCTTGTTTTATTTTCAATACTAATCCCTGATATCACAAGTTCCTAAGCTTGTATCTCAAAGTAAGAACGCACTTATAGAAGTGTTTTCAACAATGCATCGAGACTGGCATTACATTTTTTAAATTTATATTTATACGATTTGTGAAACCTCGATTACCGCATCAAAGCGAAAGCCGTTTTCTTGTTTTCTCTCAATAATTTGTTAATAATAATATAGCTCAAATGAACCTTCCATCATGAAACAACTAGATAACTTTCAGATCAAACGGAATGAGAAGAACAAGTGAACTGTTTTTACTGTTGTACGCAAAAATTTTGAAACTTTTTTCTATTTTGTGTGCTCCAATCCTAAAATTACAGGAATGTTTCTCATAAATCGAGGCAAATTTCTGATCATTGGAAGAAAATTGAAAAAATCTTTATATTTTATATAAATATGTAACATTGCTTTAAATTTTCACAGAATTATTCTACTAAACCATTTTTTTTACTACCCTGAGGCAAATTTTACTACTTTCCAAATTTTACTACTTTCCAAATTTTACTACTTTTTACTACTTTACTACCTAGTAGACACCCTGGACCCAGTTAATGTTAGGTATTTATAAAATTTATAACTTGTGAATTCAAATTTGAGTTGAATATTGAACTTCAGTTTAACCCAACGCAGTCAATGAGTTACAGGAAGAGGGCAACCGAACTTCGTGGCGGTGGTTGCATTTCGACAAGCGCAGTTAGTAAAGAAGGATTTAAAATTGCATCTGAGCAAAAAAGTAGTCCTAAAAATTTCAACAAAAATAAGTATACAGGTCAAAATTTACACGTACATCTTGTTAGGCCAACCAATTAGGCACCTGGTTAACTACAAGCCTCTCATTACAGTCAGACGTCTCATCACCTTCAACCCTATTCTGTCACAGCAACTGCTGCCCTACACTACGCACGCTCTAGAACAAGAGCAAGCGTAGCAAAGGCGCGTTAGAAAGCACTAATGAAAACAAGATGGGTAGTTTTAAATGAAGAGATTAACATACCTGACAAGGGACACACTCGACCCCACAGTTCTTATGGCAGCGGCTGTGGGAGCACCTCCAGCGGCACTTGTCCTGGCAGGGCGGGCAGGCGGCGCTGCAGGGAGACTTGCACCTGCACACAGGACTCGTGTTAACGATGCAAAATCAGTGCGTGACACCTGTGCTGGCCAATATCAAAATACTACTACAGAAGGAAGAAATTATATTTTGGTTTCAATAGCTGATACCAAGTTTGACATGATTACCAGTACTAAGTAAGTTAAAATGTGCTGCCAGGTCTGCAAGGAGACTTGCAGCTCGGGTTTCAACATTTCAGCGGTCAAGCGCGAGACAAATAGTGGGTAGTAAATAACCCTAAGTGTTGCTAAGTCGCTGACTTTGCGAGACTGTACTGGGTTGAATGTCAGGTGCCCTGCGCGTGCTCGCTCCTCTCCCCCGTGCTAGCCTCTCACACCAATAAACCATTTGATTGTCTGTTTTGCTTGATTATTATCCTCAACTCGCAAGAACCACACAGAAACACGTGCTTGGTCAGCGCTACCGAAGTTGTTTGCTGGAGGAAGTAGGGGCAGGACATGAAAGCAAACGTTTATGCGCCAACGCCCCCCGTAATTAAAGGACCTCCTCAATTCATAATCCTAAATTTCGAGGCCCCAAAACTCCGGTGGCAGCGACCCTTTTTTTTTTTGCTATATAATATTTACATTAACGTGAAGAGTAATAATTTATTACCTATGAATAAGTGAGAATAAGTGATCTATCAAAACTCACACATGACCACAAACGAGCATCCGGTCGCACTTCTGTGCGCAGGGCAGATGAAAACGGCCGTGGAAGCAGGCACCACACGTGCCCTTGCACGGATGGTCGCACTGCAGCTTGGCCTGACACGGGACCCGACACAGGGAGAAGTCAGGCTGTGCCATGGGCAGACTGCTGCAGGGCACGAGCAGCTCGTGGCCGCCGCCCTGGCAGACCACGCCACTCGACACTATCTCCTGGCAGCCGCCACACGGCTCGCGGCAGGGGCGTGGACACTTGTGCCCGCACGGTAGACGCTTGCTGCAGCTCTTGCTCACGCACATTTCACGGCTGGGGGTCTTGCTGCACTCCGTCTGAAAAAGCATGGAAATAACATGAAAATTTCAAAAACAAACTCGCACACGAATCAGAAATTTTGGATTCATATCGTCACTCGATTTCACTCATCTGCATTTTGCTGAATGTTTCCCCCCCGTGATCTGCACCTTGTCCTGGCCTTCATGAAAGCTTTGCAGTTCTCAAAGTCCAAATTTTAATTCCACTTACACGTTTTCAATCCTACCATTCCCCATAAGGACACAGGAGATACATCTCTGTTCATTTTGCGATTTAGAAAAAATCAACGAACAAGCATGCGCAGTAAATAATATCATAAAAGTCGCTTAATTAGGACTTTTCTTCTCTCATTTATGCCAAGAACACGCCAAAATAGTCATTCTCCTGTTTCTATTCGAATGATGCTGATGTAGTTCTCCCTCACTTAACCCTTTAACGTCCGAATTTTTGTACTCATATTACCGTTAACACAACCACCGTCACTAAACTGGCGCTGGCATCTGGCAGTCACCGATATCAGGATGGGATAAGAACTGCCACTCGGCAGAGAACTTCAAAGAACACATTAGGGAACTAATCTGAATAAGAAATAAAATATATTGAAGGGGAATTTTGAAAGAGGACACTGGTGTCCTCTGGGGCGTTAAAGGGTTAATAATAATGCTTGTAATCTTCTCATCACCAACACAACCTACTTCCACCCTGCATTCTCTACAGCAGCTCGGCATTTCTCTAACCTCATCAACTTTGTTGGATATTAAAAGGATTCATTTTGATTTGGTGCTTACAATGATTTCCCATTCTGCACATTTCAGTGCGATTTTAACTAATGATAAGGCTAAATTACACCGAACACCACCAGAAACTGAGAAATATCTTCATGTACTTATATGATGCTCAAGTGTAACTGTATTAAATGAGAAAAAAAAAACCCTGAGCACGAAAGAACAAGTTACACTCAATTTCTCATTACTAATTTTGTGAAAAAATTTTCAATCAAGAGACTTTTTGGACACTTGATTTTACACCAAGGACAAAATTTTCCATGACTAGCCTCAACACAACTCTAATTCTGACTTACTCACCTCAATTCTATGTTCACAGTCCGAACTTTTCTTGACAACCTTGACAACACAGCCACCACAAGGTTCCCAACAGCGACGGGGGCAGTGATGCCCGCACTCCAGAGACTTCCGGCAATTCTGCCTGCAGATAAATCCTTCCACAGGATCCTGGCACGGAATTTGAGCTTTGTGTCCGCAAGGTAACTTTTTCTCGACTTTGATGACGCAGTCAGTGCAGGACTGGTAACACAACAAAGTGCATTTGTGGTCTTCTGTACAACCTTTCATCTTTCGTGAACAGGTGGCCTGGCACAAGTACTTCAAATGTTCAGGATCGTCTTTAACATGACACAACTGATCACAAGAGTGGCCGCAATCGAGACGGACGTCGCACTTAACAGGACACCTCATTTTCTTTGGATCTTCATGGCAGGCCATTTCCACAGTATGACCGCAAGCTTCAATCACTTTTTCAACTTTCGAAGGGCACTTGAACTTTTCACGAGAAACGTGGCAGGGTACAAGGTGAGCATGCTCGCAAGGCAACTGCTTTTCCACCCACTCTAAGCACGGGGGACACTCCTGGAAACAATATGCAGGACAAGGGTGTCCTCGCTTAACACACTTCTGGGCGCAAGGCTCGCGGCATTTGCCTTCGATGTGAGCAGGGTCGTCCGGATGACACACTCTAGGGCATTGGTGACCACAGAGGGGAAAGGTAACAGAGCAAGGCCGAGTGCAGCCACCCTCCGGACTTTTGAGCCTTATATCATCCTCCGTCTTCACAGCGGCCTTCTCATCAGGATGATTAGAGCAGCACAGAACAAGAGCGTCACCCAAACTGTCATTAGCTTTCAGCGATTCTGAGATCTTGACCCACAGTTCAGAACTCTGGCGCAGTTGGTCCATGTTACCAATAATGAAGAGGCCGAGTTTGGCTCGTGACAGGGCCACACAAACGCGATTCTCTATTTTCAAAAAGCCAACATTTCCACTGTCGTTGCTCCGCACGAGAGAGAGAAGGATGATGTCGTTTTCTTCACCTTGGAAATTGTCAACGATGGAGATGCGCATTCCTTCGCAGGTGGGCCCGTATTTGCGTTGCTCCTGAAAAATACAATGACAATCAAATGGTAAATTGCTGTGCTAGTAACACCCTTAAAATTGATTCATGCTATCCATTATGGAAACACAAACAACCATTTAAGCTAACAATGAATCTACTGCACGTAAAGAAATAGCTCGAATTCTGGTACTGCAGAGGTAGCTTACAAATTATTCTATTAGCTATCGAGGTGTATATGAAATGTGCCACCAAACGGGACACTGCAAAACAGTAAAATTTGACTAAATATTCAAGTGAAAAAAACTTTTCAAAAACGATAAGCTCCAATTCTAAAATTCTTGATCGTGAACCACAGAAAAAAAAACATTCGTACGGAAAGGACATTTTACAAAAATCTTAGACATTTCACTTTCTTGAGTGGGATGAAACTGGCGAAAGGAAGACAATGCATAACAATGGAAGTCACCTCACCTCCTTGAGCAGGAAGAACCAGCAGAAAGCAGGACAATACCTAACAAAGCTGGTCACCTCGCTATCTTGAGGAGGAAGACGCAGCAGAAGCTAAAGCAATACATCACAGAACCAGCAGAAAGCGAGACAATACATAAGCTGGTCACCTCACCTTCTTGAGCAGGAAGAACTGGCCGGAGTAGGGCGTGAGGACCGTGATCTGCTCGGTGCTGTAGCCCTGCAGGACGAGGTGGCGGGCCAGGCGCATGATGAACGTCGCCTCGTGCACGTTGCTGTGGCTGTTGTTGTCGTCACTCTCCTGGAGGCCAAAAGATGCTTTTGTTATCGTCAACACTGGGATACCTACAGCTTTTATTTATTTCGTACGACTGAACTAATTGTGGCAAAAAGTCCTTTCAAATTGATCTTGAACAGGAGAAAAAAAAATATTGTAAATTTTAGTCAACGTTAAGTTTCACACTGATAGTCAAGAATGTGAAATGATCATGGCAAGCTTTCACCATAAAGTAGGGATATTTATTTCTAGGCATTATTGTTCACTACAGAAGTTGAGTACATCAATAAAAATCGTCAGTTTCACAATTGCCAACCTCATGCAGTGGGGCTAATTACGGAGTGAAGCTATTACGCCATTTGTCCATAGGCAGTCACTTGTAATGTACCCAATAACAACTGCTGTTACCTGACATAATCAAAAGCGTTACTTGACATAATTAAGCGTTGCTATGACGTTCTTCCCGTCGCAAGTGTAAATAACATTACAGATGCGAGAATAAAATTCTTAGGCAGTACACTTAGAAAATGGTACATTGAGACACACCACTTCATATTTAGAGTGGGCCATACAAATAATCATACAACATAACGTATCCATGCCACCAACTAACCCTATCCATAACTTTAGAGATGTAACCCCTTACTTTTGATTTTATCCTGATAGCATACACTTCTGTTTTTATCATGACTGGACGCAAGAGACCTACGACTAGAGCGAATACATTGGCACCTTCCTTTGAAGCCCATACAGAGCCAAGCAACTCACGCCAAGTTCTTTCTCCTGATGGGAGATGAAGAAGACGCTCTTGTGGACGCCGCGGATGTGCTCCCTGCCGCGCACAGACTGGTGGTCCTTGAGGTGCTCATAGATGGAGGGCACCAGCAAGGACGAGATCTCCGGCCGCATGCGGTGCTGGTACTCCAGAGTTTGGTACCTGTACGGTCGCAGTGGTTCATGAGACTTACAAAGTGATGTATTTCATTCAAGTGTGAATATAAAATAATGGTTGCATGCGGTGCTAATACTCCAGAGTCTGGTACCTGGGCGGTCGCAATGGTTCATGAGAATTGCAAAATAATATACTTCATTTCAAGAACAAAAGACAACACGTAGGAGAACGACTCACGCAACACCGTTGTTGATCATCCTCTCGAAGAGGGAAGTGTCCAGTCCGTAGTGCTTGGCTAGCTGGTACACGGCCGGGCTCGGCTTCAACTGCTGGTGGTCCCCTGAAATGTTTCCTCGCGTCATGAGGTGCTACTGACACAACACATAAGGGTTTTCCTCTGACATTTTGGTAAGGCAGAAAATAAAGTTACATGAGCAGTTTTTTTGCTGACATACTAGTAAGAGAGATAATGAAGTAATGCACTCAAAGGATATTTTTCAGACATATTCGAAAAAAGATAGTGTAGTTGTACAAGTAAAGAGTACTTTTCAAGGTTATTAATTAGAGATGACGAAGTTAACAAGAACAAATAAATGAATGTAGTGACACTCCAGAAATTAATGCGAGCTATCAAAAACATCGAAAATGGTATTTTTACGCAACATACAATGTTTATTATTTGATTAGGTTAATAGAAAGCCAGCATGCATTTGCATCAATGATAATTGTTCTTTATTCTTGCCAACTGGTCATGAAGCCCCTGAGTTATCATCCACCAATCATAATGCTCTTGAACCATCACCCACCGATCACGATGCTCCTGAACTATCACCCACCGATCACCGATCACGATGCTCCTGAACTATCACCCACCGATCACCGATCACGATGCTCCTGAACTATCACCCACCGATCACGATGCTCCTGAACTATCATCCACCGATCACGATGCTCCTGAACTATCACCCACCGATCACGATGCTCCTGAACTATCACCCACCGATCACGATGCTCCTGAACTATCACCCACCGATCACGATGCACCTGAACTATCACCCACCGATCACGATGCTCCTGAACTATCACCCACCGATCACGATGCTCCTGAACTATCACCCACCGATCACGATGCTCCTGAACTATCACCCACCGATCACGATGCTCCTGAACTATCACCCACCGATCACGATGCTCCTGAACTATCACCCACCGATCATGATGAGATGTTCACATCCGGCATTCAGTGACGCCACGACGTGGGCTTCTAGGATTTCAGCAGCCTCCTCGATGATCACTGAAGCGTGACAAAAAATCAATGGATATAAATGAAAAATAAGATGTTTTTATGTCTATCTGAATGTACCAACAAAAAACGTAAAGTGTGGTAGCTAATTTGAAGTAGGAAAGAAATGCATCTCTTGCTAAGGAGAATTATGTGTTTTACATAGCCAAGCTTTCATTAAGGACACAACTCAAATTTTACATCTAAGCATTCTGTTGAACTTGAAAATCGATTTGCCGGAACAGGTACGGCATAACTAAAAACCAAAGATGAACTGCATTCCAGAAGGAAGTACATTCTTTCCTTGTCAACAAAAATACTTCAGCTCAAGATTATTAACCCAATCGTTCAACACATCTACTGCCAAAAACAAATGATCAACTATACGTCTTTTCTCTACAGTGAAGAAAAATTCATTGTTTTTCCAAAGTGGAGGATTTGAAATACTATGCGGTACATATATTTGTTCAGATAAATTCAATTCGTTTCATAATATTTTGATAGAGTGGAACCCCAACACACATTCGTCAATTGTTATCTATTGGCACATTCATCACTTTAGAAAACGTGGTCACCACTTTACAACGTGTGATCTCCTGCATCACTTTAGAAAACGTAATCACCACGCTACATCGTGATATCTCCTGCATCACTTTAGAAAACGTAATCACCACGCTACATCGTATGATCTCCTGCATCACTTTAGAAAACGTAATCACCACGCTACATCGTATGATCTCCTGCATCACTTTAGAAAACGTAATCACCACGTTACATCGTATGATCTCCTGCACCACTGTAGAAAACATGATCACCACATTACCTCACACGATCTCCTGCATTCAACACCAGAAAACACAAAAAGGAAAAACAGCCAGTTTCTAATGCATCAGGCTGAGAGCAAAGCTAAGAACTCACCAATCCTTGGCCTGAGCTCCTGGACGACTGCTTGGAACTGCGCCGCTCCAGTGGTGGTGAGGCCCACAACATCTGCCTGGCGGGCCACGTGAAGGTACTCTGAGTTCTTCACTTCCTGATTCTTGCTCAACAATGTTTGTAGTTTATTTTCGTGGGGGCGAATGCTTTCGCGCATCTTGTAGAGAAGTTGGTGCCTCCAGATGGCATACAGCAAACATCGGTCTTTGAAAGCCAGGTTAAACACTGGTACATCTTCTCTTATGGTGAAACTACTAGCAGGAGCTACGTTCTTTTCAGAGTATCGAAGAATTTTGGTTAAGCAGTATTGTTCAAACTGAAACGTCCTCCACTGAACATCCAATTCTTCTTGAGTTAGATTTCCATCCTTAAAACCAAACTCGAGTGCTTGCCACATCTGCTGTTGATCCATCTGTGCCACCTCGTAGATTTTTCCAGAGTGAGCATTGTAAACATCTGCTTCGCTGAACAGATCATCATCCACGTCAATCAAGCGATCATTCTCAGCCTCGCGTAGTATTTCAAGGGCATCATGCCACTCGTCATCGTCTTTACTTTCATCAGCAGTGGCCTGTCCATCTTTTTTGCCATCGCTCGTGTTCATTTTCTTTAGAGGTGACCACACTTCTCGAACATCGTAGGCAAAATCAGTGAAACAGTCTAGCTGGTTCATGGGCAGCATCCACGAACGATAGCCTTCCCTCCCCATCAGCTGTTTTGCAATCGCTGTTGGGATGACGTTGTAGAACACGAACAGTTCCCAGCTGACGAGTCCAATATTCTTACTCACCTCATCAAGCTGGTAGAATTTTCGTTTGAGGTCACTTTCTGCTTCAACTATTTCACCTCGGATTTTAGACTTGGCGTGATGGATGTGGGCAGGGAAGAGTCTCTGCTGCTTCAATGAACTGATGTATTCATTGATTTGGTAGCGCTGAATTTCCTCGCTCTTACTTCTGCTGCCAATACGGATGATCTTGTTAGTGTATTTCAGCATGCCTTCCAGAAATTGATCCAGAGCGTGGTTGGTGTAGCAGAGAACCAGAATTGGAGATGTCACATCAACTTCAACAGCCTTCAGCTGTTTGGCTACTCGTTTAGCCTTGATCTCTTGAATCTCCATCTCTTTCCGAGCCCAGGCGTCGGAGTTGTGCAGCAAGACTTGGGTGATCTTCAGGCCCAAGAAAGTTTTCCCAGTTCCAGGCGGTCCTTGAATGATGACCAAGCGTTTCGTGAGAGCTGCATGCAACGCCTCAAGCTGAGAGTTATCCAGGCCAAAGTCAGCTGCACCTGGCCAGTCCGAGACTCTTGCATGCAAGACAGGGATGGCTTCAAGATCTCCTCGCCATCCTGCTGGAGGTTGCACGGTTTTCACATTGGGGAACATTTTGTTGGGTTTAGCTGCCTTCATGTAGGTGCAGTTCAAAACCACGCGAAGATCGAAGCTCCTCATTCTTGAGTTGATCAGGTACTCTGGAGGTTCGATATCCTGTTGCACATAAACGATGTGCTCAGCAAGAGGAAGAGTACTTCCGTCCATTAATTGGAGAGCCTTCAGAACATGTTTGTACGAGGTAAAGAATGCTCTGGACTCCACAGCAGTGTACTGAAGATTGGGGTTGAGCTTCGGCTGAGAAAGCAGCTTCACACCAACCAAACCTTGCTTCAACATGTTCACGTCTTTCGCCGCAATTGTCGCCAGAAAATAAGTCGCGAAGTCATCTGCACTGAAGCACATCACATTTCCAAAAAGCAACCTTTTGGATGACTCCACCTTGAAAGTTTTGGGTAAATTCAGCTTCACAAAATGTACCAGTTCACCGTAGACCACTTTCGTCTCATGGAAAGTAACTCGGCGGTAGAGTCTAACATCCTTGGTGGCTCGCTCCCCATGCCTGACCTGGTACACTCCTTCTCGAAGAGGACGGATGAAATCTTCACGCAAAAGCCTGAACTGGACGTCGAGATAATTGTAGACATCTTTGTAGGTGCCTCGCGTGATATTCCGGCGGATACATGGAGCCTCAAACGTAGAGAAGTCTTCAGGACTTGGTTCAATGGGCAAGTCACGGTAATCGTCCTCTGGTTCATAGTCGTCCAGTTGAGCCAAACGATCTGCGAATGGTATTTTCTTGGAGCGAATGATTTCGGTTTTTGACTGCTCTTCCGTGAGCGCCTGTAGGAGCTTTTCATACTCTGACTGGATTTCTTCAAGCCCAAGATGGCGCTGCATGATTTTTGGCAGAACCAGTTCAACACTCTGCACAAGTTCAGGTAACAGCTCACGAGCCTGAGACGGATGAACTCTTCTGTAGGCCTTCAGCAACTGAAGTTGATCTCCCAAAAAAATCGGTAGGTCAGTTCTTTTGCTGTTTATCAATGACATTTGAAATCGCACTAATTTACCAACAAAATCGACAGTGAACACCAACATAAAAACCTCAATGAGATTTTGTCGGCAACTCAAGCAAGTGGAGGCAATCGATAATATTTTGATCAAAAGCACCATTTTATCGTCAGGAATCTTGTCTTCCGCCAGTAGTTCGGGGATTCCGGACATCTTGTCCAGTAGGCAGTGGATCACAACATCAGGAGGCTTGGTGCTCCACTCCATGAGAGCGTGGAAGCCAGTTGGATGGAGTCTTCTCCTGTTGTGCTCTTTGGCAAAATCTCCGTTGGCTTCGTTGTTGCCGTTCCAATGCCCAGCTTGCCGAGGACGACTAGCAACAGAAAAACAAGTTTCAAGGTGAAACACAAGCAATTGATGAGAAATATATGAAACCATATTACTGAAAAGAACATCAGAGATAACTCAAGGATGCCAATGCAGGTAGAGCATGCTATATATCCCTACAAAAGGCTCGAGAGGAACTGAGCGAGTCTCTAGAATTTTCAACCTTTCATTGTGTAAGTAGGTAGTAAATTGCTGTAGCACCTCGGAAGTCAAACACAATCGGTTCTAGCTAAGTGATCAACTTCTGAACGAATTTCCATCCTAAGAAATAATGGAAATGAAATTAATGTGTTCCAAGTCCACTCAACAAGTACGGTTCGTCATATATCTAGAGACTTTTTCACAGGTGAACGCCTCACTGATGCTATGACGGCGTAACTGTTTCTAATTTATAAAGCTCAGCCATAATTCCCCCACTTCTTCCAATATTTGAGGTCTTGTCTTCCTCAATGAGGTCACTTCTTTCGCAACATTTGCTCCTTTGAGCTTTTCTTCCTTCTTCAAAAACGTTGATATCGTCGACTTAGCCATGCCGCACTGCGCAGGTAGATTCAAAAACACGCACTCCACTCTCAAATTTTGCAACGATTTCCTTCTTAGGTTCGATTATTGTTGCAAAATTCTTCCTTTTCACTCGACCACTATAACTAACATTCTCCTTAGGACCCATTTTTAGCGGTTTAGAACTCATCTCCACTCTATTCAAGTTAACCAAATACACAGAAGAATGAAAGAGCGTATAGCGCAGCATAAATTCATGTGTGACCAGAACAACATGCGACGTGCGACTTTCGACGCTCGACTTGGCGCGATTTTCACTGGGATTGGTTCGACTTCCGAATGCTTGGTTGGCTTCCGGGGCAAAAATCACTCTAATTTTTGGGTCAACTTCCGATTCGTTTGACTTTAGAGCTACTACTGTACACCGTGTGTACGGTATAAACCACAGAAGAAATGACAAAAGCATCACCAAGCGTTCGACATCTCATTTTATTAACACGCTCACCGCGTTTCCGTGGTTGTTAACGGTTGGTTTGGTTATATAGTAAGTAGCAGAATAGGGAAATCGACTTTACTGCTCGAATGCATTTTTATCCTTCCTAAGAAATATGAAAAAACTATGGCCTGATAACATTTCACTTTGTATAACAGTTATTTTTAAAAAGGTGTCAAAATGTCATTCATTTAAACCGGTCGTGAATGGGCAATCAACCTATTGGTACACATCTGGCCCAATGCAAGGTGGACGTATTAACAGAGCCCTAGAAAGCCAAAGCTGTTACTCTACTCTTCTCCATAATAGTCTACCTTTTTCGTGAATTGTTTTCTTCCCATCAAAGTGCCAATCTCTTTGAATTGAATTTAACATATCTTGCGTATCTAATGTTTCGTGACTCGAGTGGGTTTGGAGAAAACTGAACAAAATATTCCAAAATTCTAAAACCTTTGTGTATTTTGTGAATGTGTTGAATTAATGTTTCCTCGTTAGTAGCCTTGAAAAAAGTTCAATTATAGTGAGGGCCGTGCCAATAAAAACAGAAATTAGGAAGAATTTTAAAAACCAAGAGGCAAAACAAGTGTAATGGAAGATTTGAAACAAGACAGCTGCTGTGTTTATTGAGGATACCAAATTGGCATCTATTAGCATCAACCACGAGAGTAATAACTCAAGGGACCTACAACTTGAAACAACTCATCTCATGGGCAAACTGCTTGTAAATCTACAGCATCAAAATTCAATAGCTAATCAGGAGCATTGATGACAATACCTTGATTGTAGTTACTAAAAATTTATTAACGGGTTAAGATTATGCTTTTGGAAAATAGAAATAACACTTCAAATTTCCTCAATTGTATCATTAGCTTAAAATATACTATCTATTAAATATTCTGACCTATTTTCTCCTAAGTGATTTATAAGTAACAAAGTTAATTTCAACATGGAGTCCTTTAAGAGACAGGCAGTGTAGTGTTGCACTCAGAACACAAATTTTGCTCATGTGTCCATAGCGCGTTCAGCATGCAGGTATAACCAAGAAGTTTAGCTCACCCTTTCTTTTTGGCCAGCAAAATTTTACAAACCAAGAAGTTTAGCTCACCCTTTCTTTTTGACCAGCAAAAATTTACAAATCAAGAAGTTTAGCTCACCCTTTCTTTTTGACCAGCAAAAATTTACAAATCAAGAAGTTTAGCTCACCCTTTCTTTTTGACCAGCAAAAATTTACAAACCAAGAAGTTTAGCTCACCCTTTCTTTTTGACCAGCAAAAATTTACAAATCAAGAAGTTTAGCTCACCCTTTCTTTATGACCGGTAAGAATTTAGAAATCAAGAGGTTTAGCGAAGCCCTTCTCAATGACCAGCAAAAATTTTCAAGAATATCTCAGCACAAACCTTCCATCACTTTGATGCTTGAAGGCGCGGCCTCTACCTCGAGAAGAGCCTCGTCCTCGATTGGGTGTCCCATGAAAGCTTTCAGTGCTGAGATCCATCAAGCTGCCCATAGCACCACCACCTCCATTGCTGTTGATGCCACCTCCGTGGCCGAACAGATTATCCAAGCTGCCCAGCCGCATGCTGTTAGCAGCATTTGCACTAGCACTGCCACGTTGGCCTCGATTTCCACCTCTATTTGAGCCTCTTCCACCACGCTGCCATTTGTTTGCACCTTGGCCTTGACCAACATTAGCTGCAGTTCCTCCTCCACCTCCTCGGCCTTGACCACCACTAGCTGCAGTTCCGCCTCCACCTCCTCGGCCTTGGCTACCTCCACGCTGACCTCTGCTAGCTCCTCTGCCTTGCCCTGCTCCACGCTGACCTCTGCCCTGGCCTCCTCCGCGCTGTCCTCTGTTGCCTCCACGCAAGAATGGGTTTGTTCCCTGATATCCACCTACATTGTCTCCATTGTTCCTAGGGTGAATGAAGCAGTTATGGTTTGAATTCATGGCAGCAAGACTTCATCAAAAATATAGATCCAGCCATTGTCACTCAAGGCAAAAATTCAGGAATGAACAAGGAAAATCAGTGATAAAATGCATACATAAAAATATTAATCTGAATTCAAACCTACAAAAAATGTACATCCCACTTTTTCAGAAAATCAGGACACAGATGTAACCAAGCAAGAGAATTGTTGCTACTTACTTCGTCTCAGTTATTAAACAGCCACTATAATTTATGATGAACTGTAAATATTTGACTGAAAAATTGAAACTGTCAACAGAAAATCTCCTAGCATTGTATTAATACATCTCATTACAATTTGGGATGTCAACAAATGAAAATCTCAACTTGATCAAAACAGAGCACTAAGGCAAAAGACAAGTGTGAACAAATCACAAATTGGTGTCTTTGGACGAGCCAATTTTGAAATGACAGAAATAGTCACCGCTGATGAGAACCAGTTATCAAGGTACACAGACTAAGACAGGACACTGCCAGTACCTTTTCCTGAGTGGAGCTCAGATTTTCTACGTCTCCCTGAGGCCCAGCCAAGATGTACTGAGAGATATCCTCTATCAACACCCCAGGTGAGCTTCAAACAGAACATGTTGTTGAGAATTTGACATACAACTCCCCTCAGGGGGATACAACTATTGTATCTATGGGAATTAGCGCTCCCAGGGGGACTATGTAAGGGCCTGAGCTAAAGGTTAGGAAGGCTTTCTTTTTGTTGAAATAGAATAGGTTTTTATTTTGTTACGGACCATCTCTTTTCGGTTCACTGCTGTCCTGTTTTTCAGCGCCTACTACTTTCTTCAACTTTGATCTTGTTTCATGAACTTCTTTCTCATCTCACTGTTTCTGTGCCCTTTCTGCATAGATTCCACATTCCCTTAACTCCATACTAAATGGTGCCTTCTTCCTTCCTCTCTTTGGATAGCCTTTGTTGCGGATAGGGAGGCTCAAACTAATTAATAATCTAATCTAATTTGACATACAACTTCATAATACTGAAAACCTGATGGATACAGATTCACCTGAAATTATTCTGTCAGTTGGAGTATGTTAAACTATTTCAATGAAGAAGAGAGCCTCACAATAGGATCAGTATTGGCAAACAAGAAAAAAATTTAACAGAAATGGCTGATAGTATATATGTTGTTTCCAAACAGAGAAATTAAAGGAAGGCAAAGTATAGCAAAAAGCCCTAGAAAATTACTTATTTTTTAGTATTTCATGACATTAACAAATTATTTCTTGCAAAACATTTTTGATTCTGTAAGAACCAACTAACCAGAGAAAATGGACAAATAAATACACACAATGCTTTCTTCTTACAGTTCTATGCACTTTATTTTCATGAGGAAGCTTTGCTATGAAATAATAAAAGCTATGCATGAGGGTAATTACTTAATGCAATTCCTTCCCTCACTTTACAGATAAGAACTTTGGTCTGAAATGAATAGAAATAGCAAGAAATGGCATTTTCATCAAATGCGTCATTATAACATTGGTTTTTCGGAACATTTTGTTGAGCCTCTCCTCCCCACATCAAAGGCAATAGCAAGAGAGCAAAAAGAAGGGACTATTCAGTATGGATAAAAGAAAATGGGGAACATATAATTAGTGTGTTGTCAAACATGTCCTCCTGAGCATAGGTACACCAAGTTAGGAAGTAAGAGAAAGGAAGATGAAAAAGAAAGAGCAAAGAAGGCATGAAAACTGAAAGAAGTAAAGAGGGCATTAAAGATTGAAGTCCCATAGGACTCTGTAGCTGAGGTCACTCAAAAGTTTCCTTCTAGGGGTGCCAGTTCTCATGGTATAGGATAGATAAACCTCACCAACATAAAATTATTCTATACTCCTGAGAGAACTGTATCAAGACAGCATTAAGCATTTTTTTAAAACTCTTTAATTAATTTAAACTCTAATTTACTAGGAGTAATCAAGTGAAGTGCAAAGTCTATGAAAAGAAGGTTTTTTTCTATAATTTGTCCAACTCATGTTCTTTGTTTTTCTAATCACCACAGGACTAGTTTAAACAAGGAGTAAGAAATATCAAGTTTATCCTTTAACACAAAAAAGGAAAGCAATAGCACTCAATTACCTGAGAGGGCTTGATACAATAAAGTAATCTTGAGCACACACTACACCCTAGGAACTCCATTTCACATAATCTTCCAGAGGCAATAGCTGCATAGTGTACAAATCTCACTTACTTTTCAGGTGGTTGTAAAATAAGTCTAATCATCATCCCAAAAAATTTACTTCCTTTGAGGGTCAACTTCAAAGATGAGACATTACAGGCATGATTATTAAGAAGAACAACTCTTACCTCCTATTAGAATACATCTGTGTTGGTGAAGCCATGTAATTTTTTGGCCTGGCACCAAGCAGAGGAGCTTGGGTATTCCGATGTCCATAGTGCGGCGTCCCATAGTCTTCATCTGCATGAGGTTAGAAATTTAAATCTTTGAACAAAGCAAAACCAGTAGAGCAAAATTAATTTTATTCTTTAGGAAAGTATTATTAAAATATAAATGAGGAAACAATAAACATATGCAATTGTCTTGCTTAGTAGAAAAAATTAGTCTTGGAAGTGATGCATCAACATGACTTTTTTAAAGTATTCACAAAGATAAAGACCAATTTTCTCAATATGATAAAATCTTTACAAAATTTTCAGCCACATTATCAGCAAATAGAGGTATAAGAAAGCAAAAATTGCTATTGACATTATATAATACACAATTCTAAAAGTGATTTCACATATCATTACATTATTATTGCTACAGTTTTAAATCACAAAGGTTAGTGATATTTCTAGTTTTACTCTTCTAATTATTCAATAAAATACCTCTTGAACAAATTAGAAATTTCTCAAAAGTTTACAATATTAGTAAATTTTACAAACAACCCTTTCTTATATTGAAATAGCTTAAAACATGGCTGAAGTTTCCTTTTCAATTTAGTACATAAGAAATTATTGAGTCTGCAATTTTCATAAATCAAACTAATTATTGTCAGTGAAGCAAATTAAAGTAGTAGAAAAGTGCACAAAAAACAAAGGCTACAAGAAAAACTACCATTTATACTTTTATTCCAATAAATATTTACATTTTCTGAAATAAAAAAATATTTAGACAATTATACATGAATGAATTTTCAAGTTCAGCATTGGAAAATAGCTGATCAATATGTACTTTAGGTGATCCACGGAAATTAAAAATTCTGTTCCAAAGAATCACTAGAGGAACACATTTAAAAATGTTTTATGCCCTGAAATGATCAAGAAACAAGTGTTAATAACAATCATATAATTTACCAAAGTATCAAGCATTTCTAATATTGATTTTTTAATTAAAAAATTAGAAGATTCATTGAAATATACAAACACAGCAATACTATGTGCCATGAACACAGCATAATTGAAAAAGTCCTCATTTTTCATTTATATTCTCATTTCATTCTAACATCTACATTTGAAATTGTATAAACATTGATACTGGCAATGTTTTGTCACCTACAATTCAATACATAACAAAGGATCTTAGTATAATTTTAATACAATAGGCTAGTATGAAACACTGCATTACAGGTAAATCTGAAGGATATGACAGTTATAGATTTTGTTAATTTTGATGCCTAAGCATAGTTAATTAGATCAAAATGAACAAGTTTTCTTCTAGGCCTATGCACTTTCCGTCTGAAATGAGTATTTTATTAGTTTTTATAGTTGCGGTCACACTGGAGTTGCGGTAAATGTCATTTACCGCAACTCCAGTATTTGAAGCGGCAAGTAATTCAAGGAGCACGGCGGACAGCAACACTGCAATGCACACTTGCTTCCAGCGCGATCGTCATCAAAGACGAAACCGAATACCGCTAAACCTCGTTAAATACTCATTTGACGAAAAAAGTGTATAGAAGAAAAGTTGTTTATTTTGATTTTATCACCATGAATTGGGCAACAAAAATTCAAAAATCAATGATTACCAGTTTATTCGAGCGCATTCGTCATCAGAAACGAAACTAAACCTACCGTTATAACTCATAAAATACTCATATCAGACGGAAAGTGCATAGAAGAAAACTTGTTTATTTTGATTCAATTAATTAGGTTCAGGCACCAAAAAGTGGAAAATCGATAGGCTGTCATATCCTTGAAATTTACCAAGTAATAAAATATACACATAAAATAGCAATTCTCTTTCAAACACAACTGTCAATACACATAAAAAATTAATTTAAATTATATTACATATTCCATAGCTAACGTAATGATACAGATTTGGACTTACACTGTCGGTATATTGTCAAGTACTTTTTAAATCCTCGAGCAGAAATTTTTGTCTTGGACTAAGAAATAACAAACTACATGTAGAAACAAATTGAATTTCTATTTCTTACCATCATAATCCATGATTTTCACCAGAATAGATTACCACTTCGACAATACAGCATAAATGCGACTGTCCACTTCACCGCATCGTTTATATAAGTGAGGCAGTTGGCAGGCAGACAAAGGCATTCAGGCGACACCGACGGGAGACGATAAGCGAGCAAGTCGTTCGAACAGTGACTCATCAAGTTCCGAACACGTTCGAACGTCGATTACAAATTAATAACATCAAACTATTTTATTGAACCATTTTCACGAATTGTGTGCATTTCTTATCATGTATTTACTGAAAGATTTGATTTTGCAATATGCATTACAGCTTAAATTGCACGTTACCCTTCAAATTATTCAATCAGGCGAGCATTGCTGATGACACGGCTGATGATTAGATTAAAACGATAGATTAGCGGTTAAGATTAGATTAGAGCATCATCAAAAAGAATAAGGGAATGAAGATACATGCAGTACATCACTTAACTTTCCTTCATCAGGGATTAAATAACTACCAGCTCACCTTAACTAACATCTGCAAAGCATAAACTGAGCAGCTGTAATTGCTGCAAAGAAAAAAATTCTTGCTTTCTTAGAAATAAAAATTGAGATAAGGATTATCCTCGTTCTACACACTTTTTTAAATAGTTTGGCCCGGAATATCTTACCTAATAATACCCTTGGTGTGTTAATTTACGTTTGTTCAGTATCCGCTTGTTCCGTTTCTCTGTGACGCTTATAAGGATGCTCAATTAATGACCGTATCAGTAATATGAGTTTCACCAGTGCACATGTACAATAATATTTTAATCGTTAAGATGAACACGTTTGTTTGTCATCTACACCTGGAAATTTTATTCAATGAAAATATTGACTCCCGTCATTTTTAAACGGGCTTGTTCCGCTTGTTCCGTTTCTCTGTGACGCTTATAAGGATACTCAATTAATGACCGTATCAGTGATATGAGTTTCACCAGTGCACATGTACAATAATATTTTAATCGTTAAGATGAACACGTTTGTTTGTCATCTACACCTCGAAATTTTATTCAATGAAAATATTGACTCCCGTCATTTTTAATGTACACTAGAAAATAATAAAATATAACAGCTTCATGCACACGTATTTGAATGAACTAAAATTCGAAAAATTAAAACAACTCAGCGACTTAATTCTTCCTGCACTGAACACAGCTACTAAAACTTTCATGTTAACTTCATTTATGAACAGATATCAGCATATCAAATAAAAATAGTTATATTTTTATAGCATAATGCACTAAATTCCCAACTTCACAAAGATAATTTATTTGGAATGTTTATGATCAAACACTGTGTTATGTACAAGCCATGAAATTTACTTCAGCGTAAGAAATAGTATTTTTGTGATAGATGTGTATTTTCTACTATCTTATCCAACACTCTAGCATTCCTTGAAAATCATTTATGAGGGGATTATAACAAAAGTTTATTTTAAAATCAGCCATGCGAGAAGTGTGTTCAGTGCGATTAGCGCGCACCACATTCCTTGGATAAAATCACTAAACCTTTTTCTTTGTAAGCACCTTCGTTTATTCTCGCTCATCATACTGTCAAAAAAATTGTTGTTAGTGTGCTATTGTATCGGCTCTTATTACTAGAGACCGGACGTTTAAGCACTATCAAATATGACGAAATAGCTCGAAAAAATAGCATTTATAGCACAAAAAAATAAGCGCTAATAAAGCAGTTTCATGACTTTATTGATAAATGCTTATAGCATAATATGACAAATCAGACCAAAAGACACAAAAAGCATTTATTAAACATGAATAATATAACACAATACAGTGAACGAACAATCACAAGAAACAACAAACAAACACTACCATTTGCTTATTACAGCTATTCACAAGTTTTCTTACATTGAATTATTAGCAATATCTTCAAATTTTTAAATGTAAAGTTGTGCCTTTTATAAAAGAAAATATATTTGAAAACAGGAAATGTTCTTTCAACTTCTGTTGAAGTGACAGGAGCATATTTGAAAGCTGTAATTTGTTGAGGGTACATGGCTATCGAAACTTCACATGGTTTTCCTTCGAAAATGTCAGCTATTTTAACAAGAATGTCTAAATTTGGATTGCCATTCACAACCATTTCACATTTCACTCGTACACCATCACCCTTTGTTCCTGAAAGGGATGAAAGTTCTTGTATTACATTTTCAAATAATGAAATAGAATCTACGATGGGCCTGTTGCGGGCTTCTAGTTAGGTGATTGCTTCCGGTAGATTTCTGAAATGAGTCGCAATATATGCTAAGTCTGTTTTAACTAAGTCTTTTCCAAGTAATTCTTTAACTTTTCTTATTGCTGACGAATCTTCACTGCTTGAACTGTTCATTACTTGCAAAAGAACGTCAAAATTGTCAGAATATTAAAATACGGCGGACAACCAAGTACCCCATCGCGTTACTACTGGTAGTGATTTCAATGGAAGGTTAGGAGCAACACTTTCAAGTTTTTGAATTCTGGAGGGAGCTTTGAGGAATATCTTTTTCCCGTTGGCAACTAGTTTGTCAATTTCTGGAAAAATTTCCAAAAAGTACTCAGCAACTCGGTGAAGAGCTTGCGCTAGGCACGTGACCTGTAACATGCGAGGGTAAATCACCTGCAGCACAGTAGCTGCTTTCTTCATGTATGCTGCTGCATCTGTAAGCAGCAGCATTACTTTATCAAATTTCATACCATCCGGCCAAAGTACTAAAAGAGCTGTAGAAAAAACTTGGGCTATCGAAGAGCTATTTGCTCTTTCAACTTGTTCTGATGTAAATAAGTGGATGTTGGATTATTTGTCAGCATTTAGTGAACCCACAACAACGTTCACAACAAACCTGCCTTTTGCATCAGTGGTTTCGCCGATTGATAGCCAGATGTAGTTTTCACCAATATTTTTTCTAATTTGCTCTATTGTTGCACTGTAACATTTCCCAATATAATTTTTACGCAGCGTTGATTCGTCTGGGACACTTCTTTTAGTATACAAATTTAAGAAGCTTCCCATCGCGGGACTTTGAAGTTTCCATAATGGGATTCAGGAGTCCACAAAAGCGTTGCAAAGGTCTTTACAAAACTGCGTCAAAGAAGAATATGGAGTTATTAAGTTTGATGTTGATAGGGTGGACGAAGATTGTTCAGATAGATTGTCAAGTGTTGATGCTTCTTCTATTTCTGATGCATTTACAGCAGCCGTAGTTCTTTGTCGTTCTTTATCTCTTTTATGTTTAGCTGAATTTACATATTTTTGTACATTAAAATTTTTTGAAAAATTGACATCGCATTGGCGAAGCAGGCAAAACAGGTTTGTTCCCTTTTGTGAGAAATCAATGCTGCCAAAAGTCATCACTAAATTTAGGAGGTTTACATTTGTTGACACAGGAACCTTCGGCAAATTCCACCTAATGTCACTTAGGTGCCAATCTATCCTGCAAAAGTAAGCAAACTCATTTTAAGTGAAAAAGAAATATGGTCATTACCAAGTTAGCTTCATTCCGCAATTTTCACAATTTTGTTGCCTTATTTGTTTAAAAAGAACCATTTTAAGACTTTTGTCATGAATAACAATTTGCTCCCAAATGCTTAGTTTCCGAGACGTTCAACTTTGAAGTTCAAATTATATATTGTATAATAGTGATGAACAGGATACATTAAAATGATTCATTTTCTAGAAATAAGGCAATAAAATTGTAAAAATTTTAGAATGAAGTAAACTTAATATTGATCAGAAATTCGCAACATAAAATAGGATATGAAAGAAGGGACAGCAGTAGGCACGAAACCCAAAGGTACACGCACAATAATGGATCAGCTACTTCGTACAGGGACAACAAGAACGCTGAAACTTTAAGCTACGTACGTATATAATGCCTTGGTGAAGGGACATACGCACTTGGTACGGACCCATTCACAGATCAAGATCAAGTGCACGACTGCCGGAATAAGATATATATCATCACACACCCAACTGTAGGAATAACATTATTTCTAGGTATTACGTGTGGGAAACCTACAATTTAACTTCTGCAGATAATATGCCATGTGGAGAAAGACAGACGCAGAGAAAGCGAGAGAGGGAGAGAGTGGGAGAGAGATGATAAGAAAACTTTAAGTAGTAACTTATTATTTTAATCCAAATATTATTTGTAAGTTAAATCTACGTCTCTCTCTCTCTCCCTCTGGTTGGCGCATGGTGTACGTTTCTTGATATAGACAGAAAAAGAGAAAACCCTAATAAATTTATACAGAAAAAAAGATGCAATTTCAATAGTAACACAGACATACATACATACAGTGTAGAACTCTCTAGTATCACTTGCCAGCATGGCATGGAAATTACTACCGAGGTGTACAAATTACCCTAAGAGGCGCTTGCCGTCATACCTGCTTTTACATGCATTTATAGAAATATTAGCAAATGTATAACGCAATCAATTGCTAAATAAGCATTTATATGAAAAATAGCATTTAGAAGCAAAATAAGCATTTTCTAGCCGCTATAGCATTTATAAGCAAAATAAGCATTTATAGCATTTTGCTTGAAAATCCGGTCTCTACTTATTACTGTGCTATCGTATCAGCTCTTATTACTGTGCTATCGTATCAGCTCTTTTTTCTGTGCTATCGTATCAGCTCTCATTACTGTGCTATCGTATCAGCTCCTATTACTGTGCTACCGTATCAGCTCTCATTACTGTGCTATCGTATCAGCTCCTATTACTGTGCTACCGTATCAGCTCTCATTACTGTGCTATCGTATCAGCTCCTATTACTGTGCTATCGTATCAGCTCTTATTACTGTGCTATCGTATCAGCTCTTATTACTGTGCTATCGTATCAGCTCTTATTACTGTGCTATCGTATCAGCTCTTATTATTGTGCCATCGTATCAGCTCGTATTACTATGCTATTATATCAGCTCTGCTCGCGATAGCCATGTGCTAGCCGTCGTGCGGCTGAGACCCGGGTTCGAAACTCGGCGCTGGCGGTGGCGATTTTCTCTGTTGGGTATAGGAGATAAATTCCAAGCACAATACCCCACTCTACCCAGGTGTCTGAAATGGGTACCGGTCTTGACCGGGGGAAAGCGTCATGGCGTCCTGGCGTTAGTCATAAGGCATTTGAAAATCCAATGAACAAGGTGATATGTAACAGGCTTGATTGGGAATAAAGCATCCGTAGATGCCTTCATTATTATTATTATTACTGTGCTATCGTACCAGCTCTAATTACTGTGCTATTATATCAGCTCTTATTACTGTGCTATCGTATCAGCTCTTATTACTGTGCAATTATATCAGCTCTTATTACTGTACTATCGTATCAGCTCTTATTACTGTGCTATTATATCAGCTCTTATTACTGTGCTATTGTATCAGCTCTTATTACTGTGCTATCGTATCATCTCTTATTACTGTGCTATTATATCAGCTCTTATTACTGTGCTATCGTATCAGCTCGAGTGTCAACGTGAAGGACATGTCCAACGTATTTCTGTATCAACGTTTGAACTTTTTTTCACGTACGAGTTTTAGATCCCTTTGGTCACCGTGGCCGAGTGGTAAAGAACGCGCCCTTCACGGGAAGGTGTCGGCAGTTCGTATCCCGGCAGAGCTGCCCGGTGATTCTTCCTGTTGGGAAAAGAGAGAACTCAGCCACAATTCCCCACTGTCAGGCTATTGTCGAAGATGCCGACTAGTGCTTTGTAACTTAACAGGAGGGAAAATAATTCTCCTCGCACAACTAAACTCTCGTATCACAGATACTTGAGAAGCATATATCCGTCTCAGATTTGAAAATTTCAACAGCTCGAATTTCATTTCGGCTCTAACTTTCGACGCCTGCATTTCTAGCGTGAAAAGCTCCATAGCTAGAATTCGTTCGGCTCTAAAAACTCGAAGCTTGATTAGCTCGTAGCTTATTCATCTCGACTCAAATTTACAAAGCTTGAAAAACCAGCTCAAATCTTCAAACCTTGTAACCAGATCGGACTCCGAAAATTACCGAATAATATTCGCAACTTGGAAACTGTTGAAAAACCCTCGCCTTAATAAAATAATTACTCAGCAACTGACTTCTCTCATATCCCTGAAAAATCAGGAAGATTCTCCGGAATAAAAGCCTCGGAACTTACGGCCCTCAGAACCCTAAAATAGGGAAACTATAATCGCTGGCTCCAAAGAAGGACCAGCCAAATAAATAATCTATAACTGGCACCCAACGTGGATCTGCCGAAACAACTATCAAACTTTTGGCGCCCAAGAGGATACAGCCAAACCAAATAACTAACACCCACTCTACCCAGGTGTCGGGAATGGGTAGCGGATTGACCGTGTGTAACCGTCAGTCCGTCAGTGTGTCTTGGTGTTAGTAATAAGACATTTGAAAAACTAATGAATAAGATGACATCTATCAGGCTTGATTGAAATAAAACATCTTTATCTTCATCTTTCGCTTCTAACTTGTATCGAGCGAAGAGATCGCATTTTCACTGTTACTTACATTTGATTCAACTTATGTCATATATATCAACATACATATTTGCGATATCATTTCCTTCAATAAGATTTAAAGAATTCTAAGGTTGATTTGTGAAACGAAATCACTTTCCTTTGGTATGGAGAACTGACCATTCTTGGGTTTCATGCCGTCCAGATGCAGTCTCAATATTGTACTCACACAATTAATTTTATTGATTCAGATTCAAGAGAGCAAAAACAAGGTGTGCTCGACACTACACTCTTGAATGGCATAAATGTCAATGGAGACCTTGCAAATCTAAGCCCTTCCAAAGCCCCCATAAAATGAATCGATATTAGTTACAAAAGTAGTCCATTCGTTAATGCCGCGCTGTCAAAACGCTCCAATATGATATTTATTAAAACGAACATGACACATTTCACACACGAAACTTGACAGGTGTCAAGACTTGACAGCAACTAAAGATATTCCAGTGTGATCCGGTATTAGAAATATTAAACCAAAAATTTTATTGGGACAAAAATGAGAATTACTGCAGCTAAAAGTTCTCTACTATGAACACAATTCACACTAATTGCTTTTACAGAGTTCGTCTATTTCACCAGCCAGACCATCGGATTATTGATGAGGATGATCACGCCATAAAACCGAGTGATACCCGAAGATTCAGAGAAACAGGACTGATATGAAAACTTCATTAACTTTCCAATAATATATTCATATGTACACCTACGCATAGAAATATTAAATATGATTAATGGTCTAGAAATCGATGGCTATTGAACACCAAGTTGTCAGTGGCACAAAGTCAAGGTGAGACTTCAACTCAATGACGGAATTCGCGCTCACACCAGCGAGTTGAATGGCTTACACCAATGTGTACACAAAACTCATAGTTACACAGGAATTATTGATTGATTATAAATTAGTTTTAGCCTGTCATCAACACAACAAAGATGTTCAAAGACAGGAAGAATGAAGGAGCCACACAGGAAGCCCAGTAAGAAAAATAAGGGTACAAGTACTACAAAGGCAGCGAAATTTTTACCAAAATTGCCATAATGGAATAGGTTTGACCCCCACTACCGAAGACGCTTGAAGAGAAACACCAGAAAACGGGAAAATAAAGCAAGCTGAACATAGTCTCAGAGGCTGTCGCGCAGTGACTTACCTAACGATACGTCAACACTGGTTCTGCCACAAGTTACTCTCAAATGATCACAGTAGCCTGATTCCAAAGCTATACTTTGCCGAAAAAACGTATAAGTATTCTTCAGTCAATCATTTCAGATATTCATTGATGCAGCAATAGAGCAAGAAGAAACAGGTGAACTTCCATCCGAATACATTATCCTGTTCAACTTGAAAACTACTTCCATAAATTTCAACCCAGGTATTCGATACTTTACTACCACATTAAAAATCTTAGGATTCACTCACATGCAACAACCATCAGCACATCTACTTTTCAAGCCATGCGATGTGAATGAAAATGAGATATCAAGCATATAAATTATTCACCACCAATTGTCACGCAGTAAATGTTAACAAGAGAACGGAGTAATCTTAACAAAATAAACCCAATTTCAGCTTTTTGCAACGCTGAATAATAAAGAACAATGCAAACCCACTTTAATTTGGATAACAGAGCTACTTAAGGTTAATGCAGTCGAATGAACATGTAAGTGGACATAAGCTGTCAAACTTTTTCACGGACACGGACGTTAGGTTAGATAGAAGATATCAACGCGTATACCATAACTGTCATGGGTTCTAACCAACGGGTTCAAGCACTATAGCTCCCCAGACAATCTTCTCTTGTCTCAGACTATCGGAATTTGTAATGTGGTAAAGCATGTTTGAGTTAGTTTTGAGGTACTTTTTGATTTGCACTCACAAAACGAGTTTCAAATTTTCACCAATTTAATATTTCAGTAATAGATGCAGAAGCATTTACTTCTGCCCATCCATTCAATCTTCCACCCGGGAGAAAATTCAATTTCCCACTCGAGCAAATTTGCAACACTATGTGTACAACTTGGTCAGTAAATTAGGCATGTTCAAGTTTGAAATCAATAATGATAATGGAATGTATTACAAGAGCAAGTCCGACTGCTAGAGCATTACAATGGTACAGCGTTGAGGAAGCTCAACACATATTACAGATTTACTGCAAAAGACGTCACCCTCAAACCTAAAATTACAATCAAGTGTTAAGTACCGAATAAATAACCAATGAGAGAATAACACCGCACACGATACGTTAACATAAAGTTCTGCAATAAGTGCTATTATTCCTTTTCTGAAGGAATTCTGGTGTTTTTTCTATGTTTTTAGAATGCTACAACCTCAGTCAACTCCTTTTGACTGATTTAACATTCATACAGAAGGACCGAGGTAGAATTAGACGAACATCAGCATTAGAAACGAAAAAGGCTTGCAACATTGCATGTGGCGCAGAAGGGGAATGTATGACAATGTATATCGTCTAATGGATCGCATTTGTTTTACACCCAACATATTTTTTGACTAAAAACAAAAGTGTAGGTAATAAGAGCAAAGTTGATGGTTGTATCAACAAAAATAATGTTATTTTATTAGAGATTTAGTCCAGAAAATAGAGTTCTTAACCAAACAGTAGAAATTAAATAAATAGGAAAACTGATATAAACCTCCATAAAACAACAGGTTCACAAATATCGGTCACTGAAGCGCATGACATCATTTTGCTCAGACATCGGCTCACACAAAGTGTCTCCTGCAGTCACGGAAGATAAGCCAAGACACTATAATGATACAGCACAACTACAGAACTTTACCCACATGAATTAGCAGCCTAATGCACCTTCAGTATGAGAGACATGGTATCTGAGGCACTTCTAAAGGAATGTACTGCTCACTCAAACTTCTTCAGCCTGCACAAGTACAAATTAATTCAACAGAATATTTTGATTTAAACTTGTTCAAATTGACTGTACTACTGGCCTCTAAAGATGGTAAATATATGCATTTTTTTCAAAAGCAACCCAAAATGAGCAATAGACCGATTTGGTTGTAACACTCTGACTTGCACCATTGAGTGCTCTGGCTGCCAACCTTAACTCAAAACGAATGTTTCAATGTAAGCTCATCAAATCAGACATTTGCAGCTTTTGATGCAAGTAAAAATATAGTCCAGACTCTGTTGATAATCTACCTATTCAATAATACACCATCAACTCGCCAGGGCCTCAGATTTTAGAAGCATTGCCCATAGACACGGTTCCTCAATGAAGAAATGTGTATAAACACCCACATTGATCTAAGTGGAAGATTATTTTGCTGCAGTAACTAACTGACAACTGGATGACTGCTAGTGTTTTCTTACTAGTTACTTAAAGAAACAAATATTGATTTGATTGAATTCAATTATATTGCTTTGGCATGAGAATATTAAGTACATAGAAACATGGTTCCCTGCTTCAAACACTGACCCTTATAAAGCAATCTTTTACACTTTTTTGTGAAGACTTCAAATCTTGAAACAGACCATTACAACATCAACAAAACTGGATAAGACCTGTGACCTTAGTTTCAATAAAATTCTGACCTTCCTCCAAAGCAATAACTTCTAGGAATAACAAAGCCAAAGGTAAATATAGCAGCACTCAATTCTGAGAGAAAGTTGCCGATCTGCCAAGTATGAGGAACGCATGACTGCAGAATGTTGTTATTTCAGCCTTGGCTGACGTTCAACTCCACCCGTTCAAAATTTAGTCTGGGATAAAAATGTGAAGGCAACCAGTTGTTCATGGAAGACCAATTCTCAGGTGTCTACTTGAATGAAGCTTGTAACAAATCTGTGACAAATGTATTCACTACTGAAACATGATTTGACTCTGGCAAATTTGGAGGAAATGAGAGGGGGACTAATAACTTAATGACTTGAAGAAAGAGGTGGTCTTCCAGTACTTCACAATAAAATTAAATAATTTAATGACTTAGCAGAAACATCAGTAAATGATTTATAGCAGTTAAATAAGAAAAAAACTGACTTTGTACTCCTCATATAAATTACACCAATATAAACATGTTTGAACATATTGCATATCAACTCCACATAAACAGAGATGGATATGAATGAACAGAGACCTACGATGAAGAACTATTCTCTTGTTGCATCTCTTCCCTGGCTTTCTTGTTCTCTGCGAGTATCTTCCTGAGTTCATCAACGATGCTGTCACTCCTTTCTTCCAGGGAGTCCAGAGCTTTGTTGATTGACTCCATCTTGTCAACTAGGGCTGCCACTTCTGAAACAAAAATATAGGTTTAGATTCATAATAAAAATTAACTTCGCATTATTTAAGGCCAATTTGTGTTTAAAGAAAAGAAACATGCATGACATCTTCAACAAGAATGCATAAATAATTATCATATTTTATATGTGTTCAAGTAGCAGAATAATAAGTACTTTTTTCTTTAATTTTTGTTATTTTCTTCAATTCTAAAAAATATAAGACTGAAGAGGTTATCTGTACCCTATGATAACAGTAGGGATATAATTAAAACACTAAGAATAATTTATACATATGGTTCAACAGATAAAGTAGGACACTTATAACAATTGCAGTCATGGGAATAGCCTGGATACAATGCTGTCAGTAACATCCAAGAAGGCAACAATACATATAGAATCTTTTTCCCATGCACCTAAAATAATTTTTGACTTTTTGAGAAATTCAAAAATACTTAAATTGAAACAATCTTTGTTGCATAACTAATGGTCCATCTTACAAAAAATGTAAGTAAAGCACATATGTGTATGCAAAGCAAATCTGTGGAGGCACAAACAATTCTAGTAAAAATAGTTAAAGATGAATTACAAAGAACATACCAAAATTTTAAACAACATTGCTGTTCTTGATATATATATTTGATAACAATTGGAAAGCACTTTAAAAGCAAAGTATTTTTGATAATAATAATGATGACTCAACAACAGCAACTGTGCAACAAAAAGGTAAGAAAAGAATTGCCTAAAAATTGAGTCTAACAATGGTTACAAAAGCTTAATATAACAAAGAATATCAAAGTATATGAGAGTATGGGTTACTAAGTTCCAGGTCAGAAAAATTTGCACACAAAATCAGAGAAGTTTTTTTTTTCTTTTAATAATTTTTAGGATAAATAATTAGTGAGTTATTCATATAGGCTAATGGGGCATACTATTTGTATGTCCTATGACCTCTATATATAACTATAAATAAAAGTGCCAAGATACACGTCTGAAATAAGGGTCAATGTGAAGTTTAATGCAATCACGGAAATTGATAATTATATTTCAAACAATCACTAAAGGAACCCATTTAAGAACGTTTTTCACGAACGACATTATGCTCGCTGATGCGTTATTTTTGAATAATTAAACTTTGAAGGTGGTCTTCGCGCGCCCAAGGAAGCGAGCGTAATTTAATCAAAAACGGAAGCTAACCCCCTATTACAAACGTAAAGAGGTTGGGTCGTGAGGGGTAGCCACAGTTCTTTTAGTGAAAAGTAACTACAAATAAAGCTTCTAAACCACCCATTAGGGTGATGACCGCAATCTTGTTTACATCGGGTCTAACATGGCGACCACCATGGGCGCCGCCATCTTGGACCCGATGTCAACAAGGTTGCGGTCGTCACCCTAATGGGTGGGTTAGAAGCTTTATTTATAATTTTCACTAGAAGAACTGTGCCTCCCCCTCACGACCCAACCTCTTTACGTTTGTAATAGCTTCCGTTATTAATTAAATTCCGTTTCACGCGCTCGCTTCCTTTGGCGCAAAGGCCAACTTCAAAGTTCAATTATTCTAAAATAACGCATCAGCGAGCAGAATGTCATTCTTGTAAAACGTTCTTAAATGGGTTCCTATAGTGATTCCTAAGATCGGAATTTTCATTTTCCGTGATTGCATTAAACTTCACATTGACCAAAATAAGAACTCGGGATATACATGGTAAATGTTATTCAAGAGAAAATATTCAAAAGTACTCTATAATAATTGCTGTCAGTTTCATCAGCAACATTATAAAATATCATACAATACCTAAATGATTACATATAAATGTTCAAATCAAGCTTTGCTGAGTTTAGTGCTCATAAAAAGCATTATTACAGGACCACACTGGAAAAAAATAAGTCCGGCTAGTAATCGAGGCTATAAACAATAACCAAAATTATTGCTGATGTTGGATGCATAACAATGAATTCAAGAGACAGAACAAACAAATTGTCAGAAGCTCATGTTGATTGAATTTTTCCATTCCCGTTTACTCGGTAAGCTTTTCCTCACCTCCATCTTCTAATTCTTCATCGTTCTCATTTAAAGATCCTGTTACGTTATTAATATTATTCAGGGCTTGAGCTACTTCTAGTATTTCTTCCTCCATTTGATTCATCACAGCTTCGTTCTCTTCTTCCTCTTGATTATTTTCTTCTGGTTCTCCAGTATTGTTGCGCATATCACTTTTCTTGTCTAGCTTCATGTTTACTCCTTCGCTGCACGCATCAACTTGCTCACTCGAATCAGTATTTTTCGTCGCTAGTTGGGAAGAAGCTTCAAACATTGGGGCGATCAGGTGACTTATTATGGTTGCAGACGTTTTCGTACATGTTACTAAGCCTTTAGATGAAGGAGTGGAAAATATTCTACAAAATAAGGTATGGGATTGATAACTAACCACTCGATATGATTGCAGGCTGAAGGATACATGATGCAATGGTATAGACTTTGAACAGAAATTTTTTGATCTAGGCATTTAAAAATCTTGACAAAAAGCATATAAAGCAAAATCACGACCGAAGAGTCTCAGAAAAGAAAAGCACATTGACAATCCTTCCTGATTGCGTTTGAAGTTAAAATAGCAAAACATATCCATTACCGTTCTATATGAAATTTCACGAGAGGGAAAATGCATTATTTTCTAGCTTAAATTATAAAGTCTGAATTGTTTACGTATTCCTCATGATTGCTCTCCGTGGTACAGTGGTTAAGGGATTAGCCTTGTATGTTGGAGACGAGGGTTAGCATCCCGGCGCTGACGCGGAGATTTTCCCCGTTGGGTATGAGGGAAAGCTCAAGCACAATACCCCACTCAATTCAGGTGTCGGAAATGGGTACCGGCTTTACGGGGGAACCGTCATGGTGTCCTATAAATAGGTTTAGTTATAAGACATTTGAAAAACCAATGCTTAAGATCAAATTTATCAGGCTTGATTGGAAATAAAGCATCCCAAAGATGCCGAAGTTTTTTTCCTGTAGCGAGAAACGACAAGGGAAAAAGGTAAACTCTGTCAGAAAAGGTAAACTCTCTCTCTGTCAATTTTAGTTATTAACGCTAATAAACTTCAAAACAGCGTGAAAAATGATGAAATTTCTATCAATGAAGAATTTTTTATATATTGCCAGATTGAGGCATTATAACTCGAGGCATTCAACAAGATCGTTTACCGTGAGAAATAGCTTGGAAAATTAATACCCTGACCTCGTTAATGCCACAAATTCACTTCATTTTACCGTTATTTCTCTCCTGCTGCGCAGAACATGATGTTATACAAATATAGTTGAAATAATGCAGAAATTTAACGTTTTTTAAAATATAGAAGGTTTGTCGCACAGTCAAAGCTATATTACTTGCAGAAGAAAAAATATGTTTTATTTCAATCAATTTGGCGCATGATATATTCAGTAATGGATTTCTTAATGCCTGGTGAACAAAGGCGAGACCCAATGACGTGTGCGCCTGGTCCAGGCTACTACTCTCTTGAGTCAGGAATACGGGGTTAGCCCTTTTATTCTGAGGAAAACTTCTAGTAATTACCCTTAGTCGCATTCAATAAGCCCAGCCAGCTCTTTAGCCTCTAGGAAGCAACACTTGTCTCAACCTCGCTCCGCTCACGTAGGAGCTCTTGAGGTTCCCATCTCGGCCGGGTTTTTAACTATTTAGCGTGGTATGCAAAATACCGCATATAAGATATGCCGTATACCGTGCAACTTCAGCATCAGTACAGTTGGCCACGTGAGTCCTCTAAACAATTTCACCAGCTATGTCACGTGGCTTACTCAAACCCACTCAACCTTATAAATTCCTGTTGGCAACTAAACCACTACGACAACGCCAATTGTTTAATTAAAAGTCCGTATCTCACGTTTCCACGTTTTAATCACAGTTAGTTGAAAGTTCGGCATCTGGTACATAAATCCATAACAGGAGATTAGGCTGTGCATCTTTGCATTTGACGTTTAGAATTAAGTCTGCGCATTGAAGTCTTGTCCGTGTATTTAATGAAATAAGAGGTCTCATGGAAAGATTGAAGCGCTAACAATAGAATAACTGTCTCATTATCATCATGTTGAAAAGGAGTCTTCTTATAGTTCAAATCGTCCTTTCCATTTAAGATATAATGATATTTTTGGTCCTCCAATGGAGTTTTAAGCAAGAAATTTATCAAAGTTACGTCGGAATTACGGTTTCTAAAAATTTGAGCATGTTACGATAGGTTACAGTTGAAATTTACAGAAAAGTTTTACCGTAATTCCAAAGAGTGCTCTACATATTTATTGGTTAGACAGTCATCAGGAGTTCCTATGAAACTCTTCTGGCTGTAAGTAAAGCATTTGTATCTTAACACTTCGTTTCCGCGCAGAGAAATAGGAATGCCAATTTTAGACAAAAAATTCAGAGTTAATGAAAAGGGAATACGATATAATTTTATAAATTTTTTATATCTAAGTGTTAATTAATTTCTATATAATTGAACCTCGGTTAATGTGATCTCATGAACGAACATTTTAATTGACAGTTATTCGTTAAAAAATTAACCTTTGGTGACATGGCTTTTCCCATTCTCCGTAAGTTAAATAAGTTTTTATGGGATTTTTTCCTGGTTTGTACCCACACAAGTTCTGACTATTATAAGCGTCTCAGAAAATTGTACTACATACTACACCCAACATCTGAATATAAAAAACTCGCTTAATACTACTAAGCCGAGTTTTAAGCTCACATCTCCTGCCTACTTCTCAAACTGATTGACAATGTGTATTAGATGATTGCATTAGAATCAATGGACTTCGTAGAGAACGACGCTTGAGATCAATTATTGCGCTGTGCGTAGTCAAGTGTTTGAAGAATGACTAGCAGGTTGTGGTTCAGCAATGAACAACTCGTCCGTCGGTCGCTGGAAAACTCCCTGATTTGTTGACCAACGTGAGAAGGAGAGCGTAATGAGGTTCAGCGTGTGCTCGTTAGACAAGACGATTTTATTGCTCAAGTCATCGGCCAACTCATTTTTCCTTAATGATGATCATATCTACAGTAATGTTCGTTGTGCTGGCAAGTGATTGAAGGCGCCCACGCTGTGACGATGCCTTTGACTGAGTGTTCTGAGAGTTCAAGGCTGGCTTGGGCGACTGAAATGCCTGTAGATGGTCGAGAAAGTCGTCATGTTGCAATTTTGAATCATGTTAGCGTGAATTAGGGTGGAATTCCATAAAAAGAACAAGCTATTTTTTTTATAAAAAAACAGGGAGGCAGAGTCGCGACATCTCTACCACTGGGAGGCAGATTCGCAGTTGACATCTTATGATAATTCAAATGTTTGATATTCGCCTTGGATGAAATTTAGCCCTGATTCGGATCCAAATAACCGAACTATGTGCAGTTAGTGACACGAAAAAATCGAAAATGAGGGTGAAAATAAAAGTTCCATCTTTTTAATAAAGCCCCAGGATTTATGTTTCATAGTATCTGCGAACTTTTTATATTACCATAAAAATTGATTAAAATCAACTTTCACATCAACAAGTTCTATTATACCAAGCAAAACAAACACACAATTAAAGTTGGCTCCCGAGGTATTTGAGAAAATTACTTTTCTCCGTCCGTAAAAAAAATACATTAAGTCAATGGGATTCTCACAGGGACCTAGATAATCCAAAATAGACGCCGATGTTCCGCCCGCTGCAGTTCTCAGGCGGCCACCAGCACCAATCAATGCGCAGCGCCGCTCAGTGACTCGAAGGAACGCGGATCTCAGTAAAATCGACTGCATTGATTCAGCAGGAATGCTGACTCTCTGACGACGATAAACGTTTGATCACCACTTTGCTTTGGTCATCAATGAAGTTTTAAGCAAAAGTGGTAACCACAATAAACGTTTGTTCACCACTTTGCTTTGGTCATCAATGAAGTTTTAAGCAAAAGTGGTAACCACAATAAACGTTTGTTCACCACTTTGCTTTGGTCATCAATGAAGTTTTAAGCAAAAGTGGTAACCACAATAAACGTTTGTTCACCACTTTGCTTTGGTCATCAATGAAGTTTTAAGCAAAAGTGGTAACCACAATAAACGTTTGTTCACCACTTTGCTTTGGTCATCAATGAAGTTTTAAGCAAAAGTGGTAACCACAATAAACGTTTGGTCACCACTTTGCTTTGGTCATCAATGAAGTTTTAAGCAAAAGTTACTCAGTCTTTGAATTAAAATTACTTGGCAATAACAATATGGATTACGCTGACAGATTGGTAACACCTACGTAAAGTTGAAATTTTCTGTAGCATTGACGTTGAACTTGAGGGTTAAAATATCGAGCTGAAATAAACAACGAGAAATACCGTAATAGGAGTAGCAATAACAGCAGTAAAAGATCTTTACAAAATAAATCCAACAGGAATCTCTTTTGATTCCTATATGTATGTATCTGTCGAACTCTTCATTTCCTCAGAGAGCAGGGCATAAATTGACTCCAGTGTAACATGTCTTCAGTTTCCACCACGGCACTCATGAAAACAAATAGATAGAAACTGTTTTTCTTGATATTTCATTGAAGTTGTTTCACAAAAGTATACACGGAATGCTTATCTGCGTAGATTCAGTCAAGGATACTTTTTTCTAAGATTCTTTATCATTAGGAAAATCAGTCAAAAAAATATTTAGGTATCACTGGTAACATCCTACGAAACCATTAAACTTTAATGTATAAATATAATTATTAATATAAATTAATGTATAATGATAAATATTATTTAGGTATCACTGGAAACATCCTTCGAGACCATTAAATTTTAAAGTATCATTATATTTATTATTGCTTGCACAGCCTGTTTCACTTAAGGTTGTTTGATTTAAGCACTGTTTTTCTTTGTAACTCCAAGGCCTTTAGAGATTTTAAGATATGTTAAATTCGCTTCACACCTCCTCTGGTAATTGCTGAACCTTAACAGCAATTTTACGATGTTGCAGAATTTGATGAGTGAAGCTGACGTAACATGCCAATAGGAATGAACTTTTGATTGACTCACGTGAGTAAAATTCTTCAATGGAAAGCTATTTGAAGTTCAGTATTACGTTTGTGTAAGAAATCCCTCACAGTAGCTCGTCAAGTTGAGAACTTGACTGCAAATACGAGTAAAGCAAGCACCGTTTTCTTTAATCTGACATACAACAATTAACTGAAGAAGGTTTGAGTGTTGCCTGTGGGTAATGAGCTTCAAACTCAACAAGGCAACGAGAAACATAAAGGATGAATCTTTTTGTCGATGCAACAGCATGTTTATTGAGTAAATTTTTTCGTATCTGGAATTTTTAAATTCGCTTTTGGATTTCCAGGATTCTTACGGCTGATGATGGGTCCAGGCAAGAATCGTTCCTGCAAACTCATGTTATTAGTTTCAGAATATAGGACAGAATTGTTCCTGCTTTTAATTTTTTATCGAAGTTGCATTTTAAACAAAATATTCCTTCAATGACTCCCGGTGCGTACGCAAAGATGACATCTTTTGGCTTACATTACAGTGACTTCAGGTCTGGCTGTCTATTCCATAGGTTGAAAAGTTAAGAATTTTCCTTAAAAACATTGTTCTCTACCATGTTAAACTGTTAGGTACTAAGTGCAAAGACCATCAGATGTGTTCATAGTAAATGAAATTTGGGTTTAAAACACCGTGGATTAAATGTACAACTATTTCGTGGGTAAATGAAACTAAGGTTTCGGATACCGTAGACTAATTTACGATGCAGGTAGGTAAACTACAGCAGGTTGGCTTTTTCCGTGAACTACAGACGTAAAAAATAATCGATACCTGGACTGAGCACGAGTCTTTCTGACAGAATAGCCGATGACGATAAATGCTGCGTTTAGTAAAGCATGAAATTGCAATGACCTCGAAGAAAATTGACAGAGCAACACCCATTTTTAAAAATTGTAATAAAACTTACGTTACCAATTATGGACCAGTTCCTGTAGTACCAATTATTTCACTAATAATTATTAGTGAAATATCAGAAAAATTTGCATATAAACAGCGAACTCATACTTTGAACGAAGATAATTTCCATTTGTTAAACAATATGTTTTCTGTTTTGACCCATTTGAGCAGGAAAAAAATTAGAATGCAATGCCCACACAAATAATTCATTTATAAGTTTGAAAATACTTGAGATTTTAGACCTCTATAAGCTCGTCGTGCCTAATTTCATGACTAATTAAGTGGGCGAAAAAGACCTTAAACAGTTATCTGCACAAGCTAGCTATCAGGATCATACAACCAGAAATAGGAGCAAATTCATATTTCCTTATTACTCAAAAGCTCGGTCACTACACAGTATCCTCTTCATTGGAATCAAGTCATGAATTTCGATCCCACCTGTGATCTGAGAAAAAAGAAGATACAAAGTTTTCAAAACGAATCTTGAATATTTATCATCAAAGTAATGGTGAAAATATAGAATTGAGTCAATTTTTATTCAGCTGTATGATTCAACCTGATAAGGTAATTTACCATGTTTTAAGAAATGGATTTTAATCATTTTTTAAGAACATACTGCTTTCATTTGGTTCATTTTAGCCACAGTTATTAACTTAAAGATCGAATTCTGTGTGAACCTATTCATTGATGTCTAGTGTGCGACTAGGTTAAATTGTACTATATGCTGAACAGAACTGGACACCTTATAATGTTGTTGATGATAGGATGCTCTTATAATGTTGTTGATGATAGGATGCTCTTACATTGTTATTGATGATAGGATGCTCTTACAATGTTGTTGATGATAGGATGCTCTTATAATGTTGTTGGTGATAGATGCTCTTATGATGTTGTTCATGTTGAACTTATTAAGGCCGACAAGTACCTATATTGAACTATTTTGATTCTAATAGCCTTCAGAAACAACAATCACTATAGGCAAGCAAATTATTCATGTTGTCCAAGAACGTCTCTGCTATCATGGCAACGGTTATTTTTACACCCACAGATTACAAGCATGAGGCTAAAAAGAGAATAAAAAATCGGCTCCAAAACAACAAAGTGCGTTCAAAAAGAGTGAAGGTACCATAATTTCTCTCCATAAAACTGAATGAATTACTATATTTGAAGCCAGTCTTGTTGTGTTCAAACCGAGTGTGTTCAAAAATAGGGAAAAATTAAGACTTTCTTGTAATAAACTTGATGGAATTACCAAAGTTGAGCCAGTTTTGGGTATTAGATTTTCTTTACTTCATTTTCCTAGGGAACTTCAGCGCGGTCGATAAAATAAATTATTACACCGAACCGAAGAAGTGATAAAAATTGAGGAATAAACACACAAATACATCGAATTGTTTATTGCCCCAAAAATTGCAAGCAGTAGAATCATACCGAAGTGCTGGTAAAGCCATTTCGAATCAGTACTTGGCATAGATCCATAGCTAGCGTCTTAGAATTACTTGGCGGAACTCAATTAAACAAGAACCGACTTGCTGCTCACACTGCATTCAGTGTCTAAGCGACGTTTCTTGCGTACAGCAATTTGGTTGCGATTGCAGAAGGTGAGACGTTGAAGTGTTTGAACAAAAGTGTGAATATATGTAAATGAAAGTACCATACGGTAGCTACAAAAGTGTTACTTGGTCTCTGAAGAATACGAAAGAAGTAACTACAAAAGTGTCATGTAGGAGTAACGAACGTGACTTCCAGTATGAAAAGTTTTACATTATCAAAACAGATTTAATTTTCTGACAAATTAATATACTGTGATAACTGTGATATCTTCGAGTATCAGTGTGTCGTTCAGGAGCCATAGAAATAATTGAATCGATTTTTTCCCTCTTGAAATAGGGTTTAAGTTTCAACCATTAAATAACCTGTTACAGTTCGTTAACAAAAAAAATGTAACTTGGCATCGGGAAGTAACTGACGCGGATATTAATTTGGAGCACATTCTAGGAAACAACGCCTATATCTATAGAGAAGCAATAGCAAGGAAAAAAATTGTAGAGTGAAACGTAATAGTTTTAAATATAGAGCATCATTCGACTGACAAATACAGCTAGCGCGATCAATGGACATCCGAATGAGCGTATCCATAAATTCTCCGTGCGATTCTTAATTCAATAAAAAGACGATACAATATCTTCGAAGGTTGTTTTAATGCGTGTTGGGTATGTTGTTTTCGTACTTATTTTGCAGCTTGGCCTAAGTACCAGCATTTGGTAGTTCATTCCTGAGAGAGATTGTATGATAAATTTCGTTTATTTGCGTGAACAATTTTAATTCTTTACCAGTCCGCCCTTACTCATAGACCTACAGACCAGCCAGAGCAATACCTACAAGCACGAGTCTTCATTGTGGACTTTGAGAATACGTCGTAAGACCAACACAGCCACTACGAACTACACACACACACACACATGTATATATATATATACATATATATATATATATATATATATATATATCGTAAAGGATGTAATAACATCAGCAAAGTTATCTTTAGACAGCTTAGTTCTTGTATAGCTACTAAGAACCACTCTTAAAGAGCGTAAAAACAACATCATAGTTATCATCAAAGTATCTTGCAAAACTACTAAGAACCACACCTAAGGGGTATAATAACAACATCAAAGTTATCAGCATTTGGAGAGGGAAGTTCTTTTTTAACTACTAAGAACTCACCTAAGAGGTGTAATAACAACATCAAAGTTATCTTGCATAACTAGTAAGAACTAAACCTAAAGGGTGAAATAACAACATCAAAGTTATTTTGCATAACTAGTAAAAACTACACCTGAGGGGTGTAACAACGATATCAAAGTTACATGAGAGACCGGCAGCTCCGGCAAAGCGCTGTACCAGACACCCCGGAGCAGAGCTGCTGCTGCAGCCGCTGCACGCTCGTCAAGCGAGACCAAAACGCAAAGAAAGGCCCAACGCGATTTGACGGTGATTGCCGGCAGCAGAACGCATCAGTTGCCCTGGCCCTGGAGCGCTATTGATCTCTGATTGTTGCTGCCCCATCTCCTCTAATTTGAATGAGATGCCCACGCGAGAGATGAGCTTGATCTCTTCAGTCGTGTAATCACCAAGACAGTAATTCCACGGGCATCATGAAGGCTTTTGTGACGCGCTGGTATTGCACGTCTGGCAACAGCAGTGCAAACAAGAGCTCGAAGTGTGCGGTGATATCTCACGACTAGTAACAGTGAAGATAATTACTACAGGGAGTGGTTCATTCCAGGATGATACATTCACATGTGTCTTTGATAACGCTAGTGCCTGATACTGATTTAGACGTGTTTTCTTGTATTTTATTTGTTTAAGATAATCGTGTCAATGATTTACAACTCTTCCGCTGGAAATTAACGAAAACACACAAGGAAGATCTCAAAAAAATGAGTGACTGAGTTCTAAAATCGCTGCTTTTCAAGCTAAGCCTGATCATCACATCCTAGAATACAATAATTAAAATTATCAGAAGCTCATGTCGAAGCCTTAAATTGTAATAGAGAAAAACAAATCAAACTTTAATAACTTTCGGTCATGAGGGTGCATATTTGAATTGAGAATAGACAAATTATTCCTCAATTTTTTCATAGCTCACCTCGATTGTTCCCTGCGTTGCATATGGGGCCACGTCGGAAAATTTCCTTTCGGCTCATGTCCAACATGACCGAAAACTATGATTTAATCAGAATATTATTCAACTGCTAAATAACGATGCTGGGAGACCTTCGTTAGCAGCGAAGGGGACTCAACCTGTCCCGTTTATTACGTCAGATAGCTAATTTTAACAAGAATTAGGTTTTAGACGATTGTTGAGTTCAGTTATGTTCATATTTTTCGGAACGCTAAAAATCCTCAGCTCGAAATTAAATCAAAATATTGCTGTAAACATCGGGGCCCTCTAGATAAGGTGAGGATTTTCACTTTTCACGGTAGAGATACACAACTCGCATGGTTATTTTGTTGCCACATATGCGTTGTTGAAATGCACAACTCACATGGTTATTTTGTTGCCACATATGCGTTGTAGAGATACACAACTCACATGGTGATTTTGTGGCCACATATTGCGTTGTCTGTGCAGTTTTTCACAGTGTCAAGAACTAAAACTTTCTATCAAAGTCAATTATAACTTTCTAGTCACGTCGGTGAATGACGCAATTTAGATTGATAAAAGTTGCTTGTCTTTGAAGGAATAACTATTTAGAACATCCTAATACCTAATCATGGTTTGCCTTTTGGCCTGATTACAATATGATTATGCTATACAGACCTAATCATGATAGGATTACAAGCAGAATAACAACTAAATCGGACTTGTATTACATAAGTCATCACGAGCATCACCTCGTACGCGACGCCCTGGATAGGAAGGAATGCGTTGTGCTCTTTCCTGGAACTGGCGTGGAGTAACCCAGAAGCGACGCCTGTGTGGCGCTGTTCCAGACGTCACTTGCGTCAAAATACGGGAAAGGCCTCACTTCACACTGGCTCATCCTCTTGTCGGGGCTTTGAAACTAGTATAATGGGCCGTGTAAGTTCATAATAGATCACAATTGGCCACTCTGCCACCATTGGCCCTCACCGCAGCTTGTGTCCTTGCTCATCTTCTCTCGAGCTCGCAAGTAATTGATGGCTGTCAGGCAATGGACACATTACGGAGGCATACAAAGCGCATTCGATGCGCACGCTCGAAATTCCTAGAATTTGTCGCCCGTCACAAAAATGAATGGAAATATGTTATCTTGAACGTCTGTTACTGTGAGTTCGACGAAACAATGGGGATTCCAAAGGCATTCCAAATACAAAATTAGGATAGACACAGAAAATTATCGCGACTAGCAGCAAGGACTTAAACTGCTCTGAATGAGCTCCAGTAATTTAAATCAATAATAATAAAGTCTCAGTGTTTGTTAGAATATTTATTTGAATAGGGTACGCATAATTATTAGCTCTCTGGTCTTGTGCGCATATTTCAAAAAAGGTAAAACGGACTCAAGCCTGATGGAAGTTCGTGGTCCCATGATGCAATTGTTGCGAAGAAGAAACTGGTCGCTGAGCCTCACGATTTTCTGTGTAAAGCTACCTCGCTGCGGAAGCTGGTCGCAGTCAATTGAAACAGCTGAACGCTCTCCGTTGAGGCAGTTTTTGCTACGCTAAATTCGCACAAACAATTTTTTAGCGAAAACTCGAACGGCTCAAATTGGGCAATGGTTAGAAAGGCAATAAAAAGTATCGGAAATAGCTAGAATGTCGTGATTCATTTGACGAGGGATTTTTAGAGAGGCAGTTCTTTAAAGCCAGGACACTCTACTGCCACTCCAGCCCCTCTCCAGTCGAGGCTTGTCAACTGAACAGTTGCCTCTCGAGCTGCCACCAAACCCAGGCAACAAAGCTAGCATTAGCCGAAGACCACCTTCTCTGCGATGTATAAAATTTGTCTACAAAACTCGGAAGTGGTTTTTGAGCATAAGTCGATATGTTGCGTTTTATGAGAGAGAGCTTGGTTGGTGCCTGAGGAGCTTTTTGCGTTGTTTGATAGTCTATAAAAATATAATTACACGATTACTGAAGTCATCTTGTTGAAATGAAACTTAATTCGTGTCTCCTTCGCTAAATGTATAAAAAGCTGTTATTGATAAAAAAAACTATATCGTACATAAACTATGTGTTAAGCTGTGGAGCAGCAATGCCCAAGTAATTGAAACAAACCAAACTGATTCGCCACCACTCAGCAGTGATCAAAAGCCCAACGTAGCTTTCGGGTTAAATTACGCCATGAAACAAAACATATTTACAATTTACGAACAGATTTCGGGTCTCTATACCATATACTTTGCTTTGACAATTTAAACCAAGTACATGCCGATGGTACGAGCATCCATTTGTCTTTCAACTCCACGAGAGCGAATTTGTTTCAGCGACATCAATTGGTGCAGGTTTGCCGAACCCTGTTGGTTACTGAACATTTCTACTTGGGCTCGATGTTGTAAGTTTGCATCGCTTTATTCTAACCAACCTTAAACAACTTCACTTGGAGGAGGTCAGCTTTTAAAATTTGCAATAATTTTGAAAGTGAAATGGCGGCATAATGTTAATCGTGGATTGTCTCATGAGAAAAATAAGCATCGCATTTTGGGTTATAACTCTAAAGTGATTGAAATTGCACAAAATGTAACCTCAATTCACCCGGATGCTTCTAGAATATGAATATAATTCAATTTTAGTCAGAAAAGTGACAGTCACGTACTCCTATCGTGATTGAAAAAATGATCTTTTATAATGAAAGTTGGAGCGCAAACCGCGTAACAAAGCGACATCGCTGCATTTCTTTCCACTCACAAGAACGTGAAAGTGACCGTCAATTGGAGCACATCATATCAGATGAGGCTTTATGATCAGATCAGGAGGTCTTCAAATCTTTTCTTTGTACGAGTCACACAGTGCGATCCAGAGCATGAGGTTACTCGGCTGCTGCTCTTCAATCTGTTTGACTCTCTTTATTGCGTCAATACGGCACCGGGTGATGCCGTCCAAAGCGCTTTCCCTCTCATGAATGTCCTCGCCAAAAATTGCGGTAACATCTGTATTATAACTAAAGCTGCTCAATTAATTTGATCACGTTTACTTTTTAGCGATTTCCCCCCATATATACGCTTCCAGTAAAACTTTGAAAGCAATTTTTAGATTTAAGGAGATGTTGAGAACTTTTTAGAGATTTCATAGGCTCGTAACTCGTAATTAGCAACCAAATTAGAATTTATTTGTATATTTTCATCGCGAACATGTTCATATGAAAGAGCATTGCTGATGAAAAAGTGAAATATACTCAAAGCCCTCTCAACTATTTCACTAAAACTCAACGATCATAGAGAAAAGCAACTATTGGAGCGTTCAATAAAATTCAAACTCAAATCTGGGTGGACAATGGCTTCTCGGAAAAATATTTCATGACTGAATGGAGTTCAAGTTGTATTGTGTTATCATAACGAGGTCACAATGAACCTGTTTGCTGCGCTATCGTCTGGATTTTTTTTGCAAGTATTTATAGAGAATGTGGGAATATTGTGTGTGTTGCAGTGTAAATCTACTGCGAGTGTTCATTGAAAATTGCTACACAATCGTACTTAACTATTTTTTACAAAAAGTGATCTGTAGATCTCATGGCCATATTGAAATAATATGGTGCGGAAATAAATATCAGTTTTCATGTTTCCTGAATAATTCATGTTTTTCACTGCATATTTTAATCTCGAATTCTTCCACAAGAAGTCCTGCGAAGGTCACCATTTTTATTACGGTGGAAGTCAACTTCGTCGTGTAGACTTGGTCAATATCACGTGACCGACTACACGTTCACAATTACTAGCAACCAGCTACACTTACACGCACACCAGCAGCCAGCAACTATGAGAAAACCACCAGCAACCGGCTACACTGACACAATCACCATACAGTAACCGGTTACAATGACGCAATCACTAGTAACCGGTTCTAGTACTGGGCAACAGCAACAAAAATTCTCAAAACCGCTCCTAATGTAAGAAGTACTGTATTTTAAGAGTTTTCATTTTTAATCGATCGATTAGAATCAAAATTTCAGTTTCTAGTGGAATGTGTGGCTTCTTGAGGAACCTGTCACACATTCGGTTTCAGAGAGCGACGGTTTTTCTAAAAAAATTGCATTTAGTTTGATAACTTCCGCTAAATACTAAGTTTCCAATTAAGTAACCAATTTTGTTAGTTATGCGTGGTTGAAAAATGGAAATGAGGCACTTCTTCTCTGAATAATTACTTGAAGTTCCATGATTTTTTCGTGGCATTAAAAAATCGTACACAGCTACTCTTAAACGGCACTGAAAAAAGCCGTGATGCAAAAATTTTGTTCTTAGCTCAGCTAATTTAATTTTAATTGCTCTTGAAAATGCTGGAAATCCTGCCGTGGTTTGACAACGTTCAACGAAACCTTACTCAAATAAAATTTATTGGAAACATGCCGGGTAAATCTTCGTCTTGACAGTAAACCTGCGATGGAAATTTCCAATCGACAGGACATATCAGTTTGCGTATTTAATAAACGTTTCAAATAAGTTTATTTACACGCAGATAGCAAAAACCAGTATTAAACAAACAAATTCACGTCAGAAAAAAGCTGAAAAACTATTTCCAGCATTGGTCCAAAGTCGCCGCATAAAACAAGGATTTCGAGCCATTGTGGACGCCGACGTCAGCTCGGCCGCCCTCCCCCGGCCCGGCGCAATAAATCTGTAGCGGAGGTCGTCCCCACAATGGGCCGCTGGAGCAGCTGTGTTTGCCAGGACCAGTATCAATTTACGGCAGAAGGGTATTAATAGAGTTACGCCGACCCCTAATTGATATTGTTACGCTCAGCGGTCTTGCTGCTCGCCCTCTTCCATCGCCTTACAATCGAACTCGGGGCAGTACCGTAGTTCTGTAGCATGTGACTAGCTGCAATGACTGTGTAACTGCAGCGGAATAGAAGCAAGGGTAAGCTGCTATGGCTGTGTAACTGCAGCGGAATAGAAGCAAGGGCGAGCTGCAATGACTGTGTAACTGCAGCGGAATAGAAGCATGAGCGAGCTGCACAGACTATGTAATTTCAGTGGAACGGTGAGGCTACAATGCCACTACAAAATTGACACATTTTTTAAGGTTTTGAGACATTTGTCAACAATATAATTAACAGACCATGGTTTTAAAATTTCCGAAGTTGAAAGACAATTGTAAAATAGATTTGGAGTATTGAAACTCGAGCAGAAAAATCATAATACGTGCATTTGTACTTTGTACATTACTATTATTCATTTTGATGATGTTAAACCAAAACACACATTTTACAAGGTGTAATGAGATCCAATTGTTTCAGAAAACGATGGAAAGAGCGATGAATCTGAAACGCACTACCATTCTACAAACCCATGTGTCATTTACGCGTCTCGGTATTTTAAAAAAATTTTCGTAATGCCCGCGCTGCTGGATCAGGAACCAGACAATCTCAAACCATATTCGAGAAACCACCACACGAGTCTTGTCACTTATTTCATGGGGACTCTCACTGCTTTTGATCCATTCCACAATCCAATAACCAAACCGATACTAATAACCCTTTTTCTAATTTTGGAAGTATTCGATTCTGATACAGGGATCGTGCTATTGAATATATTCATTTAGACAACAGAGATTAAAAAGCATTCGATACCGAAGCATTGCTCACCCATATTGTTCATAAAATGTACAACATCTATGGGCTCTTCACAGCGGAGTATGGTCATGCTGTGTGAGCGAGAGCTCGTTAAACTGTGACTTGATATTATGCATCCCATCAAAAGAATTGTCAATGTTTAACACATTCATTCAACTAATCTGAGTGAGCATAGTGTGTTGATTTCGAATACATCCGACAGTTTCCCCAAAAATAATTTGAAGAGCAAAAGTGCCCTCTGTCATCACTTACGAAAGGGAATAGTAAAATGATCTTCTGATAGAGCAAGAGAAGACAAAAAACCAACGATTGTAAAAAATATGAAATCGATGTAGTCAATGAATAAATGAAAGTGATTCGAAATTAACGGAATACTTATCAACAGTATTCAAAAGCTTAAAGTAAGGAGAAGGTTAGAATTTTTTTGTTTATGATGGAGAGTTGACAAGAGCTAAATAACACGACCTGTCCGGGTCCTCACGACCTGAAATGAGCAATTCCAATAGCATGAGGCAGAAATTAGATTTTTCTTATATGATATTCCTGCAGCGGTGCAGGAAATAGAACTAAAATTGAACTTTTGCGCCTGAAACCGTTTTTTTTTTAAATAAGGAACAATATCATAATCATACAGTCTTCCAAGTTCGGAAAAAGGAACAACACATTTTCGAAATTGAATGGCTTAGTCGAGTGCAAATAACATTACAACCTTAACAATAGAAACTGTTGCATCGCCTTTAAGCATATCTTGAGGGCGAACGCTAAGAGTTAGATTCTTAGTTCTCATTTTTAACTCAAATGAGGTTTCTGAGAGGAAAATCGTCAATGAAAATAGGAAAAAGAAACCAGAAAAGGAGATTAGCGAGTGAAAGAGGGAGAGAAAAAGAGAGCGAGGGAGATATATAGGCAAAAGAGAGAGACAAGGGAAAAAGAGAAAGAAAGAGAGAAAATGGTGTGAGCTAATTTCAAGCTGCCGGCTCGATCCCAGACGCCTTACCCTTCCATTTGGTGATGAGTCATTGCGTTATTGGCGAGCGTGCAAGTAAGCTTGGCCTGATCTTCCATTAGGACCCTCGTAACAAGAGAGCTATTAGGAGGCTGTGCTGTATCCCGGCAGCCGTGAAGTCATCTATTAGCAGCGACGCTCTCATTATGCGCTCTAAGACGCGCCCATGCAAACTCAGACGGTCGTCAAAAGGTCCGTTCCGCCGTGTTAGTTCGCTGCTGCCACCGCCCGCCGGTGGTACGTTGCGCTTCTGCCACCGTCTGCCGGTGGTACGTTGCGTTTCTGCCACCGTCTGCCGGTGGTACGTTGCGTTTCTGCCACCACCCGCCGGTGGTACGTTGCGCTTCTGCCACCGTCCGCCGGTGGTACGTTGCGTTTCTGCCACCACCCGCCGGTGGTACGTTGCGTTTCTGCCACCGTCTGCCGGTGGTACGTTGCATTTCTGCCACCGCCATGAATACTGGGATAAGTATGATGCAAACGCGAAGTTGTCAGGTGTAGAAATGTGCTACAGAGGAAAATTATTGCTCGATAATTAACCAATAAGACTTCCCGAACTTGTTTTCTCCACTTCTATAACGTTTCGTAAGCCACATTCCGTAAAGCTTCATTACGTAGTGATGCCTTGAAAGAGAATATAAACAAATTCAGAGGAGAAAATTTTATCCTCGGTGCTTACTTTAGATCGAATTTGAAGTATTACAAAACAATACAAAATTAGACCACAGCATAGCTACTTTGGAAAGAAAAAAGTTGATAGAAGAAACAAGATGAGGAGAACTTCAGCAACTAAAACTGTTTAAGAATTTATATCGACTACACAGACTGACGATGTTTGTACTCAAGTAGGAGCGACTCATTTCAGGGTAATCATAAAGCTTTGCTCCTCACTTTGCTGATCAGCAACCCCTAGTGACTCTTATATATATTTTACAGGCAATGAACTGTTTTTCTTTTTTTCTTTCTTTTCTTATGTTTGAACGGTCATGCAGGGCACGGAAATGCTATTCTCATCTATAGGTGCCCGAGGATTGGGCATGGAAGCACCAATAAAAAATTCTCGAGCACTACGAGTGAAAAACAAACAACGAATCTTTCATGCATGATTACTCGGAGTTTGTAAAAAAGTAACATTGAAAATCATGCTCTGTGAATCAGGTGCAAATAATTTACTGAAAAGTATCAGGAGGAATCAGGAAGGAGAAATCGGATATATTATGAACAAGAAGTCCATTAGACGCAGACGTGGGTTTTCCAAGGTATTTTGAGTCTAATGCTATCGAATGAAAAAAACATGAAATTTACGATGTATTACCCCAGATTAAAGTAAATTACCTTATATTTGATTTTTTGCGCTTTATGCGTAAAAATCTTGAACAAATCAAGAAGCCACGTAATTTTATTTAAATTTAATTCTCTTTCATTTTGGCTGAAAACAATTGATTTAAAGTTGTAACTTTCATTCGTAGATTTTTCTATTTCTAAAAAGCCAAGACAGTAAAGAGATTTGCCACGCATTGAACTGACTTAATTGGCTATTGTGTTACCAACCTCGTTTTTATTTGATTGGAAATGTTGAATATATTCTTCTGTTTAAAAGGGAGATTAATGAAAATTTTAAATTCAAACGTACAATTAAGAAGGATACTCTGGAAATGTTTATTTTAAATATCGTCTTACAAGGATGTTAACATGATACATGTATCATACGTTGTCTTGAAATTCGCTATTCCATATCACTTTGTCATTGTATTGAGAACTAGAGAGCACACAAGAATGCCACCACGCGGGCAATCATACCATCACCCTGGGCATAAAGTTCAAAGGTGTGTCCGGGGCAGGCAAGAACGAACTCGGGAATTCCGGGCTGGCTTTTACAATGACGAATTCAGAGCGGCCCTGAAAAAGGAACATTTTTGAGCGATATTCCAAAGCTTGTGAAGTGCCAGTCACGAGGCTAGAGCGGCAGCAGAGCGTCAAATAACTTCAGTAGCTGCCACTTCTGCGCACACCGCAGCCAGTGCATTGCTCGAGTCTCTTCCATTTTATAAAGGATGTCTTTAAATTAATTAAAATACTCATAGAACAGAGAAATAAAAGAATGAACAACAGTTCATTATGTGAGGCTCCGCAGTATTGAATCTTTACTACCTGAAATGAAAATGAACTGAAATGAACTGAAATCTACAAATTTAGGCGTGCTAAATCTAAAATGAGCTAAAATCTACAAAATAGGATGTTCTAAATCTAAAAGCAACTAAAATTTATAAAATAAGTTGAGCACAATCTAAAATGAACTAAAATCTAAAAACTATGATGTACTCGTGTTTTATAACATTTATATTGCTTGTGGTGTAGCCAAAACGTCAAGTGTTAGTTCTGCTGTAGGGCTCACCTCACAGGTTCCAAACGTCAAATGACCGAAAAATTCGTGACCAATAAAATATGAGAAAATAAGTTAAAATGGAGGGTATTCAAGACCAAAAGGAAGATGAGATGTTTTAAAAAACAGGTGATATGCGTACAACAAATCAGAAGATGTCTTAAAAAGTCGGAGTTGTTGTGCAAAAAGGTCCAGTCAGGACACGCGTGTGATAGTTACATCGTGTGGTCATTATATTAATATATTTTTATTGTTCGAAATATTTGAAAGATTTTCAGAGTTATGAAGGATTCATTTGCCTCATGTATGGACTTAATTATTAATAAAAAAATTATGTTTTTTATTTTGTATCATTGAATGCGCATGAGAAAGTGTTGTACCTCTTTCCCATTAGGCGCTGAGTGATGAGATGCACTAAATCCACCCAGTGACGAAACAATGATTAAATTCAATATGTTCTTACGGTAAGCGAGAATTATCTCAAATCTGAAACGACATTGGTAAGACCCACAAGAGCTCTTTTCGGACGTTGTCGAAAAGCGAAATTTTTCCTGAACATTGCCATGACGTTTGAAATTTCTTCCGTCACTGATCTTTCAGACCTACTGTAGATAACATACTCAGATTAGACAGCAATTGTTGTGCATACATGTAAAAATAAGAACTATTTGCAAATGAAACTTCGATATGCTCTGTAGCAAAATAAATATCCAAATTAAAAAATTCTATGTCATAGCTGGTGTGGGTTACCTTCATTAGCAAGGGACTACTCCACGCCATTCCAGTGGACAAATCAGAAAAATTGCTTTGAGGTTTGGCTGAAGCCTGTTCTTTACAGAAAGTTGGGCCAGATTCCGTAAATAACGGAACGAAAGCAGCGGGCAGGATACTAACTTCGTGCATGAGGTGTTCAGCGCACGAAAATTCTTCCTTCCTAAACAGAAGGTTCCCTCCCCGTGCATGAAAAACCAATCTTGTATTTGTTCCTTCATTTGGAGCTCATGCTTGTCTTAACCGCATTCATTTAGCCCGTTAACAACTACCATATTCAGACCAATAACCGAACTCCAGGTTTCTGCCCTGGGGGATGTGGTCTGAGTCTCAGGGCACGAATGAGAAGAATTCGTTTATAGGTCATTCAGGCTGCTAATAAATTTGGATGAGATCAGAAACGGAGACCTGATCACATGTGGCGACTTGCACCTCGCAGGCCATAAATAAGGCTGAGATCAACTATTACGACTATATTAGAAAACATCAATGCAGCATTAGGCGAGCGGCTAAAAATAGGGCCTAAAGAGGGAGGCTCGGGCAAACAAGGAGAGCAAACACGCTCACTAAACATACGAGCATACAACAGACTAACGTGTGGGTACGAAAGCGTCCAAGGCCTGCCGCAGCGGGTACGGAGTACGCATCTGCGGCATGCATTTATACTTACATACCTGCATGAGAATATAGTGGAAGAAATGCACATGAGCACAGACGAAACATTTGTGAGGAAGATAAATAGAATTTAAGCAACGCAGGCAGTCGTCTGGTAGTGTCCAAACTTTATCAGGGAGTTAATATTTTAGAAGAAAACACGTGTTTACTACACAGAATGATAGGAGAAATTCATCAAGCGAGGAGAAAAATACATTTTTCATTCAATATGATGTAATCCTACTCATTTAGTATCATAAAAAATACTCTTACCTCTGTTCAGAGTAGCAAGAGAGATGCTGCCGGGCACATTCTATGTCGGGACAAAATTACACAGTCCATGCAAATTCATACCAATTTATTGAATTGAATTGAAAATTTTTGTTTGCAAAGGCGATACGTGCGTTAGTGCAGCACGTACTACAGGCCCAAAAGTATGCAATTAATATCTAGACTATTACCGGAGATATGAAATTGTTGAGTTTATTTGTGAGTAATGGTACACAATTAATGGACACATTAGGTACGGAGGTGCATAATTTATGTGCGTATTAGGCACCGAGGTGCGCATTTGTATTCAGAACATGCTAAGCTACGCAATGAGCTGCTAAAAACTTTTTTATTTTAACTTCATTTTGCCACAAAGATATTATAATTACAAAATTATTTTCACACCCACACGTACACGAGAATGACGATTTCGCGTCTGTTCTTTGTCCGCAGTGGACTACTGTTACAACGTTTTGTTTTTAACTTCCGTTGTTACCTAATGTGATACACTCATATCCCCCCAAAAGAGAGATCGACCAAACTACCAGCAGCAGAGAACTACAGTCATGACGAGAGTCTGATATTTTGACGAAATTTCATGGCGACCAGTCAACGACCAACGCCCGATCAGCAGAGCTTGAGAAGCAACAGTCAATCAAAAATGTTACGCTATGGCTGATGCAATATAGTACTCAATTTGAGGGATTTCTCCTGCGTTGAATTATTTCCTGGAGCGCATTTTTTGGTCGAGATATCGAGAACCATCTCATTTGGCGACGTATGGGTGTCATCGCTCACATGCCCATGTTTTTCTCATCAGCTTACAACTGCAACTTCGAGCGAAGGAGTTAGTGTTTTGTCTCTATAATTTTCGCTTTTGATTATAGATTCGTGCGAAGGGAAACTTCAAACTGAATGATAAGTGAATTATACGTTCACTGTGCTGCATAGGCGCATTTTTTGCATTTTATGGCTGAGATTCTGTGACTCGCTGAAGCTTGACCCGGCGACGCTGGCGCCACATGTCGGAGCGATGCAGCTCATTGCTATAATTATTTCCTGATTTTACCACCGCTTGCCACTGCTGATGCTGTTACTTGCCGTGTTACTTCCATCATCAAAATGATTTCATGCTTACATATTGCAAGTTGAGGTCCTTTAAAAAAAGTAATTTAGTGAGAATATTTGGAGCAATCTTGGTTTTATTCACTTGATTATACTTCACATGTCGACGATGGGACAATATTTGAAATTATTTATTTATCAATTAATTATTTATTTATTTGAAATTCATTACGAAATGTCGACTGTAATATTCAATGCAAAGCCCTTGCAATCAATCTCAGTTCAAGTGATAATCCCGAAGAGAGAAAAATGAGGCATTCAGGAGACCCATCGCGTTGTGAGCACTGTAATTGTTTGCTACTAAGCCCTTCTAATCATGAGGATTTGATTTCTAAATTTCACATTTTAAGCGCGTAATTTTTGCTACATAAGTGTGCTTGCCATCATACAATTGGAATATGTTCCTCCATTTGAAATCAACTGTTGCTTAGAGTCTTGGGGTGTTCAAAAATGTGTTTCATCAAAGCTGCATGGGCACGTGCCTGTAAAAATACTCCAGCATTAGCGGAAATACAGCAAGACAGAGTTAAAGAGCTGCATAAATTTTGCTTGACAGTGTTGTATATCAGATCACACTACAACGAAAGAGATCAATCACAGCGCAAACTTATTAAGCCTTTTGGGTACGTTCGAGTTCATTGCACTCATAAAGATTCAATGCTCTCTGGAAAACAAGTTGTCTTAATTAAAAACTGCGTGAAAATAGACAGGCGTGTACATTTTTAAAATCCTTCAGTGTTCCTGTCCTCGCTTAGTAATAAAATAGTCGAGAGAGTGTGCTTCGAGTTTTATGAAGCCTCCAAAGGCTAAAAGTTACATATGTACTTTCGCCCTACTTTCGCCAATGCTGACAAACCGCGAACAAGCTTTTGGAATTTAGTTTCCCAACTTTCATGCTTCAGATTACTATCACTACCTGTTTTTCTAACAAGACCTCCCTCGTAAATAACGTACAACATTTGCAGAGCAATCGTGAACGCGCCTGGCAGCCCGACGTTCAGTTGTTCGTCTGGTAGAACATCGCAGGCGTGACGGTTGCCTATTGTGGTCAAAAAGCGGCCGAAAGCATAGCCAGCTTCCGGGCCAGGATTTATGCCTTCACGCTCTTTACTCAAGACTAATTGCGCTGATTCTCTAATGGCTCATGAATTATTTTTGTATAGAATAATTTGTTCAGCAAAACGAAGGAACCAACGGCTTACGAAGAGTATACATCTGTGCAGGTTTGCCACAACGGGCGCTGCAGGCAGCTACTGCTACAGCATAAGGACAAATAAATGCATTTCGGCTTTTATAGGTTTCCTGAACGGGCTGCTCTGCCCTGAAGAAACTCTGAACGAAACGGTAGCGATCTAGCATCTTTCATTCAACTTAACTTTCCGTGGAAAATATATCAGATGAGAAAAGCAATAAAATATCGTGTTCCGCGGAATATAGATTTTAGAAAACTACTTCAAACAATGTTTAAGTATTCGAAATGAGAAGTGTGAGTGCGGGATACATGTTAAAAAAATATGAGAGCAATTTGTTTTCAGGTTATGCATATATTTCTTTGGCTGATAAATAGAAAATAAAAGTCAACCAATGGCTGAATTACGCTATCTATGAAGAAAAAGTACCAAGAACTACGAAACATGAAAAGAGGCAAAATAAGCTTTTGAAAAGTGATGAATATTACGCTCAGGAAAATAAATGAAGAAGATAAATTTACTCTGAACGATGTTTGATTTTTCTGATGCGTTATAAAATAACGAACATTTGATTTTCATTAAGTTAAAAAACGATCTTTCAATTTTTTGTAGAGATGAACCGACTTAAATACCGCAATTGTTAGCATCTGCAGGGAAATGTGTCAGCTATGCACAGCATTGATGGAAGCAGCGCACCCAGTGCTAGACGAGAGTTAAGTTAATGAAGACGACGTGCTAATTATTCGTGCCACTTTCTCATCAGGGCTGCTAATAGTGTTGAACAACTAAAATGCCTTTAATTTTGAAGCCAAGCTGTTTCCTCAGCAAAAAAAGAACAATAACACTGTTTCTACATTCAATTAGGTAGTCAGAAAACTCGTTACACATTCTCGTGGAATACATTTGGTCTATTTTATGAAAGTACCAGTTTACGCAAACTAAATGATAAAGATTCAAAGCTGTTTTGATTATTTGGAGGACACTTACAGAATCACTTATTATTTCCACTCTTATTCGTGCTGCATATTTTATACAAAATAAAAACATAAAATCATGAAGGATTTACGATCGAGAAGATTTTTTACAAACGTTATCGAGGACGAGTTCTTGGTTGAAAAAACGCTTTAAAATAATTTTGCAGACATTTTTGACTTTGTTTCTTCCAACTTCACAAGTTGCATCATCCTTACTCTGCGATATCCCAAATAAAAACTTTACTTTTCAGGCTCCTGAACACCACAACGTACACTCCTCTCAACGCACATTTAGGTAAGACGAGAAAGTACGCAAGTGTTTATTTCTTCTGGTCAAAAAGCACTAGCAAAATTTTAAATTCACTAAAGACTCTTGGACTATAAGAGCGCAAACACGATCCTATCATTCGACCGTTGATGCGGTTACCAGCACGTTTACAGTAATGACATTCACATCAAACGGTTAGCATCCTCAACAATTCATAAGCAGCAGCTATAGATCAATTAGTGAAGTCAAATGGTGGTTCCTAACTCAGCCGTCATCAGCGGAGGCGATAACGAGCAAAAGCCTCGTTACGAGTGTGCAGTTGATTATGTCAAGCAACTTTCAGTAATCACGGGCAAGGATCCATTAATGATAAGACCTGCTACTGCCATACGAGTGTTGGCATAGCCCGTGCCGCAACTCCCTTGAGATCTGATATCACAGCTTCTGGCCGCATCGGAGAATTTTAACAATTCTTTTGATACTTGATCCACAGTTGTTCTGTGGACTTGGTGGTCACAGTTCTTGGTGGTCAACAGTTTTTGGAGGATTCATCAAGAACTTTGTGAATTGGATCACAAAGTTCATCTTTTAATTAACGGAACGTTGATTTGTCCGAGAAGAGCTGACGAACTCAAATGTGCTGATGAGCTCAAACAACTCAAAGAGATGTGCCAAAGTTAAGATCAAGACAAAGATAAATTAATAACCAAACAATACTTGCTTATGAAGAGCAGTTCACCTTAATGTATATTGATTTTCTGAATGAATATCCTTTCACATAAATACTGACGACATAAAGAGCAGTGCTCTTGGAATTCTGGGTAACCGTTCTGCGTGGGAAGTCAAGGTTAAATATTCAACAAATTTACAGTTAATGTATGTGAAGTCAGTGATAAACATTCAACAAAGTCAACAGTAAACAGGATGTGATATCAGCAGTAAACATTTCAGAAAATAACCTGAAAAGCATGTGAGGTCAGCGGCAACATTTAGTAAACAGTATGTGGACTCGATAATTATCATTCTTCGAAGTCAGGGGAAAACAGTACGTAAAATCAGCGGTAACATTCTAGTCAGCGGTAACATTCTACAGTAAACAGTACCTGAAGTCAGCGGTAATATTCTACAGTGAAGAGTACCTGAAATCAGCCGTAAACATTCCACAAAGTAACCGTTAGAGAAATGTGAAGTCAGCGGTAATTTATTTAGAAAGTGAAGGGTCACCATTTACCACGTCACCAAAAAATAGCCTATAGAGTAATAGCGCTTACCTCTGGTGAGTCAGCGATGAACTCTCTCATTTTTTCCACTTTCCTTGCAAAATCTATTCCTGAATAATCATAAATAGTCTTGTGTTCAAAAGACTACATGGATTCAAATCACAATGTCGTTTCTTCTTAGCTCTTCGTTATACATGATAGGTGACGAGGAATGACCTTTTCCTTGATAAAAAATGAGGCAGAGTTAAAATAGCTGCAGTGATAGCTAAAGAATATGCCACCAAAATTAGGTCGAAGAAGTTAATCAAGGTAAAAGGATGCTCAAAAAAATTCAAAAGTTGTAGTGAAATTAAAATCACACGAGAACATGAGTGAATATAGCAGCACCAAGAATAGGCAACTTTCTCTCAAACAGAATGGAGTGATAGATATCCAGAACTTTGAGAAACATGGTTTGAACGAAATGCAAATATCTAAGACTTATTTAGAGATATAACTGCTAGTGCAAAAAGTGCGTTCAATTTTTTAAGAACATTCATTGTTGACTCATATTTTTTCCAGTGACCGGCATCAGACTTTGTGCCAGAATTTCCTTGGTCTATCACAAAATTAGACTCGCTTGAATTCTACTTCACATTAACGCTTGCAAATATATTTGACGACATTAACCTGATTGTAGGAACTTACAATTTCTACAGCAGTTACATCAAAAATATGCGATTGCTGCACCCAACAGGCGTTTCGCAAATTGTTATCAGATATGAACGTCACGAGGTGTATTTTTGATTTCTCGAGCGCATATACCTGACTTTTTTATCTGAGTTCCCCGGTATGATTATGCGAGCAAATTAGGAATCATTTACCAGAGTAGGAAAAAATAATGGTTCATCTTCCATTTTCACTCTGTATTTCTCACGCTGTATTTGGGGATTGTATTTTCTTCAACTTACTATCAAAATATGAAGAAAATTTCACGCTATATTTGGGGATTGTATTTTCTTCAACTTACTATCAAAATATGAAGAAAATGGATGATAGTTTCACTCTAATGGAGAGCTACCACAACAAAATCAACCCTTAAAATTGTAGGATTGATTTTAACTTCTATTTTGACACTTTGTCATCAAAAATTCTCCCACCATGACGTGCAAAAACTCCATGAAGAGGATGCTAATACTAAGTTCATTTTATTACTATTCGATCAATATACCTACCAACCCAGTGACCAGCAGGACTGAACGAAAAATCGATGATACCATATCATATTTTTTATAAAATGTAAACAGTATGGGGAGGTAAAAAATGAAAGCAAAACTCCCTATCCACTAATAGTAATAGGCATAATTACCTATTGCTATTCATCGTTGCCTGTAGGCACTAGTAGCAAAATACATAGACTTGGGATTATTACTATACAAAATTCTTGGTGCAACACTTTTAGTGTCCACCAATCTTTTTTAGTTTAGTTAAAATTGTAAACTATTTTTCGAAGTAAATCTTGAAAAAACAACCACTCTTTACGCAGTTTTATGTAGAGGAAAGATCACTCGATGAGCTAGATACATGAGCGACAGAGACGACGTCTTTGACCTTCAAACAAAGTACTGAGTATCCAACATTCTACGATGCTCACAGCGAACAACGATACTCGCGAGAGAATTTTGTACGCTCTCGTAAAGCTGATCTTAGAAGTTCAGCAAAATCCAATAAAGAAATTATTGACCAGAATGACGGGAACTTCCATGGAGTCTGAAATTTAGAGAGGGGAGAACTCAATTAAATGACGACCGTTCGAAGTGACGGTCTTGGTAATCGCATGATAAACAAATTGAGTTGTAAATTCTCCCACAGAATAAAAGGGAAACATCATTTTTCATCAGCAAAACGTAAAATGTGCAGCTTCTGGAACCAATTAACAATTTTTGAAAACTTTTTAAACTGCTGTTCTGAATTGTTAGATGAAGGAATTAAATCCTTTGGAAATTTAAAGCGTGGGTGAATGTGTATTTTAATCATAAATTGAGTTGAGGTCGGAGAGTTCTAATAACGAGTTAAGAAAATGTGCTTCAGAAACTGAGAACCATCATATGACTAATCATTTGGAAATATTAATCTCTTGGAAACGCGAAAAATTGAACTACTTATTGAAAGCATTCGAAACGAACGGAAAATATTCCAAACGAAGATGAAACGAGCACGCAAGAAATTGTATCTGATTATCTCATTCTGTTACGTTGCCAATGGGGATGAATGACATCATTATTTACCAGGGCTCTTGGCTTTCAGGTTAGCTCGGGTGATGGAATTCTAGCTAGCAGCCAAGAACAGTTTTTTATTTCGGAGACCAAACAATTGAACAGAATTGAAAGCAGCCAAAATTTGTCAACTCATAAGATTACCATGCAACACATCAAAATATGACGCATTTTGTAGAGATCCAACAAGAAAGTTCCAAATCTGTTAAGATGCACCCATAGTTCGCTCAAAACAAGGCAGGAATGTGATGACATTGATTGACCGAGCCGCAAAACACTCAACCAATGGGATGAACTTTATTTGCCTTATGTCTTTTCGTTTTTGACTCCCTTCGCGTCAGCTTATAACCAGCAGGCCAAAATTTTAGCATTAGTGAGTGTATAATATGTTCGAAATTTAGCAAAAATTCTGCAAACAAGAAATGAAGAAATAAATAAATCTGCGGGAGCCTATCTATTTAGTCTGCTTGCCAATTCAGCCAACGCGAATGTTGAAACACAGGAATTACTTACCTCTTCGTTAGCTGATAGTTTAGTTGAATTGCTAAGTAGCAATTCAACAAAGACGAATGTTAAACTAAAGAATTGAATACTCTCTAGTAGTTGACGAATTTAGTCAGTTTGTCAGTCAAGTAAACACGCCTGACTAAACTTAGTGATCATATACCTCTTCTGGATTTAAATTCATTCATTTGAGCTTTCATAGGGTTGCTAAATAGATATAAATATCTCGCATCATTGTCATGGTAAAATGAAAACTTTTGAATTTCAGAATACCTCAGTGAAAATTACCACTGTTCTTATTTCTAGCAACATAAACGATTCTCCTCCTCCTAGGGATACAAATTTTTTAACACGTTTCAACGTATTCTTCTTCTCAAATGAATATGTAAATGAAAAATCAACAAAAATAACAGATCAGGAAATAGGTGACACATGGGAGTGATTTGAACGAAAGCTCAAAGCGAGGGACACTTTGGTAATTGATGACCATGCAAATAAACACATCCTTTTGAGCATCTGCACTCCATTAGAAGGTAAATTGATCTCTCATATCGATCACTAAAGATCGTTAGGGCGATCTCTCAGGTTTTGCGTACCTCAAAGGCTCTGTTGAAGAAGAAGTAGTGAAGAAATGAGCCCCTTAAAAGTAAATGTTTTTAACAATGAAGAATAACTAGAGAAGAAAAGAGCCACTCAAAAATAAACGAATATTAGCAGTGAAAAAAAGTGAAGATGAAAAGGGCCCCTAACAAGTTACCGTACATTAACAGTGAAGAAAACTTGTCGAAGAATAGGACTCCTCGAAAATAAACGCATATTAACAATCCACACCCATGAGAACATTATTGGAAGATGTAGGATGACTAGATATCCTGACGAGACTTTCATTAAGGGGCGAGTTTTAATAAGCACGACGAGCGCTGTTCATACAAAGCCTCCCTCCGTTTCCGCTGCTTGGCTGCGCGATGCGAGGTTTATTGCAGGCAAATGAACTGCGAGGAAATCAATTACAAGTACCTGATGTGGCTGCTCTGGTAGCTGCTCACGTCTCTGCTTACAGCACTCACGACACTTTCACAAGCTTTATCTTTACTTATATTCAGGTTATAACCATTTAAGAACCGCTGCAATGTTATTTTATTCGAGAAAATTATACTGTTGTGTTATTCGAGAAGCATTATACTGCTGTGATGTCATTTCAGATGCGTTATACTGCTGTGATGCCATTCGAGAAACGCTACACTGTTACGTTATCATTTGAGAAGCGATACACTGTTGTCTTATCATCATTTGGGAAACGTTACACTGTTGTATTATCATTCGAGAAACGCTGTACTGTTTTGTCATCATCATTCGAGAGGCTCTACACTGTTATATTATCATTCAAGAAGAACTAGAAGAACTGTATTATACCAGTGCTTATTAATCGCCTGCACAAGTTAAGTACGGCTATAGAAATTGAAAGCTAGCGGGCCACACAAGACTGTAGAGAGCATTTGAGCCAGCGTATTATAAACACACAACAGAATTCCCCTAAAAACATTATTTTCTGGAAATTAATACGTTGACTACGCTTCTGTAGTCAACGATTCTAAGTTTTTCGAAGTATACCTCGTTGGCGACACACGGCTTCACAATTACGATTGCTAGTCAAAATGACCAAAAATTTTTAAATATTGAGAGAAGAATTCCAGTCTCTCGCAGGAATGGTGAATTCCTGAATATAACTAGAGATGTGGGTCGAATTTCCTGCGAATGAAAACTCGTACAGATACACGACTGAAGGAAGGGCTGAAAAATGTGACCACTGGAGGAATGATTTAAAACCAGAAAATGATGGTTAAATTACCCGAAGCCATCGTCTGCTGCTCTAGGTAACCGTGGTAGGAGGGCAAGGCATCACTAATACAATTTTTAATTTATTGTGAAGCGAAGCGAAAACTTTAATATTGCGTCCGTCACCCTGAATATTGAACGTTTGCATATCCTAAAAATTACTTAGAGAGGAAGTTTTACACGATTGGGTACTTAGATTAATACAAACATGAAGCAAAAAAACTCAAAATTTCTGTGTTTTCGCTGCTAATAATCTCATTGTTTTCAATATGAGACTCCAGAAACCGACCCATTAACTTTACATGATTTACAAATCAATCAGAAAACTGAAATTAATGAAAAATGCACACACGCCCCGAAAGATATCCACATTTTACTTGAATTTTGCCATCAACGAGCAGCACCAAAACACGCTCCAGCTGTACATAAGTCACGCGTTGGATAAAGAAATAGAGGTAGAGAAGCGATGCGATAAGTCATCATTCGATATCTATCGATTAGACTTTAATGTCCATCATGCGAAACAATTGTCGCCATGTCCTTAGGAAAGACGTAAAGTGAGCGTGTTTGTCACTGCGTGTCAATGTTTGCTGGGCTTGTGTCGCGCGACTATGATGGATGAGCAGCAAACAGGCGGGACGATGTCACCAGAAAGCGAACCACTCGTACGTCAGGCAGGGCTGGAAGTCACTTCAAACTTATCGTGTAATTATTCAGAGCTCCCAAGTCCGTAGAAGGTTGTCGAAGTGAAATTACATGCAGTTGAAGATGTCAAAAAAGAAAAAAATCTCATGGGTCATTTTGGAAGAGACAATAAGAGAATGGGCACATAAGTTCCAGTATTTGAGTACAAACAGTGCTTTTGTGCGAGTAATTGAGCAGCAAAGGTCGAGACCAGGCACTCTGTAGTGTTCCTTCAATACAGACCCGAGCTGAGTGTCCATCGAGGCATAATCTCTCCATTGTTCGCAAGCGCTCAGGTTACAACGTGTCATTTCTCACGCCACGTATTTGTTGGGCAAAACAGCTAACTTATTTCTTTCCGATAGATCGCGTCCGGGCCTAACGACATCGCAGGCTGGTGATTGCGCGCCGGTGACCTGGAGGAACCGTTGTGTCTTACGCCACTTTACTGCCTTCGTCGGCTGCCTTACGCCACTTTGCTGCCCTCGTTTGCTGCCTTACGCCACTTTAATGCCCTCGTCTGCTGCCTTACGCCTCTTTACTGCCCTCGCATGCTGCCTTACGCCACTTTATTGCCTTCGTCTGCTGCCTCACGCCACTTTACTGCCCTCGTCTGCTGCCTTATGCCACTTTACTGCCCTCGTCTGCTGCCTTACGCCACTTTAATGCCCTCGTCTGCACAATCATGGCTTGAAATTGAGGTTAGCATTTAAAGGAGAAGAGGGAAGTGATACAATTTTATGGGTTAGAACTCGACATGCGTAATATAATCATTGCATTCATGTTCATTAAAAGAATGTGCGTTATGTCTCATAAACAACACATGAGCAGGGAAAAGATGGGAAATGTTTGGAATGAATATATGAGAAGATGCTCATTCATTTACCCTGTCACTGAAATCGGTGAAGAAAATATGGGAAAATTCCTGCGCCAACTGGATGCCTATAACACATCAAATCAAAGGGAAAATTTGCTCAAACTTTGGCACAGTGTGTGTGCTTCCAAAAAGAGTTTGGAAGAAACATGAAAGTGCCATGTAAATTTTTTTATTGAAATTCGGGAATAAAAAGGGACAGTTAATTTAGGTGATTTTGATTAGAAAGCTATTAATGATATTTATCAGGTCAAAAACGGTAAATATCTTTTAAAAATTGAGCGTGCCTTCCATTTTTCATACAATCACAGGCTCAATTTAATAACGAAGTATCTGCTCACGATTTTTCTTCCGTAAATTATAAGCCTGTCTATCAAATTCGTTTAGCAGATCACCTAGTGCTAAACGTCGACCGGGTGTTTTGGAATTCTATTTTAATTTCTTCATCGGTGGGAATGAGAGCAACCAATTCGGGTGCAACGAGAAAATTCATCATCACTACTTACAGTATCTTTATTATTCATATTCTCTCCGGCGATGATATCTGGGAAGTTCAAATGGGATTTGAATATGAAATGACCCTCATCTACTGTATTTACAACAGTACGTTACAGGCAAATTAGGGTTTAGCTCCAAGTTCATTTTTGGCGACTTTGCTTTAGATGCTTAACGCAAGGTAAACTTTCTCACCTGAGCATCTTAATGATTTCAGCCGCTCAATGCCCGGACTAAACTGGGGCGACTGAAATCAAAGATGCTCTTACAAAAAAGTTAGGCCACAAAAATATGGAACGTTTGAGCTGATATTTAGCGCCATCTCCAGCAAAATTGTGTTGATGATAAGTTAACAGTCCACAATATATAGTAAGGAATATGTTTGCATAGTTTTTTATATAACTTCTCAACCTCGTGGAATTATTCTGTTCATTACTCATCAAAAGAAGAAGGAAATTTCTTTTCATACTCGCTTTACGCTCAGTCCATAAGTTCTACGTCACTATATTTTTTATAAATAGACGGCACTATAATATTTTAACGTTGAGTTTTTGGTATATATGATAAGGAATTTTTTTCGTCACTTCACGCGTGACGAACTAGAAAAATACTTTGATATCCTACTCGGAATTCAACAGTGATTATGTAGCTTTCCAACTCAATATTGAAAAAAAGGTTATATAGGTGTCTACCTCCAAATATAACCAAGTTTGTGTTAATAACTCATTACTTAGAGACAATTTTCTAAATTTCTACCTGAAAATTCACCCAAAATTTTTATAAACAACTACTTCAAAATGCAACAAAGTTTTTGTACACACCAAATTCCGCAAAGCTTGCATTGACAACATGCTCATGGACGGACCTCTACCGACGGTTGGCCGGGGCCCGTAATGCCCGTCACGCTGTAACGCAGAGACAGAGGTCGTGACATACGGCCGTGTGATGGCCGGCGCAGCGCCGCATTGTGGCCGAGGGTCCTGATTGCCAGCGGCCGAGCGAGAGCCGAGCGCGCGCCGACCGTCGGCCACTTGGTGCTCGCTCGACCGTGGCCGCCTTTGCTCCAGGGGTCGATTTGTGCTAAGATTCGCCAATCAAGTCATCGAAAATCCTTTATGCAGAGCAGATTTGAGGGCAAGGGTCAGTAATTGGCAATACTAGCGTGTTGAGGGTGCTTAGGACAACCGGTAATTATGAGTCACCGTGAGAGTGTCAGCTAATACCCATGTAAGTTAGATGAGTTCAAGCATCACTCACGTCAGAAAGAAATCTATACTACTGATGAAGCGGATAATGTGGTTTAGATGCAACGATAGGGATGGTGACAATTCTCTCTTTTACTGATAACTGGCCAAGTATTTTTGGGCTTTCTATATTTCCCTTAAATATCTGAAAACACGGGATTAATTGCGCAAAATTCTACTGTAAGTGTACGGTAGCAGAGGTAGACAATTATTTCGACATCGGCTAAAAATGACAGCAGTGCTTTTCAAGCCTTATAGGGGACAGAATTCTATATTCAGACTATAGTGGACGCGACACAAGTCAAAACAGAATCGAAATAGTGAACTAAGCGAAAAAATATAGTCTACCACGTGCCCGACTGTCTACATAATTCAAGTTATCCGCTGTTACGTCCGTAGAAATTGACAGTCAGGCCATGAAATCTACGAAAAATTGACAGTAATTTTTGTTAGGCCACGTTGAATAGCTTAACTCGGAATAGCTCGGATCTTTTCTAGATATAAGCCCCCGCCGCTAGTGCATTACATAAGTTCACATACTTGTAACTTTCGAAATAATGTACCCAATGACTTCAAATTACTCTCACAACCAGCTACAAAAACAATCGTTCGTGTGAAATAAAAAGACAAGTATGACTACCAGTTCCGGAATACGTCATAAATTCCGGAATACTGATAGGTCGCAACTGGCGGTGATAAATTGATTCTGAGTCACAAAAACGGTGAAGTTCAAGTAAATATAGTTCGTGAAAATGTAAGTTACATTGATTCATTATAATTTTTTCATGTAAGAGTAATCTACAACAGTGTAATCCTGTTATGTAATATTGTGCTACTAGCTGTAGCGTGAAAAAAATGAAGGTCGTTTTTCTCAGTTTCAATTATCTATCCTAATCAAACTTAACTTGAATTATCTTAGCCTAACCCTAAATTTTTTGCTGGCTCAACGGCAGTTGGCCCAGTAGCGACAGTTTCTTATCGACAGTCACCCGTAACCGTTATACGGCCTGAGATTCAAATTTAATTGCTTTATAATATTTTTAAAACAATTATTGAAGTCGTAAAATACGAACAAGCTACGGTATTCGTCATACAAAACAGGATGTCCCCAAAAAGTTCACAAATCTTCTGACAGACGATAACTCAAGTACTTTCTGGTTGTTCATTGTTTCATTTGCTACCAAGTTTTTCTGAAATTTTTTTTTAAGTTTAATGTTCTTTTATTTCATTCAACTCATTAGACTTTCATTTATTTCAATAAGCTCCTATACATCAAAACAAAATACATAAGTACTGGACAGTCAAAGAGCGAGTCCATTTTTTTGGACACTTTTTAGTGCAACCACATAGTAAAGTGCAATAAAAGCCAATTGTTTGAGACAAGAACACGAATGAGCTGTTGCTGATGAATTAGAATTCTGTAGTGCAATATACTACTCCCATGTTTTTTTTCCGGTCAGATAAGCCATCAAATTTGTTTTTCACGTTCTTGTATTGAATTAAAAGCGATAAATGATTCCTAAGTTATATATAACCTGTAAAATATGAAGGATAAATGTTCAGGATATGAACCAGTTATATCCTAACATAATAGACTATTCACAACACAATATCGAAGTCATATCAAAAACGACGTTGTGAAAAAGATTCTTCGAAGGGGAACAAAGGATCCTATAAATTACGACAGAATGAATGTCCTTCTGCTGCAGAAAACATTCATCTACAATATGAGCCGTTTTAGCAAGTTTACGTACGTGCTTCACAGAAATAAGGGCTGGTGAAGCTTTGTTATTGCTCTGAATTAGGCATTACTGTTGTTATTGCCTCAGTGGCGCATATTAGGTGCACCAGCGCCAACACCAGCTGCGGCGCACGGCCAGCCTGCACCAGTTATTATCAATGCCAGCTTCATCGTCTGGTGTCCATAGCAAATGCAGCTAATGCTTCTTTTGGTCCCGTCACCAATGCGGCTGCAAATGGAAGCGTTGCTGCATTGTTTGTTCTCCGCACTGCGCGCAGCAATGCACGTTACGGAGTGCTAGGTGGAGTGATATTCTTTTACAGACTGTTACACTATATATGTTATATACCATACGTTGGATGCGTTACACTCTGCTATGTTGACTGTTCTTTTCAGACCGTTACACCAAATAAGTTATACCGTACGTTGGAAGTGTTACACTGCTATGTGTACTGTTATCCTTTACAGACCGTTATACCACATAAGTTATACCATACATTGGACGCGTTACACTTTTCTATGTGGACTGTTATCCTTTATAGAGAGTTATACCTTATAAGTTATACCGTACATTGGACGCGTTGCTGCTTTGTGTGTTCTACATACTACACGCAGCAACGCACGTTACGCTTCACTATGTGAACTGTTATTCTTTCCAGACAGTAACTCTGTATTGGCTGTTTCTATATGGACTCTTATGTTCGATAGATTTTACCAGTAGTATCAGAGTGGTTCATGATTTATAATGGAATGCAAATTATGCAATGAAGACCATCCTAATCATTCCATTGAGGTTCTTGGCTTGCGCAAGAGTGGACGGGAGACTGAACTCTGGATGAGCCTCGCAAATTTGCTCTTGATTGTACTCCCGCGCAAGATTTAAATGAATTTCCATTCAAAATGTAGAACTCAGAAATGCGATTAAGAAACTCTCCATGACACGAGATGCATATTTATTTATAGCGGTTGAATCTCCTGTTCATGAACAAATGACTTCAGTTACTTAGTGGTGACGAAACAGTGTTTTGAATAAATTTCGAAGGATCGGTGGGGCAGTGGCGAACCTATCAAGCACTGGGGACTTTCAATGCGCAAGGCAAGTGTCTGGTCAGCGGCAAACCAGCCGATAATTTAGCGGTTCTTCACCAGAAAAGGAAGCTGTTTTTGAAAAATGCCTTGCTTTTAGCCACACCTGTTACGCGGCATTACATCCAACTGATCATCGGCACGGGGAGCAATTGGTTTGGGTGGCGTTGTGCATAATAGAAGAGGGCAATGAATGGACGGAGGAGAGCTCCCTCACCGAGCGCGCTGTATCACTGGTAATGAGAGGCGTCTCCTGCTTCATTACCTCTGCATATCGAAGACCTTGCACGAGCATTGATTAATGGAGCTCAGAAGCTCCCCGGGACGCGGCCGGTCCCAATTAGGCCCCGTCTGGTCCCGCTGCTCCCGGTAACGAGGGGCGCAGCGGTCCCGCCTCTTCCAGAGATTCTGATCAGCCTGATTGGAGGCTTCTCTGCTCCTCAATCTCTTTTAACTCACGCATAAGCTGCTCAATTAGTCCTCTTCAGCGCCGCTTTTTGCCATTTTGGGCACCCGCGACGCTTTCTGACAGCTTCTCAAAGGACCGACCGCGCCGAAAGGCTTCTCGTTACTCGTTTTCAGACCCGAGTAAGATATATTTTATTTTTTAACACTTAATTTAATGAATGGAACTGACACATCAAGAATTCAAGAGTTTTTAGGACTCTACATAGTGTATTATCTCTATTGAGTGTCAGCTTTTAAAGGTGTAATGAATTATTGAGTACTAGAAAATTGGCTGCTATCGGTAATGAAGGAATTTCACACGTCAGCGTACCAACATACTCACATGTGTGATCCTTCAGAAATGACTGAAGCGCTTTCAAGTTTATTTTGTACCAATGACGGGTATTCCCAATAACCTTATAGCTGACAATAAATTTTTTTTCTTGCAAGATGAATTTGATTCACAAATTTGTTGAAGTTTTCATGTTCTTGATTATTTTTCTGAACTTTTCGCGATAGAGTGTAAAAACTGAGTGCATTCAGCAAGAAAACATCTAGAGATTATTGAGGCGCAAACCAAGGAAATATTTCCTTTGTAAACGACATTTTTAATTTCGATTTACACTTAAGGCTGTTTTTAAATATAAACTTTAGCAAAAATGGCTTCCAATTGCATTTCTTTCACTCCTCTACTGTACCCATGTACATACGAGGAGTCATTGTGGAGCCCCAGAGTGTCCAAAAACCTATAGAATGAAAGGTTTAGCGCCAGCATCACTTACTCGGAAAATACAGGCATGAATAAATGCATATTACCATCCAGAGACTAAACTCAAGTATACCAGCATTTCTGCCTCAGTACTGGGAGTTTCTTAGATTTCATGAGAGCTTTTGAGAGCTTTTAAGGGTTACTATAAGGGTCTCTGAAAGTATTTAAGGATATTTTGAAAATTTCTGAGGGCTTCTAAATGCTGCCGAGGATTTCTGGAAGCGTCTGAAATTTCTCATATTTTTGAGGGCTTTTGAAAGTTTATGAGGTCTTCTGGACGTTTTTGAGGGTTTGCGAAGATTTATGAGGTCTTCTAATGGCTAATGAGGCTTTCTGAAGGCTTTTGAAGATTTATGAGGGCTTCTTGGTTATTAGGACATGGGGTTTTGTGAATTTTTTGAGTACCTTTGAGGGCTTCTAAGAATTTCTGATGGTTTTTGATGGTTTGTGAAGATTTTTAAGAGTTTTCAGAAGCTTCTGGGGCTTTTCACGGTTTTTAAAGATTTTTTAGGGCTTCTGAGGTCTTTTGAAAGTTTACGGAGACTTCTAAGGATTTCCTAGGCCTTGTGAGGGCTTCTGTAAAGTTTTTAAGTGTGAATATAGATTACTCCTCTTTTTTTCAATCGTTGAAGCAATCGTGTGACCACCATATACTGTGAAAAGTTGTGTGAAATTATTCATGTTCCCATTTTCATGCTCATTTTTATTGTCTGTTCATCCATTGTCCACTTGTTAACACATTTTATGGGAGTCCACAATGACAATCCTCAAATGACATGACAGTTTTAATGTTTCATGACTATTCACGTTCACCATTATACACTCCTCATACGTCATGGAAGTCCTCATGTGACATGACAGTCCTTATGTGTCATGACAGTCCACAGTCCACATTCACAATTAAAGTCCTCATACGTCATGACAGTCCGCATATGTCATGATGTTTGATATCCATGAAGCCTACACGAAATCACATCAGCAGAACATTTTCACCACTCTTAGATTTGCTTTCTGGCAGAATGTAACCTGGCCGCACACGAAGAGCCCGACTGACGTTGACGTTCATGAGCAAGCTTCATGCCCTCCCTGACGGACCAGCATCATTAAAATTACTTCTCCTTCTCTCCTCCATGAGACCTGATGCGCGTCTCACGAGCCAAAGGGCAGGTAATCTGCTTAAGCATATCGCTTACCTCATCTATTCAGGGGCCGTCGAATCGGAGCTCAATATTGGACCACTCCCACGACTCCGCACCACGAGAAGAGATTCCTGACCAATTCTGGGCTCGTGCAATTGATTGATATTGATTTACAAGCGACAAATTAAAAATCGCGAGGTCGATATTTTGAATCAAAAGTAGTTTTTTACTGGAAAGCGTAATGCTCATGGTGACTTGAGGGAATTTAGTAGGAAACGTGTGATCGAACTTAGCCATCAGAATAAAATTACTTTAAGTGGGAGAATACTAAATCAAAACCAGATTGGACACAGGGTGAAGTTCAGTGCATCTATGAGAGAACTGGGCTGCTCCAGCGATGAGGCTTAAAAGCCCGTAGAAGAGGGGAGTATCGAAATCGCGAGGGCCTTTTAAAGGATCTGTAACGAGATACTTTAGCGATACAATTGGCTTAGATAATGGCTGGCTGTTGAGAAGTGGCTAATTGGTGAGGCAGCGAGGGCTGGTCTGGTGATGGACCCGCTCCAGTGCCCGGCGACGACGCTTCGATCATGATCAGCTAAGGCAGGTGACAGTGCACCTTGTTGTTATGTTATTATTATTACAATTATTATTACTACTACTATTATTACTTGTCCACTCCCTTTATTTGAAAATAATAAAGAAGCTAAAATGAAATAAAGGCCAGAAGAAATAATAAATTTCAATTTCTCTAGAGCTGATGAAGACGAGTGCACACGGCCCATCAAAAATGTACAATAATGTTAGACAAATCACATCACACACGTTCCTATTTCCTAACAACACACGTGATATTTATGCCTACTAAGAATCTGATGGATTAATACGCCGAAAATTGTGGAGTTGATGAAGCTTGTATTACAGAGACGCTCATCACTTACTTTCTGCTGGTGGGTGTGACGGACAGACGGACGGAAGGACAGACGCGGCTCCTATTATAGTATAGATCTGTAGTCTTCAAACTTTTATCCACTGCGATCCACTTCAAGTATTTTATTTTTCTACTACTCCTTCAATAGTGTCAAATGACGCACTTTTTCTACTTAAACACTAAATTGATTCTTGATTTTTATCAAGCCCATACCTGATCTGTGAAATGCTAGTAAATATATTTTTCAATTTTTCCCGATGCCTACCAAGTGCTTAATTATAATTGGTTTGGTTGTTTAAATATTTAGCTCATTTTCTCTTATGAACTCTCTTAGACACGGAGATATCTCTCGTGAGTTGCTTTTTACATTTATCAACCATACATCAACTTTCTTCAGGAAAGCTTAAACATTTCAAGTCAATGTATGAACATTTGTATTCTTGCCATTTAATGGTATGCTGAGGTTATCAAGCTTGTCAAGAATATCTGATAAATAACAAAGTTTGAAAATCGAATTTTCGTTTTGGAAATGCGTTTCTCCAAATCTGAGTCGTTTGCTGATAAAAATAACATGACTTCATATTTAAAACCTATCAGCTTTCTTAAATAAAGCCCGAACTCTTGAAAGCCATCGAATGTCAGTGTGAAGCAGTATAGAAATTCAAAATCTGAACCCATTTCTTTGCACAATTTTTAAAGAGCGGAGTATTAAGAGCACGGGTTTTGATATAATTAATTATATAATTTTAACTGTACTTTGTCGCGCTGCACACATTTCTTCGTGAATTTTTTTCGTAGCTAGCACCTCCCGATGAATCATGCAATGAGTCATGCCTTCATTCGATACAGACCTGACCTTATTGTGGTAACCAACATTTCTTCCCCGTTATTGCTGCTGTACTATCGGTGCACACCCCAACACAGTTAGCCCAATTCAGTCCCACTTCTTTAAAATAATGATCTACCGTTTGAAATACAGCGTCACCCGTCGTATGTCCTTCAAACGGCCTGCAAAAGAGTAATTAAGTCTCCATGACTGTCGCTGTTGTAGCAATGCTTTACGTACGTTAATAACTGTGCCATGTTTGTGATATCCGTTGTTTCGCCCAATTGAATTGCAGATTTTGAACTATTTTTTAATCCTCTCAAGTATTTGTTCAAATTGGTCTTAGTTTATTTTTAAAATTCTTCTGCTCACTGTAGTGTTATTAATTGGGATTTTTCTTAATTCATTTGCACCCTTTTGTCCGTTGATCGCTAAATAATTGTGAAGATCAAGGAAATGGTGACATTACACCATTGCTATGACCCTTATTGACATGATTTTCTTGCACAGGCTGTGAATCTTCTCCTGTGTTAACAGGTTGTGAAAAGCTCTGCGCGCTAATTAGTCACTGTTGCCAGACGTACAACTCTGCAATGCTAGTTCTGCAGTCAACCTGGGCATGTGATTTATACAACAAATTCAAAACTTGTTACAAGCATTTAATACCAGCTCAGCATTTTCTTTACATTCTGTGTTATTTTATACATGCTTTGTAAGCTAAAGAATGGTCTAACACTTTATTCATCAATATTTTGTAATTATTCATTATAAAAATGGCATTTTTGTTTTTAAAAACCATTAGTAGATGAATAAGAAAAGTATGATCCTACATTTTGGACCCTGTTTGAATGGTTGCGCGACCCACACTTTGAAGAGCACTAGTATAGATTTTTATATACGTTTCACCACCGATGACGCCACAGAGGCGTTTCATGGGTGTATTCGATCTTCCACAGTTCATCATCTCTACACACAGCAATGCACCACATCTCGAGAGGAAGATAGAGCTGCAAATATCTGATACTCGAACGCTTTTTGTGACTGATGCAATGCAAGGAAAATCGGAGCAATAAAAGCCATATACGGAATTAAGGATAGGGTCGAAAATGGTAACAGAGATGAGCCAAGTGGCTCATTCTCTGGCTATCCTCAAGTTTCCGAAGGGTATAAATATCCTTTACTTTTACAGTTCATGATTAATAAAGGAGTTTTTACCCACATGAATAGGTTCAGACTGACTGGGCATCAAAATGAGAGTGAATAAATCGGTGAGTGTGTGTGAGCTCGTTGCAATGAAGCCCTGTATAAATATCACGTACAGGCAAATTTGAAGATGGGAAGTTTTTGAAACTTCAGCGTCTTCGTCGTGAATTTTATGAAAATGAATTGTAAATATTTAGGTTCACACAAAATTGGTTTTATTGCAAGTGACATGTAAATATTTCATGTCGTTACTCTTGTGTTTGTTGGTAGCTCTGGCCTCTGTGAAAAAAATAACTTCCACAATTTTAAATTGAAAAAAGTCGCAAACACTACAACTTTATGTAACACAGAGAGGAATTATTCCAGGATTTCCGCCATGTTAACCATAAACTATAACCTTTTCCCTCCGAAAAAAATATTAAAAGGTCCGAATCGCTTGCCTCGTCTTTTAAACTGCAGAGAAACTTGAGCTCATCACAAAGAAAGAAAAAAAGCGATCTTGTCGTGCAGTTCTATTCAAAGAACATGCAGTGTATCTGCCATATGATGATGAACATGACTCATGGTTATTGATAACTACATTCACATTTTTTCCATTAATCTTCGAGGAAAAATTCATCGCTGCTGAGAACAGCGTTGTCACCAATCTGAAAAATTCAACTCTCGAAAGACATCATTGGAAAATTCGACTCTCGAATGACATGCTGGAAAATTCGACTCTCGAATGACATCGCTCCTGAAACACGACGACATTTTTTTTAAATTTGACTCTTGACAAATAGCTAGCCAGGTTAATTGTGGGGTGCTCCTTTTTGAGTTTACCACTGAATCCGATTTACACTCATCTAGTCATGTATTTATGGATAGACTTTGAACTCAGAGAATTTTTCTACAATTTGTGGTAGTGTTCAGTTCTTTTCAATGGAGCGACTGAAACAAAGTTTCCATTTCCAGTCTTTGTCCAATTTCGATTACTGGCTTCTGATAGCGTTTTTACATACTTCCCGATTTTTTGACTGAAACGAGTACACTCGATTTGGTTTTACGCTGCACACAAAAGTAAAAGAGAACAATCCACTGCAGCACGATTATGGCAAATTTATTTTAATTTTCGTAGATTACGTGCAAATCAATTCATTCGTAGTTCAATTTGAAAGAGCATGGCCAATTGAAAGCCTGCTATCTCGGTAGCTATCATACAAGGATTAAGCAATTCGATTAGTGCAGAGCGTCTTGCCCAGTTTATGCAGTTCTAGCTAGTTATAGTGAACAGCGCACGTGTTGTTCCGTGACAGTTTAGTGCTTGTAACTATCAGTGTATGTTTTATATGTACATGTTAGGTATTTTATGCAACAAAATACAGTGTCGATGGGAGTCATTTTGAGGGACAGAACAAAACCGAAAACAGATCATTATTAGTAAGTGCAGGGATAGTTTTAACTTGTAACCATCCGGGACATTAATTAACAGCTCCAATTATGTCCCAAAGAGGAGCGCAAAATTATTCTGATGGGCAGCCATCAGTGATATACGCTGACTGCTTTTCATTTTATATCGAATAAAAGCAAGGCTATTTCAATTATAACCTTCATCAGCGTACTGCTACGTATCGTCCTAAACAAGATCACGGCGAGCTACTCTCGTGTGAGCATTCTAACTTGGCTTGAATGCCCCGAGATGGGAGGTAGATTGCTGCTCTCGGCCACCCCGAAACACGGTCCCAGGATTGATCCCTCGTTATATATTTATTGCTAACAACTCCGGCTTCTTTTTATTGAATACAAGATCCTTATTGGGTAATGAGCGGCAGTCCGAGAGGGACCAACGCTCGTTTCTGATTGGTGCAGCCGGGTATAAAATGCTCAACTCTTATTGGCTCGCATCTTTAATTGAATCCACCCTCATTGGCTGTTGACTTTAATTGGGGAGGAGCCTTGCTGCTCATAATTGATTAGAATTCGTAGTTTTGTTCGCCTGTCATTGACAAGATAGATGTAATTTTCAGCGTTGTTAGGGACAGTTTAGTTGTCATGAATATGCGATGTATACGATGCCGGCTATTTGCCTTCCCTTGTTCTCGTCAGAAAGAAATCGTGAATGGGAACAGCGGAGTTTTGCAGTAATTCATTACGGACCGTTGCAATAGAAAGATAAATTCGGAGTTAATCCCGTGCAGTGATGCGTGGAGAGTGCGAGCGTCATTCATTTCATATGCAGAGTTTGTCTCGTGACGGTCAGTTCCTGCCTAATTATGGCAGATGGTTGCGTCATGAATGCATTACTGTCATGTTAACATTTCATTTTATTTAAAGTATCTCACATATCGTACATAAATGAAATGCGTCCCGGGCTTTTGGGTCGAGTGTGAGTTTGGTAATGATGGTTCAAAATGATTATTTTGGATCGTGTGGTCTTATTGCGTCTTCAATATTTATGTTTTTATACAAAAGTTACATAAATGAATATTAAAAAGTTATCTTTCTGATATCCTTTGTGGTTCCTAATAATTTTTTTGAAAAATGAATTGAAGTATTTGGTAAATGCTTGCATTTCAGAATGTTTCAAGGAATAACTCTTAATCTCGAGAGTCCTTTGTGGTTGATTAACAAGTGTCAGACGATATGGCTGTTATATATAGCGTGAGGTCTACCACACCATGAGATCTACCTCTAGCCAGTACTATAGCGTGAGGTTAGGTTACTAATGGATATTATTTAGTTCCATACACTTAATTAAGCAATAAATACTTAATTTGTACGTTTGAACTGCACCTGGGTAGGCGATATATGACGGTAGACCTCACGCTACAGTAGCACCGACGATATCTCCTTGAGCATCACTTGCTGGCGATAAAAGCTTGTATACTTAAATCCTGTCGCCCGTTTCACGGCATCACAAACTAAAAGTTTGCTGAAGAACTAGAGCTTTTGTTCTCAGCTGAAGAATTAGAGAATAGTATTGAGAAACATAGCCTTGCTATTGATTGTTGGGATAACACTATTTTATATACCTTAATAAAAGTTACAGAAATATGAAAATAAAATTACATTTGCTTCATAGTTAACATAAATAACTAATGAACTTATTTTCACAGTAAGGTTTGCTACTTTTTTCGAATGATATCAGTATACCTATTTTTGCGGGTCATTGGCGCTTTATATAATCACGATGCACCAATTCTCATTGTGTATTTATATTTACCAGGTAAGCTCGTGAAAAAACTTTAACCTGACCTAATTTAATATCTATTCAGAAGAATTTAAATTATTGGAGACCAACGTTAAATTTGGCAGCCGAAATGTTAATGTAAGATTCCGGAGCCAATAACTTGTGCAAAATGAAACAGAAGAGGAAGCTTATGCAAGAAGGGTCGAATGACAAAACTGTAGCTTGGAAAACAAGGCTCAGAGAGCAAAATAAGTTGTCTCAAAATCCTCCCGTCATATTTGACGGCATGCACAAAAGTTGGCATCAGTGTTTGTAAATTCGCTTAACAAGTGATACAAGTTTTTCGAAAATTGACACATGCGTTTGTCAACTGGAACGACACATTTTTAAGAATCTCATTTATTGGACAAGAAAGAATATGATCGATACTTTCAAAGTTGAGTCGCCCACTAATTACGACGGTCTGACCTAAAGCTACCTCAGCTCCTGTGCAATTTATATCATTTTTCGAGATATTATGCAGAAAAACACTAATCAGAAACATAAATGACACGTGAATTGAATTTGTAATACAGGTGTAATGTAATAAATTTGATAGGTAAACTTTTGTTGATGCTTATGGACGAATTTGGGATTGCAGCTGAAAAATGTAATTGATCGGAACGAAAATTGTATTTCTAAATTGTGTAATGAACAATCCCTAGTAAATGAACAATTGAAAACGAAGCATCAAATCAAAATAGGATATTGTTTAATTTTCAATTGCTAAAATTTTCAGTTTTATTGACCATCCTACAAAAACACTTTTTACAATAAAATTGGAGTACTGAGTCACTAATAGAATCATTTGCTATTTTATAATTATAACTAACAAAATTATTTCAAGTTCATGTTAGAGACCATTTTTGACCATTTTTAATTAAATTTGAATTTATTGAAAAAAAATATATTTCCCATACCTGCTAAAAATCGGTAATAATATTCAACTTTCCGATGCTCAACGGAAATTTGCTGTTTTTAATTTTTTAATTTTTTTAATTTATTACTTTACAGTCATAATTTGATGACCTCGAAAATAAAATTAGTACATTCTCAGGGAAGTGAAAACAACAAATCTGACAAGTTTTTCTTGGGCGGTTGCAGGTTGTCTATATATATCCTTAATTATTATCATAGGTAGTCAATAAGTTAATGAATAAGTCAAAAGTTTATGAATAGGGTTTAAGTAAGTGTGTAGGGATAAGTTAATGAATAGGGCAAAAGTTATAAATAGGGCTTAAGTTAGTGATTGGGGCAAAAGTTAATAAATAGGGCATACGATTATGAATAGAGCTTAGGTTAATGAATAGAGTATAAGTTAATAAATAGTGTGTAAGTTATTGAAAAGGCCATAAGTTAATAAGTAGGGGATAAATAATAAATTGGGCATAAGTTGGTGAATTAGTCAAAAGTTCCCGAATAGGGCATAGGTTAATAATTAGGGCATAAGTTAATAAATAAGGCATAAATTGATATATAAGGCATAAATGAATAAGTAATCAACTTATGGATCTTGCTTTTGCATTGAGATCTTCGAGCAACGGTAAACAAGCTAAATTGTATGTAATATTGCTATGATGATTATTTTATTGGTGCTGGATCGAGTTACGAGTACCTCTAGGAACTAATCAATTTCAAAGCAATCAGTCGAAATACGAAACATGGAAACATTGTATCAACTATCGAATAATCCCAGCTATTTCCATTAATACATTTCGTGCCGGTCATTTTATGTCTCCGAATATGTTAAAAAATGTTCAATATCTGCAAACTGTGGCTTCTCAGGACAAACAGCCTCTTTATTCACGTAGTTGAACTATGTTTTATTTTTGAAATGGAAATAAAAGCTGAACTCTTAAGAAGAAAAAATGTGAGGACGAACATTTCAACTCCAGTAGAACTTTCTAAAAATGAAAAGAACAAATTATCATACATTCATACTCCTCTGAACTGTACTCTCAACAATTTCAAAACATTGAAATGATGAGTCTGCAGCAATTACATTTTCTTTTTCAGCTAGCTACACAACAAATTTCTGAGACATTCTGACAGAGGAGTAAAGTTTTAATAAGGAAAGTTCTATTTACTTGATCTTTAAGTTTTAAGTAAAGTTTTAAGTGTAGTTTTAATAAGGAAAGTACTATTTACTTGATATTTAAGTTTTAAGTAAAGATTTAATGAGGAACGTACTATTTACTTGATCTTTCGGCTTCAGATTTCTTCCCCATAACATTCTCATGATGTTTTTTATCTGAAAAATAGTATTGCATTTATTTTTACTAAGATGAATTCAAGGCTAAAACGTTTGATTAAGAGTTGAAAGAATCTTGACTAATATTGAAATGAATGTTTCATAACCAACGTGAATTTTTTCTGAAGTTGACAGACGTGCTTATATTTTTCTCGGTAAAATAATGCGAGAACACCATCCTCGATGTGCACTGTCATAATGTATAACTATAGATAACTCCAGACTCTGATTTCATGTGGTTTGCATTAACTTCATCGTTCGATGGGCAACAAGATCTCCATAATTATTAACAGCATTGATATCGGCATGACGACCAAAAATAAAGTAGCAATAAACATTCTGACATTGAAGTTCACTATAGAAATTTCCTATTTCAATATATATTTTACGTACATAAAACTTCTAGTTTTATAAAACTTCCAGTTTAAATCTTCTATTCCAGTCAAGTTTTAAAACTTCTAGTTTTATAAAACTTCCAGCTTAAAACTTTTATTCCAGTCACGTTTTGAAACTTCTAGTTTTATAAAACTTCCAGCTTAAAACTTCCATTCCAGTCAAGTTTCAACAAGCTTGTGAAGCACAGGCTTGTGGGCGTAGCCAGTAAACACCGAGCGCAGCCGGCCAGACTCCGCCCTGAGCAGGCCTACGCGTATCCTACCTACCGCCACGCGCAGACCTGCTCTAGTGTTGCTGTAGCGATGACGCTCACCAGTGCCTTGCCGACGTTGCCTTATTCGAACGCCTCATAAGCGCTGCTTTCTAAGTGTGGACGATAAGATCTTCGTTAAAGAGTAATTTTCAATCCTGGAAATGATGGTGAATTTTGTGATACGACAATTTTATGTTTTGAGCTCATTTTAGTGCTTATCAAAACCTGATATTCTGACGTGAGTATCTTCGTTTTTGAACTTCAACAACCGGGATATGTGTTTCATAACTCAGTGATATTGACTGACAATCGGTGAACAATTGAAATACGTAGAAAGTTCATCCATGTCCCCTGAAATGTCAACAGTCAGTGGAAAGGCTGGATGGTGAACTGCTCGTATGTGACTAGACCGAGAAAATATTTTTTTTAGAAAAACAAAACTGTTCATTAAAAAAGAGTGACTAATAATCGTCGCAGACAAGCCTGATAAGCCTGAAAGAACTTTAGATCTCACTGCCTTAGAAGTGCCTGTTTTAGATAGTTCCTAAACAGTTGGGAAGACGACCACAATAATTTTAGCTCCAACTCCAACTGAAACAATAACAAAAGTTCAAATACAAAAAAATTTATTAGAAATAAGTTTCCTGTAGTATGTGATAGGCCTACAATAACCTAAGCTCAAACTCCAACTGAAACAATTAATAAAGTTCAAATATAAAATGAAGGAAGTTAGAGATAACGAGGGAATATAAAAATGAAAGTAAGTAGACAAACTCATACTGAATGAACAATTGCAGTTCTAATACAAGAAGAACGCAACTGGAAGTAAGAAAAATATAAAAATAGATGTACTATGACAAACTCTAACAGAATCAAGAACAAAAGTTTAACACAAGAAGAACGCAACTAGAGTTAAGAGAAGAACATAAAAATCTAGAGGCAAGAAAAGAACATAAATATCTAGAGATGAGAAAATAATATAAAATCTAGTGATAAGAAAAGAACCCTAAAGTAAAAGTACTATAATCGCAATACTACTAAGACCACCATAGCATAAAATAGGAGTGCTAAGACTGCAGACCACCTTTCGCCCGACGCTCTCCATGTCTTGCTCGTGAGATATGAAAAGAGCATGAAAATCTAGAGATAATAAAATAACCTAAAACAAAAGCACTCCAACCGCAGTACGACTAAGACCAACATAGCATTAAAAGAAGCTAAAAATAAAAGTACTTCATTAACACTACTAAGACCAACACAGCAGAAAACAGGAGCGCTAACACAGCATCTCACATTCCGCCCGATGCTCACCATGTCTCGCTCGTTCCTGGTGGACTCGCTGATCACGCCGCGCTCTCCCCCGATCTCGTCTCCGCACCATCTCGCAGCGCTGTCGTCCAAGCCGATGTTCATGGGCCCTCGTGCCCCCACCGGCCCCGCGCTGCCTCCGTGCCCTTTGGGCACCCATCACGACGCTTTATCCCTTTACTCCTGTAAGGCGTGCATGCCCTTCTCGCCCTTCGTGCCCCTGCCCGGCATGGGCGCCATGCATCATCCGCCTCCCATACTGCGCCCTGTGCCCGTCTCCACCATGCCGCTGTACGCCCCCTTCTTGGTGCCCGGGGGCAGCGCCCCTCTGCACGGCCGCCCTGCCCCCGCCCCCACCAGGCCGACCCTCCCCACACCGCCGTCTCCCCCGCAGGAGCCTGCGTCGCCTCCTCCTGGTAATTAAACAGCAGTGGTTTGATGCGTAAAATTGCTTCGATTACAGTATTTTACTGCACGGTATGAGCCCACTTCTATGACTTAATTTCACTGTACAGTATAGAGTGCTTAAATGACGTTATATTACTGCAAGGCATAAAACTACTTCAATTATTTTGTTTTACTTACGATTTGAAACTGCTTCTATGACTTAATTTCACTGCATGGTAAAAGACTGCTTCAATGACTTTACATCACTTCTTGGTATAAAATTGCTTCAATTACTGCTTATATCACTGCACGGTACGGAACTGCTTCAATGACTATATTCTAAGGCACGATGTAGAACAGTTTCAATGACGATACACATATCACTGCTCGGTGAGTGATCTATGATCGTGGAACATGTATTAAGCTATTTTATATTAATTTCTGATTTTTTCTCCCTACTCACAAAATCAGTTTTTTTACACGTGATCTACATTTCTGTTCAAGCTTCTGTCAAGAAAAGTCCATAATATGTATGATTGATATGTAGATGTATAGAAGCAGTCGTCTATAATAAGTATAATTGATATTTCCTGACATAAAAGTAAATTCAGTAATCAATTCCATACCATTAAATTTTGTAATTGGTATACTATTCTCTAATTAGTAAACTGTGTTAGAGTCAAAAGAAAACCCTACAATACATGGTAACTTGTATTGCAGGTATAAGATTTATTTTAAAAACACTTTACCAATACTTATTTTTGAGTGATTACATTCAGCTACCAATAATTTCACAGTAGAATATGAATTTTACTTTACATACATAATTTTTTATCTTTCAATGAATATCATCAAAACGTTTTAACTATATTTATTGTTTTGAAACTGGAAAAGCGATATTGCAAATAAATATTGACTGATCTTTTGATCCTTCATGAAATTGTGGGAGATAGAACTCCGTGAATTTTTTTCCAGTTCCTGTTGTCATTCATTTTTTCAATTGAGCATCTATAGTTACTTACATACAAGTATTTTCTCCTCCGTATGTTATCTTGACGACGGTGATAGAATTTTGCATTACTCTGAAGAGGATAAAGTGTTTGAAGAAATGGCCCTGCTCTCAAAAACAAAATTGTCTTAGTTCTAACCATTAAAATCTATATGGCAATTTAATTTATTTTTTATGAATATTATTGGTAGGCTGAAAATCAAAATCAATGAAAATTAAAATATTTAAAAAATGTTTTGTTATAGAAATAAAAGCGCAATGGTTCTGATGATGGAACTTATGGATTTAGAATTAATGGCTGATGTGGTAAATATGGTCTATTTCAAGCCGTTTCGTCTTTTTATTTTATGTAAAATTAAAAAATTCATCAAGTTCAAGTAATATAACTTCAGTACAGATTTGTAAGTGCTCGATTCGATTCTTTGTCTGGATGAGATGATTATGGATTTCAAATGATACCCTGTCAGCAAGTTAATGTGACAGGTTGTCTAAAATTATTAGTCGGTGCTTTTTATATTTTTTGCTGAAAACTACTGGATGTGTTTTACGGATGTTAATAATTTGTAATTCTTCCATGAACTTCACATCTCGAATACTCAGTTTACAAATGATGAGCGATAGAAGAGATAAAATCCTCTGTGAGTTGTTTGTTTGATATAATAATGAAAGAACTTTATTTTACTGGGAAAAATATTCAGACATAAATTATTGTTACACCTGTTTGCTCGTGAAAGATTGGGTATTTTTCTTAAATGATGCCCTCACTTATTTGTTAAGTAAATAGCATATTTTCAGTCTAACTTGTCTTGGAATCCAAAACGTCGACGGAAGACACTATAAAATATATTTGCAATTTTGTGAAAGTTGCTTAACATTCCCATGAATGCAGCCTTAATATGCAAATTAAAAATATTTTAGCTTGTGTCATTAATTTGAAAACAATATTTCCTATAAAGCAAATGTTCTGCTTGCATGTGAACAGGGTCTATGGAGGCTAGTCTGCCCGTCTACCGAATAAAGTTGAAGAATTTCAGCAATAGCTCGTGATAGCTGATTCTATTATTACAGTGAATTTCTAATATACAGGGAGAACTGTATTTCAAAAAAATGATAAGTTAACGAGTCCCCAACATACGGTCAAATTGGATGACCTGAACCGGTATGCATGTGCTGGCATGTAAATACATTTCCAAAATTTGGGAAGGGTTACGTCTCATGATGCAAAGAAACTTATCACCTCTAAAATCAGCTATAACAGAAGTGACATTATTAAAATTTCTTAGTCATTCAATGTTTGAAATTATAGGAATTATTGTTTAAAAAATAAAATAAATCTAGTTTGAATAAAATTTAATAAAATGAAAGAAATTGATGGAGAAAATAAAATATTCATTTTCATTATATATATAGAAATCAAACTTATTGTTTCGAGCAGATAGCCTCAATAATACCGTATAATTAAACACAGTTTCTTAATTGTGTGCTTACGTGTTTGGTTGCTTGGTCTCCAGTCACACATTGTTCAGAGAATACCTGAACACTAAATTATGACTCTAAATTTCAGTTATTGAACTTCACTTAACTCAATTTAATTGGAATGCGCGCGGAAATTTCACCCCCCAAAACTGAAAGTATCAGAAGGAAAAAAGCAAATACTTCCAAACAGTTCTTTTAAGCACATCTTCTACGGAAGAATTTCCCCGGAAACTTAAAAATGTAGCACAGTATTTGAAGTCTCTGTCATTCTAATGTATGTAATATTCTTCGAAACCACGAATAAAATGTGCATCGGAAAATTATCTACTCAATACTTTTTGAAATTTCCTCTGCTAAGTCCCTTCTGATAGATCTGCTGGTTTCTGCTTCTGATAGATCTGCTGGTTTCTGCACTTAGCTTTCACTGGAAAATTTTGAAGTTTTCAAAACTATTGAACCACTCTCTCTCTGGCACCCAATGCTTTGTCGCTGTTATTTTCATTTAAACAGGAGTAGGGAAAACATTGTAGCGTAAACAAGGATATTGTAATATTAAGGACAACAATGTAGCATTAACGACAAAATTATAGTATTAGGGACAACAGTGTAAAGCTGAAGATAAGAGTAACATTATAGACAACAATGTAGCATCAACACCTCACCAATGAGATCACCAAGCAATCAATGATTGCGATCAATTTTCCTATTGAGAACCCTGACAACATTGTTACTTTAATAAATTTCACACGAGATTATCAAGTAAGCATTCTAGCTAGAAAAAATCAAATATGTGATCGGTTACCGAGAAATTTTATAAATGTCTTGGTCAATCATCGAAGCAATAATAAAATATTAATATGGTTATCCCCACGACATGGTCGTGAAAAAATAACTAATACGCTCATCAAAACGCCACAAAAGTGTCAATTTTTTTGTATCGAGGCGAGTTGCTCATAGTAAACCTCGCTACGAAAAAATTGACGCTTTTCTGGCTCATAGTTGCGCATAGGTTAACAAAAAGTAAAATTAGACAATCACTAAATATTCTCATGAAGCTTCTTTTTGCGTTCCAGGTTCGAACAACCCACCCACCGACAGCGGCTCCGATGACCTGCCTTCTTGCAAACGCATTCGCACCGCCTTCACTTCCACTCAGCTGCTGGAGCTGGAGCGGGAGTTCTCTGTGAACATGTACCTCAGCAGACTGAGGAGGATAGAGATAGCGACGTGCCTCAGCCTCTCAGAGAAGCAGGTAAGTCTTGTGAGTACCTCAGCAGACTGAGGAGGATAGAGATAGCGACATGCCTCAGCCTCTCAGAGAAGCAGGTAAGTCTTGTGAGTACCTCAGCAGACTGAGGAGGATAGAGATAGCGACATGACTCAGCCTCTCAGAGAAGCAGGTAAGTCTTGTGAGTACCTCAGCAGACTGAGGAGGATAGAGATAGCGACATGCCTCAGCCTCTCAGAGAAGCAGGTAAGTCTTGTGAGTACCTCAGCAGACTGAGGAGGATAGAGATAGCGACATGCCTCAGCCTCTCAGAGAAGCAGGTAAGTCTTGTGAGTACCTCAGCAGACTGAGGAGGATAGAGATAGCGACATGCCTCAGCCTCTCAGAGAAGCAGGTAAGTCTTGTGAGTACCTCAGCAGACTGAGGAGGATAGAGATAGCGACATGACTCAGCCTCTCAGAGAAGCAGGTAAGTCTTGTGAGTACCTCAGCAGACTGAGGAGGATAGAGATAGCGACATGACTCAGCCTCTCAGAGAAGCAGGTAAGTCTTGTGAGTACCTCAGCAGACTGAGGAGGATAGAGATAGCGACATGCCTCAGCCTCTCAGAGAAGCAGGTAAGTCTTGTGAGTACCTCAGCAGACTGAGGAGGATAGAGATAGCGACATGCCTCAGCCTCTCAGAGAAGCAGGTAAGTCTTGTGAGTACCTCAGCAGACTGAGGAGGATAGAGATAGCGACATGACTCAGCCTCTCAGAGAAGCAGGTAAGTCTTGTGAGTACCTCAGCAGACTGAGGAGGATAGAGATAGCGACATGCCTCAGCCTCTCAGAGAAGCAGGTAAGTCTTGTGAGTACCTCAGCAGACTGAGGAGGATAGAGATAGCGACATGCCTCAGCCTCTCAGAGAAGCAGGTAAGTCTTGTGAGTACCTCAGCAGACTGAGGAGGATAGAGATAGCGACATGCCTCAGCCTCTCAGAGAAGCAGGTAAGTCTTGTGAGTACCTCAGCAGACTGAGGAGGATAGAGATAGCGACATGCCTCAGCCTCTCAGAGAAGCAGGTAAGTCTTGTGAGTACCTCAGCAGACTGAGGAGGATAGAGATAGCGACATGCCTCAGCCTCTCAGAGAAGCAGGTAAGTCTTGTGAGTACCTCAGCAGACTGAGGAGGATAGAGATAGCGACATGCCTCAGCCTCTCAGAGAAGCAGGTAAGTCTTGTGAGTACCTCAGCAGACTGAGGAGGATAGAGATAGCGACATGCCTCAGCCTCTCAGAGAAGCAGGTAAGTCTTGTGAGTACCTCAGCAGACTGAGGAGGATGGAGATAGCGACATGCCTCAGCCTCTCAGAGAAGCAGGTAAGTTTAGTGAGTACATAAAATTCAATCACAGGTATAAATTATTGTAATCTCTTCTAACATAACATCAAACGATTTTATCACCATCGACGTATTTATAAAACCAATTAAAATCGCATTTTTTAATCGTTTAATCGTATTTTTCTAGTTAAATTTATTTCGATCTCAAACTTCCCCAGTCATGAAATATCAACAATTCCCTACCTATTCGTTTCTTTGGTAGAGCACAAGTATAGTACAAACCAAATTTACGCATAAAATAATCATAATTAAACAAGTAGAGCGGACGTATTCAACCCTCACCAATTGGAGAACTACCATTTATCACTCCATTTGTAGCACATGTTTCGTTGTTACAAAAGGGATTCTGTAGTACAATTGAAAATCTTAAACTCAATAAATTCATCTGCGTGTCTCATTTTCCATGCATTACTCATCCATAACCTACCTTTTATCGATTTATTACACTAGAGAAATCATAATTTAAAATAGCATTTCTTCGTTTTTCAGACTCTTAACTCTCCATTTTGTGCCACCGTAATCATGCGGGCTAGCCCTGACCAGGCGATTTACAAATTAAATTGAATGAACTGATTATAATTATTATCATTTTAATGAACAGTAATTCTTGTAAGGAATCATGTTATGCATCTGAATTACCTAGATACAAAATAAAACTCTTTTTCTAAAATAACTCCCGGGAAACAATGAATTTTCTTGAGACATGATAATCAGGCCTTCAAAGTCAACCTAAGTGCCTAGAAAGATTGAAATTTTCTTGTAAATTTCAGAATCGTTGAAAGTGAAATATAGATTCAAAAAGCTTATTTGGTGTCGGAAAATATCTGCAATGGGAATCAATCTTCAGTAAAATTTTAGAAACAATGCCATTGAATTTGATCCAATTGCAATGTCCAAAGCCTGAATTAAATGGTTCGAAAATCCATTTCACGATAACATGTACTGTGCTGATTCTTCAACTGCTAAGCTGCTCTGAATCAATTTAATTTTTCAACATTTAAAACATAAGTCATTTGAACCCTAGAATTTGATTGCTTAATCGCTTGCTTCTTCGTTTCCGCAAGCCTGACACAAGGTTTCTCGATCAAGGTGGAGTTCGCCAACTCTATTCCCATTTCATTTTGATGCAAAAGGAAAAAAATTTGGTAGAAAAATCATATAAATCTATCAGCAAAAAATTAAATTGGCTGTTGCTACTCCCCATTCTAAGGAGGTTTCATGAAAATGATGTTTTTTTTGTGGTTTGCAGGTGAAAATCTGGTTCCAGAATCGGCGCGTGAAGCACAAGAAGGAGGACGCAGGCGGAGCGCCTGGAACGACTGCTCAGAAGTGCCACTGCAGCCAAGGCCGCTGCTCCCCCAACAAGAATGTGAAGCTCGAGCCTAAAGAATCTGAGGATCGAGACAGCGATCAGGCGAAGCAGGGACGCAAGGCAGAGTTGAGCAATAACTGCAAGAGATCAGCTCAGCAGGAAGCTACGAAATCGAGATTAGAAACTTTTCAGGTGAATCCAGGACATGAACATAGCTCTTCGAGTCCAAATGAAGCGAAGGATTACGATGAACATGGATTGTTCACATCAACGGGAGAGTTTGATGATTCGTTTTCGGATGTACGACACTCTGGAATCACTCCAGACTACAGTGAGCTTCTAACGCAACAAAGCATGAGGTATTCGGATGCCCAGGACAATAATGTTGATGTCAAACACTCAAGAGAGACTCATTTTCCAGAAAATAATCCGTCAGGTGACATGAGATCATTAGACCAGCGCGTCAAAAATATCTCAGCTCGAGATCAATTTTTTAGGTCGAGATTTTTCAATCAAAGCGGGTTTAATTTAATTGAAAAGTTTCCTTCGCATTTGGTAGCGGTAAAACCAAAAATCAATCATGTTTCCAGCCAAGCGGGAGCCTTAGACTTGGCATTTAAAAAACGTTCTGTATCGCCTGAAACTCCAGCCCAAGACATCATCGAAGTACAGGAAGACAAAGGCATGGGACCTTCGACTTCGACGGATCAGCGACGCTTATCAGAGCCACAAACAGGATCGACGAGAACACCAGATTCTGTTCCTGGAGTCCAGGTCGCTCCTGAGGAGTCTGACCGGCCCCATGACGGCGTTTGGACTCCAGTGGAACACGCCGCTACGAAGCGCCAAGCGGAAGATGCCTCACTATTGTCGGATTTCGCCCCTCACAAAAAAGTAAAACTCACAGCGCAAGAATCTTCCTAAACATATTTTATTTCCACGGTGAAGATGAGCTCTCCATTTTATTTCTTAGAGCGTGAAAGGAAGTTAATGTTTTCAGTGAACTACACGAGTTGGGTTATTGTGTTACAAGGAATGCCTGAATCCGAATCCGAAGGAATCCGAATTTTAGAATGAAAAAATGTATAATTCCTAATTATAGCTAGGAAACGTCTCAGAAACTTCAGAAAACAAATTACATTTTAATCTTCTCATGGTCAAAATGGTGAGAAAGTAAGCGATTTTTTATTCAAACAGTAATTTTGACCTGACAACCATTCTGTTACTGTAAGTCTAAGACGCGCAACTTCAAACAATCTCAAATTGGACCATGCGTCCCATAAAAGAAGAGCATTTTCGTGAAGAACTATCCATAGACAGAGAAGTGTTATGTCCAAAAAAATTGGGAAATAGGAAAAATTGGTTCATGATCCACTAATAAGTCTTCACTTATTGGTTTTCTTGACAGAAAAATCTACTTCTCTCAGCCACCTCTCACTCACATAAACTTGAGTCAACAGCTACGGCAATGCGTTGAATGCAGTTGCGATGTTACCTCGGCGATACTTGTAATTAGTAAGAATTTTTCATACTCAATAGCGCCCATTGTACACTCATTACTGTAAATTGATGTTTCACTGGAAAAACTGCACGAGCATATGCTCATGATTTATTCATGTGAAATTGACATTTTTCTTGAACAAAACTTGCGCGTGTTCATATTGATTGCTTGCTCATCCTTGATGACGCAGGTTCATGTCCTTTCTATCATAATGTTTCCTTAAAAATATTTTACTTATACATTCTACATTCCATTGCGTCGTTTGAGAGATAATGTAATGTGTGAGTTTACTATAAATGTTAGTTTATTAAATTCAGGTATAAGTAAATTTTGCCTCGAAAGAAGATATGACCTCACATTTAGTGGATATAGATCGCTTTCAAAAAAATTTATTGATTATTTAGGGCTCAAACTAAACGTTTTAATGTCGTATGGATTGCACAGATTTTTTAAGAAGTCTTTGATACAAATTGTTTTGTTCTAAGACTCATGAGGTATGTAATTTGTATTAGTGTAAAGTGCTTACTAGAATCTGCACATTCGATTTTGTCTACAGCGAATCCTCCCAAAATTAAACGCTCGTGACAGAAGTAAGGCTGTTACTTGCAAGTCGTATGTTATTTTTCATCATAAATGATTCGACGCTTCCCCTGAAAATGCTCAGTACTCTCCTGTTGTTTCTTGCTGCCCATCACATCTGCTCAGATAACGTAGCTGAGGTTTTGGATGCAACTTGAACGTCGAATGGAACCGTTATTTTCCGGTTCTAAATCCTTAAGATATATTTTCACGCGTCAGTAAAATGCATTTCAAATTTGACTCAACATACATTTTGTGAAAAGGAGCATAGGATAGATTTTTGTCGAAAATTGAACACTAGTTTGAATTTGATTGGACGTTAATCTTAAGCCAAAAAATTTAATGAAATGATAACTTTATTCAAGCATTTGGACTCGTAGACAAAAATTATTTTAATACTATTTCTAAATTCAAACCATGTGTACGTCTGATGTGTGTATGTTTTATGGATTTTTTCGTTGCACACACGTATTTGCTAATGATAAATGTGTATATTTACAAAGGAATACATATCTAGATATCTCTACTTTCTAGTCGACCAATAAAGCCTAATTGAAACTCAGTGTACTTGTAAAGTGACCTTATAGATGGATGATAAAGTTAAATATATTTTAGCACTTTCATAGTTCTTGTATCATTGCCCTCTGTTCTATTTAATTTTGTCGAATTATGAGCCGCGAACACATCAAAGTAGTAGTTTAGGTACGAGCATTGTCAAGAAAGTGGCATCACAGATACGGCTGCGGACGGTCTACGGTATTTAAGAAAGTCTGGGAGCTTTACGAAGAAAAGGCAAGGTAGAATTCATTCTCGAAACAAGCACCACCTGCATCTTTTTTAGAAAATCGGTAGCAATCTCAGATGCATTGTCAGTTATACCTTAAATGGGAAATTTGGTCAAAGCTAGTCAATATACCAAAAAAGTTCCAATATCTTCGCCAGCTGCTCCGGTGCTTCAGAACGTAATTTAGAAGCAATAATCCAGGAAAACCAGATACTGTATCTTTAAATATAAACCTCAGCTAAGAGGTAAAAACATTTTTATGTTTCTATGACTGTTTGTGAAGTAGAAATATTTTCCTTCTATAAATGCCATATCGTTCTTTATTTTCCTTTCTCTTACAAAGTTATATCAATAAAATATCGATCCTTTGAACGATATTTTCATGGGAGAAAATTTACTTCGTACCTTCGATTTTAGTTTCTTTCACAAAGCAGTGCTCTTCAGTTTGACTATATACTCTTTTTATCTTTTTAAATTGAATTTCAAGCTTTTTACCTAGATAATTTAAATTCAACAGTAAAGCCTTTGTAAAAATTAAGAGTTGTTATGCCCACACTGGCGCCGAGTGTTATGCTGACGTGTGTAGCTTGCAATTGATTTGATTGCCGTAGGACAGCAGCTTGCCAAGTCACTGTAATCAATATTGATCGGGACAATTTTCAGAAAGTCCACGGTGTTCGTTCACAATATTTCAGTATCATTTACAGAAAGTCTACGGTATTGGTTCACAATATTTCATTATCTAGCAGCAATTTTATGATGCTGATTACGTATATAAACCAAATTCTCTATCATCTGCTTCCCACTTTATGGTAAAAATAGTTTTTTAATGAATTTTTAGTGCATGATATAAGCATAAAGATTTAATTTCTGTATGAATAACTACTAACGTCCAGCGAATAACCATTATATAGAAAATATTTTTTCTCTGAATCTTGGGTACGAACATTTATGTTGCAGCCATACTTTTCAAAACTTGTCTCTTAATAATACTGCATTTGAAACTTTTATCTTCGTGCTCATAATTACATCTAAAATTCCCGTACATGAGTCATTGCTCAAAACGAACTGCATTGTTGCCAAGAATCCCAATCGTACCGATGAATTGTTCTGTTTTTAAAACGCGAAAGTGTGCAAACTGAGATGAAAGCCTAGGTTTTATGTTTCCGGGTATTTTTAGTGATAAATTTTCGAAAGAAGGTGTCAACTAATATCGTTAGTTGATATTATTATGAGCAGCAAATACGCAATACTTTTTTTGGTAATTGAGGGAAAATTTATCCGTAAAAAGGCACGCAGAATTACAAAACGAGATAAAATAAGTTTAATAACTACTAATACAAGCTGAATAATAACCATTAAGTGAAACACTGAGAAGCTGTTATTGTGTCTGTGCTTCAGTCAAACTTATACAAACGCTTGGTTGCTTCGATGTCTTGAAATTTTCTTTGATTCCAATATCCATGCAGGTAATTTTCTACTCTGTATCGATAATAACTTCTGAAATTGATACCACTTTACCAATCAAATGATTTTAGCAAAAGTAAAACAATAAAGATCTTGCCTCGTTAGTTCAGTAAACGTACATTTTGGTACAACTTCATTTTATCGAGGAACCAGAGATCCTAACTCAATACTAAAAGCTGCTCACAGAAGAAAGTGATGGCTCCAGACGTCCAAATTTCACACGGACAAACTCAAATATGGTTGGAAGAAGAATAGCATGCTAATTAAAAGAGAAAATTTTCGCTCATTTTATGTAAAGAAATTTTTCGTTGGTTAAACCACGCTAAAAATGGGGACTCAATCGCAAATTGCTTTTACGACGTTGCATTAACTATTAAGTCCATTATAACAGTTGGAAGTTTAGAGTTACAAACTTTATTCAGGCACTTTCACTTCGATGAAGAGTTTTTTCCCATTGTCCCTCATACACTCGCGTTCCATGCTATTGGTTCAAATTAAGATCTGAAGACTCTGAATGACAATTACTTATTTTCTAATTGTTTTGAGTGCTCGGTTTCTTTTTTATTACCGTTCATACTCAGCTGTCAGTGGCAACATGGGTCGAAATTTAGAGTCTATTTTCATATTGCAAATGATTAAAGCGTTTCATTTACACTTGGGAAGAAATTCGCGTTCTTATTGGTCCAACGAGCATTTCTCTATTGCTGACATACTAGTATAAAAAATTATGAAACATAAAAAATCAAAATAATTTCATTATTATATTAGTATCACACCCTCAGCTGCTAAAACGATCTGTTTCAAAAATTCCTTTTACGATCAATATTTTCATTATCTCCATATTTTTTATCGAAATGTTAATAGCCGTCAAATCATTTCCCACGATAAAACGCATGATTGTAAACATTTTTTAACGATAAAAATTGAAAGCATAAATAACCTATTCATGCTGAGGTATGGTCAAGTTAGCAACTATGAAATACTGCAAGTTCAAACTTCTCACCTCTATGAGTTGCTAACAGGACTCCGCACAGCGTTCAGCATGTTTAAAGTACCAATTTATTTTCTGAGATCATATCCAAATCGGAAGCACCGCTTAAAACCAAATTTATTTGTCTAACAGGTTCTCAGTTTGCATTCTTGAAGCATAACAAGCAGTGTTAGAATTGCGAACTTTACCAAATGCGTCTATTGATTAGCCAATAAAAAACTAGAGAAATGAGGGAATTACGGTAGTTGCCACCACTGAAGCACAAAAAATTACCAGATCTATAAAAATATCATCATGAACTGTCGCACGAAGCACTACTATATCAAGGGAATCAAAATGTCTATAACAACGACTCGGACGATGGTAGGTGAAATAATAACGACGTCTGTTGAAATTTATTATAATGGATCAGAGGATGTGATCCAGTGGAATCATGAGTAATTCATTAGAGAACAGAGCTAAACATTTTGTCATTTAAATCTGTACATTTATAATCAATGCACAAAAATTATTTATGAAATACACAACGTACAGAAAAACATTCAAGGCGTTTTTACGTTTCTAAAACTTGAACGTAATCTGAATGCTTTCTTTACGACTTTTTGAAAGCTTTCTGGAGCATAACAGCTAGGGCTCAATTTATATTTATCTCCTAAAAAAGTTGTGAGAAGAATAATTCAAAAACTCTGGGCAGTGATATTCAGTATTAAAGGTTAGATATTTCGCAGAAAATTAACGTTTCGGAGAAAGATGATTTCGTTGAAAAAATGCGCTTGGGTTCGATAAAGGATTGAAAAGTTAAATATAAAAAATTCTTAAACGGTCAGAATCAGTGAATTCAAAGATAAAATATTATACATGTAAAAATTTTATAGGACATTCCTAAATTTCATTTTTAACGGGCTAAATTATAAAAAAACGTTAACTAAACAGCATTGCTATAACGTGTTGAGAAATTCATCGATCCAAAAGAAGCTAGTAACTTTAACAAGCAATATTTTGTCAAGTATGTTGTTACATTTTGAAGTTTTTCCGCCAAACTCCTATTTTCACATTGTATCCCTAATACTGGCACTAAGAATACAGAAAAAGCACAGCTTTAGGGATGATGAAAGTATTAAAAATTGTTTATTTTTTTACTATAGATTGCCGTTGTCTCAAGCTGTGCTCATGAAATTGTAGCAACCTACATTTTCCAGAGCGTGTTTGTCCCTGTGATTGTTACTATTGATTCCAATTTTGGATCTTGCATTAAAAATCCCATAAATCTCGAGATTTTATTTTTTATTAAAACTCAAAAGACTGCTTAGGAAAAGTATGAAACAAGACGAAAAGCCGCAAGAAACATACAGAACAACAGCCAAAACCAATGATTGGTGCATTGGCAACATGGAAATGGAACTGAAGATGAAGCTAATGCTGGGAGTGCTGAAACGAAGGAAAGTAGACAATAAGTAATTCTGATCAAAACCGTAGTTGCAGCTTATGCACGAAAAGCCAATGTATGAAAACTAACGCAAAAAATAAGAAGTGAAAGTACGAAAGCGACTGCCTATCAATTCATCCATCATACTGGACGAACTGACATTCTACCACGCATTAATAAGCAAAATAATAGCTTCCACTTCTTCCAATTATTCCACATCACAATTGAGACCATTATCCAATCGATTATGGAGGGCAAATTCATTTCAAAGAAAGCGATCAGTTTGTTTTGATGTTATTGGGTACTCGCAATAAAGCGAGTCTAAACAAACGCGTAACTCTCGACACCGGCACCCGCAGTTCTCGGAGACGCTCGCCGCGTGACAGCATTGAACTTTGCCGGCCCTTGAGATGCTTCTCTATTGCTCGGCGCGCTCTGTTCTTGAACGCTCATTCTCTCGCGAGACAAAACCAGTGAAGGCCTGGGCAGACGCGGCAAAAATGGGAGTTCAGCTTCAATGATGTTCATGATGAGGAGTTGAAGGCAACACGAGGCCAAAACAAAGGCCCGGGAGCATCACTGGCGAGGCCTCATTATTACTGCCACTCGAGGCCCTCAAGAGACCATGATAGCCCCAGCGGGCACAAAAGAGAGCGGTGAGCTCGCTCTGTAATGAGCACCGCTCTCTGCGCCAACACGTGACGACTTCCTCTTCGCCAGGATTACGCATTCCAGGCCCCCCATTCGTTTCAAAAAGGCTTTAGAAAACTGGCTGGAGCTACCAGTCATCGTTTTTCAGTAGTGCATTTGTAAGTGAAACTTACGAGCTTATTGAACGACTCTTATTTACTTCACATCACATTGAATTTTATTTGGCTTAAGTTTACTCTAGCTTATGAGCTCGATCGTATTGGCCAAGTAGACCAGGAAAATCGTTCGTTTTTTTATTTCAAGTAAATTCGTTCATACATGATTTTATTTGACTTTGACTCGAATTACTTTTAGTATTTTAATGCAAATCCTAATCTATCTCCCGCATTTAACAAGTAACTTTTTTAAAAATAGGAAGTTGAAAAATCTTCATGTGTCTAAATTCACACAAATGATGAAATTTCTCAATTGTCTCTCGCACCCGTTGACATATTCATTTATTTGTCAGACAACAATTTTTATTTTGAACGATAAATTTAAAGTCACAACAAACACTAGTTTTTGCAGGCTTATTTAAATGGAAAACAGTGAATGCACAAATTTACGGATAAAAATTACACAATGAAACATATACGAACTGTTTTGCATTTTTATCATATCTAAAAGCCAGAGAATTTAAAAACGATATTGGTCGTAACTCTAGAATAACTGAAAAATGATATATTTTTGATAAATAAGATGCAGACCAAACTTTCAGGCAGACAGTCATGTTTTACATGTTATCGATGTCAGTTCAAGTAATCTCAGTAACAAAATTCCTTGTACCTCAGATAGGCCGTCATAAAATTGAAAATTGCATTGACTCTAAGAGAGTCCAACAACTTGACCCAGAATCATATTTCAGGCTTTAATAAACTGTTTCCTCTTTGTATAAATATTTTCAAAGAATGAGCGCCCTTCCAACCCTAAAGCTGTTCGAGGAAAAATAAAAGCAGGTTCTTCAGCTCTGCAGGAATAACGTCAGGAATAACGCTCTGCAGCACAATTTGAATAGGATCAGTTAAATTCGTAGCAGGAGTGCGATATACGTTCGAGTATTTATGGTAAATTTCTGAAAAACTTCAACTACACAATTCTAACCAGAAATGTAGCAGACTGACTCGGAGACACGGCTCGTGCGACTTGTTGGAATCGCTCTAAGCAAATTGATAAATTAAAGACATACGCACGAGAGGCTTAGGCTGCCAGCAGAAAAATTTATCTCAGAAATTAGCCACTATGGGAATACTCTAAATATAAAGCTGATATGGGATAACTAAAAGTTTGATGGCTAATAAAGAACATGAGCAGGGGATTCACATTTATTAGCTCACAATTTTCTCAGAAAATATCATTTAGTTCTTATTTATTGATGTGACAGGATTCTTTATTATAAATTTCTCAGTGAAAATAGGATTCCATATTTCCCTAAAGTCTTAGTAGTATAGAGAACTTATTGAAAATTGATAATGTTCGTCCTACATTCAAACTTAAAATTGACGTAGGTATGATTAGGTAGGTACCTTAATCATTAGGTAGGTACGTAGGTACCTTATTGTAACAAGCAAAGATCTTAATTTACATAATGAAAAGGTCCCAGTTGACAGTGGTTGTCTGACAATTACAAATAATTTCTGATTTGAAAATATAACCAACAAATTCGATAAAATTATAATCTACTGAGTTACATATGAACATCTAATTCAACTCCTTTACTGTTTTGTTAATGTCGTAAAGAAATTTACCTTTCATTAAGCAGTGCTAAAATTTTCACACAGCAAAAACTTTATTTACCTCACGATGTAAATTTCCTCTGAGTTGATGCGGTTATACTCCCATCTTACCTGCTTTATTCAATGATTCTTCAGCCAACCGCAGCAATCCCTTCGTGCTTCGTTGCTTCGCCACATTTATAATCTGATAACTCATTTTCTCCCAACTAAGAACTGCAAAAATACTAGCCTTTGAAGTCCTCGTTGGGTTAATTGGGCGAATTTACATCTCAACTGCTTCAGAAGTGAAGTCGGTCTGGCGGCGGCTGGCGCGTGACGTTCATCCGTGAGCCTGAAGAGTCAGGCACGTCCCCAGGCTGTAGAGCCTTTCTCTCCTGATACTGTTTGCAAATACTCTGCTCTTTATGAATGGAGCAGCTCACAGTAATGCTCGAGAGGGAGCTTCATAAGTCCATTGAGGCACCAAGCTGACAATTTGCGAGCTCTGTCCACAAAAGGGATCTTCTTCACAAGCTGGCAATGGAGCGCCGGTACGCTTTTAATTGTGGGAAGGCATAAACTTGGATGAGATCAACTCTGAATCATGGCTACGGTGACAGGCTTGTTGCTGTTTTACTTCATCTCTTTATTATGCGAACGTGACGTAGACGAGGTGGCAAGCACGCTACTGTTTTGCTTCATCTCTTTATTATGCGAACGTACCGTAGATGAGGTGGCAAGCACGCTACTGTTTTGCTTCCGTTCCTTCATCATGCGGACGTGACGTAGACGCGGTAGCAAGCATGTAAATATTTTAATTTAATTCATTCTTTATGAAGAGGGCCATCGGTGCAGTGGAAAACATGTTCCTGTTCAGCCTTAATGTCTTCATTAGCCGGAATGCGGTGCTTTTTCTACCTCTGTTCCTCATGTAGATTTGCCGTAAATGCAGTAGTAGGTATGTTGTTGAATATTCTATTCTTTTCATTATGTATGTTCTTTTCATTATGTTCTTTTCATTATGCAGTTGCTGGAGTGGCAGCTATTTTTTTTTTGTCTTTTCTTCCTCGCATCTTTATGTACATATGCGGTAAACGTGGCATCAGTCATGTTGCTGCATGACTTTCCTTCTTCTCTTCATTATGTAAGTAGATGTGCTGGCAACGAGGTGGCAGGCATGTTGCTGTTATGCCTATTTTCCTTCATCATGTAAATGCTCAGTAAACCCTTCGGAACGTTTGTTGACGTTTTGATTTCATCTTCCTAATGTTCCTCATTGTATAAGCGTTCTAGAAATATAAAAACCGGCATGCTTACATGTATTCTACCTTCGTCGCTACATTACATAAATGTTATGCTGACATTGTGACATGCTGATAATTGTTTTCCATCCATCATGAGTATTTTCTGTAAACTCCTATGCAGACACGTCACTAGTTTATCCCCTCGCAAATTTTTCAAATGACACTGAAAAAAAAGTTAACAGACAATAAAATTCGCCCGAATTCGACTGTCGAAATTTCTTATAAAAGGTAAAGCCCGCATTGGCTGCTGTTCCTCACGTCCAACGAAAAGTAAATGACTGTACTCTCTCAGTATTAATTAAAATTAATTACTATTAATATTATTTATTTAATTAAAATTTATTAATTTTAATATGGTCTGAGAGTAATTAATTAATTACTCTCAGTATTAATTGAATCAATTACAATTTTCGATATGAAAAAAATAAAATTTACGTTACGTTACGGCAACTGAATGCGCTTTCCGACACTGATTCATTTTATAGAAGCTCTTAGCAGCGATGATAGCTCAAGGAGAGCTAAGGATGTGCTGAACAACTTTTGCAAAACATATGTTTCTTCTTTCTAGAATATGTACACAACGAGAATTACGTCTTCGTAACGTACGGCCTCATACAGCGCTGATAATGTAATTGTAGCTAACAGCCTCTCACAGCACGTATGATAATGTAGGATACAGCATCACCATTTCCGTTCATTGTTTGCTACAAAAATCCCTGTAATTTTTGAAAACTTAATTAAATTATAAATTACTTCCAAACTAAGAGAGTGCAATGACGGGAGGACGATATTTTAAATTTCAAGGTCCAATGAACTGCGCAATGAAAGGGCTATATGAATGGCGCTATTTAGCACTAAATTCTTAACAATGAAGTTTGATAGTCAGCAATATTTGTCAGGATGGTAGACATGTAGCTAAAGAAAAATGTTATGGTTTCGGTGGACGAAAGCTGGTGTACTCATTTATTGACTTTTTATCGTACATATAACGTTTTTAAAATGTATAGACAATATAAATTTCAAGATTTAAGCAATGAGACCTATGCTGATATACGTAATTGAAAAAGGGCTTTAATTAAGAGTTGGAAAAATGACTTCCAGCTGCTGGTGATGTTGTCCGGGGAACGAAAGTCATATTGTAAAATATAGAGAATTTTCGTCGAAACTTTTTTAGCATCTTTACGTGACGTAAAGATTAATGAGTTTCGACGAAAATTCGCTATATTTTACTTTTGCTTGTATAAAAAAATATACTGTATACTGTAAATTTGCTTTTGTGTTGCTTTTATACTGTATATCTGCTTTTGCTGATACAGTATGGCAGAATTTTCCCAATATCAATGCAGTAATGATACTAATTCTGTGGTATGCATAGGACTTGCATTAATTTAAGTCTACTTATATTGATGTGTTATTCTTGTTTTTTTGCTTCTAAGGTTTTTAAATGAAGTACTGGCCATAAAAAATAGATCGCAGGATTTTTCAAGAAAGGTGTGCATCAAAAGAATAGAAAGACCGACCCAAACCACCCCATTAGCTGAGTCATAGTTAACGCAAATTAATCATGAATTGGATATATCTAATAATGATGGTTTTTCCGTACAATGCATTGTAGTGTTTCACGAGTCTAATATTTTGCAATTTTGCTCTCGAGGGTGAAATCAAGCCAGAAGTAGATTCAATACCGTTTACATTGAAGAATTATCGCAAGGATCCGTGCCTAGATTGGTGACGCTCTTTTGTGCCGCCAAAAGCTTTCTTCATTCAGACCATGAGCGGTGATACGCCAATATTGTGAGATTAAACGGAGAATCTAAAGTTTCCACGCTCTTTGGAAACGTGCAAAAATTGACACTGAATTTTAAAGACGAAATCTAAAACTTCATGAATTTGTAAGTTTTTTGTTTTGAACTTGAAATTTGAACCGTTCAAATCATTTATTCATCCTGTTCTGTGTAGGCCTGAGGAAATTTTCATAACGAGTTCTTTTCAATGCAGATAAACATTAAAAATTTTAATAAATTACGAGTAGTTTAGAAAACCTATAATTCAAATTTTACAATAATTATAGCATCTATTATTTGAAATGATTTCTAAGTGGTCTTTTGCGTCTGAAATTAAGAGTATAAAAGGGACTGATCATTTTACGTTTTACAAGAGGTGTTGCTGAGATGAATAGAATGAGCGCGATATAATTTATTTATTGCCACCTTGTTTTAAATTGCATCAGATCGAGCACTTCATCCTTTCATTATGATTTTTCATATATGAACCTACATGAATTTATTCTTCATTAAAATCACAACTGTAGATCAAAAAATTATGTGCGATAAAAAAAACAACAAGTTACTGAATTCATTATCAAATTTTTTCAGAATAAACCTCAATGAAAAGGCAAATTCCCGTACTTTAATTCTTGAGCGCAGTCTCTAATTCTGAAGGTATTCGTTAGAATGTTTCAAATCTATTCCAAACGGCTTTAGGTCACTGATTACATTGTTTTCATTCTACAAGTGAAGCCTTATTTTTTAATCAATATGAACTAAATTTGAAATTGATTCAATTTGGATTTTTGAAAGCTGCATCCAGTTACTGGAACGTTAGGTGATTAGGAAAATGTACATTAAACGGCCCTAATAACGCTTACCTATTCTATTCTTTTCCCGTTTTTCATTCTCGATTGCTGACACTACCATTCAAAAAATACCTATAAACAATCTAAGTGAATCTGCAAAGAATTGTATTTCATTCTTATTATACTAACAGTACAGAACACTAGCTTCCTATAGGCATGGTAACGTTTCAGAACCTGCTATAAACGGTCAATTATAGAATTAAAGGCTAATCCATCAGACATTCTCTACTGAATGCCATATTAGAGCAGGCATGATACTCGCGCCGGCTGCCGAGTAAACTGAAGACAGAAGTCATTGATTACTGGCCAGTTTGTCGACGTGATAGGCTTATTGAGGTGTGCAGTGGCAGGACAATGATATTGTTGAGCCACACAATGACAGAAGCACTGCTGCACACAATCACTTCTCCAGACGGGACAATGTCGCAGCCAGTGATGTATCAGCAGGCTGTGCATGCAAGGACATAAGCTCGCCATCTCCCAACAATCGCAATCTCACAGTCGCAACAATTGACGTCATCCTTCACAGGCTGGCCGGCCCCTGCAATTGTGCAAGTCAAGCGGAAATAATGCGACGGCACCCTGAAGCTCTCGATTGGGGCAGCGATCGTCGCAGATGCTCCGTGACTAAACACTTTCCTTCATTGAACTTTGAAAGGAATTCTCTAATTCTAAAAGGGCCTTGAGTGTATGGGTGTGAAATTGATACCATCAAGAGGACAGTGAATTCGAGTGCAGTGAAGCAGTTGATTTCCCCCGCCTCAACCCGAATGCGGAAGATTTTTCAAGTTTCCTCCTTGGCCCTCAAAAGAATTTTAATGGTAAGTCAAAACTGAAGAATTCGGAGAATGCGATAATAGATTTTGCGAGAAACTTTCAGACACACGTTATATATCACGGTGTAACATGTCACATAAGATATAATGATTAATGTTGGTTATTAGCTAGTTCCTCCGTTGTAACTCAAAGATGCCAAGCTTTTTTGAAAGCTTTAAAAAAATAATTTAAAATAGATGTAATGATTGTGGTATACAAATTTAGGATGCCAGAAATTTGAAGACAACACCACATAGTGATTAGTCTCACTTCAGAAAAAATCTCAACCGAGACAGCAGTTCCAGCGCTGAGAGCGCTGTCGTCTTACATTATATAGTATTAGCTTAAATTAGTGCTCCTAGGGGAAGATTTGAGGTCCCGACCTGAAGGCTAGGTAGGCATTTTTTTTAAATAGAGCAGCTTATTGTTTAGTTCGTGACTATCTTTTTTTCGGTTCACTGCTGCATTTTTAGCAGTTTCAGTTTGTTTCTTCAATTTTTATCTTGTATCGTGTGTGTATCATGAACTTCTTTAATCCTGTCGTTCTTATGCAGGAGGTGTGTAAATACACCTTTTAATAGATTCTTCGCTCCCCTAATTTCATACTAGATGGCGCTTTCTTCCCTCCTCCCTTGGGAACACCCCTGTTGTAGTTAGGGAGGGTTGATCTAAGCTATAGTCTGATCTTTAAATACGTGGTATTGAAATTGAGCGTGTCTTCTCATACTCAAGTCTTGAATAGAACTCTGTATTTGTGTTCTTTGTGTGTTGTGATATTTTACTAGAAAAACAAACGAAAAAAGAAGGTCTGTCTTTCTCAAAGACTTATTAGTAAGCCACGAATAAAATTCAGTCAAGGAATGACGAAAAATGACAGCGAGAACATACCATTGGTAATATGAACTAATAAATATATTAGTTCGAGACCCTTAATAATTTAATTTTCAAAAAGGTAATGGTAAATTTAGAGCATATCTAAAGAAGTTGTTTAGCAGTCAATTATTCGAAACGGTAACATAATGAAGCCACCTCGGATTGTAAGCAAACTCTTTCGATGGAAAATTGAAAAGAAAACTGATGAATATTCAGAAAAGATCATTCTTGTATAATTCGTACAGTAATTTAGCTTCCAGTGCGCTTTGACAGAGGCTTAGACCATCTTGGTCACACGAAAATCCAAAGAATCCGAATCTCAGCTTAGTACATACTGTAGATACTCCTGTTTGATAGGAGGTACGTTTCATTGAACTCGGACCTGAACTACCGGGACACAAAAAACTTTTGAAGAAGAAGCGTCGACCTGGCTACTAAACGTCGACCTGGTCACCGTTAAACACACAACCTTCTGCACCAAGTTGTGGTAATTCTACTAGCTGGGATTTCCCAATTGCATGCTATTTTCACCGCGTACTCCGACGACCACGGACACTACCAGCACACCTCCGTGAGTGTACTTCAGAATTTGCATGCACCCCGTGCACGAGTTTCGCTAAGTTCTTAAAATGCGATGACAATCTTCTTCAGAATATCACACCGTGAAAATTGAGGAAAAATGGCTAACTTAACAAATGGCCAAAACGCAGCAAGTTCACGTGACCGCCGTCCACATAACTGTCAGGAGTTCTTTCGCTGATATTGTAGTAAATCGTTAAAATGAGATGCCCGATTCTTTTCTTTTTTTTACGAACGAAATCGGACACTCAGTCACGACATACTAAGTATTTCGCAAGTTCTTTTTCATCTGTTGCAAAATCTCTTTTATTCATTTTAGCTCATTTAAACTCTCTGAATCTGCCACATACAGTGAAAAAATGAGAAGGAAATTTTTAACAACCATTATTTTTTACTGACAGAATTCAAATACTTCTTCAAAAATCGTAATAAAATAATATTTGGTATGCCGAACGAAAATTGCTAGGTAACTTGAAAAATGTGCTCAGTTCGTACATTAACTTTTCGGTCTTTCTAAATTAAACATATCATTTTTGTTCATCTACCTTCATTCTATCAAGTAAAACACTTAATTTTTTAACCATGCTTACCCTGATTTTTCCTAAAAATGATTTCTTGAATGATTTATTTTTCAAAACGGAAAAGAAACCACAATTTATTTTATCGCTAAAACTTCCCTTTCTTATCCGCGAATTACACTGTGATATCCGGCTTACACTGTGTCTCCATTTTATCCCATGTACCCATGCATGTCCACATGATGTAGCAGAGAATACCGAGAGAATATGAAATATGTTTTTTTGTTGTTGTTCCTTGACGGTGACTTGAGTTTTCTTAAAATTTCTTTTAGGAAATTAAAAACCAATTCATTTATACGTTTTTCGAAGTCTTTTATCCTATCCCTTACTTTTCCTCAGGTTATTTCTTACGATTACACAGAGCTTAACTCTCATTTTAGATGTAGCTAGAGCAAGATTGTTTTTATGTTCATTAGTATTTTTCTTATATTCATTTTCAATACGTATATATATGAATATGTATGTGTAAGTGAGAGCATCTGCGTGTATGTGTGCGCACGTAAATATGAATGTCTATGTATGTGAGTGCACATGTACACGTTCGCACATATATATATATATACACATAAGCATATATATGTTTCTATTTCTATTTTTTGCGTAAAAGCAAAACCTCAAGACACATTACATTTTACCTAAAGCTCTGCGATCAGTTAACACTGAACCAAATTCCAGAAATAAATAAATTGATTGCGCTTGCTTAATGATTCATAAATCGATCTATCACGACCCCGAAGGGCGTTTCTATGAATAGAAGAAATTTAAAGTATAAACAGGCAAATGAAATAAAACGCTCGTGAAAAATTATTTTTATATTCGTATGCTGAACAAGCCATGAGTTTCATTTTTGTGTGTAAGTTTGTTTACACATTTCTAGATGTGCGTGCTGTGTTGCGCGATGTTCTTTATAAATTACTAATAACTTGGGAGTTCCGAAGAATTCTTTAGTAGTATATGAATTATTTATAAGTTGTCAGCCATCTTTTGAAGTATAAAATATCCAAGAGATGACAATTTTCATTTCTTATTCAACCACCCCTTGACAGAGTTAGACTATTAGCAGGCCAAGTATGGTTTGTCTATTAGTACGTCTCGCATAGTTTGTCTATTAGTATGCCTCGTATGGTCTAGCTACTTGTACACCTCAGATAGTTTGTCAATCAGTACTCCTCGTATGGAACGTTTGTTTTAGGACGTCTTATATTAAGAAATTTTTAAAAGCCAATATGTTGGCATGTATCTCATGTGGCAACTTGGAAATAAGCGGTTTTTCTTTCTTTCTTCGTGCCTTGTACCATTCTCATTTTGTTCTTTCACTCTCCATGCTGTAGATCCTCGTTCATGATACCAACCAAGCACCCTCAATCACTGCAGAGCTACCTACTTTTGAGTATAAAACAAATAGCAATCGGCTTGGAAATCTTGACTTCAAGCCGACATCTGTCATGTTAACCTATGAGTTTTATGTTACACTGTGGAAAAAATGACAATGCAGTACTTCAAGACAACATTTTATTATCAAGTCTTCCTTTCTAAAACAATCATGGCACTGAGCGTACACAAGATATTATTGACTATTTGCAGCAGATTCGTGTGTGGTTGTTGTACGGGTATGTTTTTGGTTGAGCTCAACGGAATTGTGTGGTTTTCTTATGACTCAAAAATACTTTTACCTGCTTTGATTACCATGTGCGGCAGAAGCATTTTTATTTGCCCCAAAAAATATATTTATATTTCAGCTTCTTTGAAATGAGAAGCATTATTCGTTTAAATCTGGTATGCATGCTATATTTCCAAAGGTGATGAACATTCCTGCTATAGAAAGTTTATTGATTCAGGTTACTGAAGGTAATTTTGAACACTTCTTGGTATCTGATCACAAAATATAGGTCGATTGCATTCTTTCAATTGACTTCGAAGATAATTTATTGGCTGATATTTACTTTTTGTAGTGCGGAGACGGACACCGAGAAATAACAATGCTGCTCGGGCACTGTTAAAACGAAAAAATACGAAGCATTGTATTCAAATTGCAGCAAATAATTGCATTGAAATTTAAATGTGACAGAAAAAATGTACAAATTTATCTTTCTTAAGTGTTTTATTCGTATTCTTCCTTACACAAGCGAGCTCTCTGGAAAAACACAAACTTTTAACAAAGTTACCTATAAAATATTTTTTAATATTGTTCATAGAAAATTATGCTTGTTTGAGCAGTAACTTTGAACTTAGAAATATTTTTGATTTTTTGACAGCTATATTGTTTCATTTTGTTTGAACTAAAAACTTTACATTAATCAACCGAGTAAAAACGTTTTAGAGTATATAACTCACTCTTTATTGTATGTTTTTAACTTTACAAGCTTGTGTAGATGAAGGATATTTAAGATTTGTTGTCGACTTTAATTACACTCCGTTGCTTATTTGATATCCCTAATTCTGTCAAATTTCCCTTTTTTACGCAATGAATAAAGGTTTGAAAAATGATGAAAGTTCAAAATTTTACAAGTTATTAAGATATATAAATTTATTCACATAATAGAAAACAAAACTGATGAACGCTTTTACCTACGTACGGATTCAAAAATATTGCCCAGTTTAAGAACATCAACATCTAAGAAAGCAAATTTTGGATTATTTCCATTTTCAAAAGTAAATTTGGTATCAGGGCATTAAAAGTTTAAGAAATCAAGAAACAAGGATTTATTTTTAAATGGTTTAGTAAAAACACTTATTCCCATCACATCTGTTTGCTCGTAAAATATTTCAATAAAGATAAAATGTGTAAAAATGCAAAACTCAAGAAAGGTTTTGAATTTACTGCGTGATAAATCTATCCTTGATTATTAAATATCTCACTTAAGCAAATTTGGATGGTCTCATGATGTAGGACATTTTTGAACGAATTTCCAATTAAAAAAAAAGCCATTAAATAGCGGTAAGTTTGGGAAACGACATACTCAGCACGGCTATCCTCAGTATGGTCAGTATGGGTGAGAGGGGCCAAAATCATACAAAAAATTGAGTAAGCTTGTATTCTGTGGCAAAGTAGGCGGTAAAAAATGGGAGAAACTCTCTCATATTGAGTGCATCTTTCATTTAAAGCGCGTCTTCACTGTTTTCTGACGACGTGCACACCGTGTGCTTCAGACGCCCAGTTCCACAGCGCGCAGGCTGACAAACAAACCGCAGCGGCCTCACAATAGGAGACAAAACCTGCCGACCAGTGTTGAATTTGCTGTTAAGCTGACTGATAGAAAGTTGTTCCACCTCAAATTAATTGAGGGAGCATTTTAAGTCTGTAAAAAAACCTGGGCACGGTCAAAAAAATCCCACAGAGACCTTTTTTTTGGTATTTTGCTCCGTCTGCTGTAGAGCTTTGCTTTAGTTTTTCACAACCTCCAGGGCCTGACTAGTTTTCAAACCGAATCATGATGAAATGAGATTCTGAACTTTTAAGCTCACAAAAATTAAAAAAAATTAAAATGAAATGAGATAAGTATGTTGTCCTACGGTCGCCAATAGAAAATATTAAAATTGAATGTTGAACAAAGCACAGACTTAATAATAATAACTCCAAACTAATACCAGTGCAGGATGGTGTGCATGTATGAGGGCGAATTTCTTCTGAAATGCATGAAATAAATCCAATAACTTACGACGTATATTAAAACTCCAGACACTGAAATCAGTAGAAACTACTGCGCCACTTTTGGGTAAAATTGCGAAAATTACCTAAGTTTGCGTGTTTAGTGAGGCTTGCGAGCAGATGTTCCGAGTTTTGCAAGCAGTTTGTGTTTGTATGCATATGTCAATTTATTACAGAAAGGTTGTGTAGAAAGTTTCATAAGTGCACTTATTGAGCAGATCAATTTTCATAAGTTTTAGAGCATGTGACACGATCTGCATGCTGCGATGTGTGCAGGTGCAGTCGGTGAGCGCTGACGCGCACCGCGACGTAGGCACAAGTTTGGTGTTCTAATGACGTTAGTCACGGGCATGCGGTCAGTTGGGGTGTTTATGTGGGCCTTCACGGCCTCTGCTGGTCGAGATCATCGCTCCCAGATAACTTCTGGTAAATTAGGTTAAGTTAGCTCCGATATGAACTTGAATTGTCGTTATGAACCAAAATCTAGCGTTCGAATACCATAATTTCAATTCTTAAACATTTTACTTAACGTGAAAAACCTTGGATTTTTTCTTAAAGTTACATTCAAGTTACGTCCAGGAAAACGTAGTCTCTCTAGATGGGTTGTTACATTATTTACGTAAGTTTAGCAACTTATTGCAAATTTTGCTCGTGGGTGCACTCTTGTAGGCAACTTATTTGCAGGTAATCATTAGCAGATAATTAAAAAGCTCCAGCTGCTTGGGAGACAGAAAGCCTCTGAGGTTTCATTTATTAACGCTCAGTTTTGGACGTATTGAGTTGTCCATGTGTTCGCTGACGTGATCTATGATTCGTGTGAATACAAGGTGCTTCTTTGTGGAAGTCAATTAACTCTTTCAGAATTAAAAATTTGATGTTGAAATTAAATCCCAACCTACTTGAAATTGCTTTCACAATTTTCTAGGACTGGTCGACACTTCAATTCTTTAGAATGTAAGTTAAGGTTACAAGATTTGTTGGATTGAACATATTGAACAAGTCTGTAGAAGGCTCCATAGATTTTCAGCACTGACTATTGTAGCTCTCAGTCGCTTGTGTAAAAGTGTTTCGATCTCTAGAATTGTTCTTTTGAGTGTCCACAATTTATGTTTGATATTTTAATTTGGGATGGAGCTCCGCATTGTTACTTTTATTTAGTTGCCTATAATGTGAATACAATTTTGTCAATAATTTTCACCGTTAAAGATTTTGTCATGAGTATAATAGTTCATTTCTTTGGGTATGCACAAGTAGTTCATAGGTATGCAATTTGTATGCGTTCGTAATTCTTTTTATCACAATTTGCCCGGCACGCTGTAGTCAATTGGTTTCAGTACGCAAGTTTACGGATAACTTTTTGAACAAAATTGGAATAATACTTGGCATTTTAATTTAATCTTTTGCTGTAATTTTCTTCCTAATCGCCGAGGGATGCACCATTAATTTTTATCCATGGGAATTATCGTCCCTGGAGGGAAAATGAAAGGTCCCGAGCTGAGACTTAGATTGGCCTTTTTATAAAATGAAAAAATGTGAATTTTAGTTTGTTAAAGGCTTTCGTTTTTCAATTCACTGCTGTTCTGTTTTTTAACACCTCAAACTTTCTTTCGCAACTTGCGTCTTATTTCATAGCCTTCCTTCTTAAGTTAATGCTGTTATTCTCAGAGGATCATGTGTGGGAACACACCCTTTTTGAATAGATTCCGCGTTCTCTCAACTCTATCCTAAATTGTGATATCTTCCTTCGTTTTTTGTAACGCCTTTGTTGAGATTAGGGAGGTTTTAACTAATTTATCTAATCTAATAAAATCTAAAATGTGCCTTCCATAACGCAATGTAGCGAAGAAAGTTTTCTATATTACTTGTTTTTAAAATTAGTTGTCGTCTCCCCCCCCCCCCCCCCCTCTCTCCAGGCAGCAAATTCTGACGACACAAAACCTGTTTAAAAAAATGAATGAAAAAGTCATGTTTCGAGATGGAATTTGAGGATCATGAGGTAAAATTTTCACGCTCGTAATGTATTAATTTGTTATCACTCTCTTATTAACTCTTCATATATTAGTTATTTACGGTGATTTGAGCTTTGAGCTTGAGCTTAATTTGGAAAATTTGATAATATTGAAAAGAAAGATTACAAAATACACCAAGCGAATTCTTTAAGATGTTTTTTCTCAATAAGGTGCCAGGGCTATATATCTTATAAGCTTTTGTGTTTTCAAATGGGTCTTGTACCACGCTATATATAAGCCCTCTGATAATTAATTCGAAATGCTTCTACCTGCCTCAAATATTTGTATTTGAGGATCTAAAAGGTAATCATGGAGGTTGTCGATGCCCAGATAAGGCTGTTATCTAGCCTGTTTGGAGGCTCCCATGGCTCGTATAAAAGCAGGTGGGATTTCGAAAGCAGCGTTAAAGACAACCAAAGATTCAGTCAGTCCGCAATTGTCAGTCATATTTCTTTTCTCCTTGTGTACAATTAAGTTCTTTTTTCGTCTTGTTAAAAAGAACTTCGCTCTTTTTGATGTTATTTCAACGCGAACGATCGTCACAATAAATGACAGGCATTCACAATGCCTGAGGAAATTGATTACAGTCAAATATTTCGTTTGCTTGCTCGTTGAAGAATAGGAAAATAAGTCCGAAGAAAAATCTGCAATTTGACCGGCTCAGCAGAAGTTGTCTTTTGCTTAATTGTTGAAAGTGATTTCACTCGACTCGGTCGTCATTGGAAAATCGTACAACTGATTTCTTCAGAATAATCAACATGTGGTCTTTAGAAAACACCTCAACGGAGCAGACTTCACATGGTGCTCCAGGAAGTACGTACGGTCTTAGTTCGTCTTTCAGAGCAAATGATCGGCATTTCAGCAAGTCTTTTCTGCTCGGTGTTATTGACAATTGTGTTACAGCATTGAGAGAATTAGCTCCAAATGTGATAGATCCCCCAGATGAAATAGAGAAACTGACATTAGGAGTCAAATCTGTAGCTATGGTGCTTCGATACCTGGCAATTGAGTTGTTGAAAAACGATTACTGGAAAGAATTCAAGCCCAAATTAGATCAGCTGGAATACCTCATTAATATGTCAAGACGTTGTATTCAAGAAGGACTTCTACGCAACCCAAACAAAGAAGCTATCATGAGAGAATTAATGACTCCAATTAAGGAAAATATCAAAACACTTCGAACGTGGGACAAGAGGCAGAGTTTCCTGAGCGGTCAGTCACCGAAATTTGCGAACGTTCAGTCTGCGAGAGACCTGCTATCTCAAACTGAAGGCCCGGCGAGCTGCGGAATTTGTCTATCGAGCATAGAAGAGACAAGCGACTTGGCAGTTCAGTCTGACTGCTGTCACATCTTCTGCACTCCTTGTCTCAGTGCCTGGTTCCAGACGAAGTAAGTTATTTATTATTTTATCACGTCTATAATCTTGTAGCTTACCAATTCTGTCCATTTGCAGCTTCTGTGCTTTCAGCCTAGAATATTTCCTTTTCACGGATTATTTTCTTGCTATGCTATGCTCTATTCTGGTTGTTAATTTGTATGCAAATGCTATCGTAACAAATTATAATTAATTAAAGATAAATTTCGGTGGTAACTATCTTTGGCAATCAAAGCGCTGAATTGCTTCCCGTAGATGGTAAAACTCAACAAGGATTTGAAAATCCCACCACCACTGTCTGATAAAGACATTAAATTAGAACACATGCGGCATTACACAATTTTGTTCTGATAAGATAATTTGGGCGTCTGTCTACATTTGGGTAAACTGACGAAATCATTGAAATCTCTAAATGTGTTGATTTTTACCATTTCAAGTTCAGATGAATTAACAGAAATGAACTCACTACATACTCCAGTGAATATTGAATGATTCAGTTATTCAATCGCACATGCAGGATAGAATTTCAATAGAATAAGAGGCCAGAATACTATGTATCAAGTACTTCGGTCTACCGGAGTTCCGTTCTATAACTTGTTCAGTTCACTTGTGCGATGTGCCCAATACTGTGGGCTGGTGTGAGAGTTTTTGAGTCCTCGCTAGAGCGCACAGTTTTGAATGACCGTCAGTTGTCCAGAAATACAATTGTGATCACTGTGACTTTGTCATGGTGGAGTTCCGCTGTTTTTCAATCAGTAATTAAGCAATTTATTCTATCGTGACTCAAGATCAGTTTTTTTTCGGGATCTGTAGCTGAATTATCAAAGATTATTTTTCTTCCTCTTCGAGCGTGATCTAAAGTTTTGAGACACGCTTCATAGATTTCAGGTATAAAAAATCCAGCTGTCGATTTTTCACAGTTTGACAATTAAATTCAAGCAAAATGACATTTGGTTAATTGGTCCGATTTTCATACGTTGTTGAGTGACGCTCTCACGTTGACGGTGAAGTTTCACTTGATGAGCGGTAGATGACATCGCCACCAAATTTTAAAAAGTATACAGCAGTGTGTGATTGTATCACCAAGCCCGCCTACTTCCTTCCATTAACGCACATCATTTTCAACAGGGAGAACTGCCCAATGTGCCGCCAGAGCGGCGTGTGGATCAGCCTAGAGCGCCTACTCAAACTGCGGTCCAGCGGCCCAGAGCCTCAACACTGAAGTCGTGTTGCGCAGACCCTGAAAAATTCGCTAATTCTATGAAGAAACATCCAAAGGTTACTGTTATAACCGCCTGAACTGAATTTTCATCAATAAATGTAATTTCACAAATTTCTGAGTTTATTCTACCAACGCTTGGTAATGAGAAGCAATTGCAGCAGCATTTTCAGCACTTTCGTGTCTTTCGTCAAGTCAGTCATAGCAGGGTAAGGTAAACGTCTGATGTTGATTGGTGTAATGTGCAACTGGGCGGCAAGGAACTGTGCTTCCTTAAAGACAACAGAATATTGTTTCACTAACCTGTCATTAATCATGAACTGCATTTATCTGTCATTAATTTTAAATTCCCGCTGATGTATTAAAACCCAAGGATTATTCATCATATTCGCTGAATTATTTTGCATCTTAGTTTTTAAAGTTAAATTTTATGTTTGACGATAATATTTTGTCACTTATATATTCCCTATCACCTAGAATCACACAGAACATGTCATTTTTTGTCCTCGACAAGGCAAAAATCCAGATTTATAGTTCGGTCACTAACAAAATGAAATTGACGAACAAAACCGGTCCTGACTGCAGGTTAGACGTAGAGCCGAGTTTCCCGACAAGCACTCATTAAATTAGAAAACCGACCCGCAATTTGCTGACGCTCGATATATATGTGAAGTGTGTACACGTCTGGTCGTTTTGTTAAGGTTACAATTTAGGGGAATTGATGTATGACTTCATAAATGAATATTTAATTTTTACGAATTGGTGCTAAATTATTTTCCAAAATCTACACCCTTATATTTTCGAAAATCTTGAAATCATGTCAGTTAAACACGAATAAATAAATGCACCCAGTAACAGATCGTTCGAAATGTAAACTGAGAAGCCTAATCAACCTCATAAAATTCCAAACTACGAGATTTGTTTACTTATTTGTCGGACTTCCGATTTTTCTCCTCGTTTGATGGCTTCATTTTATGGAATATCAGTTCCTTATCCGGCGACAGATGAGATCGCAGATGTGTGGGTGTCAATTTTAGGAGGCAAGTGAGCCTCTCGACCTGTAACTCGTCACGCCCGTGTGGCTTCAGCTAAAACAGCCTCCTAATTTAGTGCAGGAGTGAAGCCCTGGTGTTCTGTCACACGAACTGCGTTGTTTGTGAAATTTTAGGACAGTATTGAACCTCTTGGATGAAATCAATTTGTTGAAAAGATGTACATACATCTGATATGTAAAAAAATACTGTACATCTGACAACAAATATGCAAATATCAAAACACGGACTTAGGCTTTTGCTCATAACTTCGAATACTTGCCGCATCAACACAGTGCAGGAATGAACGCTGAAGTTGTATTCACTGGAAAACGTGTTTCTTGAATTAGATTTGCTTTGAGACCGGTGGTCACGCGAAGGAAAGTCGATCAATAAAAACAGGATCTCAACGAAGAAGAGTTTGAAGAGTTTGTACCAATGTAAAAATGATTAACCAATTCTTATGTGCCCATAGGATTTGGATGAGTACAAAGAAACATATTATTCATACGTATGGGGGAATAACAGGAGTGAACTTGTTGTCCTAAATGGGTGAAATTTCATTAATCTTCGCTCATTGGAAGCTCATTTAAAGAACAAATAAACTAAGAAAAACATAGATTTTTCAACATAAAGCATCAAATTTATTAAAAAAGCGTATTTGGTTACACTCACGCAATAGAAACTTTGCCCTTCGAGATTGCATAAAAATTAAGAAATTTACTCGAGTACACTGGCAATACCACCGCCTGTATTCAACACAAGCTACACACAAGCTCTCATTATGTCACCAGGTTGCTCTCATTATGTCACCAAGTTGCTCTCATTATGTCACCAAGTTGCTCTCATTATGTCACCAAGTTGCTCTCATTATGTCACCAAGTTGCTCTCATTATGTCACCAAGTTGCTCTCATTATGTCACCAAGTTGCTCTCATTATGTCACCAAGTTGCTCTCATTATGTCACCAAGTTGCTCTCATTATGTCACCAAGTTGCTCTCATTATGTCACCAAGTTGCTCTCATTATGTCACCAAGTTGCTGTCATTATGTCACCAAGTTGCTCTCATTATGTCACCAAGTGGCTCTCATTATGTCACCAAGTTGCTCTCATTATGTCACCAAGTTGCTCTCATTATGTCACCAAGCTGCTCTCATTATGTCACCATGTTGCTCTCATTATGTCACCAAGTTGCTCTCATTATGTCACCAAGTGGCTCTCATTATGTCACCAAGTTGCTCTCATTATGTCACCAAGTTGCTCTCATTATGTCACCAAGTTGCTCTCATTATGTCACCAAGTTGCTCTCATTATGTCACCAAGTTGCTCTCATTATGTCACCAAGTTTCTCTCATTATGTCACCAAGTTGCTCTCATTATGTCACCAAGTTGCTCTCATTATGTCACCAGGTTGCTCTCATTATGTCACCAAGTTGCTCTCATTATGTCACCAAGTTGCTCTCATTATGTCACCAAGTTGCTCTCATTATGTCACCAAGTGGCTCTCAGTATGTCACCAAGTTGCTCTCATTATGTCACCAAGTTGCTCTCATTATGTCACCAAGTGGCTCTCATTATGTCACCAAGTTGCTCTCATTATGTCACCAAGTTGCTCTCATTATGTCACCAAGTTGCTCTCATTATGTCACCAAGTTGCTCTCATTATGTCACCAAGTTGCTCTCATTATGTCACCAAGTGGCTCTCATTATGTCACCAAGTTGCTCTCATTATGTCACCAAGTTGCTCTCATTATGTCACCAAGTTGCTCTCATTATGTCACCAAGTTGCTCTCATTATGTCACCAAGTTGCTCTCATTATGTCACCAAGTGGCTCTCATTATGTCACCAAGTTGCTCTCATTATGTCACCAAGTTGCTCTCATTATATCACCAAGTGGCTCTCATAATGTCACCAGGTTGCTCTCATTATGTCACCAAGTTGCTCTCATTATGTCACCAAGTTGCTCTCATTATGTCACCAAGTTGCTCTCATTATGTCACCAAGTTGCTCTCATTATGTCACCAAGTTGCTCTCATTATGTCACCAAGTTGCTCTCATTATGTCACCAAGCTGCTCTCATTATGTCACCAAGTTGCTCTCATTATGTCACCAAGTTGCTCTCATTATGTCACCAAGTTGCTCTCATTATGTCACCAAGCTGCTCTCATTATGTCACCAAGTTGCTCTCATTATGTCACCAGGTTGCTCTCATTATGTCACCAAGTTGCTCTCATTATGTCACCAGGTTGCTCTCATTATGTCACCAAGTTGCTCTCATTATGTCACCAAGTTGCTCTCATAATGTCACCAGGTTGCTCTCATTATGTCACCAAGTTGCTCTCATTATGTCACCAAGTTGCTCTCATTATGTCACCAAGTTGCTCTCATTATGTCACCAAGTTGCTCTCATTATGTCACCAAGTGGCTCTCATTATGTCACCAAGTTGCTCTCATTATGTCACCAAGTTGCTCTCATTATGTCACCAAGTTGCTCTCATTATGTCACCAAGTTGCTCTCATTATGTCACCAAGTTGCTCTCATTATGTCACCAAGTTGCTCTCATAATGTCACCAAGTTGCTCTCATTATGTCACCAAGTTGCTCTCATAATGTCACCAAGTGGCTCTCATTATGTCACCAAGTTGCTCTCATTATGTCACCAAGTTGCTCTCATTATGTCACCAGGTTGCTCTCATTGTGTCACCAAGTTGCACCGAGAATTCACTACATTGTGTGGAGGCTTGCGTGTTGCATCGAACGTACGTGTGATTATTGTCAGCATTTTGTTATACGAGGTGGGTCCACGGTAGAGGAAACAAGGTAGGGTCATTTCTATGTTAGAATTCACACCTCCCCTTGCTCGGTTAGCCAATAGAATGGCTTCATTTCAAACAAACTTTATGACGTCACCAAAACATCATGTCGTTAGGCCAATAGTAGTGCCAGATTTGGGGGTAGCAGTGCTACCACATACAATATGAGTGCTGCTATTGGTTCGTTGCTGTGACGTCAGCAAAACCACCCCGTCAATGAAAAAAGACTGGTTTGAACCTACCTTGTTTCCTCTACCGTGGGTGGGCCAGATGAAACTGATCCTTTCAATTTGCTAGCTGAGTAAATAAGATACCGAAATAAACCATAAAAATTTCGTTCAAAGTAAAAAAGTTTCCACTTATGATTTTGCTTTATTAGCAAATTAAAAGGCTCAGTTACTTCTGGCCCACCCTCTATGTGTTGTGTTTCTGTTTTTGTTATGTGGTATGTTTTATACATGAGGTCTGTGCCAACAGATGTGCGTGTGCTGCAACAAATGGGATTCGCGCTGGTGTAATGATGGTGCGATGTGCTGCACATTGCGATGTGAACAGTGTGCGGTGCAGTCGGTGTTATCCAGGGAGCAGAAGTGCGTTCCTTTCGCCTCAATCGCATGCGCCAGTCGCGGCCAGGCGGTCATTTTGGGGCTTTGCGCGATCCTTCTCTGCGTCCGCTGGTCATCTTTTCCATGGCTAAATTATACAAATATGTACCTTTGCTATTTTTGACACGAGACCTTGTTCATGTTCTGAAATTAGAGCTAAAATTCGCAGTCCTACCAGGGGCATCAGAGCAAATCATGTCATTTGGAAATTTTGGAACTTTGCTCATGGTGCTTATGGTGAAAGTTTTCTGTCGAAACATTAATTGGCTTCAACACGTGTGAACAACTTGAGTTCAGAAAAATAAACACTTACTGAATGAGTTGCTGATCTTATTTAAGTTGAGGAGCTAACAACAATTATTTGCTACCGATTCCCATCTATTAAGCTAATAAAAGCCAGACTTGTTTGGTGTTAATTAGGCATTTAAAGCTTCATATTTCAACTCGCAGATGATGGTTACGTTAGGTTATCCATTCTTTGACTGACGTATTAAAGCATTCTGAAAATTGTGACATCAAGAAGTGAATTAGCTCTATTATAAATCTATCTTCTAACCTAATAATACCCGTCGAGCGTTTATTCATATATTTATTTATATATTTGTTTGTTGTCCGCTTCTTAGGAAACATAGGACGTATATTTATTGGTTTGATATCCTTTACGCTTTCGTCTGAGTTTGCGGTATCATGGATACCGAATTCCTCAGTGTAACATTAGAAGTTGGCCTTTACATGCATTGATATGTTTGACATTTTATCAGGATAGAGAACGTTCTGTTAGGATAGGTTTGGCTAGGCTAGTATAGGTAAGGATAGGAAAGGTTATGAAATGTTAGGTTACGTTAGCATAGGGTAGGTAATGTTGACGGAATTTTTTCACGGGTCCTCCTAGCTTAACGGAATTTCCACGCGACCTGCTACTACCTAATAATACCCTTGGTTTATTTGTTCAGAATCCGCTACTTCCATTTCTCTGTCACGGCCATAAGGATAGTTATACCGACCGTATCTGTGATCCGAGTTTCATTAGTGCACAAGTTTAGAATACTTTTTATTTACCCCGGGTTCTGTTAGGATGGATGTATTTGTTTACCATCCACGTCTGGAATATTTGTTTTAGAAAGGTATTGAATCCCGTCATTTTTGACGGGCCGTGCATACTAGTTCTAGAAGAGCCGCGTCCGTCCCTCTGTCTGTCTGTCTATCTGTATGTCGGTCAGTATCGGTCTGACTGTCCGTGTGTCACAATCTTCTAATCGATAGCTTTGATAGCAACAAGAATAGAGCTAAAGAAATACAAGAAATCATTCTACTGAATTATTTTTCTGTGGCCATTTAATTCCCTTTCACTTGCATAATGGTATCCAGAATACAGAATCAGTTTATTTTTTCCAATAAAAATTTTCTTTTGACCTTTTTTTGTTGAAATTTCTTGTGATGCTTTGATGTTTTTAATTGATAATGGAAAAAGAAACGTTTTAAATTAGTTTGACCAGAAACCTGGCTAACACTTAGTATTATGCCAAAGATTTTGGAAATTGATTTATTGTTTCCGGAATTGGGATTTTCTTGAAAAGCTTCCAAAAGATAATAGAGGATATTTCAGATTAAAATTTCGGCGAAAAAGGCCAACATGGACAGAAACGTGTCCAACCGTAAGAGAGAAGTAGTAAGACTTCGACAGCAAGAAAGGCGCCGAAGACTATCGGGACGAACTTGGCAAAATACATAGCTAAGCGAAGCAATGCTGTTCGCCCAACGGGAAGCTAGAGCTAACTTGACCCTTGAACGACGTTTGGCAATTCTGCAGAACAATGCAGAGCAACACCGAGATGCTTGAGAGAGCTTAACGCATGAAAGAAGAGAGCAGATTCTTCGGTATGACGCTGAACAACATCGAGTGGCACGAGAGGATTTAACTCCAGAAAGAAGGGATGAAATTCTTCAGATCGATGCCGAACAATTAGATCTGTTTTTCTCTCTAAAACCAAAGATATTATTAACCGTATATTAACGGGCATTGCACTAGTTCATAATAAAACTACCTGACGACGTTAGCATCACACACATTTATTTGAAATGCTTTGACATAGGAACATTAGTTCACATTCCACATTAATCTCTAGTGTTTTATTTATTGTGCGTTTAGTTAGAGATTCAAGATAGATCCTTTGCGTCCAAATTAATTCCGTCAATGAAATTTGACGCCCGTAGTGAAGCCTGTATCACAAATACGCTCACCACATACTCTCAGGTTTTCAAGTTATTGAACGGTAATGAATGCCCTTAAATATGTTCCAACGGGAATAATTCTCATCTTAAGCAATTCAATCGAACAGAATAAAAAAATGGCTTGGGCCGTTTTATCGATGGCGAAAGTACGATAGATATTCGTGAAAACAAAACGGACAACGAACAAGAAATTAAATTCGAATGGATAAAGTACGTCTGAAGAGACGAGTATTAATTTCTATATTGATTAAAAACAAGTAATAAAGTCTTTAGGGTGCATGAATTTTATGACTTCTGTTATATTTCCTACAATTTTCGAATTGAATAATGTTTTTCAACTAGGCAAAATTATTTATAACTAAACTATATTTATTCAACAAACTGGAGTAAAATTTGCGAACGTTTTCCCGCATGACAAGCCACAGATAGTGAATTATTTCTTTACATCATGAACCTAGGTTCGTTTGTTATGCATTCCTTTAGACGAAGTTAAAGCGTGGCCGTTGACCACAGAGCTACCTGGTAGTCAGATGAGGCTGTCGTCCTGCCGGTTGGGGGGACCTCAGCTGGGTATATAAGCAGGCACGATTTTGTGAACACCATTCTGTTCAACTGCCGCTTCATACTGTACACAAGGTGCTCGTAAAGGTTCTCAGTCCAGTCTCTTGTTAATTAAGGTACTTCGTTATTGCTGAAAACGCTAAGTGATTCTAATGAGAAACTTAGATTGAAACCATCCACTCATAATGAGAAACCATCGACTCAGAATTTAACTGTCGAAGTCTGCTTGAAACAGTGCTGTGAAGTGATTCAACACGCAGTATCAGTGTTTGCATTTTTATTTGTGCCCACTTCTTTTTTGAAACCTTCGCAATGAGTTTCCACCTTCCTGCTCTCTGTTTTAGCGCAAATGCCGAGCTGCTCGGCAAATTCGAAATGATTGAACTATTTAAAAGTACTATCGAGAGGTCAAGAGGACTGCTGCTGAGTGGTGTTCAAACATCTGTTGTTCACGTTGATGTGATTAAAGCTGTATTGAAAGCTCAAGAAATAGATTTACGATATATAACTGGAGAATTGCCAAAACTCTGCTATTGTCCTCATTTCAAGAGGAAACTGAAGAATCTTAAACAACACATCAACACTTCAACCAGTTTTGTTGATGAAATTATTCAAGAAAACGTAAACGATGCACGAATTATTGAGGCTACTGTAGCATCAATCCATCAAAAAATTAAAATAATCAGAGCATGGGAAAGGAGGGAGGGCTTCTTGAATGGTCGGTCTGAGAAGTTCGCCAACGTCGTGTGTGCCAAAGACCTCCTGCCACAAAATGATGGTCCCACGACATGCGGAATCTGCTTGTCCATAATTGAAGAATCGAGCGACTTTGCCGTTCAGTCGGATTGTGCCCACCTCTTCTGTACACCGTGCATCACTGCTTGGTTTGAAACAAAGTAAGCGGATCCTTTTTGTTTGATGCAGATTGCGAAAAACTCAGTTTATAATACAGCAAATTATTTGAGTTACGTTTTCTACTGAACGTCACTTAAATCATTCTAGCGATAACGTATGGTTGATATAAATTAATAGTGTGCGTTAGTTACTCACACGCCTGGTTAATTTGCTTATTTATTTGTCGACTGATGATGAAACTCATTTTATTCAGACCTCACACTCTGTTGTAGTTGGGTTTTTGCGACATGACGCTCGTTTTGTTATTGCAGAGCAGCTCTTGTTCATTTATACACTTAACAAAGAGCTGGCTAAAACGCCTGCTACTTTTCGTTGCGGCCATAAATTAAAGGTATTTGAGCCAGAAATTGCGATCGATAATTGTAAAGAAGGGAAGTTCTTTTTTTGGTGACCAGTTCTTGAACAGAATATCACATTCGTCCCTCATTTCCTGGAAGCACGTGTTTTGAACAAAAATTTATTGGCAAGAAGGATTTCTCCCTGGTCATTGATCTTAATTGACCCTTTTTTCTCATGAACATTTCTCGGCTGTGACATGTTATTGCATTCCTATGTTCCCTAATCAATATTTTCCTAATTGAGTGGTCTCAGTAATTTGAACTAGCAGCTTGATTTACGCAAGGGGCGATTATCGCAATTTTTCTTTGGTTGTTAGTATTTCTCACCTGGGTAATATTACTTTAAACAACAGTACTTGTCTTCTTGATATTACTGAGTGCTGTTTTTAAAACCAAGTCCAAGTTTTAAACAGAATGCTTCTTCACGTGATATCAGTAACTTTTACTGCTGAGCACGAGGCAGTTGTATTCAGTAAGAGATTGTTTCACCAAATCTGCGAGTAGATTTGTATTAACGTGCACCTTTCTTCAACAGACAGAACTGCCCGATGTGTCGTCAGAGCGGCCTGTTCATGAGCAAAGACCGCCTCCTAGAGCTACGATCCAGCGGTCCGGAACCGGCGCACTGAAGCCGTGAGTTGAGTGAGGGATGCCGGGAACAGATGAATTTTTGAAAATTGAAATGGTCGAGAATTTTAGCCAGAACTTATGTTCCTGTTAGAGATCCTAACCGCTGAGGTCTTACGGTAAATATCTGGTATAATTTTATTGGGAGTGCTTTAATTTGTGTATTATATGAGAAAATCTCCTACGTTTACAATTTGTTGTACATTTTGAACACATTTGTGGTATGTTCATTAGAGACGATTAGAGCTAACATCGCATGGAGTCTGGACCGACTGTGTTCATGTGACGTCGGCTGAACTTGAAACTGTTGCAGTCCAATACTGGCGTTGCGTCTGTAAATCTTTTATACTAGTATCTGGTACAGTATGTGTAAATCGTACATAATTATTGATAGCAGTTCGTAAAATCCTTTGAAATAATCTCATACAGTGTGGGTAAATTTTTTATAAATACCTGGTGCAGCAAGTGTTTCTTCGATCCAAATATTTCATGCAATATACATAAATCAGTTTTAAAAATTTGGCTGTGGATGCCTAAATCTTCTTTAAATATCAGGTGTAGCGTGGGTAGTTCTCTTACAAAGTTCTAATGCGGTGTGGGTAATTCATCCATGCTTATCTAGATGACAGGAATATAAAACTACAAATGAAATTATACAATTTTGGTAAACGGCTGAAGCTTGCATAAATTGTGGAAAGATTTCTTTGGTTCTATACTTGAAGATGTATTAAGCATCTACGCCAGGTCAAAGTACAGATTTGCTTAATATATATGGTAGAGTATCAACGAAATTGGTTTTCAACTATGGCATTAGAATGACAGAAGACTCCGAATTTGTAACTTCAATCGAAGCTCTACTAGATTATGATATTTTCTTCATTGCTCTCGTCTCGTGTTCTCAGAAATTAGCTTAGTGAGTTATGTTGTTGATGCAAATTCTGGAAATGACATTCTCACTGTTTGATAAAGTGTTTTGTTTCAATTTCGTAATAAATAGTGTTTAATAACTCGTGATTGGTAAGAAAAATGTATTAACACTTTGACTGTGACTACTAAATACTAAGTTCAATGTCAAACTCAAATTTAAAATCAATTGTAGTAAACTATTTTGACAATAACAGACATGAACTGGATCGTGCCTTCATTTAGCTTTGATTAAGTATTTATGGAAATTGAGTTTGCGACTACTGGTCGGTCAGCAGCATTGTGAAAATTACCTTCGTGTACCACCGGTGGCGCACGTCGCAGCCAAAGTGTTAATTATGGTGAACAACGTGTAATGACGAGTTAGACACGGAAAATCAGTAGAAACACTGCAAGTACGAAATCCTTATATCTACACACATTGAAGCAAATGTTAGATTTCAGTACGATTCAAATAATGCGACTTTTCTCCAACCACATTTACAAAGTTTAAGTGAGTAGACCCCATTACGCGACTGTTTCCGCTAAGCTTCACATGTATTTGTATTAACGTGTTTCTTTTTTCGACAGGGAAAACTGGCCGACGGTCCGCCACCGCGGCGTGAGGATGAGCAAAGAGCGCCTCCTCGAGCCGCGATCCGGCGGCCCGGAACCGGAACGTTGGAGCCGGGAGTTCGGTGAACGAAAAAAGAAGAAAAAAGTTTATTCATAATAAATTTCATACCAGAAATGTGTAAAATTGGGTTTTAAAATACCTCAACATTAAGATCCATAGTTCATATCCACAATGAATATCGTAACACTAATGTCAATTGTCGAAACAAATGACTGGCAGAAAAGCACGAAAAAATATCACATTGTGATATTTCAATGCAAAGGATTGTTGTACAATGCTAATCATAAGATTAGAAACATAGCTCGAACAATACGAAAAACTAACTGCGTAATTATTGTTGTCATAATAAACTCACGAGCTTAAGAAGCGACAAATTGTCGCACAAGACTAACAAGAACATTTTAGGACAGGAATAAGAAAACAAAACTCTGATGTTCTATGAAGTTATTGCATATGATAAATTACATCGCTTCATAAATGGTGTTATATGAATTTTAATTCGTTGAAATTCGAAGGTTTTTTTAACAATCGCATTTTTCTAACTTCGACATTTAATTTTTGTTATAATTTTCAAAACTGAACAGTTATTCGATAAGCTCTTACACAAATTATTAGCTCTTTGTATTAGCATCGATTGCTATATTTGAAATTTCTGTATGTGATCACGGTGTCAGCAAAGCACATTGGTATGTGGTCTCAACGTCAGGAAAACACTTCCGTGTGCGATATCCAGGCTGCTGCATCATAATCATTGCTACATTGATCTGAACTAGTCGTGTCTCAGTTTCCACTCTTACTTCCCAGACGTTTTCTAAGCCTGCAAATGTTAGCTGGACGTATCTAGGAAATATTGAAAAGAAACGGAAAAGACGAACTACCCTCATAAGAAAGGGTTTATCAGACGAAGAATCAGAAGAAATTACTTATAGGATGATATATTCTACTTCGCGTTTTGTCTACGTCCTCAAAAAGAAATGCACGCAGTTTTAAAAAATGGAAAAGGAGAATTCAAACTTTCACTGCGTTGCAGATACAGAATTTGCCAAGCATATCATTTTATTCATTCAGGAAACACATTTCTCCATTACATTGAATGAAAACATCGAGTGATTTTTGTTTCAATTGTGGGTCACATTTTAAAATTAACTATCGCCCCAATCACTGGAGTACATGTTCATGATGTTGAAAGAACGTGACTAGATTCCACACTTCAAATTTTGAAACAGTGTTCGCGCACGCGTCCAGGCGGGCACGACGTGAGCTGCGGCGCTGGGCTGAGCGAGGTCTGCGGGGCACGGCATAGGTCGCAGCAGCTCTGTACCGCTGCGGTGAGCGCGGCAGCAACTGTGCGCCGGGTGCGACCTATGAAAATGTGCTTTCGCGTGTGGGCACGGCATAGGTCGCAGCAGCTCTGTACCGCTGCGGTGAGCGCGGCTGCAAATGTGCGCCGGGTGCGACGACCTATGAAAATGTGCTTTCGCGTGTGGGCACGGCATAGGTCGCAGCAGCTCTGTACCGCTGCGTTGAGCGCGGCTGCAAATGTGCGCCGGGTGCGACTGATGAAAATGTGCTTTCGCGTGTGGGCACGGCATAGGTCGCAGCAGCTCTGTACCGCTGCGGTGAGCGCGGCTGCAGATGTGCGCCGGGTACAGGCTTTCGCCTGTGGGCGCGAGAGCAAGAAATGTTAGGAATAACATGCTGAAGAGGGGGAGAATATGTGACGAGCGAGTTTATCGTACGTACGACATAAATGAAGCCACTATCTGTGTTGATGTGCGAGGTTGACGAATATGACCGAATGAAATCGTGCTCCGCTCACAGAATGGGTATCTAAAGATTACGTAGTACGGAACTGAAAGGTATTTTTTTTACTGATGCGATATTTACACGTACAATTTACCATATCAGGTGCTATTGAGTTGTGTGTTCATGAGGGACAATTGGAAAATTTATTCCATAAGGATCGTGCAAGTTTACATGATTTTCTCACAGTACGTTTAAAACAGATTTATTTTGTTTATTCACACTTTATCAGCAATGAAAATATACTCAACGATGCACGGAAAAGGAAATAGTAGAAATTCCAAACAAAAACAGCGAAAATGATCGCTGTTGTCGTCCGCATGTACAACGGATGTCATTTTCAATTTTGGTTTCATCAGAGATGATCTAGCAGTACGCGATAAGTCATTTTGAGGTTAAAATTCTCATCATAGTTTCAGGAGTATAAATATTTTGCACAGCTTCCTAATTTTATCATTGCTGATGAGGTTCTAGCTCCACCGTATGTCAAAAACAAGTCATGAAGCTCTCGAGGTATTTAAAATATTAAAATTCGGCTATATCTTTCAGAAATATATCAATCGAGAATCGGAAAATATATTCTTTAAATGTTTTCCGTAACACGGAGTAGATACTTTAGTATGAATGTGTTTTTTCACCGTAATTGTTCTTCTTATAAAAGATGACTTACAGAACGGGTGGTGTAGGCCAATCCTTGAGTTGAAATTTGCATGATACGCAGCCATACCTCCTGTCTTAGGCTGGGTCGAGAATTACCTGTATTTATAGTAGGGAGGCACACAATGAAAGATAGGCAGTTTTAATTTCAGTCTCAAATCAAACCAGGTATTTTTATCTCACACTGAAATCTCTGCCGAAATCTCAACTCAATGAGTCCTAAATTAGTGGGCTCCTGTCAATGTTATATTAAACGCTAACGTTAATTAACATGAATTGATTGTTGTCTGTTAATCGTTATTAATAAATTGAAAGCCAGAATTTAAGAAAAATTGAAAATTTAGTAAAGGGTTTTGAAACCGGTTTATATTAGAAATTTTCATCTAGTAAAGTACGTTTTTGAATAATTAAAAATTAATTTTCTTGAAACGAGCTTTTTCGAGACCATGGAAGCAAACTTAAACCACGTAGACAACCACGTGCACCACGTAGACAACCACGTGCACCACGTAGACAACCACGTGCACCACGTAGACAACCACGTGCACCACGTAGAAAACCACGTGCACCACGTAGACAACCACGTGCACCACGTAGACAACCACGTGCCCCACTTAGACAACCACAGGCACCACATAGACTACCAAATGCACCACGTAGACAACACGTGCACCACGTAGAAAACCACGTTCACCACGTAGACAACCACGTGCTCCAAGTAGACAACCACGTGCACCACGTAGACAACCACGTGCCCCACGTAGACAACCACGTGCACCACATAGACTACCACATGCACCACGTAGACAACCACGTGCACCACGTAGAAAACCACTTGCGCCACATAGACAACCACGTGCACCACGTAGACAACCACGTGCTCCCCGTAGACAACCACATGCACCACATAGACTACCATATGCACCACGTAGACAACCACGTGCACCACGTAGAAAACCACGTGCACCACGTAGACAACCACGTGCCCCACGTAGACAACCGCGTGCACCACGTAGACAACCACGTGCACCACGTAGACAACCACGTGCACCACATAGACAACCACGTGCACCACGTAGACAACCACGTGCACCACGTAGACAAACACGTGCACCACGTAGACAACCACGTGCACCACGTAGACAACCACGTGCACCACGTAGACAACCACCTGCACCACGTAGACAATCGCGTGCACCACGTAGACAACCACGTGGAACGCGTCAACATAGCAGGCCGAGAGAACAAATCAAACGTGAGGCGGTGAGCCTGTACCCGCATTTCAGCAGCCAAAGACAAGCTCCTCTCGGGAGATAATAATCAACGGATTGTCTGAAGTAAATTGGAAGCTAAACCGTGGCAAAACCTCTCGATGGGCTCGTCCTTTGTTTTTTGCTCGTTCACCAGCACATTCAAAGCCTCCACCTGCGTACAATCATAATTCAAAGTGACATAAAAACGACCAAATCGCACCCGGAACTAAAGAATACCAAACAGGCATTGGGACTGTGACGAAAGTCCAAAGTTTCGGTAGAACAAAACATGGACGCGGCAGATATGATGCGGCACTGTCACAGGCCGAGGCTGCACATATGCAAATACTCTTTCAAACGTTCGGTATTTGGCACGTAATTTTGTATTCAAGGCAACATACTATCGAAAATGTGTTGTTCTGTTCCTCAGTTGCATTGTTAGTTAGATATACATGTACTGTGTTTCACTCAGAGTGGGCAAAGCAGCTCATCCAAAATTTGACGAGCATAAAATTACTCAGCACGTAACTCGTAACTTAACGAAAATTAAGGCATGATTATGTGAGCGCTTGTGAGCCTCATACGAACTGTGCATCAATATGGAATTACGTATTTGGTTACACGCACCCAATTGAAATTGATTATACAGATATTATTATGTTCCACTGAGAGCACTCAAGGCAGCCCATCCAAAATTTACCAAATGTAAAATTACTCTGCCCGTCACTCGCCTTCTAAAGTGCGATAGAGTCTCTTAACAACTTTTTAAGCATTTGAAATTATATTTGCTAAATTAAACAGAAACAAAATTCACCACAACGCCCTAACAATTCTCACGTCAGGCGATGAACTTGTGCTCGCATTGTAGTGGTTTGTCACAGAATTTTCTAGTGAAATACGAATCATTTAAATGCCTCAAGTAAATTGGAAAATAAACCACAACCCTGGAAAAAATATCCTAACTTGTTCGCCCTATAGTTTCTTGGTCGTAAACCGACTCTCAAAGCCTTTAACAGCGTGAAGCCATTTTTCACACAGGCATACAAACGACGTAATGCGATTTAGATCTCAAGATTAGGAAAAAGGGCACAAATACCTGAGACGACGCCTTAAAATTTCCGGTGAACAAAGCATGGGCAAAGTATGAAAAATGGTAAGCAATTTCACTCCTGATTTCTCCCGCGGTACCGCATTTTGTAGTCAACAAAAACTACGCACAAGCTCTCACTAAGTCACCAAGTGGCACTGAGAATTCGATGAAATTTGCGGGATTGCGCAACACCTTGCGGGCAGCATTGAGCGTTGGATATCATTCGCATTTTTTTCCGTTTTATGTTTCTGTTTGTGTTATGTGGTATGTTTTATACATAAGGTCTGTGCTAACTTTAGTGCGAGTGCTGTGGCAAGTGGGACATTTTGTATGTTGGTGTACTGATGGTGTGATGCGCTGCACATTGCGATGGGTGCGGTGCAGTCGGTGTCCGCAGACGCGTACCGAGGTCCAAAACTAGGTGCATCGCGTGTGAATAAATTTCTTATAATGTATTGACTTGCAATCACTGTTGAAAAATAAGAGTCTGTGGTTGTTGACTGGCTTGTATACATTTCTGCCATCTATCTAGTCGCACTTTCAGTATAGACAACAAAATGGTATGTATACTTGGTAGGGAATTTTGCCTTATTGTTGACCTGTTTTTGTATTTATAATTAGTTTTCTCTACATTTCATAAATGACTCAAATTTTTCAGATTGTTTTGAAACCTTTTCAAAAGATCTGTTGTTGAAGTAAGCGGTTTTGTCGAAGAAACGTTTGAGCGGATAATGTACGTCCGAAGATCCGAGCGTTAATTTCTTTGCTGATCAAAGCAAGTAGCTAAGTTTTCTGTCTTCGAAATTATAACTTTATTTATGATTTCCACAAGTTTCGAATTGAATATTTTATTTCCACTAATCTGAATTATTTCTAACAAACTCAAGAATCACGTAACATATTTGAACGCAAATAACAAAAGACGTTTACGTATGAAAACTTTTACATAGTTTTGCATATGACAATGAATCATTTCTTAACATCATGAACATAGGTTCGCTTGTATAATGCATTCGCTTAGCCGAATTTGATTCGTGACCGTTGACCACAGAGCTACCAGGTAGTCAGATGAGGCTGTCGTCCTGCCGGTTGGGAGGGGCCTCGGCTGGGTATAAAAGCAGGCTCGATTTTGTGATCACCATTCTGTTCAACTGCAGCTTCACACTGTACACAAGGTGCTCGTAAAGGTTCTCAGTCGTGTCTCGTGTTGAGAAAGTTCGTTGTTTCTTAAAACAAGAAGTGATTGTAGTGAGAAACTGAGATCTACGTACGGTGACAAGCAGCTCTGAATTTGACTGTCGAAGTCTGCTTGAAACAGTGCTTTGAAGTGATTCAACCTACCTTAAGAGCATTATTATTTTCTTTGTGACTGTTTCATTTTGAAACCTTCGTCATGAGTTCCTACCAGAACACATCATATCAGTGGGCTCCTCAGGAGCAGTCAGAGCCAGAGGCCAATTCCAGCCCTGCTCCATGGTGGACTGGAGTTCCCACCTACGCCCTGAGTGTGGGGAACGCTGCATCGTTTGGCGAGCCAGATGAATCGTATTGGAATTACTATGTCCCCCTCAATGACGGTAACATGTACCACCCGAGTCAGGAGCCTCCAATGCTCTCAGCCAACTTCATCCCTGCTCCACGGTGGAGTAGAGCTTACCTCAGCGTTCAGAGTATGGGTAATACTGCATCGTATGGCGCTCAACATTCATTGAACAGAAATGGTAATTATGTATTCAACAACGACGCCAACTCGGACCTCCCGGAGCAAGAATTGGTCAATTCATTTTCACATCTAGAACTAAACGAAGCAGACAGGAGCTACTCAAATGAAGATCCTTCGGTGAGCAATTACCTCCCTGCTCTCTTTTCCTGTATAAATTTCAAGCAATTCAGCAAATCTGATCTGATTGAACTACTTGACAGCTCAATCGATGGGTTAAGACGAGAAGCTACAAGGGGTTTTCAAGGAAGTACTGCTCAACTAAAGGAAATGATAGCGCGAGTGAAAGCTCAGGATTTAGTTTTACAATATCTTGCTGCAGAATTTCCGAAGCACGACTGTTGTCCTACTTTCAAGTGGAAATTGAAGACTTTAAAATCTTACATCGACATTTTAACCCGTGCTATTAATTCAAATATTTATGACACCGAAAGTAAGAAAATGGGTTTGAAAGCTATTTTCGCTTCAATCGAGAAAAATGTTAGAAAACTCAAAGCATGGAATAGAAAGCAGTGCTTTTTGTGCGGCCAGTCTGAGAAGTTCGCTAAGGTCGTGTGCGCCAAAGATCTCCTGCCACAAAATGATGGTCCCACCACGTGCGGAATCTGTTTGTCCACGATTGAAGAGACAAGCGATTTCGCCGTGCAGTCGGACTGCGCCCACCTCTTCTGTACGCCGTGCATCACTGCTTGGTTTGAAAAAAAGTAAGTGGATCCTTTTTGGTCTTTATTTATGATACAGTTCGTGAAAAATTCAGTTGCAAATGTTACACTTTCAAAATTGATGTTTCCTGCTAAACGTCACTCAACTCTGCAGTTAATTCGTAACCGAACAGTATTTTGATAAATTTTTGTTGATATTAGTTAGTGGTTAACTTAAGTAACTCACACCCCTTATATCATTTTGATTATCAAAAGTTATCAAAAGGTCCTAAACATTTTAGTCTCTAATGCATGCATAATTTGAAATAAAATTATAACCAGTAAGTTTTTGACATGCTATTCTCTATCTTTTTTATTATATCTTGAAAATTATGGAGTAATTTTGCCTTTAAAAATAATAGTTATCAATCGTACAGCCGAAAACGTGCTGAAGTTTTATTAATTTTTTTCAGGTAAATTTCTATTCATGTCACAGGTTTTGAAAATAATCGAGCTCGTAATGTCACTAGCCCATGTGTGAATACATATGGTGTGAGTGCTTTATTTCTTTCTGAAAAAATTATGGATGTAGACAATATTTGAAAAATGATATGAAATGAAAAATATGGCCAACAAATGTATTCATTTAACAGTTCAGTATACCCAAAAGAGCGGGAAATTCTCAACTTGGGACAGGAGGGATCAAATGGGGAGTGGAAATCTCCCACCAGAGAAATAGGATTCATGTTCACACAACGCTGCATGACTGCCGAGTTAAAATGACTTGAGCTAATTTGATTTATGAAAAAACGCCATGATCGCTTCTGTTAACCCGAACAAATATTATACTGCGTATCGATCGAGCAAAATAATGTAAGTATCGATCAGAATTAAAAATTGAAAGCAACGGTTGCCGAGCCTCAATAATCTACTCCTAATAAAAGAGACTCGTATATTTAAACTAAGAGTTCAAAATAAGCAAGTGGAAATGATTTTATTTCATCTTTGATTCACAATATTTCTCACCAGGGTACAATCGCTTTAGATAACCATACTTGCCTTTTTAATACATATTCCTTAATGGCGATTTTAAGACCTAGTCGAAATGTTCGATAAATTATTCTGTATGTTGTACGGGTAACTTTTACTGCCGAGTACGTAGCAGTAGTATTCAATAAGTGAATATTTTACCAAACCTGAGAGTAGATTTGTATTAACGTGTATTTTGCTTCGTCAGAGAGAACTGCCCGATTTGTCGTCAGAGAGGCTTGTTCGTCAGCAAAGACCGCATCCTCGAGCTGCGATCCAGCGGCCCTGAACCAGAACGCTGAATTCGGGAATTCGGCGAAAGAAAAAAGAACAAAAAATTGTTTATTTATAATAAAGTTTTTACCTGAAATGGATAAAATTGGGTTTTAAAATCCCTCATCATTAAAATCCCTATTTGATATTCACACATGGGGATCGTAATACTCATGTCAATTTAATTCCCAAAATAAATGATTGAGAGAGAAGCACGAAAAAATGCATTGAAATATCTTTACATTCAGATCCTTGGGAGTCATTGACGGATTAGTAAAATATATCGTGTTTTATTTTTAAGGCCACAAGTTCTGGTGTGATTTTAAATTTTAGCCTTTAAAAATTTTTTTACAAACTACAAAGCTGCTACAACCAAAACTTCATTTTTCAACCAGACTTGGTCTAATAATTTCAATGGAAACTAATAGCGAGCGAATTCAGTTGAGCGAGATGCCCTTAGTTTACGTGAATATTACTAAAATATCTTATTTAATTGAATTATGGAAGAAAGTTAGCGTTAAATTCGTAATTAAAATCAAAGACTTGAATAGAAACAGAAGACACATTGTTAGGATGCAGCAGGAATTGTATTGCAACTCATGCGACAGAAAAAGCACTTGATATATTGTGATGGGATGAAAATGCGATAAGAAAAGAAAAACACTTTATTTCCAATAAAGTTGATACAAAAAGTACATCATTGAATTTTAAAATACCATAAAGTAAGGATCCTCAGTTGATACATACACCTGCGTGCCGTAATACCCACGTCACTAGTCGAAATGAATTATTGAGGGCAATGTATTCATAACGTCAAAAAAAAAACACTTTGGTATGTGATGTTAGGATAAGGAAAATACTTTAAGGGGCAACCTCATCGCCAGGAAAACACTTTAGCACGTGATTTCAACGTCAGGAAAATACTCAGATGTGCCATTTCAAGGATACTGTATCAAGCGCACTGGAACATCGATATGAAATAGTCGTGTTTCATCGTCAATAATTTACTGTGTAACGGTGCATATACCATTAAATGTTAGCTAAACAAATTTGAAGAGAAGTGTAAAATGAACGGAAAACATTAACTTTTACAGAAGAAAGGATTTATTACACCATGAATAAGAAAAAATGGATATCAGATGAAGGAACGGACAAAAAGGTTGACTAGAAAAATTATAGAAGTTTGGGCTTTCAATCGTTGCAGAGAAAAAATGAACACAGTCCAAAACGCAGGAAAGAGAATTCAGACATACACTTCTTTTAAAAACAGAGGTTGCTAAACATATCGTTTTATTCGCTCCAGAAACGAATTTCCCCATTTCACTGCTCGAAATTGTCTACGTATTTGTGAGTTCATTCCTAGTTACATTTGAGCGTTCAATTTCGGCCCAGAGACAAGAATTCATAGTCACGCTATTAAAAGGACATGGCTGGGTTGTGGAATTTCGACATTGCAAAAACAAGAAGAGTCTAAGTCCAAAGACCTTTCTACCACATCCCCATCATTTCTGCTAGAGCAATATGAGGAAAGGCATTAATGACTTATTTTCTGTTTTTAGCTGAAATGTATTCAATTTAATAATGAAATGTTTCTTTATTTACAAATACAACAACAGTAACTCTATAACACTACAACACAATGCTACAGCATCCAAGTTTAGTAAAAAAAAATATACTAAATGAGATCATATCACGGACGAAACTGCTGATCAAAGGAGCGGCGGTTGCATGACTAACGGCTGAAAGTGATCCAAGTCCTAATTTAACTGCGTTTATTGGTCAGGAAAAACGGCATAAACTGTGAAAAGGTTAAAACACCCCGTAAGCGCCAGTCTACATATACAAAGGAAAACAATGAATTGTCCAAAAATTTGTGACTTGGTGTTTCGGGTTTTTACGTCCGCGTATCTGGTGCTTTCAAACGGTCTTCCAGTTCAAGTAAGAAGGAAATTAATGCACCCATTTTATTTTTTCTCATAAAATCTGTAATACATAAGTAATAGATGACATCAATGTCTAATATATAAATTGTTATTCAAGGTTATCGGTTTAATCAATAGACTTCAGTAACAAGTATCAACATTTTGAAAGTTAAATTTCGACCCATAAAATGAATATGACTCAGGAAAATCGTAATTCTTCAGACGGATGTTCATCAGGAACTTGAAAACGAAGAACACAGCACGTAGTGAAATCATTTTAATTTTACTTCTTTCTTTACACACCTAATCTATAAAAGTGAAGAAACTAAAAATAGTAGTCCTATTTTCTTAAACGTTTCGGAGTCCAGCTCCATCATCAGTAAGTCATATCTGAAATTTACAATGAGAATGGTTAAAAATGCAATGATATTTACAAGTTTTTTTATCTCATACCCTACAAGTAATTAAACTAAATATAAATTTGCAAAGGGAATGAACTGGTGGCATTATTAAGGACCGGTTTGTCTTTTGCTATGTACAAAGATTCTAAAATCCTCAAATCCAAATCATTAGAAGCAGAACATAAAATTTTGAAATCATCTTCAGACACACGGGCACAGCACTGCTCCGCATGAAGGCGGACAGAAGAATGACCGGGTTGCGTATGTCGATTCCCCGTTCTAAAGCTCACACCACGATGCTGGGCAATCCTCACGTAAAATGGCAATGTCGTCATTCCGACATAGCCCGATGTACATTGTACACAACTAAACTTGTACACAAGGGACGCCCGCATTCGCTTAGGTATAACATCTTTGTAACGAAAAAACGAACCAATTTTATGAGAATTAACAAATATAAGGCGAAGATGTGCTGCCGAAAAATAGCGTTTGAAGAGCACTTCCAGTTCTCGTGACATTTTATCAGAAAAGCAACCCAAGTAAGGAAAAACGCAATAAAGAGGTTCTAATGGATCAGCGGTGGAAATGGAATCTAAATATTTCTTGCCTAAAAATCTTCTGACATGACTGTTGACAATAGCCGAGGGATAACCATTATTTGAGAAGAAAGACTGCAGCTTAGTAAATTCGACATGCAGGTCATTAAAATTTGAACAGATATTGTATGCGCGGTGTAATAAGGTTTTAATTGCATTAATTTTGAATTCTTCTGTCCGCCTTAATGCGGAGCAGTGCTGTGCCCGTGTGTCTGAAGATGATTTCAAAATTTTATGTTCTGCTTCTAATGATTTGGATTTGAGGATTTTAGAATCTTTGTACATAGCAAAAGACAAACCGGTCCTTAATAATGCCACCAGTTCATTCCCTTTGCAAATTTATATTTAGTTTAATTACTTGTAGGGTATGAGATAAAAAAACTTGTAAATATCATTGCATTTTTAACCATTCTCATTGTAAATTTCAGATATGACTTACTGATGATGGAGCTGGACTCCGAAACGTTTAAGAAAATAGGACTACTATTTTTAGTTTCTTCACTTTTATAGATTAGGTGTGTAAAGAAAGAAGTAAAATTAAAATGATTTCACTACGTGCTGTGTTCTTCGTTTTCAAGTTCCTGATGAATATGACTCATTTGGTCAATGGTTTAACAGCCAGGCAAATACGTCCCTTAGTCAAGATGTACGTTCCATGAATCTGGAAATTTTCCAAATCTAAAAATCACAACTTTGGCGTAGAAATTAGACTTGAACACATGTATTAGTCAACAAATACCATATTAAGTTGGGAGCAACAAGTCTATCATATCGTACTAAACATTAGCTAATTTTCCATTCATAGATAAAAAGTAATTTAAAATTTCGGTCAATTATTGAAATTCTTCTGTGATCAACAAAAACTTCTAAATGAGCGGCTTAGAAATTCAGGCTAAAGATTAGAACGTCAACAGAAAAGGCGGGCCTTCAGTCTCTTACTGTAGGCTAACCACTAGCACGAAAGAGATAGAACAAATGAAGAAATTTGTCTCTGAAAATGCTGTTACGACCTCACTTCGCCAGATGTTGCCTGCACGTAAACGAGAACCGCGACTCTCATTAGGTTCGTGTAAGAATTATGTTTTCCCATCATTGAAGACTATTCTGAGAAACTATTCAGCATGATTGTTCTCAAAGACTTTTCTGAGGCGCTATTTTGACAGACTATTTTGAGAGTCTTCTGTTCTGAATGACTATTCTAACAAACTTTTTTGGAGAACTGTTCTGAGAAAATGTTGCAAAAATGGTTTGAGAATCAGCTTTGAGTGAATATACGCAAAGATTATTATGAAAAGCTGTTCTAGAACGTTTTCATGAGTTGGTTTTGCGGCGCTATTCTAAGTTTTATCTGAGAGACTGATCTTATCGGCAATTTTAAAAGGAGTGACAACTTTTACGTGACTTATCTGAGAGACTGCTCGTAAAGACTGTTCAGAGAAATTTATGAGAAACTGTTGTGATGAATTGTTGCGAAAATTAGAAAGGAATTAAAAACTCTCTAGACTCAAAATTCCGTTTGTATTGTTCAACACGTTCCAAAGAAATTTATTTGTACTCTATATTTGTACCCTGAATTTTCCCATCTCGTCTGGTCTGTAAGCACAATACTAAATTCACCGTCGACATTTGATTAACATGTGGAGAGGGCTCAGCCACATGTGATCCAGAATTTATGCTTGTGTCGGTGTTACAATAGTTAAATTAGCTGTATGGAGACGACTTTTGTAATTTTACATTGAGCTTAATGTAATTACCAGAATTCCTATACTAATCTAACGATAGGCGCAGTTCTCGTTTGCGTGTTGGCAACATCTGGCGAAGTCAGATCATTACAGTATTTTCAGAGTCAAATTTATTCTTTTCTTCTATATCTATGGTGCTAGTGGTTAGCTTACAGTAGGAGACAAAATTTCTGCCAGTTCTGCTGACGTTCTAATCTTGAGCCTGAATTTCTATGCTGCTCATTCTGAAGTTATCATTTAACTGAGGAAAATTTTAAAATTGAACGTAATTTGAAACAACTTCCCAGGCTACTGAAGTTTAGCTAATGTTTAGTACGATCTGATAGGCTTAGTGCTCTTATGTGAATATGGTAATTTTCTGCTGGTACTAATATATTTTCTAACGCTAAAATTGGAGTTTATGTAGAGGGTATTAGGAATTTCCAGATTCCTGGAACATACGTCTTGACTAAATTGACGGATCTGGCTGTCTGTTTAGCCACTGATGCGAGTAATTTATTCCATGAATCGAAATTTAACTTTGAAAATATTAATACTTTCAACCAAAGTCGATTACTGATTAATTTGAGAATCTTGAACAACGACTGCATAATTTTACTTCTGCCCAAATTTCCTAATTTTTAAAATAAACCTTTTCTTCCGAATCCTCATCTCCTAAACCATTTCTGCGCAGTCATCATGCAACAAACCATTTCTTCTGATTCATCATGGATAAACCCTTTTTTTAGAAAAGTTTGTGTTTTCCGCTCAATTTACATTTCTATTTATTTTTTTTCAGCTTACACTTAAAGGCATGTGGCTCGTTATAAAATAAATTATTGATGGTGAAACACAGATATTTTACATCGATATTCCAGTGTCCATGATACAGTCACTTTACGATCGCATATCGAAGTATTTTTAGACGCTGAGATCGCAAGCCGAAGTGTTTTTCCGCTTCTGAGATGACGTACTGAAGTGTTTTCCTGACTTCAAGATCGCACAGTAAAGTGTTTTCCTGTTTATATCACAAACCAAAGTGTCTTCATGACGCTGAGATCGCACATCAAAGTGTTTTACTGACACGAAGATCGCACACCAAAGTGTTTTCCTGATTAGATCACAAACCAAAGTGTCTTCCTGACGCTGAGATCGCACATCAAAGTGTTTTACTGACACGAAGATCGCACACCAAAGTGTTTTCCTGATTAGATCACAAACCAAAGTGTCTTCATGACGCTGAGATCGCACATCAAAGTGTTTTACTGGCACGAAGATCGCACACCAAAGTGTTTTCCTGATTAGATCACAAACCAAAGTGTCTTCATGACGCTGAGATCGCACATCAAAGTGTTTTACTGGCACGAAGATCGCACACCAAAGTGTTTTCCTGATTAGATCACAAACCAAAGTGTCTTCATGACGCTGAGATCGCACATCAAAGTGTTTTACTGGCACGAAGATCGCACACCAAAGTGTTTTCCTGATTAGATCACAAACCAAAGTGTCTTCATGACGCTGAGATCGCACATCAAAGTGTTTTACTGGCACGAAGATCGCACACCAAAGTTTTTTCCTGATTAGATCACAAACCAAAGTGTCTTCCTGACGCTGAGATCGCGCATCAAAGTGTTTTACTGGCACGAAGATCGCACACCAAAGTGTTTTCCTGATTAGATCACAAACCAAAGTGTCTTCATGACGCTGAGATCGCACATCAAAGTGTTTTACTGGCACGAAGATCGCACCCCAAAGTGTTTTCCTGATTAGATCACAAACCAAAGTGTCTTCATGACGCTGAGATCGCACATCAAAGTGTTTTACTGGCACGAAGATCGCACACCAAAGTGTTTTCCTGATTAGATCACAAACCAAAGTGTCTTCATGACGCTGAGATCGCACATCAAAGTGTTTTACTGGCACGAAGATCGCACACCAAAGTGTTTTCCTGATTAGATCACAAACCAAAGTGTCTTCCTGACGCTGAGATCGCGCATCAAAGTGTTTTAATGACACTAAGATCGCACACCAAAGTGTCTTCCTGATTAGATCACAAACCAAAGTGTCTTCATGACGCTGAGATCGCACATCAAAGTGTTTTACTGGCACGAAGATCGCACACCAAAGTTTTTTCCTGATTAGATCACAAACCAAAGTGTCTTCCTGACGCTGAGATCGCGCATCAAAGTGTTTTACTGGCACGAAGATCGCACACCAAAGTGTTTTCCTGATTAGATCACAAACCAAAGTGTCTTCATGACGCTGAGATCGCACATCAAAGTGTTTTACTGGCACGAAGATCGCACCCCAAAGTGTTTTCCTGATTAGATCACAAACCAAAGTGTCTTCATGACGCTGAGATCGCACATCAAAGTGTTTTACTGGCACGAAGATCGCACACCAAAGTGTTTTCCTGATTAGATCACAAACCAAAGTGTCTTCATGACGCTGAGATCGCACATCAAAGTGTTTTACTGGCACGAAGATCGCACACCAAAGTGTTTTCCTGATTAGATCACAAACCAAAGTGTCTTCATGACGCTGAGATCGCACATCAAAGTGTTTTACTGGCACGAAGATCGCACACCAAAGTGTTTTCCTGATTAGATCACTAACCAAAGTGTCTTCCTGACGCTGAGATCGTACATCAAAGTGTTTTACTGACGTTACTTACATTACCATCGCATCAGAATATATTACCCGCTTTATCTGTCGCGTCAGTTGCAATGCTATTCCTGCTACCTCCTGACAACGTGTCTTCTGATTCTGTTCAAGCCATCGATTTTAAATGCGAAATTCTTACTAACATTCGTCCCAAATTCAACTATGTATGATATTCTAGTATTATTTATATGAACCAAAGGGTCTTAGCTTATCCAAATGGACTCCCATGTTGGTTTTTTATTGAAGGCTTTGGGCCAAATGCGATCGAAAAAGATTGAAAATAATGTTGTAGCAGCTTTGTAGTGTGTAACGGAATTTTTCTTCAATAAAATTTACAATCACACGTGGTCTTGAGATTTTAAAATAAAATACGAAATAATTTCTTAATTAATTGATTATGATTAGCTTGTCAGCATGATTGAATTAATTAGAATTTTATTCATATAATGAAGCAATATTTTGCAGACTTGACTGAACACAACACAGTTGTCTGCCTACAAGTTGTACCTGATATTAGTTAACTTTAGTCTCCTTGCTATAATAACATCACAGAACTCAAGAAAGTGTAAAAAACATTTCGTATGCTACTCATTAACACGTGCAAGAAATGTAAAGTCATCTACTTGTAGGTTGGTTTATTTGAAAAATTGAATTTTCTGTTGCGAGCGAGCAACGATGGCGAGACGTTTGCGATTTCTTCGTAGAATGAAGAGATCTATCTCGTAGCTCGTGTTGCATGGTACCTGTATAAGGAAGGCAGGTTATAGCATACTTTTTTAAAAAAAGATGAAAAAAACAGAAATATGCTCATATATATAATCTTCTAACCGAAATTTAGAATCCCTAACTACTCGAGATAAAAATTTGAGGGTTTTCATGGGAAATTCACAATCAATGAAAAAATTGAAAGAACCCTGATTTGCATAAATACAGTTCAATATCTGTTCAGTTTCATTGTGTATATATATCTATAAAAGATGTTAGCAGGTACTCGTTTCATGTATTCATCATCCGTAGGACTTGCATCGTCCACTGTGATGTTAGACTGCGCGGAAACATTAGAACATTAGAAACAGTAATAGCAAGTTTACTGTTCGTTCGCTATAAATAAAGCCACCATTTGCGTTGGCTTGCGAAGTACACGAATATGACTGAATTAAATCAGGCTTCGAGCCGAGAATGATTACCTAATAATCAATATGGAACTGAAAGGTCATAATTTGCAGATGCGATATTCACATACATAATTTACAATATCAGAGGCTACTCAGTGGCGTGTTCATTAGGGAGAATTGGAAAATTCATTTCATAAAGATCGTGCAAGTTTACATGATTTTCTCATAGGACTGTTAAAGCAGCTATAGTTTTTTTATTCATACTTCATCAGCAATGAAAATATACTCAATGATACTTGAAAAATGGAACAGTAGAAATTCTAAACAACAACAGCGAAAATTATCGCTATTGTCGTCCGCAAGTATAACGGGTGTCATTTTCAATTCTGGTTCCATCTGAGATGTTCTACCAGAACATGAAGTGTCATTTTTGAAAAAAAATCTCATCGTAATTTCAGAAGTATAAATATTTTACACAGTTTCCTAACTTTATCTCCATTACTGCTAAAGTTCAAGCTCCACCGTTTGTCAAAAATAAGTCATGAAGCTCTCCAGGTCTTTAAAATTTTAGACTTCGTTTCCATTTTTTAGAAATATATCACTTGAGAATTGGATAATGGATTCTATGAATGATTTTCGTAACATGGAGTAGATACTTAAGTAACAATGTGCCGGTCTCTTCTTAATTGTTCGTTTCGCAGACGACAACTTATAGAACGGGAGGTGTAGGACAATCTTTGCGGTGAAAGTTGCATGATTCGCACTATACAGCTATATCTCCTATCTTAGGTCAGGTGGAGAATTATTATAACAAGGAGGCACTCAATGCAAGACGAACAAATTCAATTCCAGTCTCCAACTAGACTGGGTGATTTTAGCCCACGTTTAAATTTCAGGCCATGTCTCAATTTACTGAGTCCTAAATTTAGGGCTTTCTAAGTATATTATATTAAACGCTATCATTAATTAACATGAATTGAATCTTGTGTATTAATTGTAAACAATAATTTGAAAAGCCAGAATTTTAGACGAATTGAAAGTTTAACATGCTGATTTGAAGTAGAAAATTTCACTATTAGAAAATTTCATCTAGTAAAAAGTGTTTTTTACCAACTAAAAATGAATTTTCTTGAAACGAACTTTTAGTTCGTTTGTACGAACTAAAGACTACGCAAGCAAACGCACGCCTCGTAGACAACCGGTACACGACGTGCACCACGTAGACAACCACGTGTGCTACGTAGATAACCACGTGCACCACGTAGATAACCACGTGCACAACGTAGATAACCACGTGCACCACGTAGATAACCACGTGCACCACGTAGATAACCACGTTCACCACGTAGATAACCACGTGCACCACGTAGATAACCACGTTCACCACGTAGATAGCCACGTGCACCACGTAGATAACCACGTGCACCACGTAGATAACCACGTGCGCCACGTAGACAACCACGTGTACCACGTAGATAACCACGTGTACCACGTAGGCAACCACGTGTACCACGTAGACAACCACGTGCACCACCTAGACAACCACGTGCACCACGTAGACAATCACGTGCACCACGTAGAAAACCACCTGCACCGCGTAGAAAACCACGTGCATCACGTAGACAACCACGTGCACCACGTAGACAACCACTTGCACCACGTAGACAACCACGTGCACCACGTAGACAACCACGTGTACCACGTAGACATCCACGTGTACCACGTAGACAACCACGTGCACCACGTAGACAACCACGTGCACCACGTAGACAACTACGTGCGCCACGTAGACAACCACGTGCACAACGTTGACAACCACGTGCACCACGTAGATAACCACGTGCACCACGTAGACAACCACGTCTGCCACGTAGACAACCACGTGTGCCACGTAGATAACCACGTGCACCACGTAGATAACCACGCGCACCACGTAGATAGCCACGTGCACCACGTAGATAACCACGTGCTTCACGTGAATAACCACGTGCGCCACGTAGATAACCAGGTGCACCACGTAGATAACCACGTGCATCACGTAGATAACCACGTGCACCACATAGGTAACCACGTGCACCACGTAGATAACCACGTGCACCACGTAGATAACCACGTGCGCCACGTGGACAACCACGTGTACCACGTAGATAACCACGTGTACCCCGTAGACAACCACGTGTACCACGTAGACAACCACGTGCACCACCTAGACAACCACGTGCACCACGTAGACAATCACGTGCACCACGTAGAAAACCACCTGCACCGCGTAGAAAACCACGTGCATCACGTAGACAACCACGTGCACCACGTAGACAACCACTTGCACCACGTAGACAACCACGTGCACCACGTAGACAACCACGTGTACCACGTAGACATCCACGTGTACCACGTAGACAACCACGTGCACCACGTAGACAACCACGTGCACCACGTAGACAACTACGTGCGCCACGTAGACAACCACGTGCACAACGTTGACAACCACGTGCACCACCTAGACAACCACCTGCACCACGTAGACAATCGCGTGCACCACGTAGACAACCACGTGCACCACGTAGACAACCACGTGTACCACGTAGACATCCACGTGTACCACGTAGACCACCACGTGTACCACGTAGACAACCACGTGCACCACGTAGACAACCACGTGCACCACGTAGACAACTACGTGCGCCACGTAGACAACCACGTGCACAACGTTGACAACCACGTGCACCACGTAGACAACCACCTGCACCACGTAGACAATCGCGTGCACCACGTAGACAACCACCTGCACCACGTAGACAATCGCGTGCACCACGTAGACAACCACGTGTACCACGTACACAACCACGTGCACCACGTAGACAACCACGTGCACCACGTAGACAACCACGTGCACCACGTAGACAACTACGTGCGCCACGTTGACAACCACGTGCACAACGTTGACAACCACGTGCACCACCTAGACAACCACCTGCACCACGTAGACAATCGCGTGCACCACGTAGACAACCACGTGCACCGCGTCAACATAGCAGGCCGAGAGAACAAATCAGACGTGAGGCGGTGAGCCTGTACTCGCATTTCAACAGCATGAGACAAGCTCCTCTCCGGAGATAATAATCAATGGATTGTCTTCAGTAAATTGGAAGCTAAACCGTGACAAAAACCTCACAATGGGCTCGTCCTTTGTTTTTTTGCTCGTTCACAAGCACGTTCAAAGCCTCCACCTGTGCACAATCATTATTCAAAGTGACATAAAAACGACCAAATCGCACCCGGAACTAAAGAATACCAAACAGGCATTGGGACTGTGACGAGAGTCCAAAGTTTCGGTAGAACAAAACATGGACGCGGCAGATATGATGCGCCACTGTCACAGGCCGAGGCTGCACACATGCAAATACTCTTCCAAACGTTCGGTATTTAGCACCTAATTTTTGTATTCAAGGCAACATACTATCTAAAATGTGTTTTTCTGTTCCTCAGTTTCATTGTTAGTTAGATATACATGTCCTGTGTTTCACTCAGAGTGGGCAAAGCAGCTCATCCAAAATTTGACGAGCATAAAATTACTCAGCACGTAACTCGTAACTTAACGAAAATTAAGGCATGATTATGTGAGCGCTTGTGAGCCTCATACGAACTGTGCATCAATATGGAATTACGTATTTGGTTACACGCACCCAATTGAAATTGATTATACAGATATTATTATGTTTCACTGAAAGCACTCAAGGCAGCCCATCCAAAATTTACCAAATATAAAATTACTCTGCCCGTCACTCGCCTTCTAAAGTGCGATAGAGTCTCTTAACAACTTTTTAAGCATTTGAAATTATATTTGCTAAATTAGACAGAAACAAAATTCACCACCACGCCCTAACAATTCTCACGTAAGGCGATGAACTTGTGCTCGCATTGTAGTGGTTTGTCACAGAATTTTCTAGTGAAATACGAATCATTTAAATACCTCAAGTAAATTAGCAAATAAACCACAACCATGGAAAAAATATCCCAACTTGTTCACCCTATAGTTTGTTGGTCGTAAACCGACTCTCAAAGCCTTAAACAGCGTGAAGCCATTTTTCACACAGGCATACAAACGACATAATGCGATTTAGATCTCAAGATTAGAAAAATGGGCACAAATACCTGACACGACGCCTTAAAATTTCCGGTGAACAAAGCATGGGCAAAGTACAAAAAATAGTGAGCAATTTCACTCCTGATTTCTCTCGCGGTACCGCATTTTGTAGTCAACAAAAACTACGCACAAGCTCTCACAAAGTCACCAAGTTGCACTGAGAATTCGATTAAATTTGCGGGATTGCGCTACACCTTGTGGGCAGCATTGAGCGTTGGATATCATTCGCATTTTTTTCCGTTTTATGTTTCTGTTTGTGTTATGTGGTATGTTTTGCACATAAGGTTTGTGCTAACTTTAGTGCATGTGCTGTGACAAATGGGACATTTTACATGTTGGTGTACTGATGGTGTGATGCGCTGCTCATTGCGATGGCTGCGGTGCAGTCGGTGTGCGCATACGCGCATCGGGGTCCAAAAGTAGGTCCATCGCGTGTGAATGAATTTCTTCTAGTGTATTGACTTGCAATCACTGTTTAAAAACAAGAGTCTGTGGTGGTTGACTGGCTTGTATACATTTCTGATATCTATCTAGTCGCGCTTTCAGTATAGACAACAAAATGGTGTGCGTACTTGGTTAAGGAATTTTGCCTTATTCTTGACCTGTTTTTTGTATTTATAATTAGTTTTCTCTGCATGTCAAAAATTACTTCAAATTTTTCAGATTGTTTTGTAATCTTTTCAAGAGAACTGTTGTTGAAGAAAGCGTTTTTTTCGAAGAAACGTTTGAGCGGATAATGTACGTCCGAAGATCCGAGCATTAATTTCTTTGCTGATCAGAGCAAGTAGCTAATTTTCGGTCTTCGAAATTTATAACTTTATTTATGAGTTCTACAAGTTTCGAATTGAATATTTTATTTACACTAGTCTGAATTATTTCTTACAAACTCAAGAATCACGTAACATATTTGAACGCAAATAACAAAAGACTTTCACGTATGAAAACTTTTACATAGTTTTGCATATGACAATGAATCATTTCTTAACATCATGAACATAGGTTCGCTTGTAATGCATTCGCTTAGCCGAATTTGATTCGTGACCGTTGACCACAGAGCTACCAGGTAGTCAGATGAGGCTGTCGTCCTGCCGGTTGGGAGGGGCCTCGGCTGGGTATATAAGCAGGCACGATTTTGTGATCACCATTCTGTTCAACTGCAGCTTCACACTGTACACAAGGTGCTCGTAAAGGTTCTCAGTCGTGTCTCGTGTTGAGAAAGTTCGTTGTTTCTTAAAACAAGAAGTGATTGTAGTGAGAAACTGAGATCTACGTACGGTGACAAGCAGCTCTGAATTTGAGTGTCGAAGTCTGCTTGAGACAGTGCTTTGAAGTGATTCAACTTACCTTCAGAGCATTATTATTTTCTTGGTGACTGTTTCATTTTGAAACCTTCGTCATGAGTTTCCAAGAGAACACATCAAATCAGTGGGCTCCTCAGGAGCAGTCAGAGCCAGAGGCCAATTCCAGCCCTGCTCCATGGTGGACTGGAGTTCCCACCTACGCCCTGAGTGTGGGGAACGCTGCATCGTTTGGCGAGCCAGATGAATCGTATTGGAATTACTATGTCCCCCTCAATGACGGTAACATGTACCACCCGAGTCAGGAGCCTCCAATGCTCTCAGCCAACTTCATCCCTGCTCCACGGTGGAGTAGAGCTTACCTCAGCGTTCAGGGTATGGGTAATACTGCATCGTATGGCGCTCAACATTCATTGAACAGAAATGGTAATTATGTATTCAACAACGACGCCAACTCGGACCTCCCGGAGCAAGAATTGGTCAATTCATTTTCAAATCTAGAACTAAACGAAGCAGACAGGAGCTACTCAAATGAAGATCCTTCGGTGAGCAATTACCTCCCTGCTCTCTTTTCCTGTATAAATTTCAAGCAATTCAGCAAATCTGATCTGATTGAACTACTTGACAGCTCAATCGATGGGTTAAGACGAGAAGCTACAAGGGGTTTTCAAGGAAGTACTGCTCAACTAAAGGAAATGATAGCGCGAGTGAAAGCTCAGGATTTAGTTTTACAATATCTTGCTGCAGAATTTCCGAAGCACGACTGTTGTCCTACTTTCAAGTGGAAATTGAAGACTTTAAAATCTTACATCGACATTCTAACCCGTGCTATTAATTCGAATATGTATGACACCGAAAGTAAGAAAATGGGTTTGAAAGCTATTTTCACCTCAATCGAGAAAAATGTTAGAAAACTCAAAGCATGGAATAGGAAGCAGAGCTTCTTGTGCGGCCAGTCTGAGAAGTTCGCTAAGGTCGTGTGCGCCAAAGATCTCCTGCCACAAAATGATGGTCACACCACGTGCGGAATCTGTTTGTCCACGATTGAAGAGACAAGCGATTTTGCCGTGCAGTCGGACTGCGCCCACCTCTTCTGTACGCCCTGCATCACTGCTTGGTTTGAAAAAAAGTAAGTGGATCTTTTTTGGTCTTTATTTATGATACAGTTCGTGAAAAATTCAGTTTCAAATGTTACACTTTCAAAATTGATGTTTCCAGCTAAACGGCACTCAACTCTGCAGTTAATTCGTAACCGAACAGTGTTGTGGCAAATTTTTGTTGATATTAGTTAGTGGTTAACTTAAGTAACTCACACGCCTTATAAAATTTTGAGTTATCAAAAGTTCCTAAATATTTTTGTCTCTCATGCATGCATAATTTGAAGTATAATTATAACCAGTAAGTTTTTGACATGCTATTCTCTATCTTCTTTATTATATCTTGAAAATTATGAGGTAATTTTGCCTGTAAAAAGAATAGTTATCAATCGTACATCCGAAAACGTGCTGAAGTTTTATTTTTTTTAAGGTAAATTTCTATTCATGTCACTGGTTTTGAAATTAATCGAGCTTGTAATGTCCTTAACCCTTATGTGTGAATACATATGGTGTGAGTGCTTTATTTCTTTCTGAAAAAATTATGGATACAGAAAATATTTGAAAATGATATGAAATGAAAAATATGGCCAAGAAATGTATTAATTTAACAGTACAGTATACCCAAAAGAGCGCGAAATTCTCAACTTGGGGCAGGAGGGGGCAAATGGGGAGTGAAAATCTCCTACCAGAGAAATACGATTTATGTTCACACAACGCTGCATGACTGCCGAGTTAAAATGACTTGAGCTAATTTGATTTATGAAAAAACGCCATGATCGCTTCTGGTTACCCGAACAAATATTATACTGCGTATCGATCGAGCAAAATAATGTAAGTATCGATCAGAATTAAAAATTGAAAGCAACGGTTGCCGAGCCTCAATAATCTATTCCTAATAAAAGAGACTCGTAAATTCAAACTAGAAGTTCAAAATAAGCAAGTGGAAATGATTGTATTTCATCTTTGATTCACAACATTTCTCACCAGTGTACAATCGCTTTAGATAACCACACATGCCTTTTTAATACATATTCCTTAATGGCGATTTTAAGACCTAGTCGAAATGTTCGATAAATAATTCTGTATGTTGTACGGGTAACTTTTACTGCCGAGTACGTAGCAGTAGTATTCAATAAGTGAATATTTTACCAAACCTGAGAGTAGATTTGTATTAACGTGTATTTTGCTTCGTCAGAGAGAACTGCCCGATTTGTCGTCAGAGAGGCTTGTTCGTCAGCAAAGACCGCATCCTCGAGCTGCGATCCAGCGGTCCTGAACCAGAACGCTGAAGCCGGGAATTCGGCGAAAGAAAAAAGAACAAAAAATTATTTATTTATAATAAAGTTTTTACCTGAAATGTATAAAATTGGATTTTAAAATACCTTAACATTAAAATCCCGAGTTGATATTCACACATGGGGATCGTAATACTCATGTCAATTTAATTCCCAAAATAAATGATTGAGAGAGAAGCACGAAAAAATGCATTGAAATATCTTTACATTCAGATCCTTAGAAGTCATTGACGAAATAGGAAAATATATCGGGTTTTATTTTCAAGGCCACAAGTTCAAGTGTGATTTTAAATTTTAGATATTAAAAATTTAGTTACAAACTACAAAGCTGCTACAACCAAAACTTTGTTTTTCAACCACACTTGGTCTAATAATTTCAATGGAAACTAATAGCGAGCGAATTCAGTTGAGCAAGATGCCCTTAGTTCACGTTAATAATACTAAAATGTCTTATTTGATTGAATCATGGAAGAAAGATAGCGTGAAGTTCGTAATTGAAATCAATGACTTGAATCGAAACAGAAGACACGTTGTTAGGATGCAGCAGGAACGGTATTGCAACTCATGCGACAGAAAAAGCACTTGATATATTGTGATGGGATGAAAATGCAATAAGAAAAGAAAAAGGAAAACATTTTATTTCTAATAAAGCTGATACAAAAAATACATCATTGGATTTTCAAATACCTTAGAGTAAGGATCCTTTGTTGATACATACACCTGCGTGTCTTAATACCCATAAAAATAATATTGAGGGCAATGTATTCATAGTGTTGCGTAAAACAGCACAGAATACAATAAATTACATTGGTTTTGCTCCGCGATCCTAACATCGGGGAAACACTTCACTGTGCGATCTCAGCGTCAAAAAAACACTTCGGTATGTGATCTTAGTATCAGGAAAAGACCAATGTGCGACCTCATCGCCAGGAAAACACTATGGCCCGTGATCTCAAGTCAGGAAAATACTCAGCTGTGCCATTTCAAGGATACTGTATCATGGGCACTGGAATATCGATATGAAATAGTCGTGTTTCATCGTCAATAATTTACTGTAAAGTAAAGTGCATATGCCATTAAATTTTAGCTAAACAAATCTGAAGAGAAGTGTAAAATGAACGGAAAACCTTAATTTTTTCAGAAGCAAGCATTTACTACACGATTAATAAAAAAAATAGTTATCAGGTGAGGAAACGGACAAAAAGATGGACTAGAAAAATTATAGAAGCTTGGCTTTTGCCATCGTTTGCTGAACATTTCGTTCTATTCGCTCAAGAAACGAATTTCTTCATTTCACTGCTCGAAATTGTCGACGTATTTGTGAGTTCATTCCTGGTTACATTTAAGTATTAAATATCGACCCAGTAACAAGAATTTATACTCGTGCTATGAGTCAAACACGGCTGAGTTCCAGAATATCAATATTAAAAGAATAAGAAGAGTTTAAGTCCAAAGACCATCTCATCACATCTCCATCATTTCTGCTAGAGCAATATGAGGAAAGGCATTAATGACTTATTTTCTGTTTTAGCTGAAATATATTCAAATCATCGATTAATAGTGAAATGTGTCTTTATTTACAAGTACAACAACAGTAACCATAGAACTCTACAACACAATGTTACAGTATCCAAGTTTAATAAAAAATATATTTTAAATGAGATCATATCACAGACGAAACCGCAGATCAAAGCAGCGGCGGGGATAGCGCTTGCGTGGCTAACGTCAGAGAGTTGTCCATGGCACGTCTAATTTTACTGCGTTTATTGGTCAGGAAAAATGGCATAAACTGTGAAAAGGTTGGAACACGCCGTGAGCGCCAGTCTACGTATACAGAGGAAAACAATGAATTGCCAAAAAAAACTGCGTGGAGTTGTACCGAGTTTCTTCTTCCGTGTATCTGGTGGTTTGAGACGGTCGTCTAGTTTACGTAAGAAGAAAATAAATGTCTGCGTTTTATTTTTTGTTAGATAATCTGCAATTCGCAAATAACAGACGACATCAATTTCTTATATAGAAATTGTTATTAACGGTTATCGGTTTCATCAATGGACTTTTGTACCAAGTACAACATTTTGAAAGTTAAATTTTCACTCATAGAATGAATACTTGTGTCAATAGTTTAACAGCCAGGCAGGTACGTCACTTTAGTCAAGATGTGCGTTCCAGGAATCTGTGAATTTCCCAAATCTAAAAATAAATCACAACTTTGGAGTTGGAAAATGGACTTGAACATATGTATTAGTCAACAATTACCATATTAAATTAGAAGCAACAAGTCTATCATATCGTACTAAACATAAGCTAATTTTCCATAGGCTAGAAAGGAGTTTCAAATTTCTGTCAATTATTGGAATTCTTCTGTGATAAACACTAACTTCAAAATGAGCGGCTTAAAAATTCAGGCTTAAGATTAGAACGTCAACAGAAAAGGAGGGCCTTCTGTCTCTCACTGAAGGCTAACCACTAGAACCAAAGATATAGAACAAATGAAGAAATTTGACTTTGAAAATGATGTGGCGACCTGACTTCGCCAGATGTTGAATGCACGTAAACAAGAACCGCGACTCTCATTAGATTGGTATAGGAATTATGTTTATCACATTATTGCGGGCTATTCTGAGAGACTCTTCTGAGAGACTATTCATCATGATTGTTCTCAAAGACTTTTCTGAGGCGCTATTTTGACAGACTGTTCTGAGGGTCTTCTGTTCTGAACTACTATTCAAACAAACTTTTTTAAAGGACTGTTCTGAGAAAATGTTGCAAAAAATGGCTTGAGAATCAGCTTTGAGTAAATTTACGCAAAGATTATTATGAAAAGCTGTTCTAGAACGTTTTCATGAGTTGGCTTTGCGGCGCTATTCTAAGTTTTATCTGAGAGACTGATCTTATCGGCAATTTTAAAAGGCTTTCCTAAGACAATTTTTGAGTGACTTACCTGAGAGACTGCTCGTAAAGACTGTTCAGAGAAATTTATGAGAAACTGTTGTGATAAATTGTTGCGAAAATTAGAAAGGAATTAAAAACTCTCTAGACTCAAAATTCCGTTTGTATTGTTCAACACGTTCCAAAGAAATATATTTGTACTCTATATTTGTACCTTGAATTTTTCCATTTCGTCTCGTCTGTAAACACCATACTAAATTCACCGTCCATATTTGATTAACATGTGGAGAGGGCTCAGCCACCTTTGATCCAGAATTTATGTTTGTGTCGGTGTTACAATAGTTAAATTAGCTGTATGGAGACGACTTTTGTAATTTTACATTGAGCTTAATGTAATTACCAGAATTCCTATACTAATCTAACGATAGGCGCAGTTCTCGTTTGCGTGTTGGCAACATCTGGCGAAGTCAGATCATTACAGTATTTTCAGAGTCAAATTTATTCTTTTCTTCTATATCTATGGTGCTAGTGGTTAGCTTACAGTAGGAGACAAAATTTCTGCCAGTTCTGCTGACGTTCTAATCTTGAGCCTGAATTTCTATGCTGCTCATTCTGAAGTTATCATTTAACTGAGGAAAATTTTAAAATTGAACGTAATTTGAAACAACTTCCCAGGCTACTGAAGTTTAGCTAATGTTTAGTACGATCTGATAGACTTAGTGCTCTTATGTGAATATGGTAATTTTCTGCTGGTACTAATATATTTTCTAACGCTAAAATTGGAGTTTATGTAGAGGGTATTAGGAATTTCCATATTCCTGGAACATACGTCTTGACTAAATTGACGGATCTGGCTGTCTGTTTAGGCACTGATGCGAGTAATTTATTCCATGAATCGAAATTTAACTTTGAAAATATTAATAATTTTAACCAAAGTCGATTACTGATTAATTTGAGAATCTTGAACAACGACTGCATAATTTTACTTCTGCCCAAATTTCCTAATTTTTAAAATAAACCTTTTCTTCCGAATCCTCATCTCCTAAACCATTTCTGCGCAGTCATCATCCAACAAACCATTTCTTCTGATTCATCATGGATAAACCCTTTTTTTAGAAAAGTTTGTGTTTTCCGCTCAATTTACATTTCTATTTATTTTTTTTCAGCTTACACTTAAAGGCATGTGGCTCGTTATAAAATAAATTATTGATGGTGAAACACAGATATTTTACATCGATATTCCAGTGTCCATGATACAGTCACTTTACGATCGCATATCGAAGTATTTTTAGACGCTGAGATCGCAAATCGAAGTGTTTTTCCGCTTCTGAGATGACGCACTGAAGTGTTTTCCTGACTTCAAGATCGCACAGCAAAGTGTTTTCCTGTTTATATCACAAACCAAAGTGTCTTCCTGACGCTGAGATCGCACATTGAAATGTTTTAATGACACTAAGGTCGCACCCCAAAGTGTTTTCCTGATTAGATCACAAACCAAAGTGTCTTCCTGACGCTGAGATCGTACATCAAAGTGTTTTACTGACGTTACTTACATTACCATCGCATCAGAATATATTACCCGCTTTATCTGTCGCGTCAGTTGCAATGCTATTCCTGCTACCTCCTGACAACGTGTCTTCTGATTCTGTTCAAGCCATCGATTTTAAATGCGAAATTCTTACTAACATTCGTCCCAAATTCAACTATGTATGATATTCTAGCAATAATTATATGAACCAAAGGGTCCTAGCTCATCCAAATGGACTCCCATGTTGGTTTTTTATTGAAGGCTTTGGGCCAAATGCGTTCGAAAAAGAATGAAAATGTTGTTGTAGCAGCTTTGTAGTGTGTAACGGAATTTTTCTTCAATAAAATTTACAATCACACGTGGTCTTGAGATTTTAAAATAAAATACGAAATAATTTCTTAATTAATTGATTATGATTAGCTTGTCAGCATGATTGAATTAATTAGAATTTTATTCATATAATGAAGCAATATTTTGCAGACTTGACTGAACACAACACAGTTGTCTGCCTACAAGTTGTACCTGATATTAGTTAACTTTAGTCTCCTTGCTATAATAACATCACAGAACTCAAGAAAGTGTAAAAAACATTTCGTATGCTACTCATTAACACGTGCAAGTAATGTAAAGTCATATACTTGTAGGTTGGTTTATTTGAAAAATTGAATTTTCTGTTGCGAGCGAGCAACGATGGCGAGACGTTTGCGATTTCTTCGTAGAATGAAGAGATCTATCTCGTAGCTCGTGTTGCATGGTACCTGTATAAGGAAGGCAGGTTATAGCATACTTTTTTAAAAAAAGATGAAAAAAACAGAAATATGCTCATATATATAATCTTCTAACCGAAATTTAGAATCCCTAACTACTCGAGATGAAAATTTGAGGGTTTCCATGGGAAATTCACAATCAATGAAAAAATTGAAAGAACCCTGATTCGCATAAATACAGTTCAATATCTGTTCAGTTTCATTGTGTATATATATCTGTAAAAGATGTTAGCAGGTACTCGTTTCATGTATTCATCATCCGTGGGACTTGCATCGTCCACTGTGATGTTAGACTGCGCGGAAACATTAGAACATTAGAAACAGTAATAGCAAGTTTACTGTTCGTTCGCTATAAATAAAGCCACCATTTGCGTTGGCTTGCGAAGTACACGAATATGACTGAATTAAATCAGGCTTCGAGCCGAGAATGATTACCTACTAATCAATATGGAACTGAAAGGTCATAATTTGCAGATGCGATATTCACATACATAATTTACAATATCAGAGGCTACTCAGTGGCGTGTTCATTAGGGAGAATTGGAAAATTCATTTCATAAAGATCGTGCAAGTTTACATGATTTTCTCATAGGACTGTTAAAGTAGCTATAGTTTGTTTATTCATACTTCATCAGCAATGAAAATATACTCAATGATACTTGGAAAATGGAACAGTAGAAATTCTAAACAACAACAGCGAAAATTATCGCTATTGTCGTCCGCAAGTATAACGGGTGTCATTTTCAATTCTGGTTCCATCTGAGATGTTCTACCAGAACATGAAGTGTCATTTTTTAAAAAAAATCTCATCGTTATTTCAGAAGTATAAATATTTTACACAGTTTCCTAACTTTATCTCCATTACTGCTAAAGTTCAAGCTCCACCGTTTGTCAAAAATAAGTCATGAAGCTCTCCAGGTCTTTAAAATTTTAGACTTCGTTTCCATTTTTTAGAAATATATCACTTGAGAATTGGATAATGGATTCTATGAATGATTTTCGTAACATGGAGTAGATACTTAAGTAACAATGTGCCGGTCTCTTCTTAATTGTTCGTTTCGCAGACGATAACTTATAGAACGGGAGGTGTAGGACAATCTTTGCGGTGAAAGTTGCGTGATTCGCACTATACAGCTATATCTCCTATCTTAGGTCAGGTGGAGAATTATTATAACAAGGAGGCACTCAATGCAAGACGAACAAATTCAATTCCAGTCTCAAACTAGACTGGGTGATTTTAGCCCACGTTTAAATTTCAGGCCATGTCTCAATTTACTGAGTCCTAAATTTAGGGCTTTCTAAGTATATTATATTAAACGCTATCATTAATTAACATGAATTGAATCTTGTGTATTAATTGTAAACAATAATTTGAAAAGCCAGAATTTTAGACGAATTGAAAGTTTAACATGCTGATTTGAAGTAGAAAATTTCACTATTAGAAAATTTCATCTAGTAAAAAGTGTTTTTTACCAACTAAAAATGAATTTTCTTGAAACGAACTTTTAGTTCGTTTGTACGAACTAAAGACTACGCAAGCAAACGCACGCCTCGTAGACAACCGGTACACGACGTGCACCACGTAGACAACCACGTGTGCTACGTAGATAACCACGTGCACCACGTAGATAACCACGTGCACAACGTAGATAACCACGTGCACCACGTAGATAACCACGTGCACCACGTAGATAACCACGTTCACCACGTAGATAACCACGTGCACCACGTAGATAACCACGTGCACCACGTAGATAACCACGTGCACCACGTAGACAACCACGTGCGCCACGTAGATAACCACGTCCACCACGTAGATAACCACGTGCACAACATAGATAACCACGTGCACCACGTAGATAACCACGTGCACTACGTAGATAACCACGTTCACCACGTAGATAACCACGTGCACCACGTAGATAACCACGTGCACCACGTAGATAACCACGTGCACCACGTAGACAACCACGTGTGCCACGTAGATAACCACGTGCACCACGTAGATAACCACGTGCACCACGTAGATAGCCACGTGCACCACGTAGATAACCACGTGCGCCCGCCACGTAAATAACCACGTGCGCCACGTAGATAACCACGTGCACCACGTAGATAACCACGTGCATCACGTAGATAACCACGTGCACCACATAGGTAACCACGTGCACCACGTAGATAACCACGTGCACCACGTAGATAACCACGTGCGCCACGTAGACAACCACGTGTACCACGTAGATAACCACGTGTACCACGTAGAAAACCACGTGTACCACGTAGACAACCACGTGCACCACCTAGACAACCACGTGCACCACGTAGACAATCACGTGCACCACGTAGAAAACCACCTGCACCGCGTAGAAAACCACGTGCATCACGTAGACAACCACGTGCACCACGTAGACAACCACTTGCACCACGTAGACAACCACGTGCACCACGTAGACAACCACGTGTACCACGTAGACATCCACGTGTACCACGTAGACCACCACGTGTACCACGTAGACAACCACGTGCACCACGTAGACAACCCCGTGCACCACGTAGACAACTACGTGCGCCACGTAGACAACCACGTGCACAACGTTGACAACCACGTGCACCACCTAGACAACCACCTGCACCACGTAGACAATCGCGTGCACCACGTAGACAACCACGTGGAATGCGTCAACATAGCAGGCCGAGAGAACAAATCAGACGTGAGGCGGTGAGCCTGTACTCGCATTTCAGCAGCCAAAGACAAGCTCCTCTCGGGAGATAATAATCAACGGATTGTCTGAAGTAAATTGGAAGCTAAACCGTGGCAAAACCTCTCGATGGGCTCGTCCTTTGTTTTTTGCTCGTTCACCAGCACATTCAAAGCCTCCACCTGCGTACAATCATAATTCAAAGTGACATAAAAACGACCAAATCGCACCCGGAACTAAAGAATACCAAACAGGCATTGGGACTGTGACGAGAGTCCAAAGTTACGGTAGAACAAAACATGGACGCGGCAGATATGATGCGCCACTGTCACAGGCCGAGGCTGCACACATGCAAATACTCTTCCAAACGTTCGGTATTTAGCACCTAATTTTTGTATTCAAGGCATCATACTATCTAAAATGTGTTGTTCTGTTCCTCAGTTTCACTGTTAGTTAGATATACATGTACTGTGTTTCACTCAGAGTGGGCAAAGCAGCTCATCCAAAATTTGACGAGCATAAAATTACTCAGCACGTAACTCGTAACTTAACGAAAATTAAGGCATGATTATGTGAGCGCTTGTGAGCCTCATACGAACTGTGCATCAATATGGAATTACGTATTTGATTACACGCACCCAATTGAAATTGATTATACAGATATTATTATGTTTCACTGAAAGCACTCAAGGCAGCCCATCCAAAATTTACCAAATATAAAATTACTCTGCCCGTCAGTCGCCTTCTAAAGTGCGATAGAGTCTCTTAACAACTTTTTAAGCATTTGAAATTATATTTGCTAAATTAGACAGAAACAAAATTCACCACCACGCCCTAACAATTCTCACGTAAGGCGATGAACTTGTGCTCGCATTGTAGTGGTTTGTCACAGAATTTTCTAGTGAAATACGAATCATTTAAATACCTCAAGTAAATTAGCAAATAAACCACAACCATGGAAAAAATATCCTAACTTGTTCACCCTATAGTTTGTTGGTCGTAAACCGACTCTCAAAGCCTTAAACAGCGTGAAGCCATTTTTCACACAGGCATACAAACGACATAATGCGATTTAGATCTCAAGATTAGAAAAATGGGCACAAATACCTGACACGACGCCTTAAAATTTCCGGTGATCAAAGTACGGGCAAAGTACAAAAAATATTGAGCAATTTCACTCCTGATTTCTCTCGCGGTACCGCGTTTTGTAGTCAACAAAAACTACGCACAAACTCTCACAAAGTCACCAAGTTGCACTGAGAATTCGATGAAATTTGCGGGATTGCGCTACACCTTGTGGGCAGCATTGAGCGTTGGATATCATTCGCATTTTTTTCCGTTTTATGTTTCTGTTTGTGTTATGTGGTATGTTTTATACATAAGGTCTGTGCTAACTTTAGTGCGTGTGCTGGGGCAAGTGGGACATTTTACATGTTGGTGTACTGATGGTGTGATGCGCTGCACATTGCGATGGGTGCGGTGCAGTCGGTGTGCGCATACGCGCATCGGGGTCCAAAAGTAGGTCCATCGCGTGTGAATAAATTTCTTCTAGTGTATTGACTTGCAATCACTGTTTAAAAATAAGAGTCGGTGGTTGTTGACTGGCTTGTATACATTTCTGCCATCTATCTAGTCGCACTTTCAGTATAGACAACAAAATGGTATGTATACTTGGTAGGGAATTTTGCCTTATTGTTGACCTCTTTTTGTATTTATAATTAGTTTTCTCTACATTTCAAAAATGACTTCAAGTTTTTCAGGTTGTTTTGTAATCTTTTCAAGAGAACTGTTGTTGAAGAAAGCGGTTTTGTCGAAGAAACGTTCGAGCGGATAATGTACGTCCGAAGATCAGAGCATTAATTTCTTTGCTGATCAGAGCAAGTAGCTAAGTTTTCGGTCTTCGAAATTTATAACTTTATTTATGAGTTCTACAAGTTTCGAATTGAATATTTTATTTACACTAGTCTGAATTATTTCTTACAAACTCAAGAATCACGTAACATATTTGAACGCAAATAACAAAAGACGTTCACGTATGAAAACTTTTACATAGTTTTGCATATGACAATGAATCATTTCTTAACATCATGAACATAGGTTCGCTTGTCGTGCATTCGCTTAGCCGAATTTGATTCGTGACCGTTGACCACAGAGCTACCAGGTAGTCAGATGAGGCTGTCGTCCTGCCGGTTGGGAGGGGCCTCAGCTGGGTATATAAGCAGGCACGATTTTGTGATCACCATTCTGTTCAACTGCCGCTTCATACTGTACACAAGGTGCTCGTAAAGGTTCTCAGTCGTGTCTCGTGTTGAGAAAGTTCGTTGTTTCTTAAAACAAGAAGTGATTGTAGTGAGAAACTGAGATCTACGTACGGTGACAAGCAGCTCTGAATTTGAGTGTCGAAGTCTGCTTGAGACAGTGCTTTGAAGTGATTCAACCTACCTTCAGAGCATTATTATTTTCTTGGTGACTGTTTCATATTGAAACCTTCGTCATGAGTTTCCAAGAGAACACATCAAATCAGTGGGCTCCTCAGGAGCAGTCAGAGCCAGAGGCCAATTCCAGCCCTGCTCCATGGTGGACTGGAGTTCCCACCTACGCCCTGAGTGTGGGGAACGCTGCATCGTTTGGCGAGCCAGATGAATCGTATTGGAATTACTATGTCCCCCTCAATGACGGTAACATGTACCACCCGAGTCAGGAGCCTCCAATGCTCTCAGCCAACTTCATCCCTGCTCCACGGTGGAGTAGAGCTTACCTCAGCGTTCAGAGTATGGGTAATACTGCATCGTATGGCGCTCAACATTCATTGAACAGAAATGGTAATTATGTATTCAACAACGACGCCAACTCGGACCTCCCGGAGCAAGAATTGGTCAATTCATTTTCACATCTAGAACTAAACGAAGCAGACAGGAGCTACTCAAATGAAGATCCTTCGGTGAGAAATTACCTCCCTGCTCTCTTTTCCTGTATAAATTTCAAGCAATTCAGCAAATCTGATCTGATTGAACTACTTGACAGCTCAATCGATGGGTTAAGACGAGAAGCTACAAGGGGTTTTCAAGGAAGTACTGCTCAACTAAAGGAAATGATAGCGCGAGTGAAAGCTCAGGATTTAGTTTTACAATATCTTGCTGCAGAATTTCCGAAGCACGACTGTTGTCCTACTTTCAAGTGGAAATTGAAGACTTTAAAATCTTACATCGACATTCTAACCCGTGCTATTAATTCGAATATGTATGACACCGAAAGTAAGAAAATGGGTTTGAAAGCTATTTTCACCTCAATCGAGAAATATGTTAGAAAACTCAAAGCATGGAATAGGAAGCAGAGCTTCTTGTGCGGCCAGTCTGAGAAGTTCGCTAAGGTCGTGTGCGCCAAAGATCTCCTGCCACAAAATGATGGTCCCACCACGTGCGGAATCTGTTTGTCCACGATTGAAGAGACAAGCGATTTTGCCGTGCAGTCGGACTGCGCCCACCTCTTCTGTACGCCCTGCATCACTGCTTGGTTTGAAAAAAAGTAAGTGGATCTTTTTTGGTCTTTATTTATGATACAGTTCGTGAAAAATTCAGTTTCAAATGTTACACTTTCAAAATTGATTTTTCCAGCTAAACGGCACTCAACTCTGCAGTTAATTCGTAACCGAACAGTGTTGTGGCAAATTTTTGTTGGTATTAGTTAGTGGTTAACTTAAGTAACTCACACGCCTTATATAATTTTGAGTTATCAAAAGTTCCTAAATATTTTTGTCTCTCATGCATGCATAATTTGAAATATCATTATAACCAGTAAGTTTTTGACATGCTATTCTCTATCTTCTTTATTATATCTTGAAAATTATGAGGTAATTTTGCCTGTAAAAAGAATAGTTATCAATCGTACATCCGAAAGCGTGCTGAAGTTTTATTTTTTTTAAGGTAAATTTCTATTCATGTCACTGGTTTTGAAATTAATCGAGCTTGTAATGTCCTTAACCCTTATGTGTGAATACATATGGTGTGAGTGCTTTATTTCTTTCTGAAAAAATTATGAATGCAGACAATATTTGAAAAATGATATGAAATGAAAAATATGGCCAAGAAATGTATTAATTTAACAGTACAGTATACCCAAAAGAGCGCGAAATTCTCAACTTGGGACAGGAGGGGGCAAATGGGGAGTGGAAATCTCCTACCAGAGAAATACGATTTATGTTCACACAACGCTGCATGACTGCCGAGTTAAAATGACTTGAGCTAATTTGATTTATGAAAAAACGCCATGAACGCTTTTGGCAACCCGAATAAATATTATACTGCGTATCGATCGAGCAAAATAATGTAAGTATCGATCAAAATTAAAAATTGAAAGCAACGGTTGCCGAGCCTCAATAATCTTCTCCTAATAAAAGAGACTCGTATATTTAAACTAAGAGTTCAAAATAAGCAAGTGGAAATGATTGTATCTCATCTTTGATTCACAACATTTCTCACCAGTGTACAATCGCTTTAGATAACCACACATGCCTTTTTAATACATATTCCTTAATGGCGATTTTAAGACCTAGTCGAAATGTTCGATAAATAATTCTGTATGTTGTACGGGTAACTTTTACTGCCGAGTACGTAGCAGTAGTATTCAATAAGTGAATATTTTACCAAACCTGAGAGTAGATTTGTATTAACGTGTATTTTGCTTCGTCAGAGAGAACTGCCCGATTTGTCGTCAGAGAGGCTTGTTCGTCAGCAAAGACCGCATCCTCGAGCTGCGATCCAGCGGTCCTGAACCAGAACGCTGAAGCCGGGAATTCGGCGAAAGAAAAAAGAACAAAAAATTATTTATTTATAATAAAGTTTTTACCTGAAATGTATAAAATTGGGTTTTAAAATACATCAACATTAAAATCCCTAGTTGATATTCACACATGGGGATCGTAATACTCATGTCAATTTAATTCCCAAAATAAATGATTGAGAGAGAAGCACGAAAAAATGCATTGAAATATCTTTACATTCAGATCCTTAGAAGTCATTAACGGATTAGTAAAATATATCGGGTTTTGTTTTTAAGGCCACAAGTTCAAGTGTGATTTTAAATTCTAGCCTTTAAAAATTTTTTACGATCTACAAAGCTGCTACAACCAAAACTTAATTTTTCTCAACCACACTTGGTCTAATAATTTCAATGGAAATTAATATTCGAGCAAATTCAGTAGAGCGAGATGCCCTTAGTTCACGTGAATATTACTAAAATGTCTTATTTGATTGAATCATGGAAGAAAGATAGCGTGAAGTTCATAATTAAAATCGATGACTTTAATAGAAACAGAAGACACGTTGTTAGGATGCAGCAGGAACGGTATTGCAACTCATGCGACAGAAAAAGCGCTTAATATATTCTGATGGGATGAAAATGCAATAAGAAAAGAAAAAGGAAAACATTATATTTCTAATAAAGTTGATACAAAAAATACATCATTGGATTTTCAAATACCTTAGAGTAAGGATCCTTTGTTGATACTTACACCTGCGTGTCTTAATGCCTGTAATAATACAAATGATTGAGGGCAATGTATTCATAGTGTTGTTTAAAACAGCACAGAATATAATAAATTACATTGGTTTTGCTACGCGACCCCAACATCTGGGAAACACTTCAGCGCGCGATCTCAGCGTCAAAAAAAAAAAAAACACTTCGGTATGTGATCTACGTTATATTTTTTCGTGGATAATCTGTAATTCGCAAATAACAGGCAACATCAATGTCTAATATAGAAATTGTTATTCCAGGTTATCGGTTTAATCAATGGAATTTAGTACCAAGTATCAACATTTTGAAAGTTAAATTTCGACTCATAGAATGAATACTTGTGCCAATAGATTAACAGCCAGGCAGGTACGTCACTTTAGTCAAGATGTGCGTTCCAGGAATCTATAAATTTACCAAATCTAAAAAACAATCACAACTTTGGCATTGAAAAATGGATTGAACATATACATTAGTCAACAATTACCATATTACCTTAGGAGCAACAAGTCTATCATATCGTACTAAGCATAAACTAATTTTCCATAGGCTAGAAAGTAGTTTCAAATTTCGGTCGATTATTGAAATTCTTCTGTGATAAACAATAACTTCTGAATGAGCGGCTTAGAAATTCAGGCTAAAGATTAGAACATCGACAGAAAAGGAGGGCCTCTGTCTCTTACTGTAGGCTAACCACTAGCGCCAAAGAAATAGAACAAATAAAGAAATTTAACTCGGAAAATGCTGTTACGACCTGACTTCGACAGATGTTGCCTAGACGTAAACGAGAACCGCGACTCTCATTAGATTCGAACAGGAATTATGTTTATCACATTATTGCGGGCTATTCTGAGAGACTCTTCTGAGAGACTATTCATCATGATTGTTCTCAAAGACTTATCTGAGGCGCTATTTTGACGGACTGTTTTGAGAGTCTTCTGTTCTGAACTACTAATCAAACAAACTTTTTTAAAGGACTGTTCTGAGAAACTGTTGCAAAAATGGTTTGAGAATCAGCTTTGAGTAAATTTACGCAAAGATTATTATGAAAAGCTGTTCTAGTACGTTTTCATGAGTTGGTTTTGCGGCGCTATTCTGTTTTATCTGAGAGACTGATCTTAGTGGCAATTTTAAAAGGCTTTTATAAGACAATATTTGAGTGACTTATCTGAGAGACTGTTCGTAGAGACTGTCCAGAGAAATTTATTACAGAAACTGTTGGAATAAATTGTTGTGAAAATTAGAAAGGAATTAGAGACTCTCAAGACTCAAAATTCCGTCTGTATTGTTCAACACGTTCCAAAGAAATATATTTGTACTCTATATTTGTACCTTGAATTTTCTCATCCCGTCTGGTCTGTAAACACCATACTAAGTTTACTGTCGACATTTGATTAGCATGTGGAGAGGGCTCAGCCCCATGTGATCGTGAATTTATGCTTGTGTCGGTATTACAATAGTTAAATTAGCTGCATGGAGACGACTTTGGGAATTTTTCGTTGCGCTTAATATAATTACCAAAATTCCTATACTAATCTAACGATAGGCGCAGTTCTCGTTTGCGTGTTGGCAACATCTGGCGAAGTCAGATCATTACAGTATTTTCAGAGTCAAATTTATTCTTTTCTTCTATATCTATGGTGCTAGTGGTTAGCCTACAGTAGGAGACAAAATTTCCTCTGTCATGTTGACGTTCTAATCTTGAGCATAAATTTCCATGCTGCTTACTCTGAAGTTATCGTTTAACTGAGGAAAATTTTAAAATTGAACGTAATTTGAAACAACTTCCCAGGCTACTGAAGTTTAGCTAATGTTTAGTACGATCTGATAGGCTTGATGCTCTTATGCATGTGAATATGGTAATTGTCTACTACTACTAGTCTATTTTCTAACGCTATAGTTGTGATTCATGTTTAGATATTATGAATTTCCAGATTCCTGGAACGTACGTCTTGACTAAATTGACGGATCTGGCCGTCTGTTTAGGCACTGATGCGAGTATTTATTTTATGAATCGAAATTTAACTTTAAAAATATTGATACATATTACCAAAGTCGATTACTGATTAATATGATAATCTTGAACAACGACTGCATAATTTTACTTCTGCCCAAATTTCTTAATTTTTATAATAAACCTTTTCTTCCGGTTCCTCTTCTCCTAAACCATTTCTGTATATTCATCATGTAACGAACAATTTCTTCTGATTCTTCACGGATAAACCTTTTTATGAGAAAAATTTGTGTTTTCCATTCATTTTACATTTCTCTTTATATTTTCTCAGCTAACATTTGAAGGCATGTGGATCGTTACAAAGTAAATTATTGATCATGAAACACGGATATTTTACATCGATATTCCAGTGTCCATGATACAGTCTCCTTACGACCGTATACCGAAGTATTCTTTTTATGCTGAGATCGCAAGCCGAAGTGTTTTTCCGCCTCTGAGATGACGTACTGAAGTGTTTACCTGACTTTGAGATCGCACATCAAAATGTTTTACTGACGCTGAGACCGCACACCAAAGTGTTTTCCTGATAACATCTCAAACCAAAGTGTCTTCCTGACGCTGAGATCGCACATCAAAGTGTTTTACTGACGCTGAGACCGCACACCAAAGTGTTTTCCTGATAACATCTCAAACCAAAGTGTCTTCCTGACACTGAGATCGCACATCAAAATGTTTTACTGACGCTGAGACCGCACATCAAAGTGTTTTCCTGATAACATCTCAAACCAAAGTGTCTTCCTGACGCTGAGATCGCACATCAAAGTGTTTTCCTGATAAGATCTCAAACCAAAGTGTCTTCCCGACGCTGAGATCGCACATCAAAATGTTTTCCTGACGTTACTTACATTACCATCGCTTCAGAATATATTACCCGCTTTTTCTGTCACGTCAGTTGCAATGCCATTCCTGCTACCTCCCAACAACGTGTCTTCTGATTCTGTTCAAACCATGGATTTTAAATGCGAAATTCTTACTAACATTCGTCCCAAATTTAACTATATATGGTATTCTAGTAATATTTATATGAACCAAAGGGTCCTAGCTCTTCCAAATGCACTCCAATGTTGGTTTTTATTAAAGTTTTTGGGCCAAATAGGATTGAAAAAATAAAGATGTTGATGTAGCAGCTTTGCAGTGTGTGACGGAATTTTTCTTCAATGAAATTTTCAACCGCACGTAATCTTGTGATTTTAAAATAAAGTACGAAAAAATTTCTTAATCAATTGATTAGTTTTTCAGCATGATTAAGTTAATTAATAGGAATTTTGTTCATATAATGATGCAATATTTTGCAGACTTGACTGAACACAACACCGTTGTCTGCCTACAAGTTGTCCCTGATATTAGTTAACTTTAGTCTCCTTGCTATAATAACATCACAGAACTCAAGAAAGTGTAAAAAAACACTGCGTATGCTACTCATTAACACGTGCAGGTGATGTAAAGTCATATACTTGTAGGTTAATTTATTGAAAAATTGAATTTTCTGTTGCGAGCGAGCAACGATGGCGAGACGTTTGCGATTTCTTCGTTGAATGAAGAGATCTATCTCGTAGCTCGTGTTGCATGGTACCTGTATAAGGAAGGCAGGTTATAGCATACTTTTTAAGAAAGATAAAAAAAATATGCTCAAATATAATCTTCTAACCGAAATTTAGAATCTCTAACTACTCGAGTTAAAAATATAAGGGTTTTCATGGGAAATTCACAATCGCTGAAAAAAATTAAAAAAAACGATCTGCATAAATACAGTACAATATCTGTTCAGTTTTGTTATGCATATTGTTTCATGCGGTGAACCAGGTTTAATACCAGAAATATTATTCTCAAATATTTCACTGATAAAATAATTTTATGAAAAAAAGCTGAGAATTTCAGTCCCAAATAACATGAACTACAGCAAAACAATCTCGCAAAGACCATTATCTGAGTATCAGACCTCATCTTGTGTCTCACTGGTGAAGGAAAGCGAGCTCTTTTGCAATCCCAACACGCTGTGTAGAGGTAACGTAACATGAAGTTATAAGTTCAGTCGTCACGTAGACACCATCAATAACCTCCAGGTAAGAGCTAGCCCTCATTAATTATAATATTTACGTTTAGAAGAATGCGTTCAAAACACACTTAAACTTCTAAATCTAAAGAGGGTCTCTATCATTTGTCACAGATGCAATATTTCTAGAGCAATTACACTAGATTTTAAACCTCGAAAACATCAATGGATGAAAATCTCAGGCGAAAAACTAAATTTCATGTCAATTTTTTGGCTATTTCAACTTTGAGAAATTGTGCTGTCCCCCGCATCCCTCACCCAACACCCGGCTCCAACGTTCCGGTTCCGGGGCGGGGGTTGGAGAAAAGTCACAAAATTTAAATCGTACTGAAATCCAACATTTGTTTCAATACCTACAGATATTAGTATTTCTTATATCCAGTGTTACTACTGAACTTCGCCGTGTCTAACTGGTCATTGAATGTTGTACATCATCAATAATACATTTTTCATAACAATCAAAAATTTTTGTACGATATTTTCAACAAAATTTGATCAAAACGATTCATCACACAATGACAATGCCATTACCAGAATTTACATTAACAACAAAACTCACTGGGCTAATTTCTGAGAACAATAGTTAAAAGCAGTGAAAAAAATATCATTATCTGTCACAGCCTCCATTGAAAACTCGAATTCAGCGTCTTCTGATGTTTCAATATCACAGATGGAAATAAATTCCTATAGATACTTTACGTTATATATCATGCAAATGTGTACGTAGACCTGGAATAGGTGCATTATACATATTCAAGTATAGATTTAACAAATTGTTTTACAATATATTCCAGCTCAAGCAGTATGCCAAAATTATCAAATTTTACTTGTAGTTTTATATTCACGTCATTTAGGCAGTCATGGATGAATTACCCACGCTACTCCTAATATTTTTTTGAAGATTTACGTATCCACAGCCAGATACCTAAAAAGGAATTAGGCATTTTGCATGAAATATTTATATTGAACCAACGCATGCTGCACCAGATATTTATAAGAAATTACCTATACTGTACGAGATTATTTTAAAGGATTTTCCATCGCTGCCATCAATAATTATGTAAAATTTGCCCATGCTATACCAGATACTCCAATACAAGATTTACAAACACAGCACCAGTGTTGGCCTGCATAAGTTTCTAGTTCAGCCGTCACATGGGCACAGTTGGCGCAGACTCTATGCGATGTTAGCTCTAATCAACTCTAGTAATTCCATTTTGAAAAATTAATTCCCAAACGTTCAAAAAATTTAAACCTGAGGGATTTTCCAATACTATACACAAATTATAACACACTTAGTAAAATAACACTAGATATTTGCCCTAAGACCTCAGTGGGTTAAAACATTTTAAATGAAAACAAATTCTGCCTTAAACTTTTCACCATTTCAATCTTCAGAAATTCATCTGTCCCCCGCATCCCTCACCCAACTCACGGCTTCAGTGTGCCGGTTCCGGACCGCTGGATCGTAGCTCGAGGAGGTGGTCTTTGCTCATGAACTGGCCGCTCTGACGACACGTCGGGCAGTGCTGTCTGTTGAAGAAAAGGGCACGTTAATACAAAGTAACTCGCATGTTTGGTGAAACAATTAGTTAATGAATTCTACTGCCTCGTACTTTGCAGGAAAAGTTACTGATATCACGTGAAGAAGTATTCTGTCCAAAATTTCGCTTTGGTCTTGAAAACGTCGCTCAGTAATATAAAAAAGCAAGTACTATTGTTTAAAGTAATAGTAAAAAGGTGAGAAATATTGTGAACCGAAAAATAAATGCGACCATTGTCCTTTGCGTAAATCAAGCTGCTAGTTTAAATTCCTGAAACTGTTCAGTTAGGCAAATATTAGTTAGGGAACATCGAGATAGCAATAACACGTCACGGCCGAGAAATATTCATTAGAAAAAACGGTCAATTAAGACCAATGATCAGAAAGACATCCTTCTAAACAATAAATTGTTGTTCAAAACACGTGTTTCCAGAAAATGAGGGACGAATGCGATATTCAAGAACTGGTCACCAAACAACATTTCAATTGTTTTTTTTATAATGTCCGATCACAATTCCTTGCTCAAATGCCTTTAATTCACGGCCGTAACAAAAAGTAACAGGCGTTTCAGCCAAATCTTTATTTAAGTAAGCGATGACGTGGAAATTCTTCAGCGCATGAATTCAAAAAATCTGAGTAACTTTAATTTTTCAACCAGTTTGTTCAAAGTATAGAAATGAACAAGAGTTGCTATGTCATAACAAAACGAGCGTCATGTCGCAAGTACCCAACCACAACATGTGCTCTACAGATGGTGTTGTGAGGTCTGAATAAAATGAGTTTCATCATCAGTCGACAAATAAATAAGCAATATATCCTGGCGTGTGAGTGACTAACTTTTATTATAATAGAAAGTATAATGTTTTTTATAATAATGCTATAAAGTTCGCTCGCGAGTTCTAGTAACAACATTGAGTGACGTTTAGCAGAAAACATAACTCATTCAATTTGCTGTATTCTTAACTGAGTTTTGCGTAACTGTATCAATAGTAGAGAACAAAAAGGAGCCACTTACTTCGTTTCGAACCAAGCAGTGATGCACGGCGTACAGAAGAGGTGGGCACAATCCGACTGAACGGCGAAGTCGCTGGATTCTTCAATGGTGGACGAGCAGATTCCGCATGTGGTGGGACCATCATTTTGTGGCAGGAGGTCTTTGGCGCACACGACGTTGGCGAACTTCTCAGACTGGCCACGCAAGAAGTCCTGCCTCCTTTCACATGCTTTGATTATTTCAATATTTCGATGGATTGATGCGACAGTAGCCTCAATAACTTGAGCAGCTTTTAAGTTTATATAAATAATTTCACCTATAAAACTTGTTGAAGTGTTGATGTGTTGTTCAAGCGTCGCCAATTTCCTCTTGAAATGTTGACAATAGCAGTGTTTAGGCAATTCCCTTGCGATGTACCGTATATCTATTTCTTGAGCTTTCAATGCCGCTTTTAGCGTACTTACGTGACCAGCAGACGATTGAACACCACTCAGACGCAGGCCTCTTGACCTCTCGATAGTACTTTTATATTTTTCAATCCTGTCAAATTTGTCGAGTAGCTCGGCGGTTTCGCTGAAACAGAGAGAACGAAGGTGGAAACTCATTGTGAAGGTTTCAAAAAGAAGCAGTCACGAATAAAATATTTATGCTCTTAAAGACAGGTTGAATCACTTCACAGCACTGTTTTAAGACAGTCAAATACAGAGTCACTGGTCACTGTGCGTAGATCTCAGTTTTTCACAACAATCACTTCCTGTTTTCTGAAACAACGAATTTTCTTTAACGCAAGACCGGACTGAGATCCTTTACGAGCACCTTGGGTACAGTGTGAAGCGGCAGTTGAATTGAATGGTGATCACAAAATCGTGCCTGCTTATATACCCAGCCGAGGCCCCTCCCAACCGGCAGGACGACAGCCTCATCTGACTACCAGGTAGCTCTGTGGTAAACGGTCACGCTTTAACTGCTGCTAAACGAATGCATTACAAGCGAAACTATGTTCATGATGTAAAGAAATAATTCCACTTAGTAGAAATAGATTATTGAATTCAAAACTTGTAGGAAACATAAACGAAGTTATAAAATTCAGACTCCCCAAAAACTTTGCTACTTATTTTTAATAATCATAGAGATTAATGCTCGTCACTTTGGACGTACATTATCCACACGAATTTCATTTTTTGTTCGTTGTTCATTTGTTTTTCTCGAAATATATCATACTTTTGCCATCGATAAAAGGGCTCAAGCCATTTTTTTCTTTTTTTCGATTGAATTGCTTGAGATGAGAATTATTCACTTGAGAACATATTTAAGAGCATTCATTACTGTTCAATTACTTGAAAACTTGAGAGTATGTGAAGAGCGCAGTTGTGATACAGGCTTCACTACGGACTTCAAATTTTCATAATGAAATTAATTTGAACGCAAAGGATCTATCGTGAATCTCTAACTCACCGCAAAATAAATAAAAATAAAAAGTTTCCTGCAGCATTTGAACTGTTGTTCCTATGTCAGGGCATTTCAAATGAATGTTTGTGTGGTGCTAACATCTTCAGATAGTTTTATTTTAAATTTATAACAGAGCTAGTTCATTTCTTGACGTCAACACACAGGCAATTTTCAGAATGCTTAAATATGCCAGTCAAAGCATGGATAACCTAATGTAGCCATCATTTGCGGGTTGAAAAGTGAAGATTTGAAAGCCTAATCAACAACAAACAAGTTTAGCTTCTTTTTCAGCTAAATTGAAGGCTCTCGATAGGAAATAATTGTTGTTAGGTGCTCAACTAACATAAGATCAACGACTCATTCAGTGCGTGTTTTTTTCGAAACGCAAGTTGTTCTCACGTGATGAGGCCAATTAATGTCTCGTTAGAAAAGTTTCGCTATGAGTACCAAGCGCAAAATTCTGGAATTTTCCAATAGCATGATTTGAACTAATGCTTTCTCAGTTCCGGTTCCGATTTAGTCGTTGATACGTCACTTTGAATTATGACTTTACCCAGGTCGTGGCTCAGTGTGCGCTGGTGAATGAGCAGAATACAAAGACAAGCAAAAAACAAAGGACGAGCCCATCGGGAGGTTTTGTCACGGTTTAGCTTCCAATTGACTTAAGATAATCTGTTGATTATTATCTCCCGAGAGGAGCTTGTCTTTGGCTGCTGAAATGCGAGTACAGGCTCACCGCCTCACGTCTGATTTGTTCTCTCGGCCTGCCCTGTTGACGTGGAGCACGTGGTTGTCTACGTGGTGCACGTGGTTGTCTACGTGGTGTACGTGGTTGTCAACGAGGTGCACGTGGTTTTTTACGTGATGCATGTGGTTGTCTACGTGGTGCACGTGGTATACGGGGTTGTCTACGTGGTGCACGTGGTTGTCTACGTGGTGCACGTGGTGTACGTGGTTGTCTACGTGATTCACGTGGTTGTCTACGTGGTGCACGTGGTTGTCAACGTGGTGCACGTGGTTTTTTACGTGATGCATGTGGTTGTCTACGTGGTGCACGTGGTATACGGGGTTGTCTACGTGGTGCACGTGGTTGTCTACGGGGTGCACGTGGTTGTCTACGTGGTGCACGTGGTGTACGTGGTTGTCTACGTGGTTCACGTGGTTGTCTACGTGGTGCACGTGGTTGTCTACGTGGTGCACGTGGTTCTGCATGTGGTGTAAAACCTGCTTTGAATCATCACTCTAAACTTTCAATTTATCTAAGATTCTGATTTTTAAATTTAATATCAACGGTGCACAGACAACATTCAATTCAAATAAATCAACGTCAGCGTTTAATCTTGACAATAGATATAGAAGACCATAAATTTAGGACTCATTAACTTGAGACATGGACCTTTATTTAAACGTGAGCTAAAATTCCTTGGTTTAATTTAAGACTGGAATTCAAATTGCCCATCTTGTAATGTGTGCCTCCGGGCTAGAATAAAAGATAATTTTCTCCTGACCTAAGACAAGAAGCATGGCTGCATAGTGTGAATCTTGAAAACATCCACACAAAGGTTGTCCTACACCTCCCGTTCTGTAAGTTACTGTATCTCTTGTAGAGCGATCCATTACGAGGGGACCGGCACCTTCTTACTCAAGAGTCCACTCCGTGTTATGGAAATCATTCAAAGAATCCATCATCAGATTCTTAAGTGATATATTTTCAAAAGGTATGAACGAAGTCTAAAATTTTGAAGAACTCGAGAGCTTCATGACTTGTTTTTGACACGCGGTAGAGCTAGAACCTTAACAGAAATGATGACAAAACTAGGAATGTGTGTAAACACGTATCCTTCGAACAGTGTGATGTGAATTTTCACTTCAAAATGATGTTTCGGGTACTCGCAGATCATCTCTGGTGAAACCAAAATTGTAAATGACATCCGTTGTAGGTACATGCAGATGACAACAGCGATAATTTTACCGGTTTTTTGTTTAAAATTTCTACTGTTCCCTTTTCTGAGTTTCACTGAGTATATTTTCGGTCCTGATTTCATTGCAATTGAAGTTTGAATGAATATAATAAATTTGTTTTAACAGTCCTATGAAAAAAAAATGTAAACTTGTACGATCTTTACGGGGTGAATTTTCTAATTGTCCCTATGAACACACCACTAAATAGTGCCTGGTGTTATATATATATATATATATATATATATATTATATATATATATAACACATAAAACTGCAGATATTCACACATATGATGTACACACATATTAATATGTGTGTGCATATATATATATATCTACACACGTACATGCATGGATATATCTGTGTGTTTGTGTGTAAGTATATGTACAGTATACCTGTTTAAATATATTTATGATTCTATTTCAATTTTTTGTGTGAAAACCATCCAGTAAATTAATTTACTACACTTGCTAAAAGATTCAGAAATAGATCTATCACTACCTCAAAGGGCGTTTATGTGAGTAGAAAAAATGAAAAAGACAATTAGACAAAAGAAATAAAGCGAAACTTCAGTATATGAATCGTGTAAAATTCCCTTTGTTCCCGTGTATTGAACAATCTATGAATTTTCATCTTGCGTGTATGTTTGTTTACGTGTTTCTGCCTAAATTTTGTAGATATTTCTGCCTAAATTTTGTAGATATTTGCTACTCATAAGTTATATCCGGCTTACACTGTATCTCCATTTTATGCCATGTACATTATTGTACATCCTAGAATAACGTTGATGGTAGGATGCCCTTGAAGTCGTTGAACTTATTCGAGCCCACAGGTAGCTATACTAATATTTGACCATTGTACTAGATTTTAAGAAACAATCTACCTCTGTATCACTTTTGGTAAATAAATTGTTCACATTGTTTTAAAAATTGTTTACCCACACCCGCATATGCTGCAGAGGATGTGAAACCCAAAATATTTTTGTTGTTGTTCCTCGACTGTAAAGCGAGTTTTCTTTAATTTTATTTATGAAATTAAAAACCAGTTCATTTATATGTTTTTCGAAGTCTTTCCTTTTACTTATTTTTTCTTCAGGTTATTTTTTACGATTACACTAAACTTGACTGTCATTTTAGATGTATCAAGAGCCAGATTGTTTTTTATGTTTGTTATTATTTTCTTATACACATTTTCAATCTGCATATATATGAATATGTGTGTACAAGCGTGTGCATGTATGTGTGTGTGTGTGCACGCTTACATGTACGTCATTGTGTGTGCACACGTACATGTTCATATATATCTACGCACACATATGCATGTGTGCATACACATGTTTCTATTTCTATTTTTTACGTAAAAACAAAACCTCAAGATACATTACATTTACCTAAAGCTCTGCGACCAGTTAACACTGAACCATATTTCAGAAATAAATATAATTATTGCTCTTGCTTAATGATTCAAAAATAGATCTATCACTACACCAGAGGGCGTTTATGTGGATGAAAAAAATTGAAAATATCTATATATTAATACGCTAACGTGTGCGTCACGCTCTTGAGCATCATTGCGGTATCTATGATACGGGTTCGCTCGCGTCGGGTCGCGTTACATTAGAGATAGAGAGACGGAGAGAGGGAGAATGATTTTTTAAAATTTATTTCATTTGTACTCATTCCATCTTTTGAAATTTCTTATAATTTTTGCTTAATTCATTATTTTTATTTTTTGAAAATTTTTTTTTGTAATTTTACGAGTTGCTGCAATTTTTTTAATCCAAAAATCCATGTTTTGAATTTTTTTCAATTTTTAAATTTTTTGAATTTTTAACACTTTGACTGCGACGTGTGCCACCGGTGGTACACGGAGGTAATTTTCATAATGCTGCTGGCCGACCAGTGGTCGCAAATTCAGTTTTCATAAATACTTATTCAAAGCTAAATGAAGGCACGATCCAGTTTATGTTTGGTTATTTCTAGATAGTTTACTACAATCTACTTTTAATTTGAGTTTGGTGTTGAACTTAATATTTAGTAGTCGCAGTCAAAGTGTTAAGTGTTGCTGGCGTATCAGTGCTACTGACAATACCTTACTTATGTTCAAACCTCTACTATGCGCCTCTATGAAATTGCGAATTTTTGAACAAGGCCCTTGCTCTGAAAAGTTTGTCAACCCCTGATCTAAAGCAATGGAGCTGAGAATAAGAGAACAAAGAGAAGTAGCCAGAGAGCGACAGCGAAGGAGACGACAGCGCTTGCGAGAAGACGAAAGGCAAGCAATTCGTGATCGGAGCAGGCTACGAATGTAACAGCGAAGGATAAATATGAGTCAGGAGGAACGAGAATTGCATCTTCAAATCAGGAGAAACAGAGACGATGAAAGAAGAAATAATAATAATGTAGACCACCAGGTATATCACACTGGAGCCATGGATGTCCGATGCCAATTTTGCGGAGCTTTAAGATTTCAAAGAGAACAACTAAATTGCTGTCATAATTGAAAAGTTTCACTCCCTCCCTTAGAGGAGTACCCCGAAAATTTGAGATAACTCTTTGATGCCGACAGTGCAGAGGGTTCTAATTTTAGACAGAATATAAGAAACTATAATTCTGCATTTGCTTTTGCATCTTTTGGTGCGAATATTAGACCTCCTCCAGGACGTGGACCGTATTGTTTCCGTTTACAAGGTCAAACTTACCACTACGCAAGTCACCTCTATGGAGATGGCTCTGAAGAGAGAAGATATGGCCAGCTCTACATCTTAGAAACTAAATAAAGCTCAAGGTCAAACATTTGATAGGGTTGGCATATATTTACCAAAGCCATGCTTCACTCACGGCCAGCTCTACGTAGCATTTTCAAGAGCAAAAGCAATGAACAATGTTCGAGTTAAAGTCCTACCTCTTAATGATTCCACGCATGGCCACAAAAGAGGAATCACATTTACCAGAAATATTGTATACAGAGAAGTAATTTCTTGATGTGTATGACTTTGGTTGCCCTGAATCTGTTTGCTTTTGTTGGTCGGCAGAAGTCTTCTCCTTTGCATTCTACTGCAGATATTTAATTCTCATGTACAATAAATTGAGTACATGTGTGCTGCAATAAATGAGAAATTAAGTTTGCTACTTTGTTTTCACTCTTTAGAAAGGTTACCCTAAGTTGAATGGGCCTTTAATTATATATATAATATATGCATACATTTAGGTGCTCTGTTACGTTATAGTGGTTTCATTTAATTTTCTAGGATGGCATCATAGGTTAGGTTAGATTATTTGATAATTTGATAAGTGATGTTGACCGAATTTTTCCACGGGTCCACCTAGCTTATTGATGACATTGTCCGTGGAATTTCCACGGGTCCTGCTAGTAGATTATTAGTTAAGGATATTGATCTATTACCGTCAAGGTCACAATTGATTGGAAGTGCTCCACTATCACACCAGGGTCTCTGTACAATCGTGTTGTATGCCACGGAATTTTATTCTGCACTGGATACTTCCAATTTTTTTGTGAGTAGCAACCTACCGGGCGCGAGCTGACGCTTTCAATACACCCTGAGTGGCAAATGTTCCGTTATTTAGGAGCCCCAGAGTTCGCTTAGTGACAGCGCGCGTGCATTTTCATTCATGCGACCTGAAAGTTTCGTACTGAACAATCCAGAAAGCCAATCTGCATGATTGCCTGTTTCGAATTTCTGCGTTCTATTTCACCTTCCAATTTTCATGGATAGTTTGGCAAAGCATTATTAGATTTTGTTCCCAGAACTGCATGACAACTTTCATGATGCCGTAATGGTATAAAATGATTTTCCAGAAATGAGATTGAATGCTGTGTGTACGCGTGATAATACTGAACTCTTCAACTCCAGAAGCGTAATTTTATTCATTGCATTTCTACGAATTATATTATGATACCACTGATTTTAACAATGAAGCAGCTATTGTTGTTGCAAGATGAATGCATTGTAAATCAACGTCAGAATGTAAACAATGAATGCACTAATAATAATGCACTAATAAATAAACAATGAATGCACACTGAACACGAGATTAGTTAATATTTTTAATGCTTGATAAAGAAGCTATTCCACGTGATCGAGTGTGTAACTGCAAGGATTTCGCGTGTAATGATTCTGAAATTTTTCTGTCTTGCACATCCATTCTAAATAGAACTATAGGATCTTAATCAAATAAATCTGAACAAAAAATGAACTTTATCACTTGAATAGACTCAGAACTAATAAACCTTTGTCATGGAAATCCTCATCAAACAGAATTGAAGGGTGTCTATCTAGTAAATTTACATCAAACAGAATTGAAGGATCTCTATCATGGAAATACACTCGGAGCAGAACTGAAGGATCTATATCGTGGAAATCCACTCGGAGCAGAACTGAAGGATCTCTATCGTGGAAATCCACTCGGAGCAGAACTGAAGGATCTCTATCGTGGAAATCCACTCGGAGCAGAACTGAAGGATCTCTATCGTGGAAATCCACTCGGAGCAGAACTGAAGGATCTCTATCGTGGAAATCCACTCGGAGCAGAACATAAGGATATCTATCGTGGAAATCCATACAGAGCAGAACTGAAGGATCTCCATCATATAAATTCAGACGAAACCAACTGGAAGACCTCTATGATGTAAATCCTTAGAGAATAAAAGCGAAGGATCTCTACCACGAGATTCTACCTCTACGATGTAAACTAACACAAAATAGAACTGAAAGATCTCTATCACAGCAAATGATATATGAAGCTGGGTTCTAATTCAAAGTTTTGATGTACGAATCGTTGATATAAACGGGATTTCTCATCCTCCTTCCTTAAACTGGAGCAATTGTTGGAAAAGATGCTTAAATTTACGACTAGAAGACAGTATTATTTTAAAAAAAGTCTCACGATTCTTCAGTTCGCATTTTTTTCGATTTATGATGCTTTGCCAACAATATTTCTTTGTTAGGCTGGCTCGTTGTTTTGATGCAAAGCCATAAGCCGAAAGTTTACGCAAGATACATGTTGCTGTTAGACGAATGCTGTAAAGAATCGAGACAAAACTTTGGATCGCAAAGTATGTTTTTTGTACGAGCATCAAATTGTGGGGCGCAAAAACTGGCCGTAAGTACGAAACTTTAACTCAAAAAATTCTTGAATAAATTAATTTCGTAACATAGATGCGCAACTTGAGGGCGAGTTTCTTGAGAGTTCCCTTGAGGTATGTAAGGACGAAGGTATAATTGAAGGTGTCTCAATGTTCAATACATGAGTACGGTGCTGTCAATGACGCAGAGGTCGTAGATTCTATTTGACTTGAAAATCCGTCCTGGTCTAAGTTTGTTTTTCAAAAATATATCTTGGTGAACAACCGTCACGGTAGAGGAAACAAGGTAAGGTCATTTCTATGGGAGAAAATACACCTCCTCTTGTTCGGCTAGCCAATAGGAAAGCTTTATATAAGACAAACTTTATGACGTCACCAAAACGCCATGTCGTTAGGCCAGATTTGTCGTTAGGTGGAGCCAGATTTAGGGGTAGCAGTGCTACCAGATGCAATATGAGCGCTACTATTGGTTCGTTGCCGTGACGTCAGCAAAACCACACCGTCGGTGAAAAAAAAACTGGTTTGAACTTACTCTGTTTCCTCTACCCTGACCTCCGTGTTGCTGAGACTCTGTTATAACAATAGACAGAAAGTAAAATGAACGTCTAGTACTGCCAAGCTAACGTCATCTTCATCCGAATAGTCAAATTGGATATATTCTGAACAAATTCTGAAATTTGTCGTTTTTCAACCAAGTATGCCAACCAAAATTGCTTCGCGAATTAAAAGTCTACGAGTGAGTGATTTTGTGCTTTAACAAGTGAACACAACCCGTAAAAAATGGCGGGATTTGATAATGTTCGATGTGGCACCTAAATCCCGTAATCAGGTCGTATCACAAATAACGCTGTTTAAGCAAGTCTGGCTTGATTTCAAACATGAAGAATTAAGAGTCTCTTCGTTAATATTCCCCCTTTGCAAACCCTTGAGAGCGCCACAGAAAAACAGACCAACCAACCAAGCGAGCAACAATTGTGTATTATCATATAGTGGATATCATTTGGAAAATAAGATTATGGAATTATCGAAAAATCGCATATCTAACAAATATTATCTACTATGTGTTAGCCCAGGTCACCTCACCATGTCTTCAGAATATGCAAATGATATCGAGAGTGGAAACATATTGTACTCTTTCAATCGTAAGTAAAGAAACGTAAGATTCCCTTCTCGTGCAGGTATTTTCCGTTCATGAAGTGATTGTTCATTGAGAGATTTGTGACCGTCAAGTTTATAGACTACCCAGTCTTACTTTTTCGTCGCCTGCATGCATGTTTCTCGCCGCCTGAGCGATTTAATAGCTTAAATCACTTAGGCGGCGAAAAACATACATGCAGGCGGCGAAAAATTTAAACTGGGTATCAGTGGGACAGTGTATGACATTCTTCATAAAATTACTCAGTTTTCCTAGATGTGTTATGAGAGTATTTAGTTTTATCTAACGTGATTATTGAGCTGCAGCATACGAGGCTAAGCATTCTTAACTACATAGTCTCATCCCCCGCTCCTCAAATTGGCGGTTTTTTCAACGTTTTCTCATCTCATAAAACTACCGGAATCTTGAAAAGCTACTAAAAATTTGGAGAACTCAAATTCAGAGTGTTTATTTTTTAGTTAGAAGGCAATAATAAGGCAATTTAGTTAAAAGGCAATTATTATTATGTATAATATTTATAATTCATCGTGAAATTGAACGTGAAAGATAAATTCATATCCTGGCTACGTCGGAGATGTCTCGAAATAAAGGATGGATAACAGCCGGGTTGTGAGCGTTTAAATGGTCTTCAGGAGAGAACGGAGTCTGCCAATGCGATCTTGAGTCTGAGTAGAATTTTATATTTAAAAGGCAGTAAATAATTCGTTATTATTTAGTTTTAGATATTTCTTTGGATTCGTAAAGAAGAGGACTAAGTATACAAAAGTGATCCTGAGTCAATTAGAGCAATTTTATTTGCAAATTTTTATATAGACGCAACTTTGACAACAGAACTTCCGTAGGAGGATAATGAGCTGATAATAAAATTAACTACGCATACGGTTTTCATAATGTGTATATATCAGTTATAATGTTTCATGCTAATAATTAATACTAAAATTTTCTTTATCAAATGTTATCATTGTAATCGACGACGAGACTAGCATATAAAATTGATGTTGACATTGAACGCTGAAAGGCGTCTGAGCTACACAACCGAGCACAGACGGACAAAAATGTTATAAATAGAAACGTAAGAATTAGGGAGAGAGTTTCTGTACTCATTTAATTTTGAACTCTCATTCTGGAATGAAAATCGATTTATAAAATCTAAAATCATGTGTATCATATCTTAAAAACAATACAGCTTTTGCGCGTTTAAACAGCTTTCCTTCGTCAGCCGTTATTTTCTTAAGCTTTTCAAATAAAGCTCAAGGTCAAACATTTGATAGGGTTGGCATATATTTACCAAAGCCATGCTTCACTCACGGCCAGCTCTACGTAGCATTTTCAAGAGCAAAAGCAATGAACAATGTTCGAGTTAAAGTCCTACCTCTTAATGATTCCACGCATGGCCACAAAAGAGGAATCACATTTACCAGAAATATTGTATACAGAGAAGTAATTTCTTGATGTGTATGACTTTGGTTGCCCTGAATCTGTTTGCTTTTGTTGGTCGGCAGAAGTCTTCTCCTTTGCATTCTACTGCAGATATTTAATTCTCATGTACAATAAATTGAGTACATGTGTGCTGCAATAAATGAGAAATTAAGTTTGCTACTTTGTTTTCACTCTTTAGAAAGGTTACCCTAAGTTGAATGGGCCTTTAATTATATATATAATATATGCATACATTTAGGTGCTCTGTTACGTTATAGTGGTTTCATTTAATTTTCTAGGATGGCATCATAGGTTAGGTTAGATTATTTGATAATTTGATAAGTGATGTTGACCGAATTTTTCCACGGGTCCACCTAGCTTATTGATGACATTGTCCGTGGAATTTCCACGGGTCCTGCTAGTAAACAGATAAATGAAATAAAGCTCTCGTTAAACAATTATATTTATGTCCGTGTGTAACTTAACTTGGAACTTACTGGAGGGATCAGTATTATCTTAATTAAGGCTGGAAAGTTGGGAGACCTCTGAAATGCCTAAACCAGCACACGCAGCAAGACCCGCCCATCTGTGACGCAGGGCATATGTCGTATTTAAGGTGTCGCTAAGCATTTCAGCCATCAGTTCTGGTGGAACATTTTGTCTGTGAAGTTCTTCTCTCTAGCTGAATCTTGCAAATTAATAAATGTTAATCATTTGTTAAACTACTGCATAATTTAATCAAAGATACATAATTTACTGTTTTTGAGCATTTAGCTTACCTTTTTCTATCGTAAGACATTTTTGATGTGTTTGCATAAGTCTACCTTGTAAATGTACCTTCTGTATTTCAGAACACACTTGAAGATGACCTCAGCTGTTGATGAAAATAATTTTTTACTTAACTTGTTCATATTTTTACTCGCGAGTAGGTCTTTTTAAAATAAATGTTGAATAAAATGTATTTTCAGAAAGGCTGAAAAAACTCCAATTTGTACGATGAAATTAAATACTGTCTACAAGTTCTTGAAATTCCATCAAATTTGATTAAACATTATAAGATAAAGCATTTTATAATTAAACTTTTTAAATATTCTGTTCACAACCAACTTTCTTTCATATGCACTTCAAAGTCTTATGACTAGTATCTGCTAAAGCCCTTTTATCAAAAAATTATATTTTTTAAAGAAATTAAAGTACTGTACTAATAAGTGTGATACAAACTGTGCGAGCGTTATGATAAAATCACCTTGAATGTGTGTAAATGCAATTGTGATGGCAACCATAAAAACAAAGTTCTTACAAAGATCAACAAAAAGTACACGTGCACTAAATTTGCATAAAATTACAAAGCAACTTGTAAAATTGACGGAAAATTTATATAAGCTTAGGTTTGATTTTAGGAAGTTTCACTGCAGTTTTTTTTTAAAAATTAAACAATTTATTTACCACGAATGATACAGAGGTAGATTGTTTCTTGAGTCTAGTACAATGATCAATTTTGAGTATGGCTACCTGTAAGCCTGATTAAGTTAGCGACTTCTAGGGCATCCTACCATCAACGTTATTCTGGGGTGTACAATTAAGTTTAACCTAATTCACTTAACCTAGGTACGCATTAGACTGATCAATGAAATTGTTAACTCTATATTCGATGCTTCATTTACAAAATAGTTTGTATGGGCTAAATGTTAACAGTATATTCTATAAACGATTTAAGAGCAGACTGAAGATCAACGATATTAACCATGGCAAATTACATTATCAGGACCAGTCATGTAGGAGACAAGATTTGACTTGGTTATCTTACACGACTAGTACTCTGATAGGAAATGAGATTCAATATTTATTTTGAATACTTTGTCAGAATTACTTTCACGGGTCTCCACAGGGATTGAGTTACAAGTTCTAGTTCCAACGAAGAGGATACTGTGCTGCGACCGAGCCTTTGATTATATGGAAGCGTGAATTTACCTCTATTATGGGTTAAATGGTCGTGACGACCAGTTTGTACAGTTAATAATTGTTTGAGATTATTGTTACCATCATTGGTCATAAATATAATTTTTACTTTTTGCAAAGTCTAACGATGAACAAAAGAGCAAAGAAAATCGCTTTAATATGAATCATATTTTTTTTATACATTTCAATGATAAAAATGAACGTTTCGGCTAATTTTTAGGTCATATCCCACTTTCTGAAAAAATACAAAAAGCAAAGAGTTATATCAGAGTCAGAATACAATCATCAGTGGAATTTATGAAATAAAAAGAGACAGAGAAACTACACTAATTGCAGAGGGAAGGCCGATTGCGTATTGTTTAAGATAGGTTTATCTTCTAAAATGAACAGGGATTCTAGAATGCGAAGGCTTATTGCACCGGATGTAGAAGAAATTACTTTAAAATCGTCTAGCCAAACTGGAAGGTCACAACTCTCTGCATGAGAGCGAACAGCAGATTGGGGAGGAGAAGAGAGTAGTTGTTTGTTCGAAAACTCCTACCGGCATGCTCAGCCACACGAATATCCAGGGCTCGAATGGTCGAAATCACGCATTCCGACGCACACCTTGACCAACAATATTTATAAATGACCGAGCAGAACATGCCTTTAGGTATTTTGTCCTTGTAATTAAAATGGGACCCTGTTTTATACACATTAACCAATACTATTTTTAAGTCCAAATGTAAAAAGCATTTAGACAGCAGCAAGTAAAGAACGGAAATGAAAAACAAAGTTGTTTCTCGCGAGCAGTAGGTAATAGTACGCGGGAATAAAATTTAGGATTTAAAAAATACTTGACACGTGAAGTTACCAGTCCTAAAGGAAAACCATTTCGACTGAAAAACAATTTCAGAGACTCGAATTCTCCATGAATGATATGAAGTGAAGAGCAGATACTGTAGGCCCTAGAAAGTAATGTTTTGACACTTATAATTTTAAATATAGATGGGCAGAAACTACAGAAACTTGTTCCTTGGGCAGTGAACGTTTGCTTAGGAAAAACAGAACTTTGAAAACGGCCATCTTTACGGGTAATTTCAATATCCAAAATGAGAGAGAATTATGTGTCTCCGTTTCCATAGTAAACTTAATATTGGGGTGTTGAGAGTTCAGATAAGCCAAAAATAAATTACAATACATGGGACTTTTATACAGTATGAAAGTAGCGTCTATGTATCGTCTGTAAAATACCGGCTTGAAATCTAGAGAACAAGAGTCAAGCCATCGTTGTTCGTGATAGCACATAAAAATATTAGCTAAAGTGGGCCCCAGTGGCAGACCCATACCCAACCCATCAAGTTGTCGATAAAATTTGTCACCAAACATAAAAAATGAATTAAGAAAAGAGAGCTGAAGGAGGGTTTTGAACAGGGGCTTAGGTCAATAACTAAATCAACACTAGCAAACAAACAGTTCAGGCAAATGTCAATTGTTTCATGCTACGGGATATTAGTAAACAGGTTTTCGACATCAAAGGAAACCATAAAGAGTTCGTTAGCATTATTAAAGGAAGTCAATTCATCAGTAATTATAGCCGGTTTCTTTAATTTGCGAAGGAAAATATCAATTTTATCTTCGACTCGATGAGTGAAGTTTAGGATTAGTTCAGTTATGACCTTGAACTTTGTATTGTCAGAGATTAGGAATGGGAATTAGTAATGAATTGGTTTGTCGGGATAAATTTTAGAACAATAATTAAATATTTGTAGAAAATATTAGTAACTACATTGAATTATAAATTCCTGACTGCAGAAGGAAAACGCTAAGAAATTGGCAGTGTATAGAAGCCCCCAAAAAATAATTTTAAAAATAATAAACCCAAGTAACCCATAACTTGTTATTGCTCCCATGACAGGAGTATTCACCCCAAGCAGTTCCTTAGCCTTATTTGCGTATTTTTGATTAAGTATGAATTAGAAATCTTTCATTAAAAAAATTGTTCAATGCCCAAGTAAAAAATCTGGCAACCGTTGGTTTGATTTAAAAACAGAAATAATTTAGGCTACCTTATGCATAGGTGAAAATGTTGCTCTGCTGTTGAGCCTGGGAATGCACTAAAAGCATAAGGCACAATTAGAGTGGAACATTTGCTTTTATGCTGTTAGCTGTCTTCCTACATTACTTGACGCAGTGGAGCATGATTATCACGTCAACTGGTGAGTTCAAAACGATATTTTCAAAAATATTCGTCCGACTGTCTCAGCGGTCAGCGACTGAACCGATGAAAACGAATTTCCCAATCCAGAAAAAATGAAGGCGGCGTCTACGAATAGATCAGAACTAGTGCAGCCAGATCGACAAATGTGAACTGCAAATTACAGTGACTTTATAGTTTGGCAGTATGATGCTCAGCTTTCGTCCACATCCAGAACTCTGAAGCATGTTAAATGCGCTTATCTGCACGTCGCTTCCTTCCTCCGAGCATTTCGACCTAATTACTCAGAAAATCGGTAATTGTTCAGAAAATTATTGAGCAAAGTTAACTAGCGCACTCGTGAAGTGAGGACGAGTAATTGAACATCGTCAGCACTGAAATGAAGAAGTAAATTCAGTTTCGTTAATGACACGTGAGTGATGTCTCCCTGCTTTATGCTTTCATTTCACTCCAAATTTCACGGAGTATTCTAAAACCAAGATGTTCGAATATTTTTACAGGTATTCCAATAATAAAACCTAAGCCGAAAGCATTTGTACTCGATCAATGCTATCAATGCGTTTCAGTTGAAATTATAATAATGTAATGTACAATAAAGCAGTCGAGATAAACTTAACTGCACGTCGAAGACTTTGAGGAGAGGGAAAACTGAAGCTGATGAGACGAGATCGCTGCAAAGACCAAGTCATCTCTCCGTAAGTTACTGGTGGAATCGAAGCTGAGTGAGATGAATTGGAGATTTATGAGTAATCGAAGCTCTTCCTATTTATTTCAAGAGCACGTGATCCTTCAGTATAGGGCACAGTGTCATTTTTCAAACGCTTAATCTACCTTTGAGCCAACCTAAGTTATTTTCTCAATGGTATAATTTTCATAAATACAGTTGATTATCCCAACGTCTGGTGCCGTCATCTTCGGTTAGTCTTGTACAATTTTCTTAAAATCATACTTGTACATTTTTGCCTTTCGCAAAATTATGTACGTACCTTAATTGATAGCACTTTAGTATTTGTGAAAGTCCGCCTTCGAAGTTGACCTAAGAGAAAAATCATAGCGAGCGGGCAGCTCTTATTCTTCGTACGCCTGATGTGTCGCAACGCACCTTAGGTCGTTCTCGTCTCTTCCTGCCGTTACCGCAGTGCATGGGTACGCACGCAATCGTGGACCCTTAGTTACCTTCATCTAACTATCTTATCGGTGTGACACCTTAGCCGAATTCTCGATATTTGTTACAAGCAACTATCATCCTCATGCGTTGCTGCTAAACTTTACGCCAGCATGGGTCAGCGTGGAGTTTCGGCGCGGGAGACCTGGGCAGCAGAAGGATCTAACGCCAACGGCCTTATTTATTTGGTATGTCGATTGGCACTATGCCATTCTTCAAAGCTGGTCATCAGGACGCATTTTCAGTGTTCCTTATCCGGAGGGAAAAGATCCCTTAACTTCTGTGTACTTTCCGGGACCGTAGGACTCTTGTCCATTCCTTTTAACAAATCACTCCTAGGAGTAATGTGGATAGTTAGCCCCATGTGTGCGTATTCCACTATTTTCATCGATTTGTTTCCTAGTGTCCTGAATGTATACCGTTTTCTTTTCTTTTGTTATCTTCTGATAGGTTTTTGAAGTAGGTGGCAGAAAGCGATTTAGAGTATATTTGTCATTTTCTATAATAAATGTAAACTGTAATTTCCTTAATTCTTTTTTCGCTACCTCTCGATTTCCATCAGCTTTGCTGGAAACTAGTGAGCTTAACTCACACCTAAACCTCTATTGGAAAAATTTTGTATAAGTCTAGGCTCCGGAACATTTTCCTATTCAATTTCATGGATACATTCAAATTGACAGCAGTAATAAATATCTGCATGGATGATCACTTATTCTAATTAACTTCGACTGTCATTCATCCCTCGAGTAGAACTGTCATGACGTTTGCAGCGCAGGCATTTTCCTGTGCTCCATACGTCAAGTTGATATATAGTGATAAGTTCTGAACATTGACCTGCCACTTTGTTTACCCATTTATGCTTAGAGTCAATAAAATTGGATGCTAATAAATTTAGAATTATTTGCTAGGCAATTGATGTAGCTTAATTTTGTTTCATAGAAGTATGGCGTCCAAAATATTGGACTGAACGTTCAATTTTTTTGATGCCCATGTCTCTCTGAACCAAAAATTGCAATTAATTTTTTTTAAATACCTGTTCATTGAACGGACTATACGAAGTCGATCGCAACGTTATTATGAAACAGATCAAAAAATCATTAAAATTTTTGAGATGAAAATTATTCTTTATGATGTTTTAAATTATGATACCAATGTTCACAAATGCCGACGATATCTGTTTTTCACTTGAAGTTATAATTTTGACAACATAGACATTGCTCTGCCAAAGCATTTCCCTCGAATGTATTTCATGTTCCTTTTAACACAGACGCGAGCAACACAGCCATGATCTTCTCACGAGCGGCTGCGTGCCTCGTGTCCCTGCTGACAACCATAACATCGTCCTGGTCCTTTGATGCCACCCTGAGGATCACCCACCTCGCCGCCAGTCGTCTGCAAGGTTCAAGCTTCCAGACTCTGGAAACTGGGCTGTCCATGACGCAAGCAGCGACTCTCTGTGGCATGACGGACTGGTGCCTCATGTACTGCCAGGCTGCATCGGGCGTGGTTTTGCTGGGCCTCGTCGCTGTGCCCTTCAATAAAGACCCTGGCGGACCTCCTTGGATTGTGTGTTATACCAAAAGGAACCAGAGGAACATCGTTACGAAGCAGTCTAACATCACAGTACACTATGCAACTCCTTCACACGCAGAATTTCCGGAACGAGTGTCTGCTAATCTTTTGGATGGAATTTACGACTTGGGACTGAACAGCTGTTTCGCGACAAACCGAGAACAAAACCCATTTATTGTATTTGATTTAGAAATGTACCGACTTGTACGAAATGTTTTGGTTACAGCACAAAACATTCACAAATTTGCCACTTTTTTTGAAAGCCTGGATATCCGCATCGGTAATTTCTCAGCATCAGGCAACTTTGAAGACTACGAGCAGCTTGGCTATCTCAATGGTTCAGCTTTGTATCCTAACTACGAATTCATCACCAACGCTGCAACGCCCATTGCTGGCAGGTATCTCTCCATTCAGCGCATCACTAATGGCCAACTTAAACAAATGCAGATTTGTCACCTCGAAATATACGTCTGAGTTTCTAAACTGAGGGTATGCAGGATTTAACAAAATCAGAAACAAAATTTACCCGCAAAGAGTCCTGAATTACTGAAGATAATTTTAGCACCAAATTGACAACTATACGGTGATGGAGCAAATGGCAGTTGTCGCGCATGAGGCGAAGGAGTCTGTACCTTGAGGGATTTCGTACAAAAAAAAATTTGTTCCAAACAATATTAAAAAACCCTCATTGTCGCTTTAAGATTACCGCATTGTATTCTTTATTTTTCAATTTAAATGGACCAAAACCTTACAAACCTAATCTATTTTAACCCATCCGATTCTAATCTTACTTGATCTACCAAAACAAATCGTTACAAGTTTTAGATTTTGAAATTTCACACACGCTTAGGTAGCCTACACAGCCGAATTCGGATTTGTGTTTTGGGCCATCCTCTCCTAAATGGCAAAAAAGGCGGTTGGTAGTCCTAAGTCCTAACGCCGGAAATTTTGGCATAGCCGATACGTTAAACAGCAGATGAGATTCATAATCATTATAGTAACTAGTCCACCCCCTATATTTGAAATGAGAAAGAAGGCGAAAGGAAAGATAGGCCTTGAAAAATAAAAGAAAAATTAAATCTCTCGAGAGTTGATGAGGCCGAGTGCACACGGCCCGTCAAAATATCATATAAGACTGGAGCTTGTATCACAGATACGCTCATTACGCACTTTCGGCTGGCTTCGGACAGACAGAGAGACGGACGGACGGACGGACGGACGCGGCTCTTATTATAGTATAGATTTTAGGTTTAAGAACCACTATTATTCAGAAGCATAATTGACTCAAGTATAGTGAAATGAAGAATTTATTATAAAGGAAAAAAAATGTGTGTTAACAGATTGCACTTATTTTACGACTAAACAGTTAGGTCTCGTGATTTGTATAAATTACGAACTAAAAAATGGAAGAAAGTACTAGCGATGCAAAATTTACAGTAAATGAGCTTGCGATTTAGCCGTCTGATTTCTTTCATAAAGAAAAATTCTAAAAATGAGTTAGTTCGTCTGATGCAAATCTTTCATTGATATATTGGAAGTATAAATTAGACCAAATTATTTTCTGTTGTTGATGTAAATGTAATATTACAATAAACATTCGTTTTCCATTGCATTCCCCTCAGGGGGATACAACTATTGTATCTATGGGAATTAGCGCTCCCAGGGGAACCATGTGTGGGCCCGAGCTGAAGGTTAGGTAGGCTTCCTTTTTGTTGTAATAAAATAGGTTTTTGTTTTGTTACGGACCATCTTTTTTCGGTTCACTGCTGTCCTGTTTTTCAGCACCTACTACTTTCTTCTTCAACTTTTTTCTTGCTTCATGAACTTCTTTCCTAGCTTACTGTTTCTGTGCACCTTGTGCATAGATTCCCCGTTCCCTCAACTCCATACTAAATGGTGCCTTCCTTTTTCCTCTCTTGGAACATCTTTGTCGTGGTTAAGGGAGGCTAAAACTTTCTTATATAATAATAATAATAATAATTTCCATTGCATTTCAGGAACGAAAAAAATAATTCTTATATTTCTCACACAAATGAACCACTTATAGTTCAAATCCTTATCAATGAATGAAGCTATATCGATCACGACATAAATCTGTGTTCTAGCGTGTAATTAAGGAGAGCGAAACCCGCGTGCTTGCAGTATAGTAAAAAATGCGGAGATATAAAGGAAAAAACGTGTCAAATAGTATAACTCTCAATTCCTTGTGAATTGTCAAATGTCTTATGAATTTGACTTTTCTACTTTTACATTGCTAATGATTAATATTCAAAGATCTCAATTCAAGCGTTCAAAATTCGGTAACCTAATATTCGGTAGTACGTAAGCTAATATTCGTAGGTGAATTTTTCTGAAGTCCTCACGATTAGAGTAGCGCGCTTAATACTGGGTGGTCAAACATGAGTGACAATTTTGAATACTACAAAATATGGTGAAATAAACAAAAACTTACAACACCAACGTTTTTCCAGCTCTCCACATAGGGAGGTTTTATTATTCCGTAGATATGATAACGGTTGCATGGATATATGTTGCTGTCTTTGTGTCATTTAATACAACTCGACTTCGATAATGGCTGCCCCTGCTCTCCAGAAGTTCAGCTTCAGGAAAGGTTCTCCATTCTCTGCCGAAGAATCCAAGTTCATCATTGTGAAGTATAGAGAAGTCAAGTACACTGCGGCAGTGAAGAGGGTTTTTGGAACCAAGTTCTACCCGAAAAATCCTCCTAAGGCTCTAAACCAAAAGGCATTTCAACGAGTCATCGAAAATGCCACGAGGAACCTGTCGTTGACTGAGTATGAAAATACTTGCTCAATAATTTCATTGTGCACCAATTTCAAAATTCAACTCTATACTCGTATCCTATGAAAGCTCTCCAATCCGAAAACTTAGTTCAAAGTACCAGAAAATTGCTCACGGCTGGCTTGGTTTGAGATCAAAAATCTTTACTCTACTATCCACGAAGGTAATAACTCTTTACTAAAGAAAAGCAGCCAAAAGAAAGCTTTCGCTTAAACTCTTTTTAGTAGAGCTCCAACGTTACCTAGTGGATTGCTGAATAATTACTGTGCTGCCATGTGGATCGACCAAAGTACTTTTTCAAAAATTCATTCAAATAGCTTAGCAATTTGTGAACGATACTACATGGGAAGCATTTGAAGCTAAAAACATAAACGCACTAATCACTCTAAAGGAGGACTACTGTAATAGAGCCTAATCGACTAAAATGCATCGCACCTTCCAGTGGCTTTACTGTCTGATGGCGTGAGGCACAATTATGCTAACATCAAGACTTTAGTGTTGTCATGCACCGTGTCATGCACAGTAATGCTAATGCAGGCAGACATGAATTGCTTGTAGTCGGCCCCTCCACGTGTGTTTTTGCAGGATGGACTTACGAGAAAAACTAGTTTTTTCAAGGTGTGGGTTCGATACTAAGCACTGCATGTTTCAAAATAGTTTAATCCGATAAGTAAGTTTAAGAATGCATAACCTGAGGACGAATAATTTAACTATATTTATTTCAATACAAAAAATCTCATTCTGTGGTATTACATTAATGAGTATCTCATACCTTCGCGACCAAACATTATGTACACTTTAAGAATAGTTAGAAAAAACTCTCCGGAGAAAATTGGAATCCCAAAAAGCCCGGACGGAAATATCAGTGTCTTAGCTTCTATATATCCTTGGAAAAGCGGATTCAATACTTCATGCGATCAATACGCCTGAATGTCCTCGGAACAGGTTTTGGGTGATTAGTATTTTGCTCACTGTTAGCTAGATTTCATATAACTTCTACCGCAGAAATAATCCTTCTTCCGTTTTTACCAGAATCGCCGTTTTTGCGTTAGTGCGTTAGGCATTTACGTCAGATATCCCTTCGATTCCCACCTTGTTCCCTATCCCACTTTGTTTACATATAAATTTACTGAATCAGGTTTTAATTTGCATGCAACCAATGTTAGAAAACTCCCAAAATCAATTTCAACCTCAGAGATTAGATATCATGTCACTGCCGTCTCAATTTTATAATTTTTTCTATAATTTAACGATTGATAATTTTAAACTTTTTCATCTTTAGTTATATTTTGTGTAATATTCAGATACCCCCTGATGTATGCGAGCTTTGTAATTGTAATTGCGATGCTATTTCAAATAACTGTTCGATGAATAAAATGAATATTTAATGTCATGAAGATGTACTTAGAGGAATTTTCAATTTATTGATGGTGCGTAACGATTATTATTATTCATGAGAGTTATTCTTAAATGAGCTTTCAATGTTGAAACACTGTTGAGAGGCGCGTATGGTGGAGGCCCTTCGTGTTCTCTCTCAGATGTTTACTCGCAGCGCGATCCGCCTCCACTGACTGAGGGTAACTTGGGCAAACGTGATTATTAGGGACAAATGTACCTCATCTGTGTTGAAGGGACGAAATTTTACTTTAAAACACATACAATGACGTCAAAATTTAACCAAGCTTCTGTGATATTTTCAATATAGAGGATTCGTAAAAAAGACGTTAAAAATGAAAGTTATACAATGAAATAGATAAAGGTTAGTTATTATTTAAAATGGCATTCTGAGTTCGCCGCAGTGGAGAGAGGAGTGTGAAGTTAGAGGCAGTAGAAACAGCGCTGGCAACCAAGAGCGAGCGAGGTTGATCCGGGATTCTCAGAAGAAATTTGGGCATCGATGATTTAATCTTATTTATTATAATAATTTCTTCTCGTATAGATCGCAGATCTTTTTGAAGAGTGAATTTGCACTCGCCTCATACGAATTCTCATAATGAAAGTACCGATACGTGCTTCAGTAGACACATGATTACCCCAAGGATAGCAGTCATCACACTGCCAGCAAATTACTTCACTGAAACCAGAAGCTGAAATGAAATCTTCGCTTCAACTTTTCCAGTCGTGCCCATCGCTTTACTCTATCATTACTGCGGTGTTCGTGGGGTCGATCAAGATGCTTTTTAGACATTCATTCGAAGAGGTTAGCTATCTGTGAACGAAGTAGAAGGGTGATATCTTTGGGGCTTCTGAGAATTATTCCAGTATTCACTTTAGGTGGAAAGTAATGGAACCTAATCGATAAAAATGCATCGCAAGCAAAGATGGCTTAATAGCTTAACAACGTGGAGCATGGATTATGTCTACGCAATGCCGTCATGGGCGTCGTTGCCTAGTCTGATTTGGTATATGAAACTTTTTCGCTTACGTCTCTGAAATATTTTACTAAATTAATTGTGGACGGTTTTTTTTGAAGTTGAGGAATGAGTGGAAATAGACATCGTCGTGGCTTAGACTTCTCATGCAAATGAAATTAAAGTTTGTTATCTAGTAATAAATCATCAAAAAATGAATGAACAATTTCTTATTGGTTTTTACCTCAGAATCTATTAGTAATTTTTATTTCAAGTTGAAGTACGTACTGAAATTGAAAGTGAATCCAACCAATGTTCTTCAATCGATTGCATGATTTGTGCCAATTATGGCTGCATATCTCGCTATGATAATTTTTACGAGTTACTTATAAATTACCCGAATTTAAATACAGGGGAAAATGAATCTATGTAAAGTATAAAAATAAATTTTAATTTAAAAACCAAATATTTCATTGTTATCTTAATCTATTGAACGAAAAGCCACTACGCTTGCTTGATGGTCCTCTTTGTTTTGTCACTGCAGAGCTTGAGCATTTTTTAGCTGGCAAGTCTTCACTCAGCACCACAAAACGAGAAATAATTTAATGAATGATGTACATACAAGACATTACTAGCTCATTGGTGTGTCAGAAGATCTCACGTAGACTAATTTGTCAACATGAGGTCACCAAGTTCTCTCCTTCGGTGGATGGGATGTGCTGCTTGTACTCTTAGAATAATTCTATCACACGTTAGTTGTAATTGTGTGACGCAAAATTCTATTTGAACAACTTTCTGACCAATTTAGAGTACTTAAAAACAAAATTGGGACTTGTGTTCGAATAAAAAGTGTTGTGCCTAAGTAACGTTGCCCCTCCACTCCACTGAATCACCTTTAGTTTATTGCGTGATTAACTTTGAAATTTATCCCTTTATCACACTAAGTGTTCAACATTTGATGTTAAACTGCGTCCAAACGCTCAAATTATAAATAATTTTCAAGCTTGGAAGCAGCTATTTATCATTTTATAATTTCATATTTCATAAGCCGCAGGCGTATTTACCAACATCACATGCAATCGGTTGCAATGATAATTACCAAATATTTTGGAGAGAATATAATTTTTGAGATGCACAAAGTAATTCATCAATGGTAACTCTCTTAAATTTACTTTCAAAGGCAAAACTGAATTTGTTTAGCCAAATTGAAGCATGGAAAAAATAAAGTTAACATGTGGACTGGACCCAGCTCCAACTCCTTGATTGATACACTTTACTTAATATAGTTTATTTTATACGTAAGGCATAGTACTATGAGTAATGCCCAATGCTTAATGAAACTTGAAACAGTGAAACTCAGTAAGATATAGTCTAACACTTCAAAGTCAATCATGCAACAATTTTAGGTAATTAAGCGAAATGAAAAGCGAACATTATAAAGATGCAGCGCTTTGCTGTCAAACACAGGTCAAAACTTTGTTTGTTGAACAAATTTTCTCGAATTAAACTGGCCAGAATGTTGTTTATGTAGAATTAAGCATAAAGCATTCGCATTTGTTGTATGGTAATAATAATTCGAAAGATGAAAACAAGGTATCTAATGAGGTCACACAGAGAACATGGCAACGTCAAGCGAACAAACAAGTCCACATTAGAACTTTTAACTCACCATTGAGCCAATAAAGTTGGTTACTTCATTCATTGAGTTATGCTCGTCTCGTCGTGATAAGTGAAGACTGGCCAACCATAAATATATACTTACGTCAACAGTTGAAATCCAATGTTGAAACTGTAAGTGGTCACCGTAGCCGAGTGGTTAAGAGCGCGTCCTTCACGGGAGGGTGTCGGCAGTTCGAATCCCGGCAGTGCCGCCCGGTGATTTCTTCCCGTTGGGAAAAGAGAGAACTCAGCCACAATTCCCCACTCCCCCTAGGTGTTGGAAAGGGGGACCGGCTTTACCGAGGGTAACCGTCATTGCGTCCGGGTGTTAGTTATAGGGCATTTGAAAAACTAATGCACATGATGATGTGTATCAGGCTTGATTGATTGTAATAAAGCATCCTTTAGTGATCTTGTTTCTAGCCTGGTTTCATCATTCGGAGCAATATCCTCCGCACATATAACTTACGAATAAACTACCCACACCCAGTGAGCGAGAGTCATTTATCCGCAGTTTTAGAGCAGCAAAGTACGATACTTTAATAGCATACACATTTTTGTTAGCCCCTCGTAGTATAAAATTGAGTAGTGCAACTTATGTACTGGAAAGGAGGAAAAATAGTAAATAAGCAAAATTATTCAGGTTCGAGAGGTTTTATGATTTTCAAAATATTCCAAAGTTTACGGTTTCATAATCCCAAAGTTAAAAACTTAATTTCTGAGTTATTTATGAAGGTTACGAACGTTAACGAAAGAATAAGCTAGGAATATCCATTACTATAACTCCATTATAGATAGACAAACCGCTCATACCCTAGGGACTCTCCGGCCAGCTGTCTGAGCGCTAATTTCACATTTCTATCACGAGTCAGCGGGAAGAAAATTTATGAAACTTGAAGAGTGAAGTTGGTTGACCACAGACTGTGCATAGAAAAAATAATTCAATGTTAAGAACTCCCAAAAATATCTTAATGATTGTAAGTTTGCCGTAGAAACTGAACGCTTGACATACGAAGATGTGAAGCGTGCTTACGTTCTACCACGTTTACTTTTGTACATAGAGCGGTGTAAGATAAAATTTATCAAACTTATTTCATTTTAGTTTCATTTTTGGTGTCGTTAGGTTTAGGTGGACCATTACGTTAGTTGTGGTAAAAGTCTACGACTTTTTTCCAGACACGTTTCTGTCAACTCTTTGAGCGAGATTACCATTACCTTGAACGCTATTTGCCACTAAGTGCCTTCGATCCATGACTGCAATCCCATTGATATAACTCCTTATCACACTCACCTAATAATATTCAGTCTTATGTTTCTTGAATGGCATCTAGTTTTAATGTTCTGTCAAACTTAAACGTTGAGTGTAATGTTGTCAGATTACCACAGCGAAAGCTACAAAATATAAATTGTTTATCAAAGCGTTCGGTTCTTCTGACAAATTTCGGGTCACAAACGCCATCAATTTCTGCACGTAACGTACTAAAATTAAACAGTCTGGTCACATCGGTATCCCGAGAACTGCGTTTATTTAGTAGCATCTATTCAAATCTTGTCAGCGGAAGTTGGGAAAATAATGGTTTCATTTCAAAAGCAAAATACAAGAGGAAAGAGAAAATTGACTTTGAAGAGTGAAACCCAATAGTAAGGATGAAACTGTAATAAAATAGGCATTATCAGCACACAGCAGATCTACACAAACAAAAATGTCATCACCAGAAAGACAAAGAAGTAAATTTGAACACCAACATACGCAAAAGCAATATTTCGAGAGTTCCACACGCGCTTCGTCCAACCGAAAGAGTTTTATTTCAAAGAATTTGATCGAGAAAGTCATTTTCGTGCTCTGAACATTGACTCACATTCCTGAACGCAGGCTGATTTTAAGACAAAAAGCCTCACTCTTTTAAGCACTCAAGCCATTACATGCGCCGTGACTTAGTCGAACACAAAAAATTTAAAACTGATTTTGAAGTAACCAAGCCTCAGTTGTGTTTAAACAATCATTATTTTGTCCAAACTTATGTTGAAGCATAATACGAGCATTAGAAGCTTGGTTAATGGAAGAGCATGGTAAAAGATAGCCACTTGATGATCAGTAGACTGCGACTAACGATATTCAACCTTCGACATGAAGAGTGTGGAATCGATGTCGTTAGCCAGCATTCCCAAGTTGAATTACTGCTTGCATGCAGTCCTGTGCTCGCCCCGTAGTTCTCTGCTGGCTGCCTGCTGCAGTGGTCACTGAGGTGCACCGAGAAGTAAACTGTCTATCACCGAGCGCTATGGGTTCGTTAACAATAAATTTCCAGGAAAGTTTGCTAGATTCAAATCATCGCCAGACAACATTTTTGAATACAAAATATGAACTCTATGGTCTGGTCAACCAGAGCGTAGCAGATTTTGTAACAATTACAAGTCGGCATGTAAAATTCTTACAATTTTTTTTTCCACTAAGCACAAGCCATCATAATGTTCAAACAAACGAAAATCAAATGGTTTTGTCGATACGCACTCAATATTCGCGCATAACTCTCGTTCATGCGAACTCGTTTTTCCCCCTTTGAACACCACACTATTTTTCCAGCACCGCTACGTAGAATGGCTGCCGGATGACCGGGTTTCTTCCTTATAATTCAACTGATTACATTACGGCAGATTAGAATGGTGTAACCCTGTAACGTGATCTTAATTTCTATGCACCTATAATAGAAGAGTTTATAGGAAGAGACCATTTCAGTAAATCATACAATCGCCTATGTGAAGTCGAGGGACTAAGTAATACTTCTCCGTAAAGTTCACCCTCAAACACCATTCTACGGTGCTCTAATGGTATTTGAATGGTGTTCTACACCATTCTCAAACACCATTTAAGTTTGAAATTTTTTTATATATTATACAGAATTGATCACAATATAATTCATGTTTTGCCTCGCAACCTTCATTCCCGCACGCAAAAAAATGTGAATGTTTGCGTGGAATTCTAAAACAGATAACTGTCATCACATGTACTGTGTGCAAATTTCAAATTATAGATACAGCGTGGGGAACCAATCATATCCTAAGAAAGTTTTACTGAAGTTTCATTGAATCAATTGCAATTATTTCTTTTTTAGGTATATTTCACAGTTAAGAATTTCCAGTCTCAACCCAGGTGTAACCTATAGCATTAATCTATAAGCATTGATGACTGACGCGCATTTGAATTGAACTGAACATGGCACAGAAAGAAATTGTATGCCTTTCCCCTTAATCAAACTAATATGTACTCTAAATTATCAATTTATGAAAAAACTCTTACATATAGCTGTTTTGAAGACACATCTCCTTATAAGCGTGGCATAGTTATTTTCTGCTTCCTTCCTTTTATTATGAATTTTTTAAATACTTCACTAACAGTGGTGGGTAATAAAAAAAGGTTCCGCACCCTCTACAACTTTGTATCACTTTCCAGGCGTGATCATCGTTCCGCTGCTGGCAAGCCTGCTGTCGATCATGATAGCGTTGCCGCACTCGTACACCTTCACCGTTTCTCTTCGACCTACTAAAATTGCTGGAAGTCGCCTCGAGAATCCTGACTCGCAGTCTTTTGAGACCAAACTGTCTTTGATTCGATCGGCATCTCTGTGCGCCATGAAGGACTGGTGTATGCTGCACTGTTCCACTGATTCGGGACTGTCGACTCTGATAAACACTATCGTGGTGCCCTTCACCCAAGATCCTGAGGGACCACCTTGGATGAAGTGTTTCACAAAACGAAGCCCGTCCAATATACTGACGGCTCGGTCAGGCACCAGAATTCACGATGCCTCACCGGTGTTTAAAAGTAAAGAAGATGTAAAAGTTCCGAAAATTTTTTTGGATGGAATCCATGACAGATCATCAGATAGTTGCTATAAGTCAACTGAGGATGGTCAACCTTTCATTGTATTTGATCTGGTCGATGTGCAAAGTGTAAAAGGTGTTTTAGTGATGGCACAGAGCAACAGAGCATATGGTCAATATTTCAAAGAGTTGGATATATTCGCATTGGAACATCTCCGGCGTCTGGCGACTTCGAGAACTACACGCAGATGAGTTACTATCCTGGACCACCTCCGCATGAAGGCTATGAGCTCATTGTTCAGCCTGCACAGCCCAATGCGGGCAGGTATCTGTCAATCCAAAAAACTCCAAACGAAGCTCAGACGGAGCTGCAAATTTGCCACCTAGAAATTTATGTGTGAATGTTAAAACATTTTTTCGATCATTCTGAGCTGTTTCTGTGTCATTTGTGTCAACCTAGATAAATTCACCATGAGCTATTTAAATCGCGAAACGCTCAAAAAACCTCACCAATATCGTATACCGCTAAGATTAGTTCTGAAATTCATCAACAATGCATTCTGAATTTTTTTATGCCCCAACCTTCAACTAAACGGTAAGTTGATGAAACCCAACGAAAATAAAATTAATTGTATGCTTTTCCTCTTCTTTGGACATTTCTTCGCGTTAAACGTTTTTTACCCTTAAAAATTCCTTCCCTTTACCTTTCGCTACAAAATCTCCTGTATTATCGTGTGACTTCCGAAGTAAAGCCTTGTCAGTATTGCTTCCGATCGTGTTATCATGAGGGCAATTTTCGTCTAAAAATAACGAATCGTAGCACTCATTAGAAATTCTTATTGTGTAAAATATGTATAGCTTTTTAGCTACATCGACTGAAAAATGAAATTACATTGTGTATATGTTCGTTGTTCATCACAAGTTCTTTCTCTGTGCGAAAATTAGCGTCATGTTGCAAGTCAATAAAAAGTTACACGTTATTTATCTGGAGTATCGGGTCAAATGAAGTCATTCAATCAATGAAGAGTTAATTTAAGAATGTCACTGATACCAAATGCATGGTATAATGCACAAAATGCTTTAATTTTAATCTAGTTTACTAAATATTTTCCACAACACTGCAGTGACGTACTTTCATTTTCGCTCTGCGAATGTCGTGGTGTTTGTATTTCATTTTTTCCTTAATATGTAACCACACATGAAAAAATATTTTCTTATATATTACATCATTAATTTATTCCATGTTCATTTATGTCGTGAAAAAAGCAAGCAAATTTTGAGCAGTCTGTAAAAGTTCCTATATCATTAGCTTACAAGAATTATTAGAGTTTACAAGATTCTTACTACTACAAGTTGCGGGCCCAATTTTCGAAACAATGTTATTGTACTTTCTGTCAGTACGGTAAACGCCAGGGAGAGACGAAACTTTTGTTGTGTGGCAAGATTCATTAGACGCGTGTTAGTCACTTTAGTCTGATCAGTGTTTCTAAGGATCTTAAGGATCTTGTAGTAGTCTTTTGACAAAAAGTGCACTTTTCGCACATGTTCATGGCTTAGGGAGTACTCATCTGATTTCATTTAATCCTTGTTTTGACGTTTTTAAAAATCTTGGAACTGCGACTCGTTCCACGACGACGACATCGCGAACGAACTTATTTGCACAGGAACGCATTTTTTGTGTTTTTTTAAATCATTTTTGTTTCGACATGTGACATGGGTTTTACCATACCCATGTGTAAGGAACAACTAAGGTTTGATGTAAAGATATTTAAAAACCAATGTTGTAAACATTCCATGTTTAAACTTTATTGGAAATGAACTGTTTTTCTTTCTTCTTTCTTCCTTATCGGTCCGTCGCACCGAAACATCGTAGATCTAGGCGTCTTCAATAACTTCGAAATCTTTCGTTTTATTTTACTTGTGTAACATAGTACCATAATACCTGAGCGTTTATGGCCCAAAATTTATTGAATATAGTAAATATTAGTGAAATGCTTTACATCGATAGTAAATAACTCCAGGTTTTCATTCAGTGAAATGAGGAAATGCGTTTCCTGACTGAATAGAATGAGACGTTGGGTAAATTCTGTTTTTGCAACACAGTGTAGGCCTGAACTCTCCACCTCTATTTTCAGGACATCGTGCATTCCTTCTTGAAGACGTAGGCAAAATACAATGATTTATTTTCCATCCCATGAATAATTTCTTCTGAATCTACGTCTAATACACTATTTCTTGTGAAAAATTATCGTCTTATCCGTTCGTTTTTATTTTCTCTCTAGACATGTTCAGCTAGCAGTTGCAGGCTAATAAAACGTGTGAAAATTAAATTTAGAAACTAAGACACGACTATTTTATATCAAGATAACGATGACTTCGATGCAGCATCCTGGATACCGCATACCGTTGTGTTTTCCAGACGCGGAGTTGGCGCACCAAAGTGTTTTGCTGGCGCCGAGATCGTTCCCTTCTTCCAACGTGTTTTCTCACCCTGTGATCTCAAAGCCAGACGTATGTTTTTATTGTTTTCTGTATTTATTATAGCATATCCATTACAGCTTAATGCTCGTATTTCAGTATGAGAACGCACTGAGGAGAGTGTTTTCAACAAAACGTCACTTAGATGATGTTCTCTTAGTTACTTGTATTTATATGCATTGTCAAAATCAGATAAATACAGTGAAGTTAACTTATTTTACCGTGTTTTTCTTTCAGTTGTTTATTTCGATTGGCAAAGGTATAAAAAAAACATGAGTGAATAGCAACTAAGTATATTACTGTTGAAATATTTGAATGCATGTTTTCGTTCTCTTCACTCTGTCATTTGTTCCGACATTTGACATGGGTATTACGTTACCCATGTGTGAATATCAACCAAGTATCTTAATGTAAGGATGTTTTAAAACCCAACGTTGTCCATTTCATGTATAAACTTTATTATAAATAAACCGTTTTTATCTCTTCCTTTTCTTCCACCCAACTCCCGGCTCCAACGTTCGGGTTCCGGGCCGCCGGATCGCGGCTCGAGGAGGCGCTCTTTGCTCATCCTCACACCGCGGTGGCGGACCGTCGGCCAGTTTCCCTGTTGAAAAAAGACGCACGTTAATACAAATACATGTGAAACTTTGAAGAAACAGTCGCGTAATGGGCTCTACTCACTTAATCTTCGCAAATGTGGTAGGGGAAAAGTCACATAATTTAAATTGTACTGAAATCTATCAATTGTTTCAATGTATATCGATAGGATTTGGCACTTGCAGTGTTTCTACTGATTTTTTGCGTCTAACGCGTCATTACGTGTTGTCGTGTTGTACATCAGCATTAATAAGATTTTTCTTACCAATAACGAGTTGTTAAACAATATTTCGTACAAAATTAAAACAAAACTATTTATCAAACAGTGAGAATGTCATTTCTAGTATTTACATCAAGAACAACACTCACTGAACTAATTTCTGAGAACACAAGTTGATAAGCCACCGAGCACCAAGAGGTTCAATACCGCCTCAAACTTCCACCAACAGGCAGTTCGCGGGACAGAACACCGGAACTTCCCTCCTGCACTAAATTTGGAGGCTATTTTAGCTGAAGCCACATGGGCATGCCGAGCTGCAGGACGAGAGGCTCGCCGGCCTTCTGAAATTGACACCATCACATCTGCTATCTCATCTGTCGCCGGATAGGGAACTGATACTCCATAAAATGTGACTATCAAACGAGCAAGAAATCAGAAGTTAGACAAATGAGCAAACAAACGTCGTATTTCGGAATTTTATGAGGCTGATAAGGCTTTTCAATTTGCATTTCCAATGATCTGATCCTGGGCGCATCTAATTATTCATTTTGGGTCTGAAATGATTTCAAGATATTCACAAATAAAAAAGAGTAGGTTTTAAAAATTAACTTAACACTATCTCGCTAAACTTGACTATTCATGATCCAGTCATATATCAGTTCACCTAAATTGTGACCATCACAAAACGACCAGACGTGTACACACTTCACAACGGACGTGAGCACAGTGCGTGTGGGTTTTCTGATTTCATGAGGAAACGATAGGAAAGCTCAGCTCTATGTTCACCCTGCAGTCAGGACAAGTTTTGTTCGTTGTTTCATTTGTCATTGAGCGAACGATAAATCTGGATCTTAGCATAAAGATCTTTTTTATTTCTTCTCGGTGCGGTCCATTTACTGTCCGACCCTCTCCATATGGTCTATTTACTGTCAGGTCTTGAAACTGTTATTTTAAGAGAAAACCAAAATTTTCTACATAACGCTAAATTTTCAGGAATTCAAAATAAGGTATTCGAACGCTTCTTTTTGGTTCATAATGGCAATGCAAGCTCACATCGGAGGTAACTTAACCCAATTTACCAGAAGTTAACTGGTAGCAATGATCTCGACCAGCAGAGGCTGTGAAGGCCCACATAAACACCCCAACTGACCGCATGCCCGTGACTAACGTCATCAACTTCACCAAACTCGTGCCTACGTCGCGGTGCGCGTCAGCGCTCACCGACTGCACACCAGCACACATCGCAGCATGCAGCTCGTGTCACATTCTCTACCAGTCGTGAAAACTGATCTGTTCAAAATGCTGCACTAATCAAATTTGCTACAAAATCTTCATTTAATAAATTTACAAACGTACACACATAAACTACAAGCAATATACGGAGCATATACTCGCAAGTCTTCCTAAACACGCGAATTTACTTGATTTATGCATTTTTCCCAAGATGTGGAGCAGTTTGTTTCTCCTGATTTCAAAGTTTGGAGTTTTCATGTGCGGTGTAATTTGTGGTACGCCTTCTTATTCGATGTATTTCAAAAGTACATTTGAGTCGCCCTCACACATTCATACCGGCTTGCTCTGGTATTATTATTAAGTTTAGTGTTGAGCTGAATAAATTTGTGCTTACTCAACTTTGTGAGGTTGTATATGTAAAAATTTTTGATAACTAATATTTGAGCGGAGTTGCGTGTCACAATTTTTCAAATATCCCTATTTCATTAATTTCAAGCGATATTGCATCTTCTCCAACTTGTCTTAGTTTTATCGCTTACATATAGTTTGTCCATCAATGTTTGCTCTTTACCAAGTTCCATGGGACAACATTTTGTTGCAGTCCAAGCCTTTCGTAATTTTTAACACTACCGGTTCAAGCTCCGTACGGTCTATTTACTGTCTGGTTCAGTCGTTACGGTCCATTTACTGTCTGGCCCTTCTTTTTATTCGTTTATTCATTCTGCGAACTTTTCCTTATTGTCTATTTACTGTCATGCACTTTATACGGTCCATATACTTAGTATATATACGGTCCATATACATATACAGTTCAAATACTTTATCGTCAGAACAATCTGGATTGTTGTCATGTCCTCGCTTTGTTCAACATTTAATTTTGAGACGTTTTATCGTTGATGCTAAGATCGCATAATTTAAGTAATTTTGTGCGTTCAGAAGCTCAAAATCACATTTCATCGTGATTCGTTTTGAGAAGTAGTCAAGTCCTGGCGGTTGTAAAAAACCAAATCAAAGCTCTATAGCAGACAGAACAAAATATCCAAAAAAACACTCTGATGTAATCTTTTTGCCCGAGTCCTAGGCTAGGACTCCTAGCCTAGTTTTACCAGGCTTAAATGGTCCCTTAATTAATTTGAGGATAAAGAACGTCCCATCAGTCCACTTAACAGCAAATTCATCGCTGGTCGGCAGGTTTTTATAATCTCCTATTGTGATGCCGCTGCGGTTTGTTTGTCAGCCTGCGCGCTGTGGAACTGGGCATCTGAAGCGCACACGTTTTACATCATTCGAACACGGTGTGCACGTCGTCAGAAATGGTGAGGACGCGCTCTATAGCATGATGCTAAATTTCAACTCATTAATGGTACTGATAATTGGATTTAATTATCTTTAGAACTAAAATTTCAATCAACTCGAGCATAACATTCTAAGATTTGAAAGTGGGCATTAATAGCGACCAATTAATTTCATTCTTTTTAGTTACTTACGAGGCTAAAACATACATGCACTATAAGAAAAAGTACTCTCAACTAACGAATCTTTATTTGAAATGCTAATTGGAATTGTTTTTGATGCTATTTTATCATGAAAACCATAACCAGCACTGAACAAAGCCATGACTCGAGCTGACCGATTCAGGAAAATATCACTATTCGCTGCGAGCTGAAATTGTTTAAGCTGGACCAATCATTCACGCCTGTTTTCCCCTAATATTCATATGTAAGGTGGGCCGTCATACTTCTATGTCGTACTTTTCGTCGTGCTTTTCCTGCATGAGAAACTTTACGGAACGCATCACGGTTTGTGAAATCTTTCTACCCGCTCCCAAGCAGTAGAGCGTTGGGATGCAAGAACAACTGTTCACTCATGATATTTTGAGAAACTGTTTCAAGAAAATGTTCTGAGATACTATTCTGGATATTTTCAGAGAGTCAGTGAGACAATTTTAAAAGAATCGAAAAAAACATTCTTAGTTACGGTTAAGTGAAAAAATGTTTTGGGAGACAGTTCTGAGAGCCTGTTTAAATAAATATTTAGAAAAAAATAGTTTTTATTTTCTTCTTCGGGAGACCGTCTAAAAGACTGTCTGAGAGAATGTTCTGAAAAATATTACGAGAAACTATCGTGAGCCACTCTTTCAGGCTGTAATTCTGAGAGAATGTACTGAGAATCTTTTGTGTATAATTGTTCCAAGAAATTGTTTTGAGAGAGTTCTGAAAGTCTTTCCTGCGATGTGTTCTTTGGAACTGTTTCAGGCCACTGTTCTGACGAGTTGTTCGGAGAAATGTTTATGAGACTGTGCGCAGAGATTTTCTAGAAACACTTTCTACAGAACAAAGAAAACGATCTCAAGATATGAACAAACCTCACACAAACCTCACATACATTACACGCTAGTGTCTTAAACACCGTCACACACGCTCGCATGTCGTTCCCCTCTCATGCTCATCCCCCACACACCCCCACACATGCACCTCCCCACACCCCACACATGCACCCCCTTCCCCCCCCCCCCCCCCCTCCCCCCCACACACACATAAACACCCCCACACACCCACACATGGTCAGGTCATTACATTATTGTCAGTGTGTTGTTTGTTTAAATTGTGTTTAAATTTAAATTGTTTAAGTGTCCAATTTCTTTATCAGTTTTGTATCCCTGAAGATAGTCGTTAACTTACCGGAGGAGACAGATTTCCTTCATGTTCTATTTACATTCTAAGCTTGACCTGAACATTCATGCTGCTCATCCTGAAGTTAGTGTCTTTTATTTTGAGTTTCAACAATTGAATGGAATTCAAAACCGCTTCACTACTCCAGGCTACCAATGTTCAGCTAATTGTGCAGTAAGATGCGATAGACTCGTTATTACAAAGTTAATGTGGTTATTGTCGACGAATGCGGGAAAGCTATTCTGTTAAATAGGGTAAAGTAATGCTTTGTTCTGAGGTGTAAGGAATTTCCAAATTTTACATACGTGTTTGAAATGAATTGATGGAACAAGCTGGTTATTTTGCCACTGAGGTAAGTATTCATTTCTTGAAGGGAACACAACTTTTCAAAAACTGATCACTAGAATTAAAGGTATTTGATCGAGGTATTTGATAACCTAGATTTCAAATGTCTATTTTCGGTATTGATTTTATCATTTTTATCTTAAAACATATTAACTATGGATAAATAGGTGTAAATTCGGATATTTATTCCTTTTTTACGTACACGGGACGATCGCCGCAAGCCACCACACGCCCGACAGTAGAGACTCGGTACACCACCACAAATTTTTATGGCAGGTTATTGTTCTCCTGCGTCAGTAGACTGGCGCTCTGAGCACGTTCCATCCTTGTGCACAGTTTACGCCATCTTTGTTTACGAATAACCGCAGGAAAGTTAAATTCGGGTCATTTTCTGCCGTTCGTCAGGCGATCGCTATCACCGAGGCTGATTTGGTGTGTGAGCTTAGCTGCGATATGTCTTTGATACGTTGTCATTTTTTGTTTAACTTGGGTGCTGTGACCTTGTGTTGTGATGTTCTTTTGTTATTGTTGTTGAACAGGAAAATAAAGAATCAAACATTTTTTATATTGCATACAAATTGGAAGTCTACCTGCTAAAACTGCAAGAAAAAAGGCAACACAGCTTTTCCTTAATTTCCTCCAAATAAGATAATCAATGTATGATTGAAGGGTTTTGTATTTGCTTCTTTCTCACTTTTCAGTAGTGGAAGTCTGGAATCCAGCCACGTTCTCTCAACAGAATGGACATGGACTCCAGTAACTGGGGCGTCAGTAAATTCTAAAATGTGACCCAGATTTGAAACAAAAAAAACCTCCAGGTTTTCATTCAGTTAAATAGGGAAATACCTTTCTGGAATGAATAAAATTAAACGCTGAGCAAATACTGTTTTTGCAACACAGGTAGGTCTGAATTCTACTTTTCTATTTTTAGGACTTCATGCGTTTCTTTTTGAGGACATAGGTAAAATACAATGAGTTAATTTCCATCCTATGAGTAACATATTTTGAATCTTCGTTTAATAAACCATTTCTTTGGAGGAAAGATCGTGTTTTCGGTTCGCTTTTATTTTCTCTCAAGATATGTTCATCTAACATTTGCACTCTAGTTAAACGTCTGAAAATTAAATGTAGAAACTAAGACGCGACTATTTTGAACCAAAATAGCGATGACTATGCTGCAGCATCCTGGATACTGCATACCGAAGTATTTTCCGGACGCTGAGTTGGCGTACCAAAGTGTTTTGCTGCCGCCGAGATCGCTTCATTCTTTCAAGGTGTTTTCCTGACGCTGTGATCGCAAAAGAATACGTATGTTTTTATAGTCTTCTGTGTTTTAGCAGCAAACCATGTCAATTTCAGCTGAAAGCTCGTATTTCAATATAAGTGCGCACTAACGAGAGTGTTTTCCCCAGTGCGTCACTGGGATTATGTTTTCTTAGTTACTTGTATTTATATACATTGTCGAAATCAGATAAACGCAACCCAGGGAACGTATTTTATCGAGCTTTTCTGTTATCGGTATTACGATACCCATGCGTAAGTATCAACAAAAAATCTTAATATTAAGATATTTCAACGCATTTTTTCGTGCTTTTCCCTCAATCATTTGTTTCGACAATTGAAATGGGTATTACGATACCCATGCGTGAATATCAACTAAGGATCTTCATATTAGGATATTTTAAAACCAAATATTGTTCATTTCAGGTATAAACTTTATTATAAATAAACTATTTTTCTTTCTTCCTTTTTTTTTCTTCCACCCAACTCCCGGCTCCAACGTTCGGGTTCCGGGCCGCCGGATCGCGGCTCGAGGAGGCGCTCTTTGCTCATCCTCGCGCCGCGGTGGCGGACCGTCGGCCAGTTTTCACTGTTGAAAAAGACGCACGTTAATACAAATACATGTGAAGCTCTGAGGCAACAGTCGCATAATGGGTTCTAATCACTTAAACTTCCTAAATGTGGTTGAAGAAAAGTCGCACAATTTAAATCATACTGAAATTCAACGTTTGTTTCGTTTGTTTCAATATACAGTATGTAGATATTAGGATTTTGCGATTGCAGGGCTTCTACTTATTTTCTGAGTCTAACTCGTCATTACGTGTTGTAAATTGTCATTAATACATTTTTCTTACAAATGACAATATTTCGTACAAAATTAAAACAAAACTGTTCATCACACTGAGAGAATGCCATTTCTAGAATTTGCATCAACAAAAACTCACAGAGCTAATATATGAGAACACGAGACGAGAGCAATGAATAAAATACCATTATCTGGTAGAGCCCGATTGAAAACACAAATTCGGCGTCTTCTGCCTTTCTAATGCCACAGATGAAAACCAATTTTTGTTTATACTCTACGTTGTATATTAAGTAAATCTGTAGGTAGACTTAGCATAGATGCTTTAGACATATTCAAGTACAGAATCAAAGAAATCGTTTCACAATTTATACCGGATTCAACAGTATACCAAAATTATTTAACTTTATTTGTAGTTTTATATTCACGTCATCAAGAGAGTCATGGAGGAATTACCCATACCGCACTAGAACTTTGTAGAGGAATTACACATGCTAAACCTGATATTTATGGAGGATTTAGGCATCCACAGCCAGATGTTTAAAGAGGATTTATGCATATTGTGTGAAGTATTTGTACCGAACCAATACATGCTGCAGTTTTAAAAAATTTAACCAAACTGTACGAGATTATTTTACATGATTTACCAGCCTGCCATCAATATTTACGTATGATTTGCCTATGCTATACCAAATACTCCTATAAAGGATTTACAAACACATCGCCAGTGTTGGCCTGCGTAAGTTTCTAGTTCAGCCGTCACATGGACACAGTTGGCGCAGACTCCGTGCGATGTTAGCTCTAATCAACTCTGGTAATTCCATTTTGAAAAAATAATTTCCAGATGTTCAACAAATTTAAACCTGAGGGATTTTCCAATATTATACACAAATTATAACACTCTCGGTAAAAAAACACTAGATATTTGCCCTACGAGCTCAGTGGGTTAAAACCTCTGAAGTGAAAATGAATTCTGCCTTAAATTCTTGACCATTTCAATTTCCAGAACTTCATTTTCCCCCGCATCCCTCACCCAACTCACGGCTTCAGTGTGCCGGTTCTGGACCGCTGGATCGTAGCTCGAGGAGGCGGTCTTTGCTCATGAACAGGCCGCTCTGACGACACATCGGGCAGTTCTGTCTGTTGAAGAAAGGTGCACGTTAATACAAATCTACTCGCAGGTTTGTGAAACAATAAATTATTGAATACCACTGCCTCGTACTCAGCAGTGAAAGTTACTGATAGTACATAGAGAAAATTTCTGTCTCAAACTTCGACTAGGTCTTAAAAGCTTCCCTCAGTAATATCAATAGGTAAGTACTGTTGTTTAAAGTAATAAAACAAAAAAACAAACAAACATCGGCATCTTTGGGATGCTTTATTTCCAATCAAGCCTGACACAAATGATCTTAAGCATTGGTTTTCCAAATGTCTTATAACTAACACTATATATAGGACACCATGATGGTTCCCCTGTAAAGCCGGTACCCATTTCCGACACCTGGGTCGAGTGGGGTATTGTGCTTGAGCTTTCCCTTATACCCAACGGGGAAAATCGCAGCGCCAGCGCCGGGATACGAACCCGCGACTCCAACATACAAGTCCGATCCCTTAACCGCTGTGCCAGCGCGAGCACGCAGGTGCGAAATATTTCAAACAAGAGAAGAAATTCGATCATTTTCACTTGCTTATTTTGAACCGTTAGTTTGAATTGATGAGTCTGTTCAATAAGGAGAAGGTTAATTAGTGAAAATTTAAATACAATACAATATAAAAGATAACGGTCAATTAATATTCATTAGAAAAAGTGGCAAGGAAAATTATTGATCAGGAAGACTTTCCTCTCGTCAATAAATTGTTGCTCGCAACACGTGTTTCCAGAAAATGTGGGACAAATGTGATTTTCAAGAGCAGGTCATGAAACAACATTTCAACTTTCATTTTGAACAATTTTCTATCACAGTTTCTTGCTCAAATGCTTTAAATTTATCGCCAAAACAAAAAGTGACAGGCGTTTTAGCTAACTCTATATATTCGATTATCAGATGACAGGGAAGTTTTTTAGTGCGTGAATTTCAAAAAACACCCTGAGGAACTTCAATTTTCTTACCACTCGGTTTAAACTGTAGAAATGAACCAGAGCTACCAAGCCATAACAACACGAGCGTACTGCCGCAAGTACCCAACCACAACATGTGCTGAACAGGAGGTAATGTGAGGTCTGTATAAAATGAGTTTCATCATCAGTCAACAAATAAATAAGAAAATTTACCAGGTGTGTGGGTGACACATTCACTATTTACTCATATCGACAATTCGTTATCGCTATAATATTCGCGCGCAAACTTATAACAGTATTGAGTGATGTTTAGCAGATACATAACTAATCTAATATGCTCTATTTTAAGGGGGTCAACCCAGGCCCCTGCCAGGTCCTTGTCGGTCCGATTAGTATTTTCTATGTTTTTGTTGAAAAATAACTCTTCGGTGGTAAACTATTCGTTCCTAAAATTTTATGGCGCTACGGACACCTGATCCCCCTGGCCCCGAGGGGGGTAAGGGACCAAAAATCTTGAATTTCCGACCCCATTTCGACCCCATATTAAGAAAAAAAACGGAAAATGGAAAATTTAAAACCGTAACTTTGTTTAGAATGTTTCAAGGATTCTAAAATTGTCTTTGTTTTTGTTCCAGCATAAAAACTCAATGACTTGTATTCCTTTGAAATATCCATAAAAATGAGTTAAAAAACCAATATGCCCAATTTTTTCAAAAACCAAGGCCTAAATCGAAAAAATTAATAGAAAAATTGAGTTTCTTTTTAAAAGTTACACATAGTAGTAAAATTGCATAAGAATCAGACTATAAGTATAAAATTTCATAATTTTTATAAAAAAACGAACATTTTTTAATTTTTATTTCTTTAGGGAAATTACAATTCACAGTGAGAATATGAAGTTATGCATGGAGATAAGCAGAATAAAAATGAAAACAGCATTCAATTACATAAATTGTCCATTATATTACACTTCAGCAAAAAAATTTGTTTTTTGACTAATACCCAAAACCGCTAATAGATTTATTCTTGGGAAAGCGTAATTTACATATAAATACTAAAACTTACGCGGGTAAAAACATCTTTCACAAAATCTTTCAAAACATCTTTCCATAAACAATTTGTATTCATGTACTGTATTTACCATGTTTCAATTTATTATTCCAGATATTGAAAATGAGTATGGATATGCTCGAAAGCTCTATTTTTAAAATACATCGTGAGGTTTTGTGAAAGATGTTTTTACCCGCCTTAGTTTTACTATTTATATCCAAAACCTCTAATTTCAACATTCAAAAAAATAGAAGTCATCGAGTTTTCATGCTGGAACAAAACCAAAGACAGTTTTAGAATCTTTGGAACATTTCTAACAAAAGTACCTTGGAAAACTTCCCAATTTTACAAAAAAAAATTATCAATCTCAAAACCCAAAATTAGTGTTTATGCGAGTTAGTGATCAAATATCGCATATAAAAACACGAAAAGTTTCAAATGTGAAAACCTTCGAACGCACTTTTGTTAGAAATATTTCAAGGATTCTAAAACTGTTTTTGGTTTTGTTCTAGCATAAAAACTCAGTGACTTCTATTCCATTGAAATATCCAGTAATATCGATATAAATGTATCAAAAAACCAGTTTTTCGTATTTTTCAAGAAAATTAGGCCTAAATCGAAAAAGTTACACGAGTAAAAAAAGTTTACTTTCAACAGATACATATACTGGCCAAATTTCAAGCGAATCGGATGCAAAAAGTCAAAATCTTGGGTTCACCACCGTTAACGGAGTTATTAGCAAACTGTATCAAAAGTCAAGATGAAAAAAAAAGTCACTTACTTAGTTTCAAACCAAGCAGTGATGCAAGGTGTGCAAAAAATGTGAGAGCACTCTGATTGCACGGCGAAGTCGCTGGATTCTTCAATAGTGGACAAGCAGATTCCGCATGTCGTGGGACCATCATTTTGTGGCAGGAGGTCTTTGGCGCACATGACGTAGGAGAACTTCTCAGACTGACCGCGCAGGAACCTTTGCTTCCTATTCCATGTTTGGAGTTTTTCAGTACTTTCCTTTATAGATGCGAAAATAGCCTCTATATCTTGTGCATCATTTTCGTACTTATGCAAATTTTTTTGAATAAAACTGATTAAAGTGTTTATGTGTTCTTGTAGAGCCTTCAGTTTCTTTTTGGAATGATGACAAAAACTGTTTTTCTGCACTTCTGAAGCGAGAAACCGTAAAACTATTTCTTGAGCTTTCAACGTCGCTTTTAGTTTTTTTCCTCTAACCTCAGGTGTTTGATCTCCACTCAGCAGCAGGTCTTTAAACACCTGGATAGAACTTTTGAGTTGTTTAATGAGGCTACATTTGGTGACCTTAACATTTGCGCTAAAATAGTGATTAGGAAGGTAACTGCTCACCCATGGATCTTCACTCGAGTTGCTCCCGTCTTCATGGCTTGATTCTTCATTGGAAAATAAACTGACTAATCCTTGGCTAGGGAGATCTGAATTGTCATCGTTGTTGAATTCATTGGAATAAATGGAGTTAGATTCCATTTGCTCACCAAACGATGCAGCGTTTCCCACACTCAGGGCGTATGTGGGAACGCCAGTCCACCATGGAGCAGGGCTAGAATTGGCCTCTGGCTCTGACTGCTCCTGAGGAGCCTCCTGATTTGATGTGTTCTGGTAGAAACTCATTGTGAATTTTTCAAAAAAGAATCAGTTACGACAAAAAATGAATGCTGTTAAGGCAGGTTCAACCACTCCAGAGCACTGTTTCAAGCAGACTTTGACAGTCAAATTCAATGTCACTGTACGTAGATCTTAGTTTCTCACAAAATTCACCGTGTTTTCTGAAACAACGAAATATCTTAACACGAGACCGGACTGAGATCCTTTACGAGCACCTTGTGTACAGTTTGAAGCTGCAGTTGAACAGAACGGTGATCACAAAATCGTGCCTGCTTATATACCCAGGTGAGGTCCCTCCCAACCGGCAGGACGACAGCCTCATCTGACTACCTGGTAGCTCTGTGGTCAACGGCCACGCTCTAACTGCTGCTATACGAATGCATTACGAACGAAACTATGTTCATGAGGTAAAGAAACAATTCATTTTGTGTAGCCTTTCCTTCGTGAAAGTATTCGCAAAATTTGCCTTAAGGTGTCGAATAAATATTATGCTTGTTAGAAATAATTCAAACTACATAGTTGGCATAGAATATTCATTTAGAAACTAGTAGGAAATATAAACTAAATTATGAAATTCAGAAAACCCGAAAACTTAATTACTTGTTTCAATCAACGAAGAAATCAATGCTTGTCTCATAGAACGTACATTATGCACTCGAATTTTATTTCTTGTTTTTTGTTCTGTGCCGCCATAGCCATGTGGCTAGAGGGTTCTGCCGCCGTGCGGGAGACCCGGGATCGAATCTCGGCGCTGGCAGTGGCGATTTTCTCTGTTGGGTATAGGAGAAAAATTCCAAGCACAATACCCCACTCTACCCAGGTGTCTGAAATGGCTACCGGTCTCGACCGGGGGAAAGCGTCATGGCGTCCTGGCGTTAGTTATAAGGCATTTGAAAATCCAATGTACAAGGTGATATGTATCAGGCTTGATTGGAAATAAAGCATCCGTAGATGCCTTCATTATAATTATTCATTATTATTGTTCTTTCGTTTTCTCGAATATCTATCGTACTTTCACCATCGATAAAACTCCCGAGACATTCTCATTTTTTCTGTTTGGTTGAATTATTTTAGAAGTGAATTATTCTCGTCGGAATACATTTAAGAGCATTCAATACTGTTCAATTACTTGGAAACCTGAAGTTATGTGATGAGCGTATTGGTGATACAGGCTCCAATGTAGGCTTCAAATTTCCCTGACGAAATTATTTTAGGCGCATAGCATCAATTTCGGATCTCTAACTCAACGCTAAATAAACAAAAACTAAAGTTGATAAATAAATAACAACTAAAGTTAATGAATGAAAAACTATGTGAACTGTTGTTCCTATGTCATAGCATTTTAAGTGAATGTGAGTGGGGTATGATACTTGCATCGTCCGAATATTTTATTTCAAATTTGCAATGGACCAAATTCATTTCCAGACGTACTGTCTCAGATAATTTTCAGAAAGTTAAAATATGTCAGTCAGAGTATGAAAAACCCAAAGTATCTATCACCTGCGGGTTGAAATGTGAAGACTTGAAAGTCTAATCGAAAACAAGCAAGTTGAGCTTTTTTTTGGTTAATTGAAGGCACTCGAAAGCAAATAAATGGGGTTAGCTTCTCAACTTAAGTAAGATCAACAGCTTATTTTGCTAGTGTTTATTTTTATGAGCGCCAATAGTTCACACATGTTGAAGCCTGTTAATACTTCGATAGAAACTTCAACCACGAGTATAATTCCGAAATTTTCCGATGACATGATTTGCTCTGACACCTAAGTTAGAACTATGAATTTCAGCTCTTATTCCAAAACGCGAATGAGGCCTCATATCAAAAGTGGCAAAGGTTGCATGTTTGTAGAATTTAGGCGTACCATCGGACGCAGTGAAGGATCGCTCAAAGCCCCAAAATGACCGCCTGGCCGACACTGGCGCGTGCGATTGAGGCGAAAGGAACACACTTCTGCTCCCTGGATCACACCGACTGCACCGCACACATCGCGATGTGCAGCACATCACACCATTATTCCACCAGCTCGTAAAGTATCCCATTTGCTCCAGCACACGCACATCAGTTGGCACAGACCTTACGTACGTATAAAACATACCACACAACACAAACAGAAACACAACACACACAAAAAAATGCGGAGGATTTCAACGCTCAAAGTTGTTCGCAATCTAGCGCAATCCCACTAAACTTATCGAATTTTTGGTGTGACTTGGTGACAATGAGAGCTTGTGCGTAGGTTGTGTTGACTACAGAACGCAGTACTGTGAGAGTAACCGGGAGTGATTTGCTTTCTATTTTTCATGTTTTGCCCATGCTTTGTTTAACGGAATGTTTAGGCCATCGTCTCAGGTATTATGCCTTTTTGCCAAATGTTTACATCTAATCGCATTACTCCGTCCGTAAGTCTGTTTGAAAAACGGCTTCACGCAGGTAGAGGCGTTAAGTGTGGGTTAACGACCAAGAAACAACAGGGCGAACGCGTTGGGAATGTGTTGCAGAGGTTGTGGTTTAGTTTACAATTTACTTGAAATAATTCAATGATTCATATCTCCCGCGAGAAATTTGTAGCAAACCGCTAAAATACGAGCTCAAGTTCATCGCCTGACGTGAGATTTGTTCTGGTTTTCAGTTCAATTTTGTTTCAGTTTCATTCTGCTGATAAGAAACTGACAATGTTTGAAAAATTTGTCTCAAGACTCTCACGCACAATAGAAGGCGAGTGACGTGCCGAATAATTTTATATTCGGCATTTTTGGATGAGCTGCTCTACATGCTATCAGTGAAACATAATAATATATGTTTAATCAATTTTAATTGCATGGGTGTAATCAAATACGCAATTCCACCTGTTTACAAAGCTCGTATGAGGCTCACAGGCGCTCACACCAACATGACCTTGTTTTCGTTAGGAGGCGAGTGACGCGCTGAGTAATTTGATGATCGTAAAATTTTCGATGAACTGCCTTGCCTGCTCTCATTGAAACACAATTTTTTTATGTCTAACAATAAATTCAAGAATAAAACTACATTTCCCAATATTATATTGCGTTGAATACAAAAATTACGCGCTGAGTACCGAACGTTTCAGAGAATATTTGCTTGTATACAGCCTTGGCCTGTGGCTGTGGTGCGCTTCTTCTACCGCGTCCATGCTTTGTTCTACCGAAACTTTGGATTCTCGTCACAGTCCCGATGCCTGTTTGGTATTCTTTAGCTCCGGGTGCGATTTGGTTGGTTTTATGTCACTTTGAATTATGACTTTACGCGGACGGAGGCTCGGGGGGTGCTGGTAAATGAGCAAAATACAAAGACGAGCAAAAAAAACAAAGGACGAGCTCATTGGGAGGTTTTGTCACGGTTTAGCTTCCAATTTACTTAAGACAATCTGATGATTATTATCTCCCGAGAGGAGCTTGTCTCCAGCCGCTGATATGCGAGTACAGGCTCACCGCCTCACGTCACACTAAGCCATCACACTAAACGTTCAATTTATTTTAGATTCTGACTTTTTAATTTAATATTAACGATGCACAGACAACATTCTATTCATGTGAGTTAACATCAGCGTTTAATCTTGATAATTGATATAGAAGACCATAAATTTAGAACTCATTAAATTGAGATATGGAGTGATATTTAAACGTGCGCTAAAATTACTTCGTTTGATTTAAGACTTGAATTCAAATTGCCCATCTTGTAATGTAAGCTGTAATTAAAGATAATTTTCTCCTGACCTAAGACAGGAAGCACGGCTACATAGTGCGAATCTCGCAAATTTCCACACAAAGATTGTTCTACACCTCCCGTTCTGTAAGTTACTGTATCTCTTGTAGAGCGATCCATTCAGTTACTGTATCTCTTGTAGAGCGATCCATTCAGGTACAGTATCTCTTGTAGAGCGATCCATTCAGTTACTGTATCTCTTGTAAGAGCGATCCATTCAGGTACTGTATCTCTTGTAGAGCGATCCATTCAGGTACTGTATCTCTTGTAGAGCGATCCATTCAGTTACTGTATCTCTTGTAGAGCGATCCATTCAGGTACTGTATCTCTTGTAGAGCGATCCATTTAGAGCGATCCATGCAGAGCGATCCACGGAGCTATCTACTCCGTGTTAAGGAAATCATTCAAAAAATCCATCATCTTATCCCCTAGTGATACATATCTGAAATATAGAAACGGAGTCTAGAGTTTTAAAGACCTCGATATTCCAAGAAGATTTATGTTGCGCACTCTCTAGCATTCAGCCTCACGTTCAAAATCTAGTGTCAAAAGAACAATGTTAAAAGTACCTCTAATTTTTTCTTTTAACTTCCAATAGCAATGAAACAGTATCAAATATGTTAATGATGTAATTGGTTCATATTAAATAAAATAGCATCAATAGATTCTACCGAAAATTTATGTTTTTTTGTTTCTGCGTTAACCTTAGCGCCACATTTATTTAAAAATACAAAGGGGGCTCAAAGAAAAAAATATATTCTTTTGGGGGTGAGGTAGTAAAAAGGTTGGGAACCACTGTTCTAATACATCAGACTGCTTATCTTCTGCCAAAGCAACGAGCCTTCATGGGTTCAAATTTTCTTTAGCTTAAAGACAACAAGAGTTCTAATACTGATACAGCTCAGAAAATAAAGTTGATGAAGTGAAAAATAGTACGAACTCATAGATAAAACAATGGCCTAAAGAGAGGTTCAATATTTGCGCACAAGCGGACTCTCTTTCATCTTACTAAAGACTGGGAAATTCGAAAATAAAAGACAAGAATTACTCCCAGTTTTATGTTTTATAACTCAGCAAAAGCTGCAGTGTAATTGCTTGTCATTAAATCATTTTCTGAACTTTTGTGATCGACTGACATGAGTGAATAAATTGAAGAGGTTCTTTGAATTTACGATCACCTTCCCATCAGCATCTGAACTAAGCTGATACAACTAAGTGCAGCTAAATTTACGATCACCTTCCCATCAGCATCTGAACTAAGCTGATACAACTAAGTGCAGCTAAATTTACGATCACCTTCCCATCAGCATCTGAACTAAGCTGATACAACTAAGGGCAGCTAAATTTACGATCACCTTCCCATCAGCATCTGAACTAAGCTGATACAACTAAGGGCAGCTAAAGTACCGATGGAGATGCTTAAATGTAGGTAGATTCGCTACTGGAGAGTAGTAACTTATATTGAATTAAGAAACTTATCATTCATTGCATGACGAAGACAATTAAAAGCACGTAGGTACATATGCACGAAGATACGTTATTTAATTCTATGTTTAATTAATGATTGAGATAATTCAATGAAGTGATGTTTTTGATTGATAATTAAACCAGCCTAATTTTAATATTACTCTGGACATTGGGATCATTTATATGCTGGAGACATAGGAAAGTTTTCAAAAGATGCGATACTAGCAGCACCGATGAGCTCCAGAACAGATTCTCCTAGGAGGCAAACGGAACCTTAGGACACACGTTCACATCGGTTGGTTTGATTAGGTTGTGAGTGGCAGAATTGAAAAACCGACTATAACTCAAATGCATTCATATCCTGTCTAAAAAGCGTCTAAAAATTACACGGTAATATTTTAAAGCGTGTGCTAAAATCAATTTTGAAAAAAGATAGTTCAATAAATTAAATGCTATTCCTTTGCGTCGGTATACAAATGAACAATTTACATAGTAGGACACAAACGGCCCAATCAGTAGTCAACGCGTTAATTCATTACCAACGACTGTTCCAAATTCACTAGTTACGCAAAAGTTAGTCGAGAAAATACAATCGGCTATTTGAATACAACGCACACAAAATCCGTGATTTGAAGCAATGGATGCAGCAGCGACTATATTAGTCCAAGGGATTATTAGTAATTTTGATAGTGTGTCTACAATGGGACAATAAAACACTCCTGTCTATTCCTTTATATGTACCTCCTTTAGAGCTTGAGCCGAACACATCGGATGTATTATAGTGCTCAGGTGTGTTCTCCGTGGCACAGTGGTTAAGGGATCAGCCTTGTATGTTGGAGACGAGGGTTTGTATCTCGGCGCTGGCGCGGAGATTTTCCCCGTTGGGTATAAGGGAAAGCTCAAGCACAATACCCCACTCAACCCAGGTGTCGGAAATGGGTACCGGCTTTACGGGGGAACCGTCATGGTGTCCTATATATAGGGTTAGTTATAAGACATTTGAAAAAACAATGCTTAAGATCATATGTATCAGGCTTGATTGGAAATAAAGCATCCCAAAGATGCCGATGTTTGTTTGTTGTTTGTTTATAGAGTCCACTGAGCAAAAGTGAGCAGCTACTTGTACGAACAGAGACGTAAAAAATATGACTAACATTACGTGTGACCGAGTTTTAAATCCCTTGTGCAGTGTTTAAATGCATTAAGTGAAGGTAAATGCGCTTACAATGGCTAATGGACTGCAGCGTTTTCTGTGGAGAAAACAGAACTGATAACATCGGCTTTAACGGCATTAGCGAGCTCGTTTCTGGTATCTAGTGCATGAAGTGGAGTCATGTTCAGAAATTCGTGTTTCACGACCTGAAAATACACGGGGATACAATAATTGATGAAAATACATGAAGGCACAATTGATGAAAGTACACGGAGGTACAGTTGATTTAAATACACGGAGATACAATTATTGATGTAAATACTCGGAGGCACAATTGATGAAAATACACGGCAGTACAAAAACACGAAGTTACGTCATTTAATTTTCTGTCTAATTTATGGGTTAAATATATAAGGACGTAATTTTTCCGATTTATAATTTAACTCAGTCTAACTCTTTTGCCTGGGCATCCTTGATTTTAGCCACCCCAGCATAACTTCTGCATTGAGCGGCTAAAATAATAGATGCCCCGGCGAGTAAGTTAGACTGAGAACACTGTGCTATTAGGTGATTTGTTGAATTCTTACTATAAAATCATACGCGATGGAGGCACATCAGCGGGGTTACTAAAATCTATACTATAATAAGAGCCGCGTCCGTCTGTCTGCCTGTCCGAAGCCAGCTGAAAGTGTGTGATGAGCGTATCTTTGATACAAGCTCGGCCTCATCAACTCTCGAGAAATTTTAATTTTTTATCTCTTACGCCTTTCTTTCATTTTGCCTTCTTTCTTATTTCAAATAAGAGGAGGGTGGACTAGTCAAATATAACAACCGCAAGTTATACAGAAGACAATAAAAATTTCTGCTCAGAACAATGGCTCAGCTCTTAATTGTGTCCGTGTTGGGGCGTGAGGCGGTGAGCGAATGCAGTAACTGCACGGGCGTCTTCTATGTTCCATCGTGACAGCAGGACTGTCGACTGGATGGAGAGACCTGGAGGCCGAGGTCGGCGGCCAGTGGCTCAGCTTGGCGTCTTTAGAAAAAGTCTGAACTTTTTCATCAAGCTGCTACAGACAAGTCCTTGAATTACCAAATGAAGACAAATGCACGCTAAATATGGTAGAGATATGATACGTCAATTTCACAAGCAATAGATTCAGAAAATCAAGAGAACATTGACATTTTCCTAGCGCTCCTAGCGCTTCAGAAAAAACTGACACAAGTGACGGACGCATAATAACCATCTCATACTTCCCGCGTGATCGTCAACATGACGTTACATTATGCGCTCATTCACTGCCTTCACCAATTAAAATATTTTATGTTAGTGTTTTCCACGCCTTTTTCTTTTACACGTTGTCCACTGTGTTTTTCCACTGACAAAATTTACTCATATATTTCAAGATGACAAATCTGCATACGATCGTTTTGGGTTCCGAGCATTTTCTGAATGGAGAGATACCTGCCAGCAATGGGCGTTGCAGCGCTTGTGGTGTACTCGTAATTGGGATACAGGGCTGAACCATTCATGTAGCCAAGCTGCTCGTAATCCTCAAAGTCACCAGATGCTGAGGAATTGCCAATGCGGATATCAAAGTGTGAGAAATGAACGGTATAATTGCCCTTGTTCTGTGCGGTGATTAATATGTTGCTTACAAGTCGGTGCTTACCTAAGTCAAATACAATAAAGGGGTTGTTTGCTGGTTCTGTTAGATAACAGCTAGTTACGTCCAAGTCGTAAATTCCATCTAAAAGATTAGCAGACACTCGTTCCGGAAATTCTGCGTGTGAAGGAGTTGCATAGTGTACTGTGATGTTAGACTGCTTCGTAACTATGTTCCTCTGGTTCCTTTTGGTATAACACACAATCCAAGGAGGTCCGTCAGGGTCTTCATTGAAGGGCACAGCGACGAGGCCCAGCAAAACCACGCCCGATTCAGCCCGGCAGTACATGAGGCACCAGTCCGTCATGCCACAGAGAGTCGCTGCTTGCGTCATGGACAGCCCAGTTTCCAGAGTCTGGAAGCCTGAACCTTGCAGACGACTGGCGGCGAGGTGGGTGATCCTCAGGGTGGCATCGAAAGACCAGGACGATGTTATGGTTGTCAGTAGGGACACGAGGCACGCAACCGCTCGTGAGAAGGTCATGGCTGCGGAGTGCACGGCTGTTTTTCAAGAATATCGAATTTAATTAAGGATTACATTGTGGTAACAGCAGAGATCATCCAAGTGGCAAATTATTTTTTAGATATGGTTGAATTCGGTGAAACAGATTCATTTTTAGATTTGCTAGCACATTAGAGAGAGTTTTCTTTGATGAATAATTTTTTGCTTCTCAAAAATAACTTATTCTCAAAAATATTTAGTAATAATTTTTTGAACTGATTCCATGTGATGCCTTGGCTAAGAATAAAAAAGTATAAGCCGATGTTTTAAGAAAATCATAAAGTAGAACAATGAATAGCTTTATTGCTATCAGTTACTTCGAATTTCAGCATCTGAGTACAGACTAACATGAAATGTTTAAATTCAGTGTGATACAGTCTAAAATTTCGAAGTTAATCATGTGACAATTTTGAGCAATTAAGGGGAACGGATAGACAACATTACTTAGGTACAGCACTTTGTTTTCGAACACAAGTCAAAATTTTGTTTGTGATACTAGAAACTGACCATAAGGCTGTTCAAGTAGAATTACACATCATACATTTACAATTTATGAGTGGAAGAATTATTCAAACAGTGCAAGCAATGTATCCCACGCACCGAAGTAGGGAACGTGGTGACATCACATTGACAAATGAGTTCACGTGAGATCTTTTGACACACCAAAGAGCTAATAAACTCTTGTACTTTATTCATTAAGCATTTCTCTTTATGTGATGATAGGTGCAAACTCACCAGCAACAAAATGCTTAAACTCTGCAGAAACAAAACGGAAAAGAATCTTCAGGCAAGTGTGGTGACTGTTCGTTCGTTAGATGACATAATATTGAAATTTTGGACACGTTAATTGAAATTATCCCACTACAAGCATTAATTTTCAATTTTACATATCTAAAGGAATTTACACGTAACTCTAAAAACTTGCGCTGCTAACGCATGTCGGGATATTGTGCTGTATTTAACACGTTTCATGCAATACATTTGAAGTATGTTTGTTGGACACGCGTTCAATTTTAATACTTACTTCAGTTTTAACTTCCTCTTCGAAAGAAGACGCTAAGAAGTAGACTAAAGTAGCAAGTGCTTCCTACTTGAATGAAGGAAATGAGAGGTTTCTCAAATTTGAAGTAAAATATCTGCGACGTAGGGGGTAAAGACGTGGGTGTGAGCAGCGGTCTTCTCACTTCGCCTTCAGTAGGCCCTCTGTACTGAGTATCCAGGGTACAGCTGAGTTTACCTCGACTACGTCACTGCATCACATTGATTTACCGCTGGGTGGTTAGCATCAATTATGATTATCGGAGAATGCAGCCCTAAACACTAGAAACTCACTGTAATAAATTTATCGTGAAATTTCAAGTGTAGCTCAACTTGTAAAATATGAAGGGATGACTAACGTGTCAGAAATGACTGTGATTCAATTTTTCCATTGATACGAAAATTTTTAAATCTTTTATCCGCTGCTCAGATAACTTTAGTCTAGATTATGATGATCAATTTATTTCAAACATGCAGTGCATTATGCTGAGCCAGCAATCTGGTAATTTCGAAGCATCGCAAAAAGACGCTGGGCACAAGTAATTCAGTATGATATTTAAATAACGCAATCAATAAAGTTTGATACATCATGTACGCTTTTGATAACGGTAACACTTTCAAGCTCTTGACGTAGACGCTGAGCCACGCTTCATCCATGCATCACACCAATGAGTAGTAGAGCTACTCATTGGTGTCTATTAGGCTCCAGTCTATTAGGCTCCAGTATTCTTGTCTATTAAGCTCCAGTATTCTCGTCTATTAGGCTCCAGTCTATTAGGTTTCAGTATTCTTGTCTATTAGGCTCCAGTATTCACGTCTATTAGGCTCCAGTCTATTATGTTTCAGTATTCTTGTCTATTAGACTCCAGTCTATTAGGCTCCAGTTCTCTTGTCTATTAGGCTCCAGTACTTCCTGTTCAATTGTGAATACCGAATTAATTCTTAGAAGCCTCAAATGTATTCATTTACTAATTCATTCACAGATTGCTACGCTATTCGAATGGTCGTTTAAAATGGATCTTAATCTCCCTTAAAAACAGCTCTGTAATGATAGGCTATCGTGATGAATGGCGGTAAAAGTTTGGCTGCTAGTTTCAGTGGCGAGATCAGCTGGTACTGTCATGATTGCCATCATTGACAATCATGTGTGTACTGAAGCAGGTATCGCTACGTCAATAATGTGGAGCCGTACGTGGCCAATACAAATTCATTCTTAAAAAAGATAGGCGACCTATACAACAATAAATCATTCTCGTCACAAAGATTGTAACATCGATAGCCAAATCTTCGAACCTCTTCTGAGAAACTCGTATCAACTGTGAACTGTGCATCGACACCGAACTCTTCTTCTATTACAATTCTTAGGAACAATAATACTCGTCACTCATCATTAATAACCAGAATATTTGTTAAAACATATCTTAAAGGTATTAGGTGTGTAAATTAAACAAAGAGGGAAAAAATAACCATTTGGTTTTTCACTACATTGCCACTATACAACACCAATCTTACCAGTGGCATTGAGGCAAAACAAAATCAATTTTCACTTGAATGAACATCTAAGTTTTCTAAAAAAGCGGACATTTCCTCAGACTTTTCCCAAGTTTTCCTCAGAAGCAGACTTTTCCTAAGTTCAGCCTTTTACGAGTTTCCATTTTTCAATGAAATTTCTTTGAGTTCACTGATGCACTGAGGGAAATTTTGACACACCTATGGTTGTCAAACGATTATTCAGAAATATTTTGATACACATTGAAATATTTCCTTAACCACATATTAAAGCAGTTGAGAGAGTTGAATCACGTATTCACGTTTCAAATGGCTCAACATTTTTTTGTAGAAAACCGAATACTGTTGAAATTTTGTGAATGTAGTACAATTCTTCCCAAAACCTTAATACCTTCGCTAATTTTTCCTCTAATTCTTAGACATTATCGGTACATTAGTGTAATCAGTTTTCAGTCTAAAAAAGTGAAATATTTAAGTGAAATAGAATTAAATTACGTTAAGTGTGTCATGGTTGGCACACTTAAGTGTGTCGTATAAGCCCATGACACCCAAAAGTGTGTCAAAATACATATACTGATTATATATATTGTTGACACACTTTTGTGTGCCGGTTTTGGGACAACTTGACACTCAAAAGTGTGCCGGTTTTGCGACAAAATTTTCTCAGTGTGTTATTGGTACCTCTCTTCTGAATCTTCAATTTCAATCCCCTACTTCAATTCACAATATCCCCTGCCATTCATGGCTCCTTCAATGATGTGAAGTTTACCTACTCATGATGAACTGAAACATCCCCACACCATGATTGAGCCACCTCCAAGCATAACAGTGGGTGCACTTTGGTTTCCACTCTTGGTATTTTTTTTTTTGCCTCCCTACATGTTTTGCGCTGTTTCTCCCAAATAGTTCGATTTCGATTTCATCTGACCACAGTACTAAGTTCCAAAATGCTGCTGTCTAGTTCAAATGATCGGTGGCATACTTCAGCCTGGTCTTGACTTAACGCTTCCAGAGAAAAGGTATCCTATACGAGGGGTGCGGGAACGAAGACCATCACAGTGTAGTGTCCTGCTAATTGTGTGTTTGCTGGCTTCAATCCCAGATGCTTGAGATCATCCTTCTCTTTTTCACTAGTGGTATGAGGTCTCTGCACTTCTGTTCGGACCAATTTTCGAACAGCATGGTTGTTAATCTTCCGAGGTCGGCCAGTTCGAGGCTTTCTGAGAGTCTCAAAGGTCAGCCAGCTCGAGGCTTGCCGAGAGTCTTATTCCGGCATTTCCTCTTACATATTATGGTTCCAGTCAATGCCATAAGAACACACAGTTGTGCACATACCTTCCGATATCCCAAACCTTCATTATGGAGCTCCACAATACGTTCAAGGTCTTGGCTGATGTCCTTATTCTTACCCATGCTTATGACCTTTCAGAGCAAAAGCTTTTGTACCACTGACACGTTATTAGAGATGAATGCTGACGAAAGTTCGGTTGTCATATAATAGAATGTATTTAAACATTCTAAAATTATCATACAATCATGTTGATGTAAAATATCGAGAAGAAGTCGGGTATCGCAAACTTATGTTCACATATTTATTTGACATGTTCCTATATATTCTTTCTATTAAATACTTGTGGGTTATAGATATGTTATTAAGCTTTTAAAACTAAACAAAACGTTACATCAAAATTTTTGTAGTTAATCAAAAGTTACATTGATAGTTAATTTGCTGGCCACTGTTCTCCTACACCATTCTCGATTTTGCTTGTGGTCGGTGCTCTAATTTTTCCTCTGAAGCTATCTCCGGAACTCCAACCAAGTGGCAACACGAGCAGTTTCCTCAGGCTGGCTCACGTTGCCGAATCAGCTCTTTCCAATTCGGTGTGCGGACGAGACAGATCTAGCTCTTGTCAGGGTGGCGGCGCCCGGTGTTTGTGTAACAGTGTTCAACTGCGAAGGATTCAAGTCCTCTTCAATCGTAGTCTGTGCATCTACCACTGTCGCCTCTGTCTTCGTAAAATTCCGCTACCGCTTCATCTCCTACCTCAAGATCTGGAACTTGGGAGCCAGACCTTCACGACTATATATCTACCGATGATGTCGGACGTCACGGGGAAGATGGAGTGAGACCTCTGCACCGACTTCCGGTGCGCCTGTGACCTCGTCGGGTGGACAGCGCACGAGCTCGACTGTTAGCAATGGTGAGACACCGTCCATGAGTAACGTCGCGGAGTGGTGTGTTGTAACAGTTCAGTGGCCTGCCTAGCGCATCCTTAAATAAATCTGGAGAGATGTAACTTTAAAATCATTTACTTGCAGCCTTGTGCCCTTAATTCATTTACTGCGGCCTTGTGCCCTTAATTCATTTACCTAATTCTCTAATTGCGGCCTTGTGCCCTTAATTCATTTACTTGCGGCCTAGTGCCCTTAATTCATTTACTTGCAGCCTAGTGCCCTTAATTCATTTACTTGCAGCCTAGTGCCCTTAATTCATTTACTTGCAGCCTAGTGCCCTTAATTCATTTACTTGCAGCCTAGTGCCCTTAATTCATTTACTTGCGGCCTCGTGCCCTTAATTCATTTACCTAATTCCCTAATTGCGGCCTTGTGCCCTTCATTCATTTACCTAATTCTCTAATTGCGGCCTTGTGCCCTTCATTCATTTACCTAATTCTTTAATTGCGGCCTTGTGTCCTTCATTCATTTACCCAATTCTCTAGATGCGGCCTTGTGCCCTTCATTCACTTACCTAATTCTCTAATTGCGGCCTTGTGCCCTTCATTCATTTACCTAATTCTCTAATTGCGGCCTTGTGCCCTTCATTCATTTACCAAATTCTCTAATTGCGGCCTTGTGCCCTTCATTCATTTACCTAATTCTCTAGTTGCATCCTTGTGCCCTTAATTCATTTACCTGATTCTCTAGTTGCGGCCTTGCGCCCTTAATTCATTTACCTGATTCTCTAGTTGCGGCCTTGTGCCCTTAATTCATTTACCTGATTCTCTAGTTGCGGCCTTGTGCCCTTAATTCAGTTACGTAATTCTCTTGTTGTGGCCTTGTGCCCTTCTCAACGTAATTCTCTTGTTTGTGGCCTTGTGCCCTTCTCAACGTAATTCAACTGCTGATCAGTCTCTCCTTCGACAGTAGTCGTGGCAATTCAGGCACAGGGGGAGCGCTACTCGAGACGATGCCCGACTGGCCTCGTCTTCATCCCTCCGGTCCATAGTTGGGACTTCATGAACCTATCGATCTTCTTAGCCTTTCCTAAACAGTAGTGTCATTAAAAGATTTTTCATTTTATTCTATTTTTTATCCCTGCTATAGTTGTCACAGCATATTTTTTGTCGAATACTATATTTATTTATTGTCCAGTTTTCGTAATTGTACGTGTACACTGTATCTTCAAATCAGCTTTTTAGTATATGGACATTTTAATGCATTGATATTTAATAGTAAATCTCAGTATGTTTAAAGAAGACATGTATATCGGTACACTTTCCTGCTCCGCTACGTTCAGCTCTAAACAACTGTAGCCTCAGCCATTAATGCTGAGGGCCCCCTGGATTGAGACTAGAAGTCCCAACAGGCACTAGAAAAATTCCTAACAGTATGCCCAAATAAGGAATAATTATAGATGATTTCATGAAAATACAGGAACAAATTTTTTTCAATTTGATTGGTTACGCGCATTATCTATGCATGGCGTTTTTTACAACTGGTGATGTTTCCTAAATATCAGTGTGGCACTCAATCTTATATTCATTTGATGGTAGTTATTTGTTCCAGAATATGAATTTTTTATTGATTAATTTTGCTCAAAAATTAAAGATGTGGCAATACTGAGAGAAGATTAGCGCTTGAGGGCGAAAATTATAGAAAAGAATTACGCAGTCTCTTGACTTCTCTAAATTTAGCAATTAAACGGTTTCTGGAAATGCTCTGATAGAAAGAAATGCCCTCTTTCTAAAAACTGTTCTATTAATTATTATTTATGGGGTGGGTTTCAATTTCCTTTTCTCTTAAAACTTCTGATGAATGTTCATTTTTATGAAAAACAAGGCTTGGAAAATTAATTTTGCGTTACAACATTATTCTCTGCGTTCTTCAGTTAGATAATAGAAAAAAAGAAAAACAGATCACTTCCAAAAAAGGTGATTCACGAAATGCATTGCAATCGTTTTTATTCTAGATATTTCTCTATATCAGAGTTTTAAACCGAAAAATTAAGCTCATGTAAGTAAACAATGGCAGTGTCATAGATTAAATATATGATTGGGAGTAAAGCATAATTTTAACTCCGTGGATGTTTTACTACAGGAACGAGGACTAAAAGCTCATAAATACTGTTAATATAAATGAAGAACGCTTTGGCGACGGATAAACCTGGTCATTTGGTATACGTCCTGCACAGCGATGTTAGAAACACGGTGTTGGGATCAAGGGGAAAAAACGAGGTCAAATGGAAGACGGTAATGCGCGAAATTTGAGTACGTCCCGACACAATCATTAGTTTTCGCTAGTTCGCACTGTGTGATGGCTTGTGCTAGCAACTTGCTCTTGGTAAGAGTTTGGTCACCGTGGCCGAGTGGTTACTTGTAAACCCTTCACGGAAAGGTGTCGGCAGTTTGAGTCCGGACAGTGTCGCTCGGTAATTCTCCTGTTTGGAAAAGGGAGAACTCGGCCCCAATCCCCCACTCCCCCCAGGTGTCAGAAATGGGTACCGGCTAGACCGGAGGTCACCGTCATTGCGTCCTGGTGTTAGTTATGTGACATTTGAAAAACCAATGTACAAGATGATGTGTATCAAGCTTGATTGATTGGAATAAAGCATCCTTTATAAGCCCCATTATATTTGTAGGAAAATCCTCAGTGCTCAGCTAGACTAATCTAGACTAGAACTCATATTTGTATTCAAAATTTTGCTCGGCGATGACAAGTATCCAACAAGCTTTACTGACAATTTATTGTTAACGAACCCATAGCGCTCGGTAATAGACAGTCCACTTTTCGGTGCACCTCAGCGACCACTGCAGCGAGCGGCCAGCAGAGAACTACGGGATGAGTACAGGACTGCATGCAAGGAGTAATTCAAATGAAGAATTCTTTTTGGTGCCATCGATTCTACACTTCTCTTGTCGAAGGTTGAATAAGGTTGGATAGCATTCGTCCAGGGCTTTCTGCTGATCATCACAGGCTGTCTTGTGCACTGTTCTTCAACTAGCCTATACATTAATATTATTTTTCATCGACATTAATTGGAGAAACGTTCTCTAGTTTTGATGAATGTATGTTTATGCATGAAGCGATTAATTCAAAATCGAGTTCAGTTCTTTGAGTTCTACTAAATAGCAGCGCATGTAGTGATTTAAGTGTTCAGATGAGCGAGAGTCTGTCAGGCAATCAGTCAGCCTTCATTGAAATGAGCCGGTGTTCAGGGTACAAAAATTATTCACTCGATCATTTTATTTTATAGAACGTGCTCCCGACAAGATATTTTTATATTGATAAGGATAAAGAAAAAAGAAAATTATGATGTAAAAAAATATCATTGGTTTTTAAAATGTCTTAACATAAAAAATCACTATTTAATATATTATCAACATGGGTGTCGTAATACCCATGACAAATATCGAAAAAAATGAATGAGGGAAAACCATGGAAAATGCCCTGCATTTGTTGCGTAATCTAGGTTCGCTTTTGGATGTATATGCAAGTTGAAAAAAAAATAATACCAGTGACGATGCATTGTTAAAAACAATCTTAGTAGTGCGCACGTGCATTGAAATACAATCTTGTGTACGTGCGACATTTGAAAGTGATGTTAAAAATAAAGAGGGTGAAATTACATAATTTTTTGCTCAAGACTACGAGGTCGATATTCGAAATCATCTTTCACTCCTACGTGACTAGTATGCGAATTAAAGGACTCGAAGAAAATAAAGTATTTATCACTACATAAATTTATGATATTTCGTAGGCTAACAATACAGGCACAAAAGAGTCCACCGGAGTCAGAGATATAAAAAGGATTGTTGTACAATGCTAATCAAAACATCTGCATCGTAATTGGAGCAATACATTTAATTAACTACCTAAATAATGCTGTCATAATCTACTTACGAACGTAAAGAAAGACAACCTGCCCCAAAGAGCTAACATGAACATCTTAGGAAATGAATAAAAAAGAAAACACTAATATCCTGTAAAGTTAATACATATAATGAATTATTTAGTTTATGAGAATGTCTTCATATAAAGGTTCTTAGTTGATAAACAAATATGGGTGCCATGACAGCCCATGATACTGCTTGTACAAAAGACAAAGGCAAGGTAGAGGGAGCAGTAGCGCCTGCTACATTTCAAAGCACCTGCGCCCAGGTCTGTGTGCAGATTACAGATAAAATAAGAGCTATTTTCTAAAATTTATAAACATAAAAATAACGAAAGTTCTCAGCTAAAACATTGGGAGGTGCAGTTGAGTTCGTTTCGTTCAACGCTGGTTTATTTCGTGAACGAACACGCTTTCCAACCGTTTCACATCTTCCCCATTGCTGTGACCATTGATTTTCAAGTCATTCTCAGAAATTGGGTGATCAATTGCAGGAAAGTGGTTTCTAACACTACCTTGTGAGCTAGTGGCACACACCCTACCAGTGCTGCCAGAAATCCCTCTCTGCTCTGCTATGTGCACCATTAATTAGCGCACTACTATGTGCGAGTGGTGCACATTTAGTGGCTAATAGAGCTCATTTTCTCATTTTGTCAACAAATGGCATGGGTATTACGATACCCGTGTGTGTATATCAACTAAGGATCTTGATGGTAAGACATTTTGAAATCACATGTTACATACTTCATTCAACTTTATTGGAAATAAACTGTTTTTTTTAGTTTCTCTACTGTACAAGAGAAAGCTGCTACCAACATAGAAGTTACTGCAAAAATTCACTCTGAGATTAATCTGTGGATAACCTTTTAACATCTGGGCTTCATGTTATTCAAAGACATATTGATTTTGATAAGTCGACATGCGGAGCTAGGACAGGCACAGAATTTTTTAGGGACTCTAAAATTCTTAGGCCTCCCTGAACAGTTATGCCAATTCTTTTACAATAAATGTGTTATTGTAAATGTGTTAAGCCAATCTTAAAGAAATTATTTTTTTGTAAAAATAATAAAAAAGTACTCGTAAGAATAATAACTCGACTTGCATATTTGTCACGCATTGAATATATATTAAAAGCCACATCTACAAGACGAGATATACAATGTGAACTTGTGGAAGTCTATGGCACTATCAAATTTTGTTGCAAGAATCGCGCATGTTTTCTTCTAAAAACGTTAGTCTTAAAAGCGCAATTAGTGTTGTGAACACATAAATCCAAGAAATTAGTTTTGCTGTCACAATTTTTTCAAGTTAAATTTAATTAAATTTTGCTCACTCATCAACTCGTCCAAGAATAGATTCAAGTGACTTGGATCACGGTACAACATAGAAGCGGCAGCAACATATCTTCGGTATGGTACAGGCATAAATAGTTAGGACATTCGTTCAAGAAAATTTGCTCATGACAGAAAAGGAAGATTTGGCTAGAGTAGAAGAAACGCAGCCTCCAAATGCTGCACTTTTTCATGATACAAGATTTCGATAAACAAAAGTAAGCTGTCGTTTGTGTAAATTTTTATAAATTTCTTGCAAGACTGTGTGTCAAATTCATCAAATTTGTTCCTGCATGTGGTCAAATTCATTTGATAATGCTTTTTCAAGAGTTTTGTTGACTGGAATATATGTAATTGAAAATCAAATTAAACATCAAAACTAGCCATGAATACTGATCACAGGGCATTGAGAAAACTTCATGAACAAATGAAAATGAGTCCTCAATCATAAAATCTTCAAACGCTGAAAACAGCCCGACTTCTGAATTTTGAAAATAAAACTTATTCTCCTCATTGGTCGAGGAAATCCCCATTCTAATGATTTGCTTCATTTATATACTAATTCATAAGCATAGCCTGTCTTCAATATTCCCAATAATTCATATCCATATGAATGAGATCACATATGTCATTCAAACGGTACAAAAAACCTTGCATACGTTCATTTTTAGTTAACAAGCCAAAAAATATTGCGGCAATGAAATTTAATATATTGTTCAAGAAAATACAACTTATCGCGAGGAAAAAGGCATTGCAATTTTTTTCAAAAAATTCTTAGCGAATAATCACAATTATAAAAGGAACCGCGTCCGTCCGTCCGTCCGTCCGTCCGTCCGTGTGTCACACCCACCAGCCGAAAGTGTGAGATGAGCGTATCTGTGATACAAGCTTCATCAACTCCACAATTTTCGGTGCCTTAACCCAGCAGGTTCGCAGTCGGAATGAACATCACGTGTATTGGTAGGTTAAATTAGGTTATATAGAATATCAGCAGTTGAGACTGAGAAAAGTATAGGAAAGGTATAAGATAGCATAGAAAATCGTGAGAAAGCCACGATTTTCAGTCGGTCTACCACTTTATCATGCTGTCAAGGAAGCTTAATGACTATTTTTGATAGGAGTTTCACCAGTGCAGAAGATTAAGAATATTTTAATCACGGGTTCTGTTGGGTTAGATATATTTTTTTATCCACATCTGAAGTATGTTTTTTACGAAATTACCGATTCCAGTCATTTATGACGGATCGCGTACACCAAAAAAAAAAACCTACACCTCGACCTTCTCGCAGCGCCAGCAGCGTAACAGCAACTTCTCACCCCCCCCCCCCCCCCCCCTCTCCTTTTAAAAAAACATGGGTGTACTAGTTAATAATAATACATGCAGGTTTTACTTGCTTGGTTAGTTGTTCCGTCTCTCTGTCACGCTCATTAGGATGCTTGATGATCGTATCTGTGATACGAGTTTCACCAGTGCACTAATGCCATAATATTTTGATCTCAGGGACTATTAGGATGGATATATATTTTTTTCATCCACATTTGGAAGAAATACATATAGGTATACTTAGTGAAAATACAGAATCCCGTCATTATTCATGGGTCATGTGCCCTAGGATATCAGGTATAAACCAGTGAGCTAAACTTCATTGAACATTTCCTTTAACAACTGTAACAGATAACATCAATGCCACTCATTTATTAACGGGCAGTTGACTCAATGACTATATATGATGCCGTACCTCACATGAATTACTGACAATTTGGTAAATTGACGTTTATTACACCTCCAATTCTTGTGCCTGGAATGAACGACAGACAATCTACATTGTGCAATTGTATTTTTCACTCGATGTACGAGTAGCATAAGTGTGACAGACATACTGTATTTCACAGGAAGAATTTGATATAACTGCTCCGATTTGTGCTTTTTAGACGGATATTGCCTTATGATGATACGATCAAAATTTAGACGGAAATTGCCCTTGTGATGACGCGATCGAAATTTAGACGGAAATTGTCCTTGTGATGACGCGATCAAAATTTAGACGGATATTACCCTTATGATGATACGATCGAAATTTAGACGGAAATTGTCCTTGTGATGACACGATCAAAATTTAGACGGATATTACCCTTATGATGATAATACGATCGAAATTTAGACGGAAATTGTCCTTGTGATGACACGATCAAAATTTAGACGGATATTACCCTTATGATGATACGATCGAAATTTAGACGGAAATTGTCCTTGTGATGACACGATCAAAATTTAGACGGATATTACCCTTATGATGATACGATCGAAATTTAGACGGAAATTGTCCTTGTGATGACACGATCAAAATTTAGACGGATATTACCCTTATGATGATAATACGATCGAAATTTAGACGGAAATTGCTCTTGTGATGACACGATCAAAATTTAGACGGATATTACCCTTATGATGATACGATCGAAATTTAGACGGAAATTGCCCTTATGATGATACGATCGAAATTTAGACGGAAATTGCCCTTGTGATGATACGATCGAAATTTAGACGGAAATTGCCCTTGTGATGATACGATCGAAATTTAGACAGAAATTGCCCTTGTGATGATACGATCGAAATTTAGACGGAAATTGCCCTTGTGATGATACGATCGAAATTTAGACGGAAATTGCCCTTGTGATGACACGATCGAAATTTAGACGGAAATTGCCCTTGTGATGACACGATCGAAATTTAGACGGAAATTGCCCTTATGATGATACGATCGAAATTTAGACGGAAATTGCCCTTGTGATGACACGATCGAAATTTAGACGGAAATTGCCCTTGTGATGACACGATCGAAATTTAGACGGAAATTGCCCTTATGATGATACGATCGAAATTTAGACGGAAATTGCCCTTGTGATGATACGATCGAAATTTAGACGGAAATTGCCCTTGTGATGATACGATCGAAATTTAGACGGAAATCGCCCTTGTGATGATACGATCGAAATTTAGTCGGAAATTGCCCTTGTGATGATACGATCGAAATTTAGACGGAAATTGCCCTTGTGATGACACGATCGAAATTTAGACGGAAATTGCCCTTGTGATGACACGATCGAAATTTAGACGGAAATTGCCCTTATGATGATACGATCGAAATTTAGACAGAAATTGCCCTTGTGATGACACGATCGAAATTTAGACGCAAATTGCCCTTGTGATGACACGATCGAAATTTAGACGGAAATTGCCCTTATGACGATACGATCGAAATTTAGACGGAAATTGCCCTTGTGATGACACGATCGAAATTTAGACGGAAATTGCCCTTGTGATGACACGATCAACATTTAGACGGATATTGCCCTTGTGATGACACGATCAACATTTAGACGGATATTGCCCTTATGATGATACGATCAAAATTTAGACGGAAATTGCCCTTATGATGACACGATCGAAATTTAGACGGAAATTGCCCTTATGATGACACGATCGAAATTTGGACGGAAATTGCTCTTGTGATGACACGATCGAAATTTAGACGGAAATTGCCCTTATGATGACACGATCAACATTTAGACGGATATTGCCCTTGTGATGACACGATCAACATTTAGACGGATATTGCCCTTGTGATGACACGATCAACATTTAGACGGATATTGCCCTTATGGTAATATGATCGAAAACATTCTTGGAAAGACTTCACTTTGGAAGTCATTCGTTGATGCAAGAGATTATTATGAAGTGAAAGGTAATAGCTAAGGAATATTCAAGGGTAGGAAAAGTTTAATAGGAAAAAATGTTCAAAGTCAAAGGATGGTTTATAATATTTTTCTTTTTGCAGGGTTCCTTTATTTTCTGTTTAATTAGAGGGTGATTCACGATCGAAAGTATAAATCTGCGTTGTTGTATATCAGAGTTAATCTTAGCGTTAAACAGAATTTTCAGGGTATTTTTAGCGTTTTTAGGAGGAGTAGGTCATGTGGAAAAGTCTAGATTGATCAAAATGACATATTAACACAGAAGAGATCACAGACTTTTAATTTTCACACGTAAATTTCTACATGGCAAATTTGCAACGCCTCCCCAGCTTCGTTTGGAGTTTTTTGGATTGACAGATACCTGCCCGCAATGGGCTGTGCAGGTTGCACAATGAGCTCATAGCCTTCATGCGGAGGTGGTCCAGGATAGTAACTCATCTGCGTGTAGTTCTCGAAGTCGCCGGATGCTGGAGATGTCCCAATGCGAATATCCAAGTCTATGAAATAATTGTCGTAGAACTCGTTGTTCTGTGCCATCACTGAAACACCGTTTAGATTTCGCACACTGACTAGGTCAAACACAACGAAAGGTTGAGCAACATCAATTGATTTGTAGCAACTCCCCATTGATCTGTCATGGATTCCATCCAGTAGATTTTCCGGTATTTTGATACTATGAGCGCCTCCAGCCAGTGGTGAAGCATCGTGAACTGTGATGCCTGACTGAGCCGTCAGTATATTGGACGGGTTTCGTTTCGTGAAACACTTCACCCAAGGTGGTCCCTCAGGATCTTCGTTGAAGGGCACCACGATGGTGTTCATCAGAGTCAACAGTCCCGAATCAGTGGAACAGTGCAGCATACACCAGTCCTTCATGGCGCACAGAGATGCCGATCGAATCAAAGACAGTTTGGACTCAAAAGACTGCGAGCCAGGATTCTCGAGGCGACCTCCAGCAAATTTGGTAGGTCGAAGTGAAACGGTGAAGGTGTACGAGTGCGGCAACGCTATCATGATCGACAGCAGGCTTGCCAGCAGCGGAACGATGGTCACGCCTGGAAAAGGTAATGCAAAAATTGTAAAAGCTACGAAACATTACTTATAATTCATGACTGTTAATCAACCATTTAAAATCGTCACAAAAAAGGAAGTCAACAGAAAGTAACCGAGCAATGCTTGTAAGGAGATATATCTTCAAAACGGCTAAATGCGCTTGAAACACTTCAATGTGTTTACCATTAGTAGTACATCCTTGCATGATTGACGCTCGGTTCGCAACTTACGCACACAATTGACTCCGAACGGCTGTCCTTTAGCTGAATTGTTCATAAGTTGTTATATGGTTATTTCCGGTCTATAATTAAAAATGATGAGTATTTAAAAGCCCTCATTAATACGTTCAAGGTTAAGAAAACTAGATAGTACGGAGAAGATATAACAAAAAAAATTCAAATAATGGGGATAGTTGATAAAATTATAACGTTAATCAATAATATTTACTCTAAATTCCCAAACAAAACATCAGTCAGCTCACGTTCGCATCTCCGAATGTTCGTAACTTGGGAAGCAGGAATGAATGTTCCCTCCAAGCTATGTTCAGTTCAACGCCGCTCCAGCGTCAGACCTCAATGTTACAGACTGAAGCTAAAGCTACACTTGGGATGGGACCGAAAATTCCTTACTGTGAAATATGCTTAAATTAAAAATAATTGTAAGCGATTCCATTAAACTTTAGGGACACTTTTTTCGAAGGATTTGATTGATTGCACTCATTATCTGTACTCCAAATCAGTTGCACTTTTTACAACTGGTCATTTTTTTAGAATTGTGACACACTCAATTTTAAATCGATTTGTTGGTAGTTATTTGTTTCATGACCCTGTGCTAAATATTTGCGCTTGGCTTTTTTTATGTTCTGGAATGAAGGTTGCGAGACAAAACATGAATTTTACTTCAATTAAAATAAAAATGATAGTAAAAGCTATAGCTGATTTAAAAATCATTTAAATAAGTGAACGTTTCGGCTTCAAGCTCAAGCCATGCTCAACGCCTGTGAAAGCGAATCTAAATACAGAAAATACGACATGGCTGAAAGACAAAAAAAAATACAACTTAAAATATTACAAAAAAAAGGGAATGGAGAGATTATACTGCAATTAATTTTTGAAAATCAGGCTATTTCTAACTGGAATGATGACAACATTGAATTTAGAGCTGGTTTCAATCGTTTAATCTGAAGAGATTCTAGAATATGTAGGTCGTTTTTATTTGCACAGAAACCAAAAATTGAAATTTTGCTCACTCAAATTTGCTTACTAAATCTGATTTTTTTTAATTTTAGGTTTGTGCAAATAAAAACGACCTACATATTCTAGAATCTCGTCTAGAATCTCTCAATCTTCAGAGATTGAGTGCGTACAGGCAATTTTCTCAATTGCCGATACCCAATTGTTCATGTGACAAAATTCGCTGGGTTTTGCTAGACCAGAAATCATAGTTGTATTCACAAATGATGACTGGCAATGATAAGTACTCAAAAAACAGTCCTAACAATATATTATTAACGAACCCACAGCGATCGGTGATAGACAGTCCACTTCTCGGTGCACCTCAGGGACCACTGCAGCAGGCGGCCAGTGGAGAACTACGGGGCGAGCTCACAGGACTGCATGCAAGGAGTAATTCAACTCGAGAATGCTGGCTGATGCCATCGATTCCACACTTATCGTGTCGGAAGATGAGTACGGTTGAATACCAATGGTACGGCAATCTGCTAATCATCAGAGGGCTGTCTGGTACACTGTTCATCTAGTAACCTACGTTACTATTAGTATGAATTACCATTGCTAAGAAATTGGTCTGCTAATTTGGATGAATATGTGTTTGCATAATAGATATGATCATCTGAAAATCAATTTCAATTTTTTACGTTCGACGTAATCGCGGCGCCTGCAATGATTTAAGAGCTCAGGTGAGCGAGGTTCTGCTCATTCACCCTGCCATCATTGAAAAGAACCGATGTTCATGATACAAGAAATAATTCACTCGAGCATCTCTTGTGCAACATGCTTCCGGTCTGATATTTTTTAATTGAGATTTCGACCATTCCCCAATAGCTCTCGAAATTTCATCCATGTGAAAATTGCGCATGTTAGTGTTTTGAGTTGGTGTCTCATATTCCTTGTAATGATATAGTCTAATGTGTAGGTTTTTCAACCACTGATGATAAGTATTTTATAGAAGTTTAATCCTTACCATCGGGCTGACAATGCACTCACCTTTTAATTATTTTCTTAGCTCAAAAATTCTTCAACTAGGTGGTGGCCAAGAGAGAGGAGAGATGAGCAAGAATTTTGGAAATTATAGTTAGGATATACAGAAAGAATGAGCAGTTTTTAGAAATAAGTAGTTAGGCCACCTTTTTTCTAGCGGGACACTCCTGGTCGTCATGCACTATCGATGCCACCAAGTTAGAAGATGAACTGAGCCGCGGGTCCTCACAACTCGCGGTTGTGCCAAAACTGTTTGTGGTGTTTCAAAACAACGGTGGTGTTTCTAACTAGTAACTTACATTTTACACTATATTACACCCCTCCCTCCTTAATTAGAACCCCCTCCCCCCTGTAACTTCATCCCCTGTCAAACCTAGTCGACCTCATAGATCCATTCTCACTACAGGTTTCCGAGCCAGGTTAAACCTGCGTGAGACGCTAGTACTTGGATGCTCGTGCATTCTTGCCTCCTGGATGGGAATCGAGTTGTCAGGCGTCCTGTACCAGGCTCACTAGTTGGAGGTGTCGGGTAATGGATCTAGAGCAAGCTGTGGAACCAACAAGGTTTCTTCAACAGGTTTCGCCGTAGGTTCGGGGAGGGTGTGCGAGCAGGTAATAACTTGGTCCTGGTGTCGACGGACGATCTCTCTCCCCTGCAGTTGGCCCTTGTAGGATAACGGACCCCTTTTCTCAACGGTGGTAGCATGGGTTCATTTCGTCGGGAACCCGTCTTGTATTGGCGTATTGGAGGACCATCACGAGTGAGTCAGGCGGGATGTAAACCGAGCGAGACCCTGGGTGATATCGATTCTGAGCGTCCTGGCGTTTAGTAACTTTGGACGAGATTGCTTCCGACGGCTGAAGTAGATCAAGGCGAGAGCGACCTTTCCTGCCTAACATTAGCTCGGCGGGCGTAACACCTGTTGTAGTATGAGATGTCAAACGATAGTTGAACAGGAACCTTCCCAATGCTGGGCGTAAAAGTTCAGTTGACTTAGGTATATTCTTTTTGAACGTTTGTACCATACACTCTGCTTAGCTGTCATTTTTATTGCGCTGAGTTCTTTTAATCAATAATATTATAGAAATAATCTCACTGTGAGATATATAGCATGAAATTTCAAGTGAAGCTTACCATGTAAAATATGAAGGCATCATTAACGGGTCAGAAATGACTCTGAATCAATTTTTTCATTTAGATACGAAAATTGTAAAATAGCTCATCCGTTACTTTGATAACTTGAATCAGGATAATGATCATCATTTAATTACAACATGCGGTGCATTATGCAGAGCCAGCACTACTTCCAGTCATTTCGAAGCATCACAGAAAAAGACAGACCACGAGTATGATATTCAAATGAAGCAATCAATAAACTTTGATACGTCATGTTTGACTCTAATGTGTTTTCAATGACAATATTACAGCGCCTCACGTAGACACTGATCCCTGCTTCATCCATGCGTCGCACCAATGAGCTATACAGCCATCGGATTCTTGTCTATTTGGCTCCAGTACTTCCTATCCAATTGGGAATACAGTATTAATTCTCAGAAGCCTCAAATCAGTAGCTCAGCCAGGGGGGGGGGGGGCACGAGGGCCATGCCTTTTCCCCCACGAAATGTTGAGCTGGGGGCTAGTTACACTCTCCATTTCAATAGAAGAATAAAGTGCTAGCTGATAATTAATGTCTCGCCCCCTCCGAAATTATTTATCGGGGATCCTAACCCCCCCGAAATCACTCAAATGTATCCATATACTAATTCGTCCACAGATAGCTATGATATTCGAATGAACGTTTAAATTGCATTTTAATATTACTTTAATAACCACTCTATAATGCAAGAGTATCGCGATGAGCAGTGGTAAAGCACGCCTGGAAAAGTTTGGCTGGTAGTTTCAGTGGCGTGATCAGCTGGTACGGTCACGATTATAATGATTGAAACAATCAAGTATCTACTGAAGTAGGTACTGCTACGTCAATAATGAGGAGCCGTTCGTGGTCGAGACAAATTCATTCTTCAAGCAGGTCGGCGACTTATACGAGCAGAAATTATTCTCATCACAAAGATTATAACATCGATACCCAAATCTTCGATGCTCTTCTGAGAAACCCGTATCAACCTCATTGAATTGCAGCTGCCAGCGGTGCTCTAAGGGCCACCGTCATTGCATTCCTTCTTTCATGGACTCCAAACATCTTCTTCCAGAATTATTAATCTTATGTAATTAACTCATTGAATTTTAACTGTTTTTTACTATTCATGTCGTATTACATTATTGTTAACCTCAGGTAGCAATTTCTCGTTTCTGAAGCTCTTGTGCATATTAAGACAACAATATTTAGGTTGTCAACTCCACGAATTACTCCAACTGCCTCGTAATATGTTTCCGTTAGCGTTATGCAGCAATTTTTTATGTTTTTGGCTACAGTTTAACTCTTTTGTGTCAGCTTTATTTGAGAAGTAAATGTTATAAATTTGTTGTGTGGGAAAATACTCTCTCCCAGCTTGTTATTTGGTATACCAGTTGATACATTAGAGTGTGAAATTATTTCCGATCATTGAGAAATTATTATCTAAAATCCAATGCTGTATATTTCATTCAACTTTATAGGCAATACATTTTTTTGCGTTATGATTCATCCCGATGAATCTCGGGATGATATTTTGACATCAAGGCTTTAAGTTCTTTAGCGACATTTTGATTTTAAAAAGTCGACATTCGGGGCTAGGGGCTACAACATTATTTAAGGGATATTCAAATTCTTAGGCTTCCTAAAACAATAATGGGCAATTTTTTAGGATAAAGGTGTTTAACCAATTTGTCGGGAATTGTTTATTAATATATAAGAATTAACGTAAGTATTCTAATCGATTTTTAGAAGCGTCCTGTGTTGAATAAATCTTAAAGGCTTCATCTACTGGACGGGATATAAAATTAAACTTCACGTTGAAGTCCATGAAACTATGAAATTTTGTTGCAAACCTCTCGTTAGGTTTAAAGCGTTAGTATTTTAACCGTTATTAGTTTTTGAACTCAACTATCGAAGAAATTAAAATTGTTGCTAGATTTTTTCTACTGTAAATTTAATTAAAAATGCTTACTGTTTAACTAGTCCAAGAATATATTAAAGTGACTTGGATCACAAAAAGACACCAATGTTGCCTGAACATATCGTCTGTACTGTACAGGCTTAATGATGTTAGGGCATTCGTTCAAAAAATTTGCTCATGGCAGGAAAGGAAGAGATTGGTTAGAGTCGGTAAAACGCTGATCCCAGTCGGTGCATCTTTTTTTGATGATACAAGTTCCCCTCAAACACCGGTAATTTGTCGTTTGAACACATTTTTATATATTTCTTGATAATCTCAAATCACCCAAATTTCTCACTATGGTCAAATACATTTGATAATATTGTTTCATGAGTTCTGTTTACAGGAATAGAAGTGAAAATTGATAGAGCAACAAAACTGGCATGACATAATGATCATCGGGTATTCGGGAAATTTTTTTGAGCAAATGAAAATAAGTACTCAATCGTAAAATCTTTGAACACTGAAACCAGCCCGACTTCTGAATTAAAAAAGTAAAATTCAGTCATTGCATTGGATGAGAAAATTTCCACTGTAATAATTGGCTTACTTTTTAGGAAAATTAATTTGTCTTCAGTGGGCAACATTTCCAATAATTCACATATACTTGAATGGTATCATGGTATTATTAAAATTATGTAAATAAATCTGGCATCAGTTCACTTCTGTTCACAAGCTAGAAGATATTTCGGGAATGAAATTTATTCTATTGTTCAAGATAATGCAAGTTATCGCCAGGAGCAAGAAATGACAAAGGATATAACAAAAAAGAGACAGCAAATCTTACCTAATAATACCCTAAGTGAGTCTACCTGTTTATATCTTTGTTTGGTGTCCGCTACTTCTGTCTCTCTGCCACGCTCTAAAGTAGTGGTTCTGAACCCCTGGCTCGTGACCTAAAGTTGGGTCGCCAAGCCATTTCATTGGGTCGCTAAGGGTTTCAGTAACCAGTTTAATTGTGTTAACACACAGTAACCGGTTTTCAAAAGAATAGTCATATTATGAACGAAAATTTTCATTTTGGGCAGAGCTTGGGTCAATGCCGAAAATAGGTTAAGAACCACTGCTCTTAAGGATACTCAAAAAACGCATCTGTAATACGAATTTCACCAATGCACTCGAAAAAGAATTTTTCAATCGGGGGTACTGTTTGGATGAAAACAATCGTTAATAATCCCCATCTAAAGGACTTTTTTTATAGATAACATTTTAAGTATTATTTTAGAAAAATATTATACACTAGTGAGCTAAACTGCACAGAACATTTCCAATGTTAACCACGGCAATTTATTACATAAACGTCACTGGTGAAATAAATTGCAGTTGACTCAATGACTATATTTTATGCCGTACCTATACTTCACACGAATTACAGACAATTTTTTAAATTGACGGTAGTTTCACCTGTAATTTTTGTGCCTGGAATGAACGACGGCAATTCTACATAGTACAATTGTAATTTTCACTCGATTTAGCGTAAGTTCGATGAACATTTTCCACAGTAAAAATTTGTAATGATTGGTCCTATTTGAGATTTTTGTGCGAAAATTACCCTAATGATGAAACTTCCGGAAACATCCTTGACTTTTCTGTGAAGGTCACCTAATTATGCAAGTAATTTTTATGAAGTGAAAGGTATGAGAGGTGGAATGTTCAAGAGTAGGAAAATTCCAACGGACAGAAAAGTCATAAGGCAAAGAATTGCTCATGATATTTTTCTTTTCGGAAAGTTTTTCAATATCCGTATAATTGGAGTTTGATGCAAGAAAGATTAAGGGGACCGTCCCGAGCCAAATTGGGCCCCGGTGGGTCCCCCCCCTGAAAATTTTGTTTATGTTGAAAAAGTATCCTTAGGGGATGAGTTATTGTGCCATGAAATTTTATGGCCCTACGGAGACTAGAACCCCCCCCCCCCCAGGGGGGTGAAAAGGGGACCGAAAAGGACGAATTTTACGCCCAATTTTTTTTTCATTGAAAAAGGATCCTTAGGGGATGGGTTATTGTGCCAAGAAATTTTTTGGCCCTACGGACACTAGAACCCCCCCCAAGGGGGGTGAAAAGGGGACCAAAAATGATGAATTTGGGAAAAAATCGACAAAATTTTGTAACTTTTCAAATTGGAAAAAAACGCAATTTGAGTTTGTTAGAAATGTTTCAAGGATTCTAAAACTGTCTTTGGATTTATTCTAGCATCAAAACTCGAGGACGAGTCTCGTTTTGAAATATTCAAAAAAATATACTGAACTACTTTTTTTTCTTCAAAAAAAAAAACTAAGGCATAAATCGAAAAAGTGACACGAGTAAAAAAGGTTTCTTTTCACGAAATACATATACTGGCCAATTTTCAAACAAATCGGACAGAAAAAATTGATAAAGTCTCATCATGGTCATTACAGAAATATAATGTATTATTTTTATTTACTCATAACTACCATATTTCTTAGATCTTTACTTGAAATTCACTAGGAAAATGATGCTCATTGGTCGTATATCGAAATAGATTATCGAAACTGCATTCATGTACGAAAAATTTTCGTTATATTCAAATTCAATTGACATAGTTTGTTTTTGTGCTCTGGTAATAAGTTGACTTTTTTTACATTCAAAACGGGACTCGTCCTCGAGTTTTGATGCTAGAACAAATCCAAAGACAGTTTTAGAATCCTTGAAAGGTTTCTGACAAACTCAAATTCGGCTTTTTTCAAAATTCGAATTCTTTGAAAAGATATATAGCTATAAACCAAAAAAAATTATCCCGGATTTTTGAAATTTCAAAAATTTCCGAAAAATAGAAAAAAATTGAATTTGAAAATAAGCCGAATTTGAGTTTGTTCGAAATGTTCCAAGGGTTCTAAAACTGTCTTTGTTTTTGTTCTAGCATCAAAACTGAAGGAGGAGTTCCAATCTGAAATATCAATAAAAAATATACCAAAAACACATTTTTCGTAAAAAAAAAAACTAAGGCCTAAATCGAAAAAATGACACGAGTAAAAAAGGTTTACTTTCACAAAAGACATATACTGGCCAACTTTCAAACGAATCGGGCGAAAAAAGGTCTCAAACCGGGACGGTCCCCTTAAGTTTGAATTATAATACCTTATATAGGGTGTTTTTTTACTTTGAACAAACTTCGAACGTAGGTACAAAAACTCAAAATAAATCGATTTTCATGAATGACAAAATGTCCAAAACTCTTTAGTTTTCGAGTTATAGTTACTTGAAGAATATTAGAACTTCAAGTAGGATTGCACGCGCGCACCATTTTTAGCGCTACCTTTGATAGTTAAAGAGGTTTTTGGGCCCCACTAATGTAGTATTTTTGTAATTTCACAATGAAATTTGCGTGTACACGTTTTACAAATAAGAATAAATTGTCCTAAATGAGTAATTATCAATTATTCCAAACCGATGGATTGGCAGAGGTGCTCCTGTAGCATGGCCAGCTAGGGCGCATGATTTGACGCCACTGGATTTCTTCTTGTGGGGAACTATGAAGGACCTCGTGTATGCCACTCCGGTTGAATCGGAACAGGATCTGGTTGGACGCATTGTGGACTCAGCTGGCCATATTACGGAAATGCCGGGCGTGTTTCAATCTGTGAGGCGCTCACTGGCTGTTAGATGTCGTAAATGTGTTGAAGTTCATGGAGGCCATTTCGAGTAACTGTTGTAATAAAACTGTATTCAAGTTTGTTCTTGCGTTAAAGTTCTTACATTAAAGTTTGTATTGATTATGTTTTTTACCTGTGTGCTGCAATGCTTACTGATTAATGGTTAGCTTACATGATGATAATTGATAATTACTCATTTAGGACAATTTATTCTTATTTGTAAAACGTGTACACGCAAATTTCATTGTGAAATTACAAAAATACTACATTAGTGGGGCCCAAAAACCTCTTTAACTATCAAAGGTAGCGCTAAAAATGGTGCGCGCGTGCAATCCTACTTGAAGTTCTAATATTCTTCAAGTAACTATAACTCGAAAACTAAAGAGTTTTGGACATTTTGTCATTCATGAAAATCGATTTATTTTGAGTTTTTGTACCTACGTACGAAGTTTGTTCAAAGTAAGAAAACACCCTGTATATATATATATATATATATATATATATATATATATTAGAGCTTATATATGTGTTCAGTAATGTTGTTCCGGTATTTCGAGGGTCTTGCAGAATAAGTTGGTTTTGTGAATTAGTCTAGATCGACCTAAATGACATATTAACTGAGTGAGGTTAACGAAATTTTCATTTTCACACATAAATTTCAACGTGGCAAATTTGCAGTGACATCCCAGCTTCGTTTGGAGTTTTTTGGATTGACAGATACCTGCCCGCAATGGGCTGTGCAGGTTGCACAATGAGCTCATAGCCTTCATGCGGAGGTGGTCCAGGATAGTAACTCATCTGCGTGTAGTTCTCGAAGTCGCCAGATGCCGGAGATGTCCCAATGCGAATATCCAAGTCATGAAAACATACGTCGTAGTACTCGTTGTACTGTGCCATCAATGACACACCTTTCAGATTTCGGACATCGACTAGATCAAACACGATAAAAGGATGAGCAACATTAATTGATTTGTAGCAACTCTCCATTGATCTGTCATGGATTCCATCCAATAGATTTTCCGGTATTTTCATACTATGAGCGCCTCCATCAACCGGAGAGGCATCGTGAACTGTGATGCCTGACTGAGCCGTCAGTATATTGGACGGGCTTCGTTTTGTGAAACACTTGACCCAAGGAGGTCCCTCAGGATCTTCGTTGAAGGGCACCACGATGGTGTTCATCAGAGTCGACAGTCCCGAATCAGTGGAACAGTGCAGCATACACCAGTCCTTCATGGCGCACAAAGATGCCGATCGAATCACAGACAGTTTGGACTCGAAAGGCTGCAAGTCAGGGTTCTCGAGGCGACCTCCAGCAATTTTGGTAGGTCGAAGTGAAACGGTGAAGGTGTACGAGTGCGGCAACGCAACCATGATCGACAGCAGGCTTGCCAGGAGCGGAACGAGGAGAACGCCTGGAAAAGGTGAAGGAAAAATTGAAAAAGCTACGAAACATTACGTATAATTCATGACTGTTAATCAACTATTTAAAACCGTCACAAAAAAGGAAGTAAGCAGAAGGGAACCGAGCAATGCTTGTAAGGAGTTTTATCTTCAAAACGGCTAAATGCGCTTAAACACACTTCAATGTGTTGACTGTTAATAGTACATCCTTGCATGATTGAAGTCGAAGGTACACCGGTTCGCAACTTATAAACGCAATAGGCTCCGAACAGCTGTTTTTTAGTTGAATTATTCTTGCGTTATTGTGCGGTAATTGCATGAAATTTTATTTCTGCATTATTGTGTACTATAGAGCTTATATTTGCATTAAATTATGTTGTTCAGATTTTTCGAGCGTCTTGCGCTGGTTGTTGGTTGTCGTGACTTAGTCTAGATCGACCTAAATGACATGTGAACTCGGTAAGGTTAATGAAGTTTTCATTTTCACACGTTAATATCTAGGTGGCAATTAGCAATGAGGAGTATATGAAACCCCCAAATAGTACGCACAAGGTGAGCAAAAGAAGATAATACATTTAAGATGAAATAATAAAGATTCCAATAATGAGGGTAGGTAATGAAAGTACTAATAACAGCAATTAATATTATTAACTAATTATTCCCACACATAACATCAGTCAGCTCACTTCGCACCTCCGAATGTTCGTCACTTGGATGTTTGTAAGTATAGGGAAGCAGGTCTACATTTTCCCTCCAAGCTATGTTTAGTTCAACACCACTCCATCTTCAGACCTCATTGTTTATAGACTAAAGCTGAAGCTACACTTGGGATCAGACTGAAAATTCCTAACTGTGAAATATACTTATAGTAGAAATAATTGTGGGCGATTCTATGAATTGAGCACCAGGAACAGTTTTTTCGTAGGAATCGACTCGTTGCACTCATTATCTATCATCTAATTCAGCTGCCCTTTTTACAACTGGTGATATTTTTTATAGATTCACGCGATTTTAAATCCATTTGTTGGTAGTTATTTTTGTCAGAACCCCATTTGCACTCGGCTTTATTTCTATGCTGAAAAAAAGATTGTGAGGCACGACATGAATTTTACTGAAATTAGTTTAGCTTTTGAATGAAAGATTTTATTACTTGAGGCAAGGATTGGTTTTTGAGGGTGAACTTTATAAAGAATTACTCAGCCCCTATCTTTACATTAGCAATTGTATGACTTCTTGAGAAGCTGTTATGAAGCATTATTTTTCTATTAACTCTTAACTTTTTCTATTACCTTGTTCTATTATTAATTAAATTATTTATGGTTTAAAGTTCATATTGTCGTTCCAGGAACAACTCTCCTAAAATGAACACGATTTTGTAAACGATTACAGAGGAATTACAATCACGATAAACGTTTTTAGTCTCCTGTAATGCAGTTAGTCGAATTAAAAGGGAGAAGCACGTCATATGGCAGCCCTTCTACATTGTGGTGCTGGAAAAATACTGAGCTTCTCAAAAGGAAAAAAACTAGTTCAAATGGAAAGCAGTGAAGCGCGATGATTGAGTGCGTATGGACAAAAATTTTTTCGTTGGTTGGCACATTATGATGGCTCTTAAGTGCTTAGTTACAACTTTTTCTTGGTAAATATTTACAAACCGACAACCAAAAACCCACAAGTTTTTGCAACAAAATTCGTGTTGTTTATCTAAACTAGACTTGCGCTCTTATTTGAATTCATAAATGTTAACTGGAGATGATCAGTATCATCAAGCATTCCGAACAAGATATTGTTTTCGAACCCATAGCGCTCGGTGATGGACAGTCCACTTCTCGGTGCACCTCAGCGACCACTGTAGCAGGCGGCCAGCCCAGTGTAGAACTACGGGGCGAGTAGAGTACAAGAATGCACGCGAGGAGTAATTCACCTTGGAAATGCTGCATGGCTGATGCCATCGATTCCACTCCCATCATGTCAGAAGATGAATATGGTTAGAGATCATTAGTCTATGGCAATCTGCTGACCATCTGTTCTTCTACCAACATACGTTACTATTATTATACATCAACATTGGTCATAACCATGTACGCTAATTTTGATAAGTGTGTGTTCATATTTGAGCTTGATCAACTCAAAATCAACTTCACTTCTTATGTTCCACTAAATCGGGGCGCATGTAATGAGTTAAGAGCTCAGATGAGCGTGGTTCTGACCAGCCATCAGCTTGCGATCATTGAAATGAGCAGATCAGCCATCAGCCTGCGATCATTGAAATGAGCTGATCAACCATCAGCCTGCGATCATTGAAATGAGCTGATCAGCCATCAGCCTGCGATCATTGAAATGAGCAGATCAGCCATCAGCCTGCGATCATTGAAATGAGCTGATCAGCCATCAGCCTGCGATCATTGAAATGAGCAGATCAGCCATCAGCCTGCGATCATTGAAATGAGCAGATCAGCCATCAGCCTGCGATCATTGAAATGAGCAGATCAGCCATCAGCCTGCGATCATTGAAATGAGCTGATCAACCATCAGCCTGCGATCATTGAAATGAGCAGATCAGCCATCAGCCTGCGATCATTGAAATGAGCTGATCAGCCATCAGCCTGCGATCATTGAAATGAGCTGATCAGCCATCAGCCTGCGATCATTGAAATGAGCAGATCAGCCATCAGCCTGCGATCATTGAAATGAGCTGATCAACCATCAGCCTGCGATCATTGAAATGAGCAGATCAGCCATCAGCCTGCGATCATTGAAATGAGCTGATCAACCATCAGCCTGTGTTCATAGAAATGAGCCAATGTTCAGGGTGTAAAAATTACTTACTAGATCATCTTCTTTTAAACAACGTACTTCCGGTTTGATATTTTTCAACTGAGATGTTGGCCAAGTCCTAATACCTCTCGAAATCTCAAACTTCAGCATGTTAATGTTTTGAGTTGCTGCTTGGTGTTTCTCGTAATAATATTGTCTTATGTGTAAGTCGTTCAAGCACTGAGAATGCATATTTTATTGCAGTTACATCCGCATTATTTGGCTTCAGTCCTAAAAGCAAATTTTCTCTTGCCTTCACCGGTTTGTTGTCTGAAATTAAGCCATAGTTTTTTCTTTCTTCATTTTACAAACCCACTCACTTCTCGTGATACCGTTGGAACCAGTCTGTTTAATCCTTGTACCGAGTGTGCAGAATTTGAATGCGTTTCTGCCCGAAATTCGCTGTGAAAACCGTTTTAATTAATCGAATAAAGATCTTAATATAAAGATATTTTATTTGCCATTGATTTTTTTTCATCAAACTCCTCGAGAATAAACTCATTTCTTTCTATTTTTTATCAAAATATCGTAGCAGTTCATATATGTCTGTTTAGAGAAACTTTTACACGGAATACATCATTGGTCGCGCAGGAACTTTTTTTTATATTAATGTCAATGTTTCCACGAGGACTCATGATTCTCATGCTATTTCTTGTAACACCGTTATGACGAGTTTGTTCGCAACAAACACTCGCTAGGCTCAGCATAGGCAACCCACAGACAGTGGATTCGGAGTGCGCTGCATGTAATTGTCATCAGGAAGAGCGCTCGCAGCGCCACCACCTTGCTGCGCGTCCGGCGGGTGTGCAACAACAGTGTATCGACACTGAATGCTCCTTCTATCGTAATTCTTGTCCATAATAATTCTCATCACCAAAAAACTAGAACGCTTGTCAAAGTGTATTTCAAGATATCGCGTGTGTAGATGTAAAAAAAGGATTGAATAATAGTCATTTTGTTGCTCCATATATTGCCAGTATACTACCCCAGTCTTGCCAGTGACATTGTTGACAGCAACATTTCAAATTTTACATGAATGAAAGTCTAAATTTTCCTCGGATGAATTTTCCTCAGAAGCAGACTTTTTCTCAGAAGCAGACTTTTCCTAAGTTTTCCACAGAAGTAGTTAATGGGACCCAGAACATGACAGGAGTGCTAACTACATCCTCCGATAAAGATCATCATCGATGTTGTTGTGTCGCACCACTAAGGTTGCCAAAGCCGTCAATAGAAGGAGTTGACAAAATCCAAGAGATGACACACCATATGCCGCGAAAATGTCTGGAATGTGTACTTTTTGTCATAAGAGTGCAACAAAATCCTTCCGGTGTGTACAGGTTATAAATAGAACACGAGTTATTTTACAATGACTTTAAAGAAGCGAAAGTTCTCAGTTAAAACAGAGTTGCAGATGAGTCCGTTTTGTTCAACGTTTGTTTAATTTCGTGCGTGAACACGCTTTCTGACAGTTTCACTTCCTTGCTATTGCTTTAAGCGCTAATTTTAAAGTCATTTTCAAAAACATGGTGATTAGTTACAGGGCAGTGGTCTCTAACACTACCTTGCACACTAGTAATAGACACCCTACCAGGTTAGGTTAACATAAGGTTAACATCGGCATCTTTGGGATGCTTTATTTCCAATCAAGCCTGATACATATGATCTTAGCATTGGTTTTTCAAATGTCTTATAACTAACCCTATATATAGGACACCATGACGGTTCCCCCGTAAAGCCGGTACCCATTTCCGACACCTGGGTTGAGTGGGGTATTGTGCTTGAGCTTTCCCTTATACCCAACGGGGAAAATCTCCGTGCCAGCGCTGGGATACGAACCCGCGAGTTCCAGCATACAAGTCCGATCCCTTAACCGCTGTGCCACGGAGAGCACTACCAGTACGGGCAGAAATCCCTCTGTGCTCTCCTATGAGCATCACAAAGTGGTTAGTAGTGCTCCTTGTTTAATTTTTTTCGACAATTGACATGGGTATTACGATATCAGCCGTATATCAGCCGACTTTTTAAAATCCAACGCTTTATATATATTTCATTCAATTTTATAGGAGATAAACTGCTTTTTATTAGTCCTCCCAATGTTTGTAGCGTTACTCAGGCTGCACATTAACTTATACTGTACACTTCACAGTTTCATAGAAACACAGGCACCTTGTCTATAAAAAGGAATCAACTCCCAATATTGAATATAATGCAAAAATTTAGTATGAGATTAATCTTTGGATAATATGTTGGCACCAGGTCTCTAAATTCTTAGGAGACATATTGATTTTGATGAGTCGACATACGTAGCTAGGATAAGTGCAGTATTGTTTTAGGGACAATGAAACTCTTAAGCATCTCCAAGCAATTATCGTCAATTTTTTTAAGACAAATGTGTATAACCAATCGATGGGGGATGTTATTTTTGTAAAAATTAGAACAAAAGTATTCTAGTCGATGTATAAAAGCTCCAACTACAAGACTTAATATGAAATTGAATTTGACGCTAAAATTTATGACACTATTAAATTTTGATCTAAATCTCGTTTAGGTTTTCTTTTTTTTGAAAACGTTAGTCTCTAAAGCGTTTTGAGTTTTTTGAACGTACATATACTCGTATATACAAGAAATTAAATTTGGTGCCAAATATTTTTCTCGTGTAAATTTATGTAAATAATGCTGACTGTCCAAGTAATCCATGAATAGATTAAAGTGACTTGGATCACGAAACACGAAAGTAAGGACATTCGTTAAAAAAAATCATTCATGACAAGAAAGGAAATTATTGGTTAGAGTAGGTGAAACGCAGCCCCCAATAAGTGCCCACTGTTTTGATGACACAAGTTCCCATCAAACACAAGTAAGTTATCGTTTCTACAAATTTATATACATTTCTCGAAAGACAGTCAGCTAAATCCATCAAACTTGTCACTGTAGTCAAATACTTTTGATGATTCTATTTCAAGAGTTTAGTTTAATGGAATGTAAATAAAAATCGATTGAACATCATAATTAGCCATGACATACTGATCATTGGGTATTAAGCCAATTTCTTGAACAAATGAAAATGAGTGCTCAATCGTAAAATCTTTAAACGCTGAAACCAGCCCGCCTTCTGAATTAAAAAGATGAAACTCATTCTCTGCATTGGACGAGAAAATTTCCACAATAATGATTTTTTTAATTTATGAATAAATTTATATACAGAATCTCCAGTTTGGAGCATTCTCAATAATTCATATCTATTTGAATGGTATCCTAGTATTATTCGAATGTGACTATAAATATGGCATCTGTTTACGTTTGTTTACATGCAAAAACACTGCGGCACAGAAGTTTAATCTATTGTTCGAGGGAATGCAACTTATTGCAAGGAAAAGATATAGCAAAAAAAAATATATCAAATCTTATTACCTAATAGTACCCTTTTGAGTACTATTAGGTAATACAAGTATACTTTTTGATATATTTGTTTGGTGTCCGCTTCTTCTATCATTATGTTACGCTCATAAGGATGCTTAATAACCGTATCTGTCTGTGCTATGAGTTTCACCAGTGCACAAGTAAAAGAATATTTTAATCGCGGGTACTATTAGAATGGATATAATTGTTAGTCATTCACATCTGGAATATTTACGTACCGAGGGAAAATATGGAATCCCGCCACTTTTGATGGCCACGTACACTTGTGCGCCAAGCGCCATCCATGCCCTCTTCCCCCGTGCACCTCAGAGGTCTTATAAGCGGTGAGCTCTTTAGGGCCCGCGCATTTGGTTCGCATCTCCACCTGTACTACATCGTCACCAATAAACGTCGCACGTAACCAGCATGATCTCTAACCTCTGTCTGCCTGTATATTTGGTGGCCAGTATGGGGATTATTGCACTCAGTGTAGGTGCACACTGCTTGCTCTCTAACTTGCTCTCACTGCGAGTACAGCCTATGTTTGGCCTTGACGCCTGCGCGCACGCAAACAATAACTGACTGAAAAAAAAACACTACCACTGCTGCTGCGACCACAATAACAATTAATTGTTGCTGCGTTACTTATCTTAAATTGTAGGTTTAGTTGTCGTTGTCGAACGATGTCGCGGTCTCTGCAGTCGTTGGAAGCGATGCACCGTTACTGCTTCGTCCGTAGCACGAAAATAACGCAGCTGTAGTCGGTTGACACACCTCGTAGATGTAGTTTAAGATCTGTAGCCGCCCTCTCGCAGATCTCTGAAGCTCTCTGTAGACGCTGTCCTTATTCTCGATTTCTTGTTGCTCTGACTGTCTCTTCAGATTCTTCTTATAAGTTATAATTCTTGTCGTCACCAGACGATCTTCTCGGTAGTTCTCTTAATTTCTCTGTAGTTATCAGTAATCTCCTCCGCCGTGTTGATTTGCTGAAGTCACTGGATCTTCTTCTCAAACTTCTGTACTTCTCAAACTTCTTCTTCTCAAACTTCTGTACGTCGAATACTATATCTACTTGACTTCCCAAATATATCTTCACGAATTCGTGGGTCCGTCAACTCTCTGGCCACCAAATATACAGGCAGACAGAGGTTAGAGATCATGCTGGTTACGTGCGACGTTTATTGGTGACGATGTAGTACAGGTGGAGATGCGAACCAAATGCGCGGGCCCTAAAGAGCTCACCGCTTATAAGACCTCTGAGGTGCACGGGGGAAGAGGGCATGGCTTGGCGCACACACTAGTTTGTTATAAACTAGTGATCTAAATTATACATTGAACATTTCCTTTGTGATCTACTGCGATTGATAACATCAATGTCACTCCTATATTGGCCTGCAGTTGATTCGATGACTATATTTTATACCGCACTTCACGTGAATTACAGGTAAATTTTCAAATTGACGGTAATAACACCTCTAATTTTCGTACCTGGAATAAACGACGGGAAGTCTACATTAATTGTACGATCGCATTTTTCACTCGATGTGGCACGAGTGCGACGGAGATTTTTGACAGTAAGAATTTGTTATGACTGCTCCGATTTGTGCTTCTTAGACGAAAATTGCCCTTATGATGACACGATCGAAAACATCCTTGACGTGGCTTCACTTCGAAAGTCACCCGGTTATGCCATAAGTTATTATGAAGTAAAAGGTAAAAGGTGAGGAATATTTGATGGTAGGAAAATGTTAACAGGAAGAAATGTTCAAAGGCAAAAAATAGCTTATGATATTCTTCATTTCGCAGGGTTTCTTCCATTTTGGTTAAATGAATGTTGATGCACGAAAGTTTAAACTTTGCATTATTTGTATGCTAGAACTTATCTTAACGGTAAAAAATATTGTTGCGGTGTTTTGAGCGTTTTACAAAATAAGTAGGTCATTATGAAATAGTTTAGATTGACCTAAATGACATACTAACAATGAATGATTGACAACGTTTTAATTTTCACGCGTAAATTTCTAGGTGGCAAATTTGTAGCGGCATCTCAGCTTCGTTTGGAGTTTTTTGGATTGACAGATACCTGCCCGCAACGGGCTCTGTAGGCCGCACAATGAGCTCATAGCCTGCATGCGGAGGTGGTCCAGGATAGTAACTCATCTGCATGTAATTCTCAAAGTCGCCGGATGCCGGAGATGTCCCAATGCGAATATCCAACTCGTTGAAATATTTCTCATAGACGTCGTTGCTCTGTGCCATCACTGCAACACCCTTTACATTTTGCACATCGACCAGATCAAACACAATGAAAGGTTGACCACCTTTAGTTGATTTGTAGCAACTCTCTATAGATCCGTCATAGATTCCGTCCAGCAGATTTTCCGGAACTTTTATATCCTTTTGGCTTTCAAACACCGGTGAAGCATAAGAAAATTTGATACCTGACTGAGCCGTCAGTATATTGGACGGGCTTCGTTTTGTGAAACACTTGACCCAAGGAGGTCCCTCAGGATCTTCGTTGAAGGGCACCACGATGGTGTTCATCAGAGTCGACAGTCCCGAATCAGTGGAACAGTGCAGCATACACCAGTCCTTCATGGCGCACAAAGATGCCGATCGAATCAAAGAAAGTTTGGACTCGTAAGGCTGCAAGTCAGGATTCTCGAGGCGACTTCCTGCAATTTTGGTAGGTCGAAGAGAAACGGTGAAGGCGTACGAGTGCGGCAACGCTATCATGATCGACAGCACGGTTGACAGCAGCGGAATGAGGGGAACGCCTGGAAAAAGTGATGCAAAAGTGTATGAGGTGCGAAACATTTCCTTCAGAGCTCATCACTGTTCATGAACTATAAAATTGTCATAGGAAAAGAAAGCAAGCAGGAAATTACCGGCCGCTGTTGAGAAGATATAACTTCAAATCAGCTCCTTAAAATATGAAGATTTTCATTTATTGATAAGTTACAGGACATCTCATAATTTTTTACAACTGGTGATGTTTTCTATTATATTTAGGTACTCAATCTTAAATTTATTTGATTGCAGTTATTTGTTTATAACCCCCTGCAAAGATGAAGATTTGGTTGGGAGACAAAGCATGAATCATATCGTGATAAGTTTTACTTAAATTTAAATAAATTTTTAAAACTGAGAAAATATTAGTTATTGAGGCAAATTTTATAGAACAGAATTACGCAGTTTCTTAACTTCATATTGACAATCAAACGGCTTCTGGAAATGCTCTGACGGAAAGAAGTGTTCTCTTTCTGTTAACTTTTCTCTTAATTATCATTCATAGCATGAGTTTCAATATTTTTTTTCAGCTAAAACTTCTCTTGAATGTTCATATTTATGAAAAACGAGGATCAGAAAATTAATTTCACGTTACACCATTATAGTCTGTTGGACTGCATTTATGTTATAGAGAAAAGAAAAACAGTTTATTAAAAAAATGTTTCATGATATTCAGTACTACGAATTATATTTTACATACATCTTAACACAAAAGACCTTAAGTGGTAAACTAACCACAGGAAGTAGACAATGGTCGTGTAATCTGTTAAATATATTATTGTGAGACGAATTATAAAATTTCTCTCCTTGGATACTTTCTCCAGGCACGGGGACTCAATGCTCATTAATACTGTTGAAATAAATGAAGAATGCATGGGAGACGGAGAAACCTGGTCTTTTGATAAACGTTCGACCCAGCGGCGATGGAAACACGGTATGGGGATCAAAGGGGAAAAACGAGGTCATATGGATGACGGTCTTCAGCAAAGTTTGAGCACGTCTTAACACAATCATTAGTTTTTACTAGTTTGCCCATTATGATGGATTAAAACGAAGAGCGAGGCGAAAATCGCTGTACGTATAGTCATCTTATTAATACAATTAGTAAACTTTAATGAATAAAATTTAACCTTTAGAATTTATCAGGTCATCTTCATCAAAGGTTCTGCGAGAAAACAAATATGAGTAAATTAAAACTATGACGTACAAAAAAACTTAAAACAAACAAAAAATAGTCGTAGATGTAAAAATCAGGTATAGAAATAAGTGAAAACGCGACCTAACGATCATGTGTTTGCGACGAAAAGTGGAAAGGCGCTTTGAGTGTCATTTAGAGCGGGTCTGAGTTCAAAAATACATAAAGACTCAAGGATACTCTAATCAATCATGTGTGGGGCACATACAAAGGAACTTAAAATGGTTCACGGATACAGGGACGTTACAGTTTTCAGAGTGGGATCGGATAGAGGTCAGTGGAGGGAACCAAGAGGACGGTTGGTTCTATAAAATTCAACTCTGATTCTACATCGTGCGCGGATACTCTGGAGATAAGAGTACGACAGGTAGAACCTACGTACTGTGATTCACAACGTGAGCAACCAAACTGGTGAACCAGAGACGAGCACATATCTGGGCGTAGCTTATCTTTAAAGAAGAGAAGGGAACCGATCGTAAAATTATTGACATGGACATGAACATAATGAGTTTTGATTTGTGGAAAAAATTATCGAATGATCAATAAATTTCAGACCCGCTCTAAATGACACTCAAAATTCCATTCCTCTTCTCGACTCAAACAAGTGATCATTAGTTCGCGTTTTCATTTTTTATATCTACGACTGTTTTTTGTATGTTTTAGTTTGCTTTTGTTTGTTGCAGTTTTAATTTACTAATATTTGTTTTATTCTGTAGCAAAACCTTTGCTGAAGGTGAAATGATGAGTTCGAAACGTTCAATTTTATTCATGTAGGCTTTAATTGTTTTAATAAAACGACAATACGTACAGCAGTTTTCACCTTGTACTACATTTTAAGAATCAGACACATCAATTAAGATATTATCGTAGACTCTGATAGCTTGTGCTAACAATTTGTTCTTGATACGCGTTTATAAGCCCGATTGTATATGCTGCAAAATCCGCTATGTTTAGCTGGACTAAACTAGACTAGAGCTCCTAATTGTGTTCAAAATTCTGCTTGGCGATTATAAGTATCCAGCAAGAATTCCTGACAATTTATTGTTAACGAACCTATAGCGCTCGGTGATAGGCAGCCCACTTCTCGGTGCACCTCAGCGACCACTGCAACCATGTCCCTCCACGACTGCAACAGGCGGCCAGTGGAGAACTACGGGCACGGTATTGTGCTACGGGGCGAGCACAGAACTGGACTGCATGCAAGGAGTAACTCGGCTTGGAAATGCCGGCTGATGCCATCGATTCCACGCATATCATGTCGGAAGATGAATTAGGTTGAATAGCATTGGTCCAGGTCTATCTGCTGATAGTCACATGGTGGTCTGGCACACTATTCTTCCACTAACCTACGTTAATATCAATTTTCATTAGCATTAATTGGAAAATCGTCCTCTAGTTTGATGGAATTATGTTCATTTACGAGACCTGAATAATTCAAAATCAATATAAATTATTTGTGGTCCACTAAATAGCATCACATGGAAAGATTTATGTGTTTAGATGAGCAAGATTCTAGGCAATCAGTCTGCGTTCATTGAAATGAGCCGGTGTTCAGGGTAAAAAAATTACTTACTCGATCATTTTATTGTATACAACGTGCTCCCGGCATGATATCTCTAAACTGAGAGGTTGACCACGCCCCGATAGCTCAAAATATCGAAATTGCGTATGTTAGTGTTTTGAGTTGTTGTTTCGTGTTCCTTGCAATAATATTGTCGTGTGTAGGTCGTTAAAGCACTGATAATGCCTATTTCATTGGAGTTTCATCACTACTATCAAGTTTCACTCATTAAGGCCAATTATGCTCTTGCCTTCACCAATTTGTTTTTTGAAATGAAGCCATAATTCATTCTTACTTCATTTAACAAAACCTACTCAGTTCTCGTGATACAGCTTGGACCAGACTGTTTAATCCCTGTATAGTGTGTGCAGAAATTGAATGTGTTTCTGGCCCGAAATTCGCGAAGAGAACCGAGTGCTCTGATTAAAAATTCATTTATATCTCTATGCTTTAGCAGTGCTAATCTGACACCATTACACTTTACGTCTACCACTGACAGAACATTAAAACTAGATGTCATCCAAATATTGTCATGCTATATATTTTTAAGCAAGTATTGTAAGGAATTATCCCATCGGGATTGTGGTCTTTTATTGATGATACCTATTGGCAGTGTTGGGCCCACAACTTTTAAAATGTTGCGGCGCAACCGCAACCGCAACATCACAAAAAAAGTTGCGGCGCAACCGGAACAGCAACTTTGAAAAAACCAAAGTTGCGATCGGAACCGCAACTCGCAACCGCAACTTTTTAATTATTAAAAATAATTCTAACCAAATAATATTCAATTTATTTTACGTTTATATTACTATGAATAAAAATAATATTAGGATATTCAAAGTAGTTCATTTTTTTACTAAAAAAATTATTAGATCGAGTAAATGTGTCGACTAGAATTCAATGAAGATCAAGATACTGAAAGAAATGTTTCATTTGTAGATATAGCATGCAAAATGAAATGAATTCTATTTTTTTAATAATAATACGGTCAAAAAAGTACCTAGCTAGGAGCTATATTTTCATAGGAGTTCCGTATATCTATATAGCAAAAAAATTAGAAAACAGAAAAGTGCAGAACATTTGTACACCCTTTATGACGCATAAAGAAAAACCATGTAAATGCTCCTGTAATATATGATATTCCTCTGCTTTTTGTTGTTCCTCTGTTATGATTTAATACGGGTTCATGATCTCAATGTGACCGTATCAATGCACTGTAATGAGTAATGACGACCAGCGTAGCCTTTCAAAAATGTTAACATTTCAAAATGTTTGTCTGTAAGCCAAACACGTCGTGATCTCAAAATTTCTTTGCCTAAGGAGAGCAGTCGTTCAACCGCAGCGCTCGATGGTATTGGCGTGTTAAATTGAATGAACGAATTGACAATTCACTTGATGGAAACATCGCATAGTGAACATCAGGGGGGCTAGTTCTGTTGATTACTGCCTGCAGCCAATCATTGACTTGTTTCAACGAACTTTTCTTCGTTTTTTCCTTATCATCCGATATCGTTATGGCGTTGAGAAGTCATCTTCGTCATTTACGTCCTCGGCACTGCTCCCCTCAGCTGAAATACCATTTTCCGATCTGTCATTAAGATGGGCGATTAGTTTTTGTTATTACCTCCACTCTCTGCACTTCGTTTATCGATTTTAGCTTAAAATGAGGATACAGAGAGGACGCCAAGATAAAATCGTCGATGTGAAGTACATTAGCAAATCGCAACATATAGGAATGTAAATTAGCCGTACAACACGTAATTTTACACTTACAACCTACAACATTCCTAATAACATATTTTATATAATGAGTTACATTAAATATACTCATATACTGGAAGCAAAGTGTATGCGTATCACTGTATCGCGTAATGCTAATAATAAACAGTTGCCAGATGGGTTGTACCCTGTACGGTTTAGTTTCATACGAGTATGAAACGCGTATTAAACTTTATTGAAGTTATTTTAAAAATTAAATTACCATCGTGATTTTACGGTTGCGAGTTGTGGCCTGACATGTCGAAAATTGTTGCGATCGCAACAGATTCGCAACTTTCCAAAAATTGTTGCGGCGCAACCGCAACCGCAACAGAAAAAGTTGCGAACGCAATTGCGGCCGCAACTCGTTGCGGCGCAACTGCCCAACACTGCCTATTGGCAAACATCAATCAAGTTGATTGTCATTTCAATCAACGGGTTGACAGAAATATGCAGGAAAAACAATCTCACACCTTTCAACTAACTGACCTGGAGGTTTATTTAGGCCTGATAACTTCAAATGAAACTAAAGTGAAATAACTTTGACACGACATAAAGCTGAGATCAACCACAAATTTTCCTGCTAAGATTATGATCATGTATGGTAGAGCTGGGTCAGAGTACCTTGAGCTTAAGGAGCGTTGATACGCACGGATTACTCTTGCGACATGCAAATACAACTATCTCAATCCCAGCCCCGGATCATCTCTGATTATCCGCACCCTTTGTTTCCGATTAGCTCTGGACTTGGTCTCTGATTAACTTACAGTGTAAAATCTGATCGTTGAGTAGTCTCACGTTTGGTCTCTTCGTAGCTCCTCACCAGGTTTCTAAGTAACTCAAAACTAGGCCTGAAAATAATCCTTGATCTAGTTTTACTTTTTCCTGTAACACGTATTACCGTATAACCCATAAATAATTTTAAAAATGTGTCTGATACACATTAATGACACAAATGGGAGACACCCATACTGTACATGCATATTAAGAAAAACTAAAGGGCGTAACAGTGGCCCCACTGCCGTTGAACTTCAGTTTTAAATTCAAGTTCACGTTCGTCCCTGAGAAGCTTAATACCTAGCCATACACTGATATGACTTCTAAAGTAATTGTTGTAGAGCATCGGCACGCTTCAGCTCTGTGTTCGTCAGGCATTCAGTTCCTACCGTAAGCTCACAATCATTAAGGCACTTTCTGGGAGTTTTTAAACTTAACTGGGATCATATTTTTTTATGCACATTCTGTGGTTAACAAGTGTTTCTCTCCTAGTTTCAGTAGTTATCTTCACGCTGACTTGTGATAGAAATTTCATCTTAATGCTTGCTGTAGATTACTTGTTGGAGTGTCCCTGTAGCAATAGCTACAAAAATGTATAAATTCAGGAAATTCTCATTAACATTTAAATAGCATAAGTATTGCCATTAAAAATCTTACTCTAAATTATCATTAACAATTTTCTACTTATAATTAGTAATCTTAGAAGTTTTTGTGTAAAAGCACATAATGAAATAATACCGCCGATGGATGTTCGAGTCTTTGAATCGTTAGGATGGCAACAGCGCGGCTGACGCGGGTGCAGGTTCGTCACTTCTTGCTTGGTTGTCGCCCCGTGATGTTTTCAGCGCTTTATTAATCGCCTTCTTGAAACGCCACAAAACATTCCCTGGGCCTTAATGTTTTACCCTCGAGAGTTACACTCGACTTAAACACTTGATCCTTACACTGGATTTCTTACGCTCACTGAGCATTAAGTCACCTTGAGTTATACTTACAACTCAAACTTCGAGTTACACCATTTAACTCGACCTTAGTGCCTTGCTTTTGCCTCGGTTTTGCGAGCTGATTTCAGCCTGGTATAATTATCTAATTTACTGGCTAATTATCCATCTGCTCCAACTACGGACATTTGTCTTCAGGGTGTAATAATTCTCATACTCCAAGACCAAGTAAAATTGATTGACCCTCTTCAATCACGGCTCAAAAATTAAGACTTGAAGCCATTCCTAAAGCCCTAATTTTCTGGCTTGTTAATTTGCCCGAACCCCAAAAAAATTACTTCCACCAAACACGCACACGTACCTCCTGTCAACGTCATCACTCGCCGGAGCACTCGCCTGGCGCGGACTCCGCCCATCTAAGAGAAGATCGTCAGAAGTTCAAGCACGCCATCGGTCCCACAGGCTTCCTCCAATAAAATATCCAAGCTGAGTCCCCTAAAAGAGTCTTCATTATCCCCTCTTTTCGCAATTTCGAGAACACTATCGAGAAAGATTATGATTGGACGTTAATACCTATATTACAGTTTAACCGTACCCACCAATCGTAACATCCCGATGTTTTCAGCTGTTCGTCTTTTAAAGTGGTCACGATTTAAAATTGTCTAGTTCATTCTTTTGTACTCTTAATATATAGCTATAAAACTAAGTTCATGTAGCACTAGCTACAAAGTGTAAAATTCTAAAATTTCTCATTAGCACTTAAATAGCATAATTATTGGCATTAAAAATCTTACTCTAAATTATTATTAATAATTTTCTACTTAAAATTAGTAATCCTTGAAGTTTTTGTGTAAATGCATGAGATATAAAATAACGGTCGACATTTTCGAGTTTGAAGCCTCTGTAAGTGGCAACACCGCGCGGGACGCCTGGTTTTGAGCGTCATTCTCACGCGCGTCTTTAGCTTGTGTGTTACAGCGTTCTCGTAAGTAAAAAAATTAAGTGTTCAAATAGAGCAAATCTGGTTTTAGAAGATCGTGTTTCTTTTCTTGTGTTCATTGTGCTAAGATAAGTGATCGTGACCGTGCCTTGTCATATAAAAATGTAAATAGTTGTAGAAATCGCGAAAATAGCATGGCTTATTCCGAGTGCTATCTCAACATGACATAGCGTGAATTTTGCGTGTCATGTTCATTTCTTGTGTCAAGATTTTATTATAGATATTCAACTACGTCCTTCCTTACTACAAAAATTATATACTTGCAGCTGTCATTATGATATTGCAATTCGCTCATTGGATACTTCGTGAGAGCGCACGGCGGATTTGCCGGCGTTTTTGCGGAAAGATGGCGGAGCGTAAACTGCTGGGTCATGTAATTTTTATGTTCACTGTATTAGGTTTTGAATATTTTTTCTTTTGCTGCAAGAGATACGTTTAGTGTTTCTTTTCTCAGTGTAGTTGACATGTTAATGATTTAGGACTGCCTTCTTTTTATTTTCGTACGGGTATTATAGAGTACGAAATTCAGGCATGCATATTCCTGCAAAAGTTTTAGCTGTTTCATATTTCACTATATTCCATAAACCGTGTGCTTAATCGCATGTAGTTTCAATATGAATAACAATTATGTCATTACCAAAAATTCTTGTAAATTTCATGCTCTTATATTTAAAGCAAGGGCAGTAGTGAAAAAGCTTGCCAGCTGTTAAAATCTATCCTATTTCATGAGCTTGACAAAAGGAGAACAATTCAAATAGCTCGTGTCGAATCTGTAGGAAGACTCAGTGTTTCTCTGTGATGGGAATTTACCATTGCAGTGTTGGGATTGTCAGTTGTGGAATTTTTCCTTGATGCCTCTCCGAGAACCTTCTCATTCAGCGTCTTCGATTATTTCAGATCCTCGACGTCATTAAACGCCACAACACACATTCCCTGGGCCTGGAGCTTTACTCAAGTCGTATATTAACTTGGCATCTTATCTCTAACTCATTCATCGAGTTACACCGCTTAAATTGCCCATTTTGACGTGAGACGGTTTTCTGACCTTGGTTATATATCTGTAGTGGATTCTTGCAGCTCCTTACCAACCAAAAATTTACGAATTGGTAAAACTCCCATCTAAAAATCCAAGTATCCCATAATATTCATTCTCATTATTTTTGGAATAAGAAATTCACTCAACTTTATCCACAATCCATTAAAATTGTGCACTAAAAAAATACGTCTCTGTAGAAGTCAGTTAAAAATATTTAGAGACGCCCCATACACTCACCGTGGCAACATTTGTCGTCACCTAACGCCCACTTTTTTAAAAATCACTGCTTGGTGTACATCTCGTTTTATCTCACTGGTGAGACTTCAATTATTGTTTTTTTGTGTGTGCTGATCTACGGGTAACTATATATATTATATGTAATATGTCAATAATATTGTATTGTGTAAATATTAAGTAGGATTGCCTCAAATTACCAATAGTGCTAAATGTTGTTGTAGGATTTCTTGCCCAGAAGTTGTGGTTCTCACAGTGCATTTTCCCTTGTGTATTGTTGTATACCCTATTTAGAGTGTTGGGCAAACAATTCATTCCTGGCCTTATATAGTTTCTTAACATAGTTCATCCAAGAAGCAATTCCTAGAAGCATTCTCAGAATTGACTAGAAGCAACTGGTTGGATTAGCCAGGAGAATTATTCTCTTCAGGATGCATAGTAGCTATCTAGTTGCTGTCATTATTTTCAGAATAATGAAATTGTCAACTCACTATTAAATGTAAAGCCATTATCAGGGAAATTTCCCCTTTAAAACAATTTTTATATGCCAATAGTTGTTAAGGATATAGTGCTGAAGTTTTGCTCACATCTCAGTTGTCATGCTTTTGAGTGCTAGACAATTGGATAAATATTTCAGTATGTGCTTTGTAAATAGGGAACCTTACTTTAGTAAAAATTAGTTAGTAAGTTTCCAAAGTTCTAGTTCCAAAAATTGTCCTTAATTGAGTGACTCAGACTCCCAATTTTCCAGGCTCATAATTGATTTGTCATATGGATCATTGCCTTCACTGGGCTCACAGTGTTTCTTGTGCTGTAGTTAATTAATTATTAAATAAGGTATTTCCTTATTTAACATTTCCTTGCGCCGGGTGAATATGGTAAAAGTTGTCTTAATTTATGTGCTACATAGGTTAGGTAGGTTTCAGAGTCTAATTGTGTCAAGCTTACGGATTCCCATTCCCGTATCGACTTGAAAGTAATTTAGCTAACTCAAAACAATTTAAATAATTTATTTACAATTACCAATTTACTCAAGCACCTTAATAATTTCATCAGTATAAGCCAACTTCTAAATTTAAAGTTGTGCGGTTATTCCTAATATTTTGATCCTAGTAAATTTTGACTTAGAGCAATCTTATGTTCGTTAATACTCAATTGTAACAGCTTAAGAGTTTCACCCAACTCATGTTTAGATACCCATAGGATAGTGGTAATGTTCTTAGCACTCCTTGTAATATATTAATTACACCCTGGATTATTAGGCGGCGAAAGCCTTGATTTTTTAATCATGCCAAACTCCCTTACGTTGCCTAGACAGTAATACTCTTTTATCTCGTGGACTGATCTTGCACTCCATGTCGGAGGCAGTTTAAGATACGACGTGTCACTTCTAGTAGTACCCCGAGCATACTCGTGTGTAGAGAAATGGGGAATAATGGCACCTAAGGAAATTTCATGATTGTCCATTCGATGTACTTAATCTTGCGACTGCCTCGGCCGTATTCGGGCGCCAGAATTACGACCGAGGTACCAGCATAGACTCCTCGATTCGAGGCAATTATGTAAATCGGCAGTCGCTGGCAGCCTGGCCTGTGTAGCGACTGTCTCTCCCTTGTTTTATCGTGCTTGAACAAGTAACCCAAGTCCTCTCTCCCGTACAGAAGAACCTACGAAGCGACACACAAACACCACCACCAACCCTCAATTGTGACGTTCCTCAGAACCACTTGAGAACGTTCCCTTTGATTCATTCGGAACGTTCTCAGAACCACTTGAGACGTTCCTCAAAGTCATTTCAGCCAAACGGCTAACAATCATAGCAATTCAGCCACAAGGCTCACAGGCAGAAACTCCTACGGGGACTGCCTCTTTCAAGATACCATAATTCAAACAATTATCACCGCATCTGCGGATAGTTACACCAATAATTCAAACAATTATCACCGCATCTGCGGATAGTTACACCTACAATACATTCTCGCCTGGATCCACAACGGATTCCCTCTAGCCACGACACCTGCTGGAGTGCATCACCTCACTGGACCCGGATCTTCTTCCACAAGAAGTGGATCCTCCCCACAGCTGCCGTAGTCACGGCACTCAGAGTCAACTAAATAAAGCAAGGCGAGAAGTAGATGTCGTGTATCATTGCCCTACAGAGGTAATTCGTGCAAGTTTATAAAAATTAGGTGCCAGTAGAGCACCCGAGTACCTACTCCTTCAGAGTTAAAAGGGCCAAGAAACATTCACGATTAACACGCAAAGAAATTGTATTTTTTGTGCCTAGCCATAGGCACAAGAATACTGGTGACCCTGCCCAAAGTTCATAACGTAATTAATTCTCATCGCCAAAACCAGAACTTCATACTGGTGACCAGAATTCATACCAGAGTGGTAGTTTTCTTCACTTGCACGAGTTGTCCTTTGTGGGTTTGTGAGCGCATGCCAGTGCTGTCAACTTCTGTTGATGGTTGTCTTGAAAGAGGTAGTACTTTGCTCCTTCACTCTTTAGTCGTCAAACATAGCATTTTCCTCTCTAAACCCTTCACTAATAATAAGTTATTGCTACTGCAGCCTATCCTAACAAAACTCTTCATGTATTTCCATTGCTCCTGGAGCCACCTTTTACAAAACTCTTCATGCATTGCCATTGCTACTGAAGCAAATCATAGGAGACCTTCTAGGATTATTTCCATTGCTACTGAAGCTCCTTACTAATAACCTTCGCAATTTCCATTGCTACTGCAGCACCATTGCTACTGAAGCACAAAAGTAAAATAAAACTTGTACGAAACCAAAAGCTATTGCAACGCGCGTTATCAGTAACTTTTGGTGGAACATTAGGGAGCAAGTATGTCTCCAAACGATAGCAACGACAGTCAGGCGCAGTCCGTGAAACTATCACCGTTCTCAATTCAAAGCCTGGATTCTTGGTTCTTCCAAACTGAAGAACACTTCGAAAGCCTATCCATCACTTGCGAAAAAATTAAATACTATGCGTTACTGAGGGCTCTTCCAACGACTTGCCTAGACGACCTCTCAGTGTTTTGTAACGCTAACTCAACTGAACCTTATTCCACCCTCAAAGACCATATTTTAAAACGTTACGGCAAGGATAGGGACCAAAGAATCCAAGCTTTGACGAGTAATCTCACCACCTACAATAGCCAAACACCTTTAGAGTTGCTGAAAGAAATGCGAAAATTGGCTAAAGGAGTGATGGATGACAATACCCTTAAGGCATTGTACATCCAGCGCTTGCCCGTACGTCTGCAACCATTTCTCCTTACCCAAAATTCCTCCGTGAATCTGGACGGTCTCGCAGAATTGGCCGAGAAACTTCTCGCCTGCGAGACCTGGACACCGAATAGTTCTGCCGCTACCCCAATAGTCAGTCAAACCAGTCCAAGCGAATCAGACAGATTGTTGCGCGCGTTAGTTCAGCGAGTTGGAGCACTAGAAGTTGCTACCCAGCAAGCCGAACACACGGAGAGAGTTCATGGGGTCGCACACCAAACAGCGGCGTATCAAAAAGCCGATAATTCCCCAAACATCGTTCCGTTTGACAGACAAAAGAGAAGGAATCATTCATTTCAACATCAGAGGGCTGGTAGTTCAAATACCGTTCAGGGTCCAGATTCACGAGACAATCTGGAGGAGGAATGGTGCTGGTACCATAGAAAGTACTTGCACAAGGTTCGTAAATGCGAGTCGCCAAAGTGTCCCCTATACGTACTACTTTACCCAAAAAACGGGAACAGCGCGGCGTAAATGCGAGTCAGACGTCAGCGCCAAACCAACCAAACTCTACTCGCTGCCTTTTTCTCCCTGACCCGGCTACCGGTTTTCGATTTTTGATCGATACCCGGAGCTCGGTAAGCCTAATCCCAGCAACTGACAGAGACAAACAGATTCAGGGCATTCCCAACTTACGTGCTGCAAATGGCACTCCTATACTGTGTTACGGCACAAGGACATTGATGTGCTCCCTGAATCTCAAATGTACCCTCAAGTTCGAATTCATAGTGGCTGATGTGGACACGCCCATCATTGGTGCTGATTTCCTTCAGAAGTTTGCATTGGTGGTGGATTTGAGAAACAGATGCTTGTATGATAGCGAAACCCGCGTGCAAAGACCCCTTAGTGCCGTCGATATGGTGAACGTTACGTCAAGCGTCTCTCCTAATTTAGACAGCACATGCCCCTACCAACGAGTGTTGCTGGAATTCCCTTCACTCTTCCAACCTAACGTAACTGTGCAAAATAACACGCTGACGCAACACCACATATCGACGAGCGGCCCCCCTGTTTACGCGAAAGTAAGGCGTCTGCCCCATGATCGATTGCAGGAAGTAAAAGCTGAATTCACAAAAATGGCTGCTGAAGCGACAATTCGCATCTCGAAAAGTCCCTGGGCCAGTCCCTTGTTGATTGTTCCCAAAAGTAATGGCGAGGTGCGCATTTGCGGCGATTACCGCCAATTAAATGCCGTAACTGTACCCGACAGATTCCCTATACCTCACCTCCATGATTTCACTGCAAATCTGTCAGGGGCAAAAATCTTCTCTACCGTGGACCTGAAGAGAGCTTTCCATCAGATTCCAATGGAGGAAAGCTCTATTCAAAAGACCGCTGTCTGTACGCCGTTTGGCTTGTACGAGTACCTTCGTATGCCGTATGGCTTGCGAAATGCTCCGCAAACCTTTCAGCGGCACATGACTGAAGTCCTTTCCGACCTCCCGTTTTTGTATTGTTACCTCGATGATGTGCTTGTGGCTTCGGGGACGCCTGAGGAGCATGTGCATCATCTGAGGGAGCTGTGCAAACGACTTGCGTCGCACGCTCTGCTGATTAACCCAGCAAAGTGTGTACTGGGAAAGAAGGAACTGACTTTTCTAGGTCACCACATTTCCGATAAAGGCATTAGGCCACTTCCTGACAAGGTAGAAGCTATTCGGAATTTCCCAAAACCCACTACACCGAGAGAGTTGCGCAGGTTCTTGGGATCGGTGAATTTTTACCACCGATTCCTAAGGAACTGTGCGGCGACTCTGGCACCACTCTCCTCCCTCATTAGAGCGAAAAAACGAGGGAAGTCTGTACTTATTGAGTGGAACAGAGAGGCAGAGGAGGCATTCACTAAGATAAAAGAGGAACTAGCAAATGCGACGGAGTTGGCTTACCCACACCCGAACGCAAAACTCAATCTATTAGTAGACGCGTCCGACCTTGCTGTCGGCGCGGTACTACAGCAAACCGTTAACAATGACACGTCACCATTGGCGTTCTTTAGTCGGAAACTTTCTCCCACCGAACAACGCTATAGCACGTTCGGGAGAGAGCTTCTGGCGATCTATCTCGCCATCAAACACTTCCGCTATACCCTTGAAGCACGTCAGTTTACGGTATTCACCGATCATAAACCTCTCATTAATGCCATAAGAATGCCTCCTGACCGCCACTCCCCTCGAGAAAGTCGGCACCTGAGTTACATAGCACAGTTCACTAACGATCTCAGGCACATTAAGGGGGACGAGAACACGGTCGCCGACTGCTTATCGCGTGTGCACAACGTGGTATTAAACCCGTTGGCACCCGAGTTCCGACCTTCTGTGCAAATGATTTCGTTGGCTGATATCATCACCGAACAAAAAAACGACACGGAGATCCAAACTTTGATTGAGTCTCCTAGCTCGTCTCCCTCGCGATAGCCGTGTGCTATAGGTTCCGCCGCCGTGCGGCCGGGACCCGGGTTCGAAACTCGGCGCTGGCAGTGGCGATTTTCTCTGTTGGGTATAGGAGAAAAATTCCAAGCACAATACCCCACTCTACCCAGGTGTCTGAAATGGGTACCGGTCTTGACCGGGGGAAAGCGTAATGGCGTCCTGGCGTTAGTTATAAGGCATTTGAAAATCCAATGTACAAGGCGATGTGTATCAGGCTTGATTGGAAATAAAGCATCCGTAGATGCCTTCATTATTATCATTATTATAAAGCTGTCACTCAGAGAAGGCGTTTATTGTGACGCCGACCGTCCTAACCGATACTTCTTGCCAAATAAATTGCGTCTTTCCACCATCAAACACTACCATGATCTCGCCCATCCCGGAACAGATAGACCCTTCCGCTTAATCGCAGATCGTTTTGTTTGGCCCGGGATGCGTAGGGCCATAAGAGCGTTTGTTCGCAATTGCCCAGATTGCCAAGCTAGCAAAGTCACTCGGCACAACAAAGCCGCAATTCAACCTTGTGCCTTCTCCGGAGGCAAGTTCGACGCAATGAACATTGACATTGTGGGACCCCTTCCTAACTCCCGCGGCTTCTCTTATTTACTTACAATGATAGACCGTTTCTCCCGTTGGGTCGAGGCTGTCCCCATTGCTAACATAACGGCAGAAACCGTAGCTCGAACTTTTGTAGAGACGTGGATCTCCCGCTTCGGGGTTCCTTTGAGCATCACGCATGATCGTGGTGCTCAGTTTACTTGCACCTTGTGGTTAGAGATATCCAAAATCCTAGGTAGTACCAACATTTCGACCACCGCCTTCCACCCTCAATCAAATGGACTCATCGAGAGAGTCCACCGTGACTTCAAGGCGTCCCTGCGTTGTTTACGGTGTCATGATGACTGGGTCGATCGTTTACCTGTTGTATTACTTACTCTGCGGAATTTGTTTAGGCAGGACCAAAAGTGCACGTCCTCCGAACTGCTTTACGGGAAGTCCTTAAGATTGCCCGGCGATGTTATTGATCCCGCTTACCAAATTGAAGACTCCCCCAGTCGAATCACTGATTATGCGGCACGTCTCAAACGCGCAATGCGCGAATTGCTTTACCAACCGCCTCGCCCGCCTTTGCCATCTGAAAGCCTTGACCCCTTTTTGAAGAACTGTACACATGTTTACGTTCGGGTGGACGGTGTAAAAACCCCCTTGCGACGTCCCTATGATGGCCCCTACAAGGTCCTAAAGAGGACGCCTAAGTATTTTGTAATCGAAAGGGGTACCAAGAGCGACAGTGTTAGCATCGACCGATTGAAGGCGGCTTATGTTTCCGCCCCTGACAACCTTTCCACCACCTCTCATGAGTCACAACCCAGGCTGCAAATTAGCCCCAGGTCAACACCTGTTGAGCCCACTGGTTTGCACTTGTCTGCCTTGGCTAGGACCCTTCCTCCCACTATGGAGTGCAATGAATTCGTCGTTCCCCTGAATACCGTTCAAAGAACGCTGTCGGAACCTCGTAATTCGGGTGCTCCCAATTCGGTTGATGTTTCTGGTACTGTTGTTTCCCATCACGAAGATGCCACAGATACTCTTTCGTTGTCCCAGTTGGGAATCCTAACGTCAACTTTCACAGCCCCACAGCTTAACCCTTCTATTGTCCCCGAGCGCCGTAGCAGGTTTGGCAGACTTAGTCGTCCGCCAGCCCGTTATGCGCAGACTTAGGGTGGTGAACTCTGATCTGTCAATCCTTCCCCATTTTTTTCTCTGTCAAGCTTTCTTTCGGGACCTTCCTTCGCAATTCTTTCGGGCATCTCTCAGGTAACAGCTTCACTGTTACCAGACCTTTCGGTCTCATCGGTAGGGGGAGTAGATGTAGTGGATTCTTCCAGCTCCTTACCAACCAAAAATTTACGAATTGGTAAAACTCCCATCTAAAAATCCAAGTATCCCATAATATTCATTCTCATTATTTTTGGAATAAGAAATTCACTCAACTTTATCCATAATCCATTAAAATTGTGCACTAAAAAAATACGTCTCTGTAGAAGTCAGTTAAAAATATTTAGAGACGCCCCATAGACTCACCGTGGCAACATTTGTCGTCACCTAACGCCCACTTTTTTAAAAATCACTGCTTGGTGTACATCTCGTTTTATCTCACTGGTGAGACTTCAATTGTTTTTTTTTTGTGTGTGCTGATCTGCGGGTAACTATATATATTATATGTAATATGTCAATAATATTGTATTGTGTAAATATTAAGTAGGATTGCCTCAAATTACCAATAGTGCTAAATGCTGTTGTAGGATTTCTTGCCCAGAAGTTGTGGTTCTCATAGTGCATTTTCCCTTGTGTATTGTTGTATACCCTATTTAGAGTGTTGGGCAAACAATTCATTCCTGGCCTTATAGAGTTTCTTAACATAGTTCATCCAAGAAGCAATTCCTAGAAGTATCCTCAGAATTGACTAGAAGCAACTGGTTGGATTAGCCAGGAGAATTATTCTCTTCAGGATGCATAGTAGCTATCTAGTTGCTGTCATTATTTTCAGAATAATGAAATTGTCAACTCACTATTAAATGTAAAGCCATTATCAGGGAAATTTCCCCTTTAAAACAATTTTTATTTGCCAATAGTTGTTAAGGATATAGTGCTGAAGTTTTGCTCACATCTCAGTTGTCATGCTTTTGAGTGCTAGACAATTAGATATATATATTTCAGTATGTGCTTTGTAAATAGGGAACCTTACTTTAGTAAAAATTAGTTAGTAAGTTTCCAAAGTTCTAGTTCCAAAGATTGTCCTTAATTGAGTGACTCAGACTCCCAATTTTCCAGGCTCATAATTGATTTGTCATATGGATCATTGCCTTCACTGGGCTCACAGTGTTTCTTGAGCTGTAGTTAATTAATTATTAAATAAGGTTTTTTCTTATTTAATATTTCCTTGTGCCGGGTGAATATGGTAAAAGTTGTCTTAATTTATGTGCTACATAGGTTAGGTAGGTTTCAGAGTCTAATTGTGTCAAGCTTACGGATTCCCATTCCCGTATCGACTTGAAAGTAATTTAGCTAACTCAAAACAATTTAAATAATTTATTTACAATTACCAATTTACTCAAGCACCTTAATAATTTCATCTGTATAAGCCAACTTCTAAATTTAAAGTTGTGCGGTTATTCCTAATATTTTGATCCTAGTAAATTTTGACTTAGAGCAATCTTATGTTCGTTAATACTCAATTGTAACAGCTTAAGAGTTTCACCCAACTCATGTTTAGATACCCATAGGATAGTGGTAATGTTCTTAGCACTCCTTGTAATATATTAATTACACCCTGGATTATTAGGCGGCGAAAGCCTTGATTTTTTGATCAAGCCAAACTCCCTTACGTTGCCTAGACAGTAATACTCTTTTATATCGTGGAATGATCTTGCACTCCATGTCGGAGGCAGTTTAAGATACGACGTGTCACTTCTAGTAGTACCCCGAGCATACTCGTGTGTAGAGAAATGGGGAATAATGGCACCTAAGGAAATTTCATGATTGTCCATTCGATGTACTTAATATTGCGACTGCCTCGGCCGTATTCGGGCGCCAGAATTACGACCGAGGTACCAGCATAGACTCCTCGATTCGAGGCAATTATGTAAATCGGCAGTCGCTCGCAGCCTGGCCTGTGTAGCGACTGTCTCTCCCTTGTTTTATCGTGCTTGTATAAGTAACCCAAGTCCTCTCTCCCGTACAGAAGAACCTACGAAGCGACACACAAACACCACCACCAACCCTCAATTGTGACGTTCCTCAGAACCACTTGAGAACGTTCCCTTTGATTCATTCGGAACGTTCTCAGAACCACTTGAGACGTTCCTCAAAGTCATTTCAGCCAAACGGCTAACAATCATAGCAATTCAGCCACAAGGCTCACAGGCAGAAACTCCTACGGGGACTGCCTCTTTCAAGATACCATAATTCAAACAATTATCACCGCATCTGCGGATAGTTACACCAATAATTCAAACAATTATCACCGCATCTGCGGATAGTTACACCTACAATAAATTCTCGCCTGGATCCACAACGGGTTCCCTCTAGCCACGACACTTGCTGGAGTGCGTCACCTCACTGGACCCGGATCTTCTTCCACAAGAAGGGGATCCTCCCCACAGCTGCCGTAGTCACGGCACTCAGAGTCAACTAAATAAAGCAAGGCGAGAAGTAGATGTCGTGTATCATTGCCCTACAGAGGTAATTCGTGCAAGTTTATAAAAATTAGGTGCCAGTAGAGCACCCGAGTACCTACTCCTTCAGAGTTAAAAGGGCCAAGAAACATTCACGATTAACACGCAAAGAAATTGTATTTTTTGTGCCTAGCCATAGGCACAAGAATACTGGTGACCCTGCCCAAAGTTCATAACGTAATTAATTCTCATCGCCAAAACCAGAACTTCATATATCACCTTCCAACCTCGACAACTTGCTTTTTTTTTTTAGCGTGGAATGATCATAAATGTCTGAACCCATAAATAGTGACTCATCCACACGTCACGGTTAAAATTCATATTCCGCCAGTCGCTAAAAATTAAACAGACTGTGAGCTTATCTAGAACCTCCACAAAACACACTCACTCACCCTGCCAACGTCATCGCTCGCCGGACCTCGCCTGTACGGATTTCCCATCTAAGAGAAGCTCTTCAGAAGTCAAGCTCTCCCTCAGTCCTCCCAGTCTCCTCCAATAAATATCCAAGCTGAGTCAATCCAAAGATTGTTGTCATTCCCCTCTCGTTATCGTGATCTTAAACGTTTCTCGAGATTATTTGCGTTCGGTGGTTCGGTAACCTCGTACAGTCTACCCCGACCATCAATAAACGTAAAATTCATGCAAATTGCATTTATAAAACCGTAAGTTTTCATGAATTAAAAAACAGAAGAATTTCAGGCTCATTTATTTTAATTATTTACTATTGTTCCTCTTATTGAACAGTTTGCATTTCTCAAGTTCTGACTCAATGCTCTTAATTTGTGACATTGCTATTTCATTCATGAATTCAATTATTTACGGGGTTCATTAGAATATATTTGTATTTTACAAAAAGTTAATTTATTGTACTTTTTCTTCACATCTAATCGTGCATAAACTACATGAAAACGATGTGATTCCCTTTTTCCCAAAGTTGGAATTCTCGCTATGTCTACAGTTCATCAATGAACAATGTAATGCATGCTCTAAGACAGTATTTAGAATCTCCCTAAGACAAGCTTAAAAAGCATCCTTTTTTATATAATTTCTCTATTATTTACGCTCAATATAATGAGATAAAAATCAGAAAAGGTTTTGTCATAGTAATATGAAAAGTATGAAAAAATTTCATGCCACCATGATATTCCGTCATGAATTGGGTGGGGGTGGATGGTGTTGACAATCAACAAAACAGACGACGCCTTGAGAGATACCCATGACAGTAGAGTAGTAGAGCCAGGTATGTAAATGGATGATCCGGTTGATCCCTAAGTGAAAGTTGCGTGAAGCCCATGTTGAATTCGTGTGCAAGTGGTACTATTTGTGTGCGTATGTTTTATTTAAAACATAATTTTATTATCATTGATTGGGTAAGATAACGCCAATAAATTTGAACAAGGTTTTTATGATAAATTCAAGAATTTTAGGGCCAAAATCTCTTGCAAGGTACGCAAATCTGTATAGATTAGAGTAGGAAAGAGTTTATTACGTCGAATTTTTATCATAATGGTAGATGTAGAAAAGTTTCATATACCATCTCTTTCTCTTAATCGCAAATTTATCTGCAATTTTTTTGTTATTCAGCCAATCATTCTTCATGAAAAATTTTTTTGAGTGTAACTAGGTGAAAACGATGAATTACATTTTTTGTTTAAAATAATGTATTATTGTACTTACATTACATTTTTCTGTAGTATGACATTGTAGCAGTTGTCAGTTTTTCAATTTCAGTCATCAGCAATTAAAAAATTCTAGGTAGGGTAATTCATCAAATATCGAACTGAACTGATTATCGAACAACTTTGGAAATATGCGCGTAATAAATTTAGTAAGCATCCAAACTTGCTCAGTGCCAGTGATCTTTCATCTAAAACTCCTATTTTAGTGATAAAAACTCATTTCTGTGAGCTGCAAACTGCTACCAGCGGTTGCGAACGCATTTTCTGTACGACCCTTACAAATTGGTCGAATTTTTTCACTCGAAAAATCTTACGCACCTCGGGGAAAATTGCGACGGTTTAATTGTTGTTCGGTCTCCGTCATAACTAGAGAGTAGTGTTGTCATATGATGTTCTGTTGCTGTATTTTTTCCTTTTCCGCCAAAAACTTGATAATTATTCCATGTTCGACATTCAGTTCCTTTTTCATGTCAGTATTAAATACTGAACAAAGGTGTTCGAATCAAAATTCCTTAAAAATCATGAATTTATGCCTCGAACAAGGCTTTTCGATTCTTAATTCTTTTAAATAACTGAATCGATCTATTGAACGCCTGTTTTATTTCATTAAAATATTGTATTAACGCTTGATAATAACATTGAATAGTTGAAGATGGGAATTCTGGTGAGGGGCTACCAATCAGCTGCTGGTGTTCCAAGGCCCTCAAGATCATCTATGATTTGTCTAGCTACATTTACTGATGATCAATCCCTTGCCAAGAAAATTGATGCAAGCATCAATTTTCAATCATCAATCGTAATTCATTGACGAGTGCTTTACACTCTACTCCAAAAAAGGTCACACAGGTTGATGATCACAATGATGGTTCAACAAACACTGCAAATGAAACATCGACATCATATTCAAATTTTGATAACTTTCCATTCAAACGCATCTTGAAAATAAGTAATGAGACAGTTATTTCAAACAAACAAACAAGACAAACATCGGCATCTTTGGGATGCTTTATTTCCAATCAAGCCTGATACAAATGATCTTAAGCATTGGTTTTTCAAATGTCTTATAACTAACACTATATATAGGACACCATGACGGTTCCCCCGTAAAGCCGGTACCCATTTCCGACATCTGGGTCGAGTGGGGTATTGTGCTTGAGCTTTCCCTTATACCCAACGGGGAAAATCGCAGCGCCAGCGCCGGGATACGAACCCGCGACTCCAACATACAAGTCCGATCCCTTAACCGCGAGCATTTCCTAGAAAATCCAGTGCACCAAAGAAAAAAAGAATGAAAGAAAAACGTTTATTTTCCAAGTGGCCACATGAAATACATGTCAACATATTGGGTTTTAAAAAGTTTCTTAATATAGGACGTCCTAAAACAAAAGTTCCATACGAGGAGTACTAATTGACAAACCATCAGAGGTGTACAAATAGTTAATGGACAAAATATACGAGGCGTACTAATAGACAAACCATACGTGGCATGCTAATAGTCTAACAAATGTTCCATACGAGGAGAACTAATTGACAAACCATCCTGTTCGAATCAAAATTCTTGTTCGATTCATGTTCGATATTGATGAAATTATGTTATTAAAGAATTCGATTTTTAGAACAATAAATAAATTCCAACAATCTACGTTGTCTTTAAAGCGCCATCACAGAACAAGAAAGCAACTGTTCAAGAATAATCATGCGGCCCGCAACAGTTATTCAGAGCAAAAGTTACCGATTTATGAAGGTTTTTTCTAGACACACGTGGTTTCTGTTCGATATTTGATGAATTACCCTATTCAAGTTTGCACAGAATTAATTTTAATATTTTCTTAGGCCTTATAATTTTCTATTTTGAGGTAATTAAATGATTTAGATTTTATTTCAATTATCTGTGTAAATGTTGATGCTAGTACTCAAGTTTTAAAATACCTTTATAAAATTTTGTTTATAATCAGTATAGAATTTTAGCTGTTGGGTCTCCAAATCAAATGGTGCCTTCATCTTTCTCTTTGAAACACCTGTGTTGTAGTAGGGGCAGCTCAAACTGATAATATTTAGAAGTCATTAGTTTATAATTTACTATTTGTTGCTTATTTTCAATTTTTATTTTGCATTTTTTTAGTGTTTGAAATATAGAATACTGTACTTATGTAGGTTTTAAAGAATGAATATTTAGCAGTCATTAGTTTATAATTTACCATTTGTTGCTTATTTTTAATTTTTATTTTGCATTGTTTGGTGTTTGAAGTATAGAATACTGTACTTATGCAGGTTTTAAAGAATGGCGTGGCGCTTCAAAGTGAGCAAGTACAAGAATGCTGTTGGCGTGGTCCCGAGAAAAGAAGACTGGCTCAGTGACATCAAAGTTGGCTCTCCTCAGTCATGTGGGAATCACATCAAAGCATCAGCTGCTTTTATGGCCTTCAATGTTGAAAACAGAGGTGAGTTTGATTTTTCTTGTTGCCAAAATGTTATGTTTTATAGGATGTCAATCTGAGTTTTGACTGAATGACTTGAGGTGAATCTGAGGATGCTTTCTTATGTAAAAAGCAATAAAATAAGTAATCTATTGGAACTAGAAGGTTAAATCTTTAGTAGGGCCTACTATAAAATTGGTTTTTGTGTTGCAGACTGATAAAAAAATATGATAAAGTATTATTTCAGTTCAATTGTAAAGTGCAGCTTGTATGTAAGTACAAATGGCTTAAGTCTCGCTGAGCGGCGAAGCCGCTCAGCGAGAATGAAAATATCGATTATAACTGGAATTTGATGCTGATTCCAAAAATGCAATTTGTTTTGACCGCTCTCGATTTTTTTGATTTTTTTTTTGGGAAAGGCGGCTAGCAACAACTGAGGTGGTGCCCAAAAAATGCCATGTCCGTACAGGTTGGGTGGAACCCGGCCCTATCCGGTACTCAGGTCTTCAAGGCACGGTCTGACCATGTTGGGTCGAGAATGGCAGAGTTCGGATCATGAGGTGGTGCAGGCCAAAGTATGCCAAGTCCGACCAGGTTGGGTCGAGAATGATAGAGTTCGGATCATGAGGTGGTGCAAGCCAAAGTATGCCAAGTCCGACCAGGTTGGGTTGAGAATGGCAGAGTTCGGATCATGAGGTGGTGCAGGCCAAAAAAAACATTAAAAATGTATAAAAATTTAAAATTCAAAAAAATTACCAAAAATCTATAAAATCGAGAGCGGTCAAAACAAATTGCAGATTCGGAATCAGCATCAAATTCCAGTTATAATCAATATTTTCATTTCCGTAAAACTTTGGCATAATCATTCTTGTTCCATAAAAATTTGGCCTAATCATTTATCAGTAAGGGCTTTGTAGCACCTTTGTCAAAAATTCTCTCTGTGTGCGTGCTTTACTATTGCCATTCATAATGTTTCCTAGCATGAACATATTTTTTCCATTGTTCTTGCCTGAATTGTCTCTTGCATGATAACTGGACTTTGAAATACTTTTGACTTGAAATTTATCAGTCATCAAAAAGTTGTATTATTTACAACTGATACGTGTAATTACTGCATAGTAATTACTTTCATATCATCTTTATATATATTTAAGACATTAAGTTCTTGAAGAAATATTTTCCAAAAAAAAGTTTAAAAACATTCTGTATCTAGCAAAAAAGCTGTAAAGGCTTTAATTTGACTTGAAACTAGGATTATTCAGAATCTTTTTTGTGTTTGTTTTGGAATTAGATCAAACAATAAAATTTTATGTGAATATTCATTGATAAATTCTTCGTAGCTAAAATTATACAGTGTATTGACATTTCTGATTTCAATGCCTTTTAATCAGAGTGACTTCTTCAAAATGTGAAATGATTTAGAAACAAATATATGCTCCACCCAATAAAATTGTTCCTCCAAACCTCTCTGGATTGGAATGTTCCACATTGTATGCAAGATGCTTCTATTTAGCTTATCTTCAGAGCTTAAATTCTATGTGTATAGATTTGAATAACTGAAATGGAAATATTAGAAGGCTCGAAATGCTTCATGAGAAATAAAAGATCAAATTGGTTGATTATAAGAAAGTTTTAGCCTCCCTTACCACAACAAAGATGCTCAAAGAGAGGAAAGATGAAAACTTCATAATCTGTGTTCTTACTGAAAGATTTAATTTTTCAGTCTCACATGGGTGATTTTATTTTTCAAATCTTTGTATGTGTTACACAAGTCATGCTTTGCTTTTGTGCTGATTTGAATTTAAGTCAAGTGATCCTGATGTCAGGATTTAATAGCAACTTTGTGCCTAGGTGGAGGCTCTCTGGGAGTGATGCCTCTTAGCAGCAAAGGCCGCTTTGACCCCAACCAGCCGCTGCTGCATGCACACAGTGACCTCATCACGGACTTTGACTTCTCACCATTTGATGATGGCATGTTGGCCACAGGCTCAACTGATGCCTATGTGAGTAGCGAGTGACTGTCCTGCACAATGATCTGTTTCTTATCTTGTGCTGGAAGGTCAGGCAGTGCATAACTAGGAGCAAGGTGTTCATTTCCTAGGTTGGGATGTCACACACTGTACAGGTGAGAGAAAAGTTCTTGAATGATGTGTCCTCAAATAATAAATATGAGAGGGATTAGTGGGAACGGAGTTAGTTCTGCTATGTAGCAGCAGATGTAATATGTGAGGAAAATCTGTTTCCATAGTTAAAATTGTGCCTGTAAAATGGATATATTTAAAACTTCTTGTTGTTTTGCTAAAACAGCTCTTCTGTACCTTTTTGTTCTAGTTAAAAGTTGGGGTTAACTTAAGTATGAAAGCAATACTAGAGTCAAGAATTTTATGCCCTAAAAAATCTAGTAGGAAATATGATAGAATTTTTGCTTTTATTGGGAAAATTCACCGATATATGGTCGAAAATATTTTAAAGTGTTACAAAAGGTGCAAAGTAGATGTATGGGACGATTACTTCTTGAACCGAGCTTGGCTGAAATCTTTTGACTGTAAAGTAGGTTTTTGAGCTACATTTCGTGCACTACTCATGCTCTCTATTGTTAGGCTGTGGCACCTCTAGTTCTCCATCAGTCTAGTATTGCCAGCAATCTGATCTCAATGAAACTGATGTTTACGCAGGATTCTATTTTGAATTTCATCTCATAGACGTAGACCAATTGAGCAGTTCCCTTACTTGGTTTCATTTTTACTTCTGAGTTAACATCCATAGGGTTTTAGTTCAGTACCTTTCTTCTCTCACTGTGTTGTGATTCAGTTATCAGTACAAAAATGTTTCAGTTTTTGGAGTATTTTTCTTTCATACTGGAATGCATTGTGCATTGTTAGCCAATCTCAATATTTCATTTTGTGGACTGTGAAGACTTCCAATTTATTTGTGCCTTTATTTAATATTGAAGGGATACAATTATGCACAAATTAAGCCTTGTCTTGTGGTTACAGCCTATAACCTTGAAAAATATTTTAATATTTTATTTCCTTTGTTTATTTTATTAGTTGGTACCTATATTGTGGGTAACGTTAATGTATGCTCAATTAATTCCGTGACATTTTCTTGGTTACTTGAATTTTTTCACTGTAGTTGAGACAATTTTGGGTTTCATATGTAATCTCCTTTATGTTGTCCATCGAGTCTCAATGCCAATTGGTTGTTGATGTGGATCTTGTTCAGCCTTGCTGGATATCATTACTTATACCCCTTCTAAATTGATTATGAGGTTTCTCATTTTCAACAATGGCATCTCCTTTCTGACATGGGCATTCTCTTTGCTTCATTTCATCCTTCAAGTACTGGGACAGTTTCTTCAGAACTGAATATTTTCCCTCACTTCTGCGTGATAGAAGTCTAACCTCTACTAATGGTGCACAATGGCTTGCCAGGTGCACGTGTGGCACATCCCAGAGCAGGGTCTGGATAGCAACATCAGCACGCCAGAATACTCGCTGCCGCAGTTTGACAAGCGCGTCGAGAACGTGCTCTTCCACCCTACCACGGAGTTTGTCCTCTCTGTTGCCTACTATGACACCATCAAGGTGTATGACATCTTGCATCAGAAGGAGATTGCTTGTGAGTCTGGCGTCTTGACAACAGGGATCTTCTTTTGCTAGTTGTCTCTGCCTCTCTCTTGGTTCCTAAGTGGAAGCATGTTCATTTACAGCACACATGTTATTGAACAGGCATTAAACGTTTATTATAATTATAACTTATATTATTAAATATCAAAATGTACATAACTGCATTTTTAATACAGTATAAGATAAATGTTCATGCACAATGTCATCATGACCAGTGCAGAATATATATTTTTCAATTTTGATCAACCTCTAGAGAATTCTTGTGTGCACTTATTTTCGTATGTTGGTGATAGTCCTTCACTTCTGTAGGCTGCATAGTTTTTGTAGGCTGCAGTGAATGCATTGCCATGGTGCTCTTAATAAATGACGTAGAATATTTCAGAATTTCAGTCTAAATTTTGGCTGCTAGTCTCCTGTGGAACAATGAATTGAGACGAGTTCCTTTATGAGCTCCCTAAACTTGAAATGTGTGCATAATGTGAACAGCAAAATTTGTGTGGGCATCAGCAATTTTTATATTGAATTTTATGTCACTGGACCCCTTGTTGTTAGACCTTTTGAGTGTACCCACAAGTGTTTTGCTATTGAGTAATCCCAAGCAGCATTGAACTGCGTGACTGTAAGCCCATAATACATGGCCCATAATATTGTGTGCAAGCCAGATAGGTGCTTGCATCAAAACACTATCTTGTGTGCTGTGCGCAGGCTACAGAAGTACTTGTAGAGTAACCTAGGAAATGCTTGCCTAGAATGCTCTGTACAGGCTTGTAGAGTAACCTGTTGTATACTTGACTGGGGGCTTTGTTCAGGCTGTGGAAGTACTTGTAGAGTAACTTGATATATACTTAACTGTGGGGCTCTGTACAGGCTGCAGAGGTGCATCGGACCAGTTGCAGAGCATAAGCTGGCGAGGAGATGGTTCATCATTAGCCAGCTGCGGCAAGGATCGTCTGGTGAGAGTGCACGATCCCCGCAGCCCTGAGGGTGCCGCCCTGCAGTGCTCTGGCCACCAGAGCACGAAGGACTCGCGCCTCGTATGGGCTGGGGACTCCAGCCACATCCTCACCACCGGCTACAGCAGCAACCGTGTCAGGGAGATGTGCCTCAGGGACATACGTTCCTTTGACAAGCCGGTCAAGACGCAGCAGTTTGATTCTTCCACTGGGTACGTCGCTTAATTTGTTATCTATTTAGTGGTTTGTGCCAGAGCTGCATTTCTCTTTGCCAGTACGTTTGTTTGTCATGCCTACATACATTGAGTTTGGCATTTGTTTGATGGAATCCGTGTTTGGTTGTTCATAGTGCTGACTTGATCTCAAGAATTGATTAGTTCGTGATATGACCGACTACTAGATCAAATTAAAGTCGACTTACTTCATGCAAAAGGAAACAGGAAAAAAAATGCCTGAAAAAATTGATGCTGAAATTCTGCATATAATATCAGCGTGAGGCATGCTGTGCTATCCTGCAAATATGTTTGAAGATGTACTCTTCCAATACCATTCTGGAAATAGACTTTCGTTAGAGATTACGGGTATAAGTGGAATCATTATTTAGGTTTTAGGACACAGATTAAATGATGGAAGGAAGATGTAGGGGACAACTTTTGGTTTAGAGTAAAAGACATGTTTAAGCATCTAATTTTTTTCGGTCCCACCTCAGGGGGATACAACTATTGTATCTATGGGAATTGGCACTCTCAGGGGGACATTGTGAGGGCACGAGCTGAAGGTTAGGTAGGAATCCTTTTTTTATAAATAGAATAGGTTTTTGTTTTGTTATGGACCATATTTTTTTGGTTCGCTGCTGTCCTGTTTTTTCAGCACCTACTACTTTCTTCTTTAACTTTGATCATGTTTCATGAACTTCTTTCTCATCTTACTGTTTTTATGCCATTTCTGCATAGATTCCGCGTTTCCTTAACTCCATACTTTATGATGCCTTCTTCCTTCCTCTCTATGGATCTCATTTGTTGAGGATAGGGAGACTTAAACTGACTAATAATCTAATCTTTTTTTGATCCAAATAACTTACGTTTAAATACTCTGGAAATGTTCTTGAATGCAGTTTACATTTCATATTTTCCATTTGTATACCTGAAATCACACGAGGCCTCAATTAGAAAAAATTTCTATTTTGTTTGCATGTGTCTTCTATTACACAAATACATACATACAAGCTGGGGCATAGTAAAGGCCAATTTTGGATGAACAGCAACAAAATATTCCACTAATTTTTCAAAATTTTACATTACCTCTTCCACCCACACAAAAAACTCCAAAAGTCTGCTGTGAATAGAACTAAGTTTTAAAAATAACTCGGACGTGGACATTCTTCAAAGGTGAGCATTGTTCCTAACATTCTGCAGCCTTGTCCCTAGGATCTGAGCGAAATCTTTTCCCCTGTATTATTTCAGCTCTTCAACTGCTGGTAGAAAGTTAGCTTGATACACTATGCTCTTATAGTATCCTCACAAAAAGCACTCATTGCCTCATTCTCAACCTTCGCCTCTGGTGATCAATGACGAGTAGTTAGTTCACGATTTCAACGTGTTAATTTCGCCATGAAATATCACGAGACTACAAAATATTCCATTTATGTTGAACGCTCACATTTGTTTAGACTTGAAATGTTCATTTCAGCATCCTGATGCCCCTCTACGATTCTGACACTCGGATGCTTTTCCTGGCTGGCAAGGCTGACGTCAGCATCATGTATTGGGAGGTGACGGAGAAGGAGCCTTTCTTAATGGAGGGGCTCAAGCACACAGGTGAGTGTTGGGTAGTATGGTGGTGCTGAGGGTCACTTGCTGCTGTTTAAATGTCTAATGCTGTAGGATTATCCCAATAAACGCCACCGTTATTTCTGATAGGTATTAGAAATAATTTATGTTGTCTTTATTCTCTGTTTTGTTGCTAATTAGTTGCTGCCTGAGATTGCCGACTGCCTATTGCGTGTTGTGAGCGGCAATTAAATGTTGAGAAAAATTGTGCTATTTTGTTAATGAAGATAAATTTTCTCCTTATAGAGTTAAATCTTCAGAGGTTCTGAAGATCATGGCACTGTAATAGCTGTTCAAATATTGTGCTCAGGAATGTTTTCTTTGGAATATTGTTACTCCTATCTGTGTTTCAGTTAGTGTTTTGTATATCTTCAGTTTTTTTAGAACTATGGTACTGGCATGTAATGTAGATAGTACATTCTATTGATGCAATTCCCTCTAATTCTTCAATTGAAAAAACGAACTTTACATTTAGATTGAAAAATTTTGCCATGCGGGCCCACACGTAAGCTGGTCAAGTGAGAGGGATAACGCGGTGTGAGCTGAGTCTGGCTTGCTTGTTTAGTGTCAGAGTGGGATCAAAACATCAACTCAAATAACCCATAAAAAGCACTAAACAAAAATTAAAAAACAGCCTTGTTGAATTGATCTTTTCAAAATTTTCATTGAAGGGTTTTTCAATTTGTATTTTTTTAATATGAGCCCTACCTGGTGTCAGTGCGTCAGCTGACTGTGAGCCCTACTGACCAATTACGCTGTTACAGGGAACGTACAGACGAAGGGTGCGTGTCTGGTGCCCAAGCGCGGCGTGGACGTGATGAGCGGTGAGGTGAATCGCGTGCTGCAGCTCACCTCCTCCGCCGTCATCCCCATCACCTACCAGGTGCCCAGGAAGGTACGGCCTGAACATCGCCTGCATGGTTTGTAGCTCTAGGATGTTACTTGATGCGTTGACTAAGATTGGTTAAACTCAAGTTCGATTTTCAACTCAAATTTGAAGTCAAAAGTTGTTACAAATTTTATATATACCTAGCATTAACTGGGTCTATTGAATATCATGTATCTTAAATAAATGTTGAAAAGTTTCATTTGAGCCATCGATGAGTTGTTTCGCAAGCAATGTGTTAATTTTTAGATAGTAGCAGCTACATCTGTTTAAATTTTCTGCTGAGATGAATAAGTTACAAGTTGCTTGTGACCAATAAATTTGAGTTTTTGCATCTTAAAATGCTTTCATTTTTGAGAGAAACTTGGGTGATTCAAAGTCAGAATAAATAATGATGCCTAATTGAGTAACGTCGTGGCTTTTTGAGCCGAGCTGCACTCTCACCGCTTTGACATGCCTCGCTGTGTGCAGACGTACCGGGAGTTCCACAAAGACCTGTTCCCTAACACGCGCAGCTCATGCAGTGCACAGACGGTGCAGCAGTGGGTGGAGGGCGGCAACGCGGCGCTCTCGCCCCTCTCCCTTGACCCTGGCAAGCGCTCCGCCCCCACACTCCAGGTGACTTCACTGAGACTAGTTGTATTTTGGCTGGTATACGAGGGGTAGTCATAAAGTTCTCAGACAAATGCCATAATTTCTTTATTTAACAACTCATTACTTTTATTTTTCTACATAAGCTCCATTGTTGTCGATACACTTTGGTAACCTATGTTTCCACCTGTAAGGGCCTTCCTGATAGAATTGGGGGAAGGGGGGGGGGGGGGGGGCTTGTCCACTAGGTTCTGTACAAGAGAGATGTTTTCTTCATTTGTTGCTGTTGTGGGTCTTCCTCCTCGTGGGTCGTCATCAAGTTGGACTCTTCCCTCTTTAAAGCGTTTAATCCAATCATAAACGACTGCTCTAAATGGTGCAGTCTCTATAAACCTGCTGTAAAGCTTTGATGATCTTAACAGGTTTCCAATTTAGTTAAGTTAAGAATTTGATGTTAGCTCTGATCTCAAAATTTGCCATTTGAAGGGTTGAAAATTACTATTTTGAGATGCAACCTCTCTCGATGCTGACCTGACATAGACTGATGAGACAGCTGCAAGTTATCAAGAAAGCTCTAAGGACAGGTTTCAACTTGTAAAAACTTGTAAATCTCTGTTCAGTTCAAAATTATGACATTTGTCCGAGAACTATTTGACTAACCCTCGTATTCCTTTGCCTCACTAAAGAATAAGCTACTAGTGATGTATATGTTCTCAAAACGCTTGTAACCTTCGTACTACTAACGATGGCTATTATTGAAGACGGTAGTTCAGGGCAAATTAAGCATATGTACTTTGGCTCTAGCTTGTCCTACAGAAGAACTCAAGGCACAGTGGGCGTCTACCAACTGGCTAGTCTATCAACTTGTGTCTTGAAGGATAGTGAAGGTTGTTGTTGTTTGGGTACCCCTCAGGGGGATACAATTAATGTATCTATGGGAATTGGCGCTCCCAGGGGGATAATGTGTGGGCCCGAGCTAAAGGTTAGGTAGGCTTTCTTTTTTGTTAAAATAGAATAGGATTTTGTTTTGTTACGGACCATCTTTTTTCGGTTCACTGCTGTCCTGTTTTTTCAGCACCTACTACTTTCTTCTTCAACTTTGACCTTGTTTCATGAACTTCTTTCTCATCTTACTGTTTCTATGCCTTTTCTGCATAGATTCCACGTTCCCTTAACTCCATACTAAATGGTGCCTTCTTCCTTCCTCTCTTTGGATCTCATTTGTTGAGGATAGGGAGGCTTAAACTAACTAATAATCTATAATCTGTTGTTTGGGTACTGTGAGAATCTGTGTTCTATTTTTAAGCTGTGAGTCAATCTGATTGAGAATGTCTTTTTAAAAAATATGGATTGCAAATTGTTAAGTAGTAGAGAGTGTACTAGAGCTGTTGAGTTTGTTTGTGCTTTTTTGTCATAGATGTACGCGTGTGAACTTTTTTACTGCAGAAGAATAAGACATATGAGCCTAGTAACTTTTGGTCTGTTACTCATGTGTGGAATATCCTATACTTGTTTTTGATTAGTTGTCTGGATATTTTTGTTCTGAGCATTGTTAAGCAGATTTAATTTTTAAATTTTTTAGATGAGACGAGCTTTATTTTCAAAGCTCTGTTTCATGCTTAGTGCGCCTTAATGCTAAGGGCAAAATCACACTTTACTCATAAAAAATTATTAGTTTAGGACACTAACTACCATCCGCGAATAAACTTAGCATAGCTATGTACGCCTAATGAGGCATGAGAGAAGCACTGACTTCACCATTGCATGTGTTAGGTGCACCGGGGCCGGCTAAGCGAGCGCTCTGAAGAGGTGCAGCTGAGCAACGGCAGCGTGGAGCAGGAGTTGCAGCACCACAGCAACGGGGATGCTGCTCAGACACCTGCTGCTGTGCCCGTGCCCGCCCCGCGCTCTAAGCCCACTGAGCCCTGCAAACTGCCTGCTAAGCCCACTGTTGCTGTCAAGGTTTGTGCCAGCAGTCTTTACTGAGCCAAGTTCTACACAGCGGTTTCTGTTGCATCGTTGAACAAGGTAAAAGGTCTGTGCCAGCAGTCGCGAGTGCTGGAATGACTGAGCTAAGTTCAACACAAAGCAGTTGAATCGTTGAACAAGTCAACAGCGTTTGAGTGAGTATTTAGTAGTTTTCTTCCTGAATACTTGTTCTAAAGTGTTTCCTGTCAAACTCCGGGAATTCTTGTGTGAAGAAATGCTCACTCACACGATGTGCACCTGGAATACATAAACGGCGGAAGTGCATATGTGTGAATAAGAACTGGTGCACTATGTGGTAAGAGTAAGCTGTGCAGCAAAGTTGCTCCTCTCACTAAATGCAAGCTTGAGGATCTGCTTTTCAAGGTCTTCATGCTGCAATGCCTCTGACGGTGAGTTTGAGATAAATCAAAGAATGTTGCACCCTTACAAATGATGGGAAGAAAATGAGTTGATGTTCCTGTGTGGCGTTGCAGGTGGTTTTCCCTCAATATGTTCTGAAGATTTTTATGACCATATGCTTTTTGTGGGGATTGACTTTATTTCGTATTTGCTGTTTCTATGCGCAGGGTGTCTTTTGTGGGATCACATCATGTGCATGTATTTCCTATTTTCTACCTTTCATACAAAATGGGCTCTTTACTTCTTTTGCATTTTATGTGGCTGGAAAGTCTTACACTGTGACCGAGGCATTTCTTATGTTGACCACCTTACTTAAAACACCAGCCTAAGAAGTAGTCTGGCTGCAGCGGCAGCAAAGTTTGGGCTGAGAGTCGGTCAGTCAGGAGTCTTAGAGAGAGCGAGGCAGGGTGCAGACCTGTTTTCTTGTGTGCCGCGCAGGCTAATGCGTGGATTATTGCCCCTATATGCTCTACTCGCACGCCGTGTTTTCTGAGCAACACGTGCAGTTGTCAGGTTTTGACAGTGTTGTCAGCACTTGCGCCTGCGGGCTGCCTCGTTAGCTGTACTTGTGCTGTAAGCTCGTGTGTTTAAGCTACCTGAGTCGAGGACTTGTCTAGTCTCACTTCGTCAACTATTTACAGTGTTTATTTTGCCTGTTTTTCACCTTATAAATCTTTTAACTGTTTGGCAATAAACATGAACTTTTAATCGCAAAGTGAAATTCCTACGGTTAATTTAACCACGTTTTTAATAATAAATTATTATCAACTACTGGAACTGTTATTAATATTGGCCTTACTTCAAATGCACGGAAAAGCAATAAATCCCGTGGAAAAGGAAAGAAAAGAATAAAGACTTGGAAACAATTTATTGAACAACATCGCAGTCCATTGTGTATCGTCTGTCGGCAAATTATAGTGGCTAGGAATCCTGAAGTCGTAGTTTATCGGCCACAGACTTGGTGTCAGAAGTATGGGATTGTCGAGCTAATTGGACTGTGATTCTTTGTTCCTGTGTTTCTCCTAATCTCCCAAGTGCAGTGAAGTGATCTATGACAAAAAAAATTTAGTGTTCGTAAATCGCGTTTCAAGTCAGTGAACTATTAATTTGAGAACGAAAGTGAACATTTTTCAACTGAACTTTAAGGTTTCAAGATGCCTAGTTCAGGAGCAGCTGGTTCTTCAGCGTCGGACCGCAGTGGAAGTGGCGGTGAGCGTAATTCATCGGATATGGGATTTGTGATGGGTCGTTTAGTGGATGCAATTTCTAATATGAATAGGCGTGTTCAGCCGCCTCCTCCACCTTTCGATCCTTGTTCTCAATCGTGTGACATCAGGGAATTTTTCAGGATTTTCGAAGTGTATGCGTTGCATACGTACGGTCCTGAGGAGACTAACAGTGATGCGTGGCTCATTTCCTTGCGTGCGTTACTGATGGGTAGTGCGCAGTCTGCGTTGAGTGCCATGGGTGCAAGCCGGTTAGGTTATCAGAATGTGAAGAAGAACTTGATCTCTTTGTTCACGCCTCGAGATGTTTTCGACACCGCAAGAATTTCAGCATTCATGTCGTCACAACGAGTCCCAGGAGAGTCGTTTCTCATCTACGCCATGAGACTAACAGGTCTTGCAGCATCAGCGTTCGGATCCATTCCTGAAAGAGACAAGATGATCATGAGTAAGTTATTAGAATCGTTACCGATAGATATTAAAGCTCAAGTTAGTATGCAAATGTCAAACCGTGAAAATCCTTCCCTTGATACTATGGTGCAAATAATTTCTGCTTTGGAACCATTTTCTGTGAAATCTATGCCTGTGCAAGCAATTGCTCTTCAACCTAGTTCTGACGAGTTAGAAGTTTCCGCGTTGAGTAAAAATTCAGTTAGATATCCTAACTTGAGAGAATTTGTTACTGTGCCTCAAACTAAAAAGTGTTTTTCTTGTAATGACCCAGGGCATTTTGCGAGAAATTGTCCAAAGAGAAGGCAGTCTTACTCAGATCGTGTTCCCAGAACTAGAGACGATGAAATAACGTGTCAATTCTGTAACGGTAAGGGGCATGTGCTGGCTCAGTGTAGACAGTTTAAGCGGGAATTTAGTGCTTGTAATTGGTGTGGCGAGACGGATCATAAGTCTTTTAGCTGTAAAAGTAAGCCAATGTTAAACGAAAGTTCGGCAGTAGCGAGTCAGGAACCAATTGTGAACAGCTCTGACCCGGCAAATGTAAATCTTTTGATGAAAACTAAACCTTCCGCTGAAAGTAGTTGCTATTATTTGGCAGTAAAAATTAATGGGACTGTTTTCGACGCGCTGATTGATAATGTGGCATCTGTATCTGTCATTTCCGAAGATTGTGTTCGAAAGTTGAGAATTAGCTCCCCAGTAAATTGTCCAGTAAAAAGTAAATTACAGGGATTTGGCTTATCCACGATCAATGTGATAGGAGAAATGAAAGTAAGAATAGAGATTGAAGAGCTCTTCTCTGATCACACCCTTTTAGTTGTACCATCTAATGTGACAAACCAGAAATTAATTTTAGGGTTAGATTATCTAGAGCGGCATTTCATGATTGTTGATACTGTGCGACGGGAATTGTGCTATTCTCCTCCCAATGAGCCTTCTTACCCAGTAAAATTGAAAACTAAGCCGGGTCTGCAAATGCAATGTGTTGTATCGAACTTGAACAAAATTGTCATTCCAGCTAACCACAGACAACTAGTGAAAGTGAAAGTGTCAGACGTAACTATTCCGGATGATACGTGTGGTTACTTGCAGCCAGTCAACGTAGTGTCGGAAGAAAATTTAGACATTCAAATGGCTTATTCGCTAGGATATGTTCGAAATGGCCATGTGATAGTGGAAATGATGAACTTAAACCCGTGCCGTGCAGTAGTAAAACCGAAGACGAAAGTCGGTATTTTTGTGGTAAGTGATAATGATGATGAAATTAACAGTGTGAGTAGTGTTGTTGGTGAACGCACAGACGTGGGTGAAATGTTCGATTTTTCAGCAACTGATTTGACAAATGCACAGATAACGGAAGTTAAAGCTATGTTAAATAAGAACAGCAAAGCCATTTCTAAGCATGAGTACGATCTAGGATGCACCTCTACAACTAAACATGTCATTGATGTACAGGGCCATGATCCTGATAAGCAACGCTATAGGAGATTTCAAGGTCCGTTAAGACACGAAGTCGAGCTAGAGTTACAAAAATTAGAAAAGCGTGGAATAATCGAAAAGTCATCTTCTCCCTGGTCTTCCCCTTTGGTGCCAATCCGAAAGCGCGACGGTACTTTACGACTGTGCGTAGATTACAGACGCTTGAATGCGGTCACAAAGCCCGATTCTTTCCCATTACCCAATTTAATTGATGCTTTATCAAATTTGCAAGGGTCACAATATTTCAGTACGTTTGATCTCATGAAAGGTTTCCATCAAATCGAAGTAGATGAACAAAGTAGGGAGTATACTGCGTTCTCAACGGGTGATTCACATTGGCAGTGGACTAGAATGCCTATGGGAACTATAAATTCGCCAGCTTCTTTTATGAGACTGATGTCGCTCGTGTTAGCGGGAATTCCGTGGAGCATAGCGATCACGTATATCGACGACATTATTGTAACAGGTCGAAATTTCAGTGAACATGTGAAAAACTGTGATTTAGTGTTGTCCAGATTTGCGCAGCATGGATTGAAGATCAAACCCGAGAAGTGCGAGCTTTTCCGACGTGAGGTGACGTATTTGGGTCATAAAGTCAGTCGTGATGGAATTCTACCCGACGGAGCAAATGTCGAGGCGATCTTGAAGTATCCTCAGCCTAAGACGCAACGGCAAGTGCGCAGATTTATCGGTATGTGCAACTTTTTCCGTAGACACATCCCTAATGCCAGCACGATCATGAAACCATTGAATGAACTACTTTCCCAAAATAAGTTAGTTTGGACGGAAGAATGCTCTCAGTCTTTTTACAAATTAAAAGAAATTCTAGCAAATCCACCTCTTTTAAGCTACCCTGATTTCTCAGAGAATGCTGCTCCGTTAATAATTACTGTGGACGCCAGTGGAGTAGGAGCGGGTGCCGTACTCACGCAAGAGCAAAGTTCCCAAGAGAAAGTGATAGCTTATGCTAGCACAACTTTTAACAAAGTTGAATCTTATTACAGCGCGACAGAACGAGAATTAACTGGATTACGATGGGCAGTACGAACATTTAGACCTTTTATCTACGGCAAAAAGTACATTATCAGAACTGATCACAGAGCATTAATTTATTTGAACAATATGAAAAGTGTAGACGCCAGGTTAATGAGAACTTACGAAGAACTGCATTGTGGACACTACGAGATTCAATTTGTAGCAGGAAAAGACAATGTTGTTGCAGATGCTTTGTCTCGAGTTGTGGAATTTCCTATTAGCAGTGAGGATGTGGACAAGAACTATTGCGTCTCTTTGCATGGGCACAAGGTAAAATTAGTTCCTGGTGGCCCAGATTCACTTTTTCAAGCGCTTTCGCTAGGATTGTGTGACAGTTTAGATGAACATGTTACTATTCGCGAAGAGACTGTGGACTTAGTTTTAAAGAACCCTCGTGCATTAGGACTTTCTTGTGACAAGAGTACGATTAGGAAGCTGAAAATTACGCGACAAAGTGGTGTTCTACCAGAGTGGTTTTTGTTGGATGCATTCGTGAAAAGATTTAAAGTGAATGTCAGTGTTCATGAAGACGGCATCGGTGTTGTTAAATTTGAAAGTTCTCCCAGTGATCCTACCATTCATTTACAAAGTTTACGTGGTGTGCACTTCAATTTACTTCTACCAGACGGAGAGACTATCAATGAAATATTAATTCAGCATATAGATACTATTATCAAATCTAATGATAACTTACCTGTGCATGAAGTTCAGCCTTCCCAGGTGCTGTACCAGCTTGAGGACGATGGGACAGCAGAGGCTGCAGTGACGCAGTCTGCGCGAATTTCTTGCAAAAGGAAACCTCAGGATTCTGCAAATTCTAAACAAGCTCCTGTTTCGACAAATAAAAAGGAGGTAATTATTGATAAAACATCTCTGCACATTTCTACAGAAGAACTTCAAAAACTACAAGAAGCGGATCCTCTCATTTCGTTGCTCATAAAATTAATAAAGCAACAAACTTCAGAACCTGAAATTAAGAAGGCATTATTAAAATTTAAAAACGGACGAACTTTTCTCAAATACTTCGACACGTTGGTGGTGAATGAAGATGTGCTGTATGGAGGTCTTCATCGCGTGCCGGTGATCCCTGCTCGAAATCTTCCCAGCATGGTTAGAGAGTTCCATAAAAAATCAGGACACATTGGTCGCGATAAAACGGTAGCGGCAATGTTACGACATTTCTTCAGTCCGAGACTCCCACCAATCGTTGCTTACGTTGTCAGAGAGTGCAACATCTTTCAAAGGTTCAAGGGCAAGACAAAAGGTGGAGCGCCTCAATATCGACGTATGCCGAAAGCCCCGTATGAAGAATACGCTGTGGATCTCTTGGAACTTCCTCCAGGGCGAGGCAATGCGAAATATTTGTTGGTTGGCATCGATCTCTACACGAAGTTTGCCAATGCAGTCGTGATTAGAAACAAGAAGTCGGCGACAGTTGCCGGAGCTTTGGAAAACTCCGTTTTTAGCACCCTGGTGAAGCTTCCGGAGACGGTAATCTCAGACAACGGTCCCGAGTTCCGAGGGCGACCCTTCATTTCGATGTTGAGAAGGCACGGAGTTAAACACTTTAGAACAGTGCCGTATTCTCCGCAGTGCAACGGTGCTGTAGAAAGGCTTAACGCAACGCTTAAGAATTTGCTAGCTACAGCGTGTGAAGAGAACAAGACGCCATGGACAGATCAACTTACAAGAGTTTTAATTATATATAATAATACGCTTCATTCCGAGACTGGTCATGCTCCAGCTGATTTTTTCAACGAGATCGCAAATAAACTACCTATTCCTTTGTCGCAGCCTTATTGGCGTTTTCCTCATAAGAATTTTAAACCATACGATATCGGTCAAAAAGTTGCGAAGAAACGACCTCATTTACCTTCAAGTAATAAATTCTCACCAAAGTTTGACGGTCCGTTCATAGTCGAAAAGGTTGACAAAAATGGCATTACTTATAAAATAAAGAAGCTCGATGGTTTTAATTCACAAACGGCTCATTTTAATCAACTTAAACCTTGGTACGGCGAAGAAGACGACGGCACAGTTTTTGGTGCAGACACTCGACATGAGCAGCAGATACGAGACAGACGCAGCAGACGACAGTTCCAGAAGACGAGCGAGATGGTGGCACAAACCCCGGTTTTACCGGATGAGCGAAGCTCATTCCCAGACTTCACGATGATAGGCGGTGTGGGCTTGTCTCTGTCGAAGTTGGCTGACAAGATTTGTGAAGCAACAGAGGAGCAGCAACGAGCAACTCAGGTTGTCGCAGCTTCACCAACAGACGACGAAGTGAGTCAGACGGACGAGCAACCGAGTTTGGAGTGGGAGAACTTGAGTGATGAAACTAGCGAAGTTCCAGCCATGGATGTTTCAAGACTCGATGGCGAGACAGTAGCTCCAGATCCAGCCCAGTTGAAGCCTCGACGTGACTCTGAGAAAAATAGTCAGTGCTCATCGCAGCATTGGACGAGATTTTCGGCAAGAAAAGCAGCGGAAGCGTTAGTCGGAGCACTTGCTTTGAACAGCGCGAGGCAAGAATTTCCTTGTTTCGGTGCCGACTCTGCGTTCAAGTTCGATATGAAGAAGACGTATCGTGGGTCGACAGGCGACTTTCAGCTTCCAGAAGATATCCGTGACTTCGAGCGAGTTTCTATCTCGGATGGGCCGGACCTTTCCGACCATATTCGTTGCGAGATGAATTCAGAGTCTTTTCGATTCGATTCAGATAGCGATTGTTGAATAGTTTCTAAATTTTAACTCGTTGATTGAATAAATTATCCTTCCTGTGTGTAATAAAGCATAATAAAAATAGTATTAGCATAATAATAAAATTTTGCATAATGAGACTGTTTTAGATCAAAGTATATTTTGTTACCTATCTATACTAATGTCTTGTGTTTTAAATATGTTACGTTGTAAGGTTACATACCTCCCGCCTTAAATTTGTTGTTAGATGGCGTTGGGGGGTGTGACCGAGGCATTTCTTATGTTGACCACCTTACTTAAAACACCAGCCTAAGAAGTAGTCTGGCTGCAGCGGCAGCAAAGTTTGGGCTGAGAGTCGGTCAGTCAGGAGTCTTAGAGAGAGCGAGGCAGGGTGCAGACCTGTTTTCTTGTGTGCCGCGCAGGCTAATGCGTGGATTATTGCCCCTATATGCTCTACTCGCACGCCGTGTTTTCTGAGCAACACGTGCAGTTGTCAGGTTTTGACAGTGTTGTCAGCACTTGCGCCTGCGGGCTGCCTCGTTAGCTGTACTTGTGCTGTAAGCTCGTGTGTTTAAGCTACCTGAGTCGAGGACTTGTCTAGTCTCACTTCGTCAACTATTTACAGTGTTTATTTTGCCTGTTTTTCACCTTATAAATCTTTTAACTGTTTGGCAATAAACATGAACTTTTAATCGCAAAGTGAAATTCCTACGGTTAATTTAACCACGTTTTTAATAATAAATTATTATCAACTACTGGAACTGTTATTAATATTGGCCTTACTTCAAATGCACGGAAAAGCAATAAATCCCGTGGAAAAGGAAAGAAAAGAATAAAGACTTGGAAACAATTTATTGAACAACATCGCAGTCCATTGTGTATCGTCTGTCGGCAAATTATAGTGGCTAGGAATCCTGAAGTCGTAGTTTATCGGCCACAACACTAATTAATATTAGCAAACTGGAAAATTTTGCTGAGCGTCAACACAACTTGAAGAAAGACATTGTTCAACTCCCCTGTGAAATACCCCACGTCTAGCCTGATTTAATGCTTTCATTCATCATCACCATCGATTAATTTCATGCTTTTTAACCCCATTAACAATTGCAGCTTTTGCGAATTGATGATACTAAATGCTTGGTGCAGGATTGACTCATTCTGTTAGTTTTCATATGCCATCTTTAAATAGCTACTAAACTTTACAGCTTGTGCTTACGCTGTCATCTTGAGGACTTTCCTTGGTTGATATTCCCGCTTGTCTCGGTTGCACTTGGTGTGTCCTGGGATGCTAACATTGCCGCCCGATGCAGCCGAGCATGGCGGTGCCGAAGCCGGCCCAGCGATCGAGTGTGAGCAGCCACAACAACAAACAGCAGCAGCGCTGCAGCGGTGGCCACGTCACCAACGGTGACACGAACGGCTCGCTCTGCACATCTTCCTCCTCACTTGCAGAACTCAGGAAGACTTTTGAGGCAGCCTCCGAGGTAACCACTCGTGTCGCCGGGCTCCTCTCCTCATCCTACTTGCTGCTGTGGATTGCTAGGTTCCTTTGGGAAAAATCATCAGATACTTCTTTTGGACTTTTTACCTTGTGGATGGTTTGGGAAAATATCTTTGACGTTGTATATATGACCAAAGGGTGCAAAATGGAATAATATACTTTGATGATGAGCGACTGGGAAAAATGAAATTGGATATAAGAGTAACTTCCATATTGATAGTTTGACCATTATCAAGCTATTAAAATCAACAGCTTTTGAAACTTCAATTGAAATGAACCTGCCATTTACCACACTCCAACATGCCATGTGAACATCCATGTACTTGGATGTTCATCCATTTTTGAGATGGATTTCACTTGCCGTAGGCAAATTTCACGGTGAATACAGAGCAATGGAACGTGGTGCACAACACACTTCTTATATGATGACTCAATGCAATGATTGATTGCAAGCAAATGCTGCTACGTATTTGATGTATAGCTAAAGCATTCTCTTATGCGAACTCGTTTGATGCGATCAATGTTGTTCGATTCTAGAGGGAAATACGGCGACCCATACATTTTATACGTGGAACTGCACAGTTTAATTATAGTTTTAGATGCTAAACCTTGATGGGCGCTTAGTAATGTCCTCTTTCCATAGTTTCCTTTCGACTAAGATTATAGGATGAATAATTACCGAATGTTTGTAGTTATTGTATGATTACAGTTACTGTACGATTTAGTTTAGTGTATGATTATGCTACTGTGAGATACGCGTGATATTCGTGATGCTTTCATCTTCAATGATTGCTTTTTGAATTATTACTTTGTGCTTCAGCTTCAAGTGCTTATTAATGTGGTACAATTCACTCGCTCCCAGGAGGAAAATGTGTGTGGGCCCGAGCTGAGAGTTAGGTAGGCCTTCTTTTTGTTGAAATAAAATGTTTTTTGCAATGTTGAGTACCAACTTTTTTCCGGTTCACTGCTGTCCTGTTTTCAGCACCTGCTACTTTCTTCATCAACTTTGATCTTGTTTCATAAACTTTTACCTCGATTTACTGTTTCTATGCCCCTTCTGCATAGTTTTTGCGTCCCCTTAATTCTATGCTTAATGGTGCCTTCCTTCTTCCTCTCTTTGGGTTGCATTTGTTACTGATAGGGAGGCTTAAACTAACTAATATTCTAATCTGTATAATTCATTAACCTTATTACCTTGCGCTTCAGCTTTTCATGTTGTTTACTGAGTACACTTCACCAATCGTACATATGAAGCTTTGTGTAAAACTTCATTGTATCATCCATTCTTATTTTCGTATGGGCGTTAATCTACACTACTGATTCAATAATGGGTTGATTTGTGTTTATGTGGAAACTTAGATATTAATTATGAAATGGGTCAAGTACGTAGGGGGGACGCGAGGGGAGTAAAACTTGAGTCTATCCAAAGTGTATCGAAGTTGAAGTTCTTTTATGCCAGTTTACTACCTCCATTGTAGCAGATAATAATTGTTTTTAGCAAAGAAACAGGCGTTCAAAACAAAAGAGTATGGGCAAAGCTATCAAACGCCAGTGCCAGGCTGTACTATTTTTGAGGAAAAAATTTCGTCTAATTTCGTCTAATGATTTTTGTAGTCTTTATCGCAGTATTACAAACATGTGATGCTGTAAAACTGGTCATAAAATTGCACAGCACGTTGAGGTCGGAAATTTTCTGAATTATCAAAGCCCAGCAATGAGGAATCACGTCAAGTCGAACTTGAGCCTCATAAAATTGAGCATAGAAACCGTATGAAGATAGTTAATTTTTCTCTCACTGTGAAACAATAGAATTCTTAAAGAAGATTCGAACGCTTTTGAAACTTTTTGTTTGAGGACGTGAGTTGTCACAACACAACTTCATATGACAACAATGACTAGCACGTTTCATTTCAGAAAAGCGACTGCAGCAAGGAGGAGCGAGCCCGCAATCTTGAGAACTCGGCGGACTCCATGGAACAGGCGGTGAGTATCTCATTTAGCTATGTATTAATGCCTTCTTTATTGACGTGCTGATGGTTGTAGTCTCTCAGTGACATCACAGGTGATGGAACATAGACGTCATATGGTTATGGGCTGTTCTGTTCCTTCCCCTTGTGCTGGAACACTTGCTGCGCTTGTAAATGATACATTTACTAACCCTTCCCCTTGTGCTCATATAAGTAACCTGTAAATTCTCAGGGGTATCAATGTCAACTGAGCATCATTTACATGAGATGAGGAATGAACTACTACACGTGACGAGTGCGCAACAAATGTGTGAGTCTACTTGACAAGATCGCGTCAACTGAGCATCATTTTACGGGTGACAAGTACCCAAGAGTGCGTGCGTCTATTTGACTAGGTCACCGATTCAGTGTTAGTAAAAAATGTGCCTAACCTTGCCTCATTGCGGTACCCCTCAGGAGGACGAATCGTGCTCGAAGCTGGCATCCCTGAGGGCGCAGTTTGAGACTCGCGGTGTGTCGGACGACGGCGGCCTCGGCGTTGCCAAGAAGGACTCTGAAGTATGGCTTTGCTTAGAGAGCGCTGCTATTATGAAAATTACTGTCTACAATTGCCTTTAAATTTGAGTTGAAAATGGAACTTTAGTTTAACCAATTACGGTCAAAGTATTAATCCTGTATGTTCGAGTGACGTGAATAAACAGAAAGGAAGGTGTTTAAATAGTGCATCCACCCTTCCTCTCTTTGAACATCTTTGTTGTGGTAAGAGAGGATAAAACTATCTCATAGTCAATAAATATGATCATTGTGTTGTGCGCAGGTTGATGGTGAGGGAGACGAGGTGGTGACGCCCCACGGCAGCGTGCTGCTCAAGGCCGCCCCTGCCTCACCGTCTGCGCTCCGCCGCCACACCGCCTCCCGCACCCGCTCCTTCCGTGAGTCCTGTGCGCTAGTGACGCATGTGCATCTGTAGTGCAGGAGTGTTGCCTTTCTTGGCTGTAAAGCTGGAGTGTTGCCTCTCTTGACTGAAATGCAGGAGTGTTGCCTCTCTTGACTGAAATGCAGGAGTGTTGCCTCTCTTGGCTGTAATGCTGGAGGGTTGCCTTTCTTGGCTGTAATGCTGGAGTGTTGCCTTTCTTGGCTGTAATGCTGAGTGTTGCCTTTCTTGGCTGTAATGCTGGAGTGTTGCCTTTCTTTGCTATAATGCTGGAGTGTTGCCTTTCTTTGCTGTAATGCTGGAGTGTTGCCTTTCTTTGCTGTAATGCTGGAGTGTTGCCTTTCTTGGCTGTAATGCTGGAGTGTTGCCTTTCTTGGCTGTAATGCTGGAGTGTTGCCTTTCTTGACTGAAATGCTGGAGTGTTGCCTTTCTTGACTGAAATGCTGGAGTGTTGCCTTTCTTGACTGAAATGCTGGAGTGTTGCCTTTTTTGACTGAAATGCTGGAGTGTTGCCTTTCTTGACTGAAATGCTGGAGTGTTGCCTTTCTTGACTGAAATGCTGGAGTGTTGCCTTTCTTGACTGAAATGCTAGAGTGTTGCCTTTCTTGACTGAAATGCTGGAGTGTTGCCTTTCTTGACTGAAATGCTAGAGTGTTGCCTTTCTTGACTGAAATGCTAGAGTGTTGCCTTTCTTGACTGAAATGCTGGAGTGTTGCCTTTCTTGACTGAAATGCTGGAGTGTTGCCTCTCTTGACTGAAATGCTGGAGAGTTGCCTCTCTTGACTGAAATACTGGAGTGTTGCCTCTCTTGACTGAAATACTGGAGTGTTGCCTCTCTTGACTGAAATACTGGAGTGTTGCCTCTCTTGACTGAAATACTGGAGTGTTGCCTCTCTTGACTGAAATACTGGAGTGTTGCCTCTCTTGACTGAAATACTGTAGTGTTGCCTCTCTTGACTGAAATACTGGAGTGTTGCCTCTCTTGACTGAAATACTGGAGTGTTGCCTCTCTTGACTGAAATACTGGAGTGTTGCCTCTCTTGACTGAAATACTGGAGTGTTGCCTCTCTTGACTGAAATACTGGAGTGTTGCCTCTCTTGACTGAAATACTGGAGTGTTGCCTCTCTTGACTGAAATACTGGAGTGTTGCCTCTCTTGACTGAAATACTGGAGTGTTGCCTCTCTTGACTGAAATACTGGAGTGTTGCCTCTCTTGACTGAAATACTGGAGTGTTGCCTCTCTTGACTGAAATACTGGAGTGTTGCCTCTCTTGACTGAAATACTGGAGTGTTGCCTCTCTTGACTGAAATGCAGGAGTGTTGCCTCTCTTGACTGAAATGCAGGAGTGTTGCCTCTCTTGACTGAAATGCAGGAATGTTGCCTCTCTTGACTGAAATGCAGGAATGTTGCCTCTCTTGACTGAAATGCAGGAATGTTGCCTCTCTTGACTGAAATGCAGGAATGTTGCCTCTCTTGACTGAAATGCAGGAATGTTGCCTCTCTTGACTGAAATGCAGGAATGTTGCCTCTCTTGACTGAAATGCAGGAATGTTGCCTCTCTTGACTGAAATGCAGGAATGTTGCCTCTCTTGACTGAAATGCAGGAATGTTGCCTCTCTTGACTGAAATGCAGGAATGTTGCCTCTCTTGACTGAAATGCAGGAATGTTGCCTCTCTTGACTGAAATGCAGGAATGTTGCCTCTCTTGACTGAAATGCAGGAATGTTGCCTCTCTTGACTGAAATGCAGGAATGTTGCCTCTCTTGACTGAAATGCAGGAATGTTGCCTCTCTTGACTGAAATGCAGGAATGTTGCCTCTCTTGACTGAAATGCAGGAATGTTGCCTCTCTTGACTGAAATGCAGGAATGTTGCCTCTCTTGACTGAAATGCAGGAATGTTGCCTCTCTCGACTGAAATGCAGGAATGTATCCTCTCTCGACTGAAATGCAGGAATGTTGCCTCTCTTGACTGAAATGCAGGAATGTTGCCTCTCTTGACTGAAATGCAGGAATGTTGCCTCTCTTGACTGAAATGCAGGAATGTTGCCTCTCTTGACTGAAATGCAGGAATGTTGCCTCTCTTGACTGAAATGCAGGAATGTTGCCTCTCTTGACTGAAATGCAGGAATGTTCCCTTGCTTGATTGTTACCCTGTGTCACTCTTACCACAATTTTCAACTGCTAGCGAAGCGCTGGCCATCTGCGTTTCTATATTTGCTCACTCCAAGCATCTCGACTTATAAAGAATTCTGATGTGCCTTGTTAAAAAAAGTGGGCAGACCAATCGCACTCTGATTGGTGTAGTCCCTCTGCTAGTATTCTTCCAGTGATTGTCAGGCCCTTGGGTGTATCATCGCCTGTTTTTTCTGCAAGCCTCTCATTTCTAACAGTGTTTTGTTAATTACCTATGGTAGTGACTGGTCAATGCTGCAAGTTAGCCGGTACTGTTTGTATTGACAGTGTATAGGCAGCTTTGGCTCGCGATTTAGCTACCGTTTTCACAGTCCTGTAAGGTTACGTTCTCCTGCTTACCTAACTTTTTCACAGTTCAGTAATGGTGCAGTGTGTTGCATTCTCCGGCAATTGTTTTTCACGTTGCAATTCCTGTTTCACACTTTTGCTCTTGTAACCGTACGGTGTGGTGGCAGGTCGCATCTGCAAGTTCCGGCACCTGAAGGGCACGGCAGGCCACCGCAGCACGCACATAGAGAACCTGCGGGACCTCAGCCGCACCACGCCCGGCGAGAGCGACGGCATCACCTGTGAGTCCTGAGTGTTGTTGTCAGGGTCTTGTTTTCATGCCGAGTAATTTTTTTTAGCTTAAACTGCGTACTGCAGCCTTTGTAGTTGTTCTTTCCCCAAGTTATTAGTTCTGAAGTGCAAATACTCGAAATAACTCCGCCCATAAATAAAACAAGGATGTAGAGGATGTCGAGATATCAAGTTATATTTGGTTTGCGATTAAGCCATATTGTGTTAAGAGGGCTACTCATCTGCTAAGCTCTTGTAAAATGTTACTTAATGCGTAAAAAACTCCTTCATTTACAAAAAAATCATGACATCTTGATTTGGTACGTTACTTTGTGGTACGTTACTCATTAGTGTGAAAACTACACATGTGTGACATCTATTATATGCATCTGAAGTAAGTTCATGGTCTACTGAATTGAAAAGTTTCTTGCACTCTCGTGTTAGAGCTCTTTCTCATGGAAGTTATTTAAATTTGTGCATTCTTTTCATGTCGACTTCATACAATTACCCAAAAACACTTATTACAAACTCGTTCATGCTTTAGATTCATGCTGTGCATGGGATCTCTTGTGTGCGAGGCTTGACATGCTGTGTGAGGTATAATATGATGTAAGACTTCATGTGATGTGAGATTTAATACCATGTATGAGATTTCGTACCATGAAACCCCTCTTAGCCTCACCACATTACTTCATCAGACACTCCCAGAGGGAAGATGTGAGATCATGAGCTTATGGTTTTTGGTAAGCCTTCCTTATGTTGGAATAGAAAAGGTATTTTGTTTTCTTATGGACCATATTTTTTCGGTTCACAACTGCCCAGTTTTTCAGCACACACTATTTTCTTCAACTTTTATTTAGTTCTATAAACTTGTTTCCTTGCGCAGGGATCTTGTGTGGGAACACACATCGTGCCCACACACCCCGTTTTATAAATTTCAAACTAAATGAGGCCTTCCATCCACTCCTCTATAGAACACCTTTGTTGTGGGTAGGGAGGTTTGGCTCCAATATGATGCAATCTCTCGCACATCAATGAGTTATCCCAATAGCGTAGATTTTTCCACTTCCGGATTCCCAGAAAGCAATATTCCTGAAAAACTTACCCAGTTCGAGGCAATCTTCAGACGAGTATGAGGTACGTTTGCGTGCAAGGATCGGATTTCTGAAATGCAATATTTTCGAAGAACTTGCACTGTTTGATGCAAGCGTCTGACGAGTATGAGGTGCCGTGCAGGTAACAGTGTGTTCGTGGTGCTGCCGCTGACGGGCGCGGGCGGGAAGGTGTCTGTGCTGCAGCACCAGAAGGGCGGCCGCCTCGCAGACGGCGTCATCCCTGCCTTCCTGTGCGGGGCTGGTGTCCAGGACTTCGCCTTCGATCCTTTTGACGAGCACTCCCTCTTCATTGGTGAGCAGACGTGCGGATCTGTGGGAGGGCCGTTATTGGAGGAGTCTTTCTGTTGTCTTGGAGTCAGATATTTTGTGTGTTTAACTCCTTTCTTGTCCGCTGAATCTGGTGTGCTGCTGTAATATGTGATGGGAGACCACTTGCTTGCGGGCTTCTGGTTCATTTTATGGTTGATCAGCTACTCAAGATTCAATTGTGAAAGCTTTCTCTGGAAAGCTATGAAATACGTCTCCAATTAAAAGATAGGGCCCTTCGAGTTTAAATAGCGGTTTTCTCTCCTTTTTAAATGAAGATACCTGGATATACGGTTAATTATGTTGGTTGTCTTTCACTTCTTTCAGAAATTATGTAATGCTGCTGCTGGTACGTCGGAAACCGCGCTTCATTTTCTCTGTCGTGTAACGTTGCTGCTAACTGCAACTTTTTACAGTAGTTGGATCATTAGATTAGTTATATTTTTCCTCATAACAAAACATGGCTACTCGCTACCCTCGTCTTGATAAAATTTCCTGATAACAAAACATGGCTACTCGCTACCCTCGTCTTGATCAAATTTCCTCATAACAAAACATGGCTACTCGCTACCCTCGTCTTGATCAAATTCCCTGATAACAAAACATGGCTACTCGCTACCCTCGTCTTGATCAAATTTCCTGATAACAAAACATGGCTACTCGCTACCCTCGTCTTGATCAAATTTCCTGATAACAAAACATGGCTACTCGCTACCCTCGTCTTGATCAAATTTCCTGATAACAAAACATGGCTACTCGCTACCCTCGTCTTGATCAAATTTCCTCATAACAAAACATGGCTACTCGCTACCCTCGTCTTGATCAAATTTCCTCATAACAAAACATGGCTACTCGCTACCCTCGTCTTGATCAAATTTCCTCATAACAAAACATGGCTACTCGCTACCCTCGTCTTGATCAAATTTACTGATAACAAAACATGGCTACTGGCTACCCTCGTCTTGATCAAATTTCCTGATAACAAAACATGGCTACTCGCTACCCTCGTCTTGATCAAATTTACTGATAACAAAACATGGGTACTCGCTACCCTCGTCTTGATCAAATTTCCTCATAACAAAACATGGCTACTCGCTACCCTCGTCTTGATCAAATTTACTGATAACAAAACATGGCTACTCGCTACCCTCGTCTTGATCAAATTCCCTGATAACAAAACATGGCTACCCGCTACCCTCGTCTTGATAAAATTTCCTGATAACAAAACATGGCTACTCGCTACCCTCGTCTTGATAAAAATTTCCTGATAACAAAACCTGGCTACTCGCTACCCTCGTCTTGATCAAATTCCCTGATAACAAAACATGGCTACCCGCTACCCTCGTCTTGATAAAATTTCCTGATAACAAAACATGGCTACTCGCTACCCTCGTCTTGATCAAATTTACTGATAACAAAACATGGCTACTCGCTACCCTCGTCTTGATCAAATTTCCTGATAACAAAACATGGCTACTCGCTACCCTCGTCTTGATAAAATTTCCTGATAACAAAACATGGCTACTCGCTACCCTCGTCTTGATGAAAATTTCCTGATAACAAAACCTGGCTACTCGCTACCCTCGTCTTGATCAAATTCCCTGATAACAAAACATGGCTACTCGCTACCGTGGTCTTGCTAAGTCAGTGAGTGTTGTGTGTGCAGGCTGTGACGACGGCAAGGTGCAACAGTGGCGCATTCCAGCTGATGGCCTCCAGCAGTCCAGCAATGAGCCTGAGGCCGTCCTGTACCACACCTCAGACAAGGTGACTGCTGGGTGGGCCACACACTCCGTACAAAGGTGGTGTTGTCTTTTTAGCCCTGTAGTATGAATGTTTTCGGAACATCGTCAACGTCACAGCACGCTTCTTGATCAGGGCTCAACCAGTTACCGCTTCGTTATTACTTTTTGGTTGTTGATGAAAATCTATGTTAGTTGTTATCTAAGTTGGTTATAACGATGAATGCTTATAATTAGTGCCTGTTCCTGACGGTTGCCATTAGTCATCGCAACAAATGACGAGAGGTTCTCAGAGTATTAGAGCCTTTCTCAGGTTATTCTCAAGAAATATCTCCTCGGATGCTTGCTGTTTTTTGTTCCTCGTTGTTAGAGACGATGTAATACAAACTTTCTATTATATTAATAGATTTCATCAGTGTTCAATTTATTCCATTTTTGTCACTCAAGTTTCACATCAACAAATTCAAGTTTAAACTGTTCACGTTTTGTTACACGTCTACTTAACCCCTTCCCCGGCAGAAACGAGTATACTCGTTTTCACAAAATGTTCCTTTTTAAGTCATCAACGAGTTTACTCGTCTAAAACTTTATTTTCAAAAACCAGCTACGTACGTATATATTCGTCGATTTTAGGCCTTTGTAAGCCATTCTATGTGTGAAACGAGCATTCTCGTCAAAATAAAAAAATTAGTCTGAAAAAGAAACGTTTATGAAAAAATTGTTGGGGAAGGGGTCAATGGTGAGAAGTTTTCAGTATCAGGTGAAACTGGCTATTGCACATTATGCGTTTGATTTTATTGGCCATCTTTTGTGTACTTATGTAGTTCCCACTTGTTAGTTTGTTAGTGCATGTTAAGAAGAGTAGATGGATTACTGTGCTGTGAAGAGCTTGTTCATGGAGAGAAAGATTCTCTTCTTCCTATTCATTGCTGGCAACATAGTGTGACGCTTCATTATATCACCTCTGTAGAGCGCCGATTTTGTCCAGTAAGCTCCTTTTGAACCATTTTAGTCAGAATTTTGAGCTCGTTTCCTTAAGAAAAACGTGCGGCAATGAAGACCTTCATTTGAACCGGAGAAAATGCACGTGAAATGTTCCACTGTGACTCGATCTTAACTGCCGCACCACGCCTTCAGGTGACGATGCTGCGGTTCCACCCCCTGGCTCAGGACGTGCTCGCCGTCGTGTATGGAGACTTCGTGGTGAGACTCTGGGACCTGCAGCAGCGAGCCGTTACTATTGAGCTCCAGCCACATCCTGATCAGGTGCGAGGTCTTTCTTCCACTCTCTCACGTAATCTGAATGCTGCCTTTTTACGCTCATCAATACGTGGGTTGTGGTGAAAATTTGCTGCTCAATCAGTTGTAGGTGCGTTTGCTTTTAGAATTTGAATTTTATTGATAGTCTTGTTATTGATTTATGAATTGACCTTTTTTTTATTGTCTGCTCTACACTTACGTGACATGTGGTCTTAGATGCAATGCTCAAAAACTGGTCAACTGCCTGATAAATTATCATCCACGTGTTTATAGAGAGCTCCGTCATTTACGTCTCAAGCTAGTTAATATTTTTCTTACAATTCTGTTTTTGGGCACTGCGAGTGGTAGTGCTGTAATTCAAACACGTTATTTCTCTTCATTTGAGAAATCACTCGCTTTCTACTCAAAGGGGCATGTGAAACGGACGCTTATTTCTTACATAATGAGCGTGGATTATTTGTTCACAGCTCTAGTGAACTAGGGCAATTAGCTTCCTTACGTGATAGGTGTAGCGCTCCTTGGTAGTCACGGTTGTAGAGCCTTCGTCATTCCGAAATAGCAAAATAATTAATGGATGCCTCGAGAATAACTCGTCCCTGCTGCAGTTGTTCTCGGTGGCGTGGTCGCCGTGCGGCGTGTACCTTGCAACGCTGGCGCGAGACGGCGCAGTGCGCGTGTTCGACCCGCGCAAGAGCGGCGGCGCATGCAGAGAGGGGCCGTCGCATCAAGGCGTGCGGGGCGGCAGGATCCTCTGGGCTCTGGATGGAGCCTTCATCATCACCTGCGGGGCCTCCAAGTGAGGGCCTTGTGTCTTGTGTGCTTCATAGTGTCCGTTTTGCTTCCTACGCTAGTGAGTAATGCTGCTTTTTAGTGTCGAGTTTGCTTGATGCGCTAGTAAGTGATGCTCCTTCTGCTGCTGTTTCTTAGTGTCCGAGTTTTCAGTCGATTTCACAAATCGCGTGTCAAGTTAATGTTGAGTCTGCTTGTTGAGCGTCCTATTTGTGATGGAGACGTAGATACGTGTGTGCTGGTTATGATGGGATTGTTATGCTTGGTTAAGGTTTACTGAATTTTTTTAAAAGCAACGTTTAGTTTATTCGGTGCCTCGTTCTCTCATAATTAAGTCAAACCGTCAGTGGAGGTCTCTCAGTTCATTTGAAAAAACTGCTGATTCATATTCACACAGTCATATTTTCACCAGCAGTAGCAAGTGGCATTCAACGTAATCCCAAAGCTTTCTTTGCGCAAATAGAAGTAAGTTTTTAATTTAACATGTGGAATAAAAGTATTCACGCTTGTAAAGTATTCATGTATTCATGAATACTTTAACTGCAAAAGTATTCATGCTTGTTTTATTCCACTACATGTGGAATAAAAAAAATCCCTTATAGCATTGCTGTCAACAAGTTGCGACGCACGTTGTGGCCTTCCCAATTTTGAATTGTTGATGTCGGCAGGTCATCGCAGCGCGAAGTGAGCGTGTACCGCAGCAGCGACCTCAGCGCTGCCCTCACCACGCTACCGCTCGACCAGAGCCCTGCGATCCTCATGCCTACCTACGACCCCGATTCCAGCACGCTCTTCCTCACTGCCAAGGTGACGTCCGAATTTTTTGTGTCCATAAGTTTTGCCGCCATGTGTGGAGACTATACTACAGCGGCTAAAATCTTGAACCAAATAATACCCTTTGTGTGTTCATTTATTTATATATTTGTTTAGTGTCCACTTCTTCCGTCTCTGTGACGCTCATAAGGATGCTTAGTGTCGAGTTTCAAGTCAAGTGAAACACATTCGTGCAACTTGAATTTGTTTTTTTTAGCGTTTCATCTATGGGCCTGTTTTAAATCTAAACCTTCACTCCAAAGAAAACGGATTTTCGTCAAACTACAATTTTGGGTGATGGTCGAAAGTGAAAACAAATGTTGCGCATAAAATATTGAGCGTTGACCAGTTGAACTTGCAAGGTAATGATGACTTCTGAAGCCCTGTGACCAAATAATCAGTGTGCGTCTTCGTCTAATTTTGACTCGTTTGTTGTTTTATAATCCCTTGCCATGAGCGTCTCAAAATGAGCAGTAAAGTGCATGCATTCTCAACATAATCACAACGTCCTCTGTTTACATGCTTTTTCATCCTTAATCCCATTTTTCATCACGTGAGGATTTGTTAACAACTTTTTCCTCTTGTTGAATACTCTTTGCACGTGCATCTGTTTGAACATAAAATTCTAATGCTCATAGTGTTACAAACTTTCTTCCGCTGTTTTCACTTGAATTATGAAACACACTCAACATGGGTAACGTACTTTGCTCGGCAGGCGTAAACTTCTCAAGCTACGAAATTCACACTGTGCACAGATTACTCACGCGACATGAAACTTGCGTGAGGTTATTGAATGAGAAATAGGTTTTCACTTAGGCGTTGTGCACAATAGTTCTATGTTTTGCTGTGCTGTTAAACTGCTTACTGAAGGACAGCAGCTTGAAGGTTCCCAATGATATTTTTGACACAAATGCAGAGAACATTATTGGTTACGGGAAAACGTCAATTGATTTCAAGTTTCTTCGCATGGTTTTCGTATTGAATCAGAATTATAATTGGGATTGTCATCTATTATTTCTCGATCGCGCTGGTCACCAGTTGAACCTATTTGTCAAGTCAGCCCAATCCAGGAACCTGATCCTAAATCATGCTTGTGTGAAACAGCAGCCTTTGGTTTGTCTGCAGTCTCACCCTCCGTCAGACTCCTTTGTGTCGTACAAGGAAATTGCTTTGGTGAATTGTGTTTGTCTTCTCTTATGCGAATTCTGTGACTTTTCATTGGAGCCTTACTCCGTTGAAAACATCAGAGTGTTTGTTTTATCCTTTGTTGTGCTAGCAAACTTGTGTTTTTTATTACTACTTCACCTTTGGTTTAAATTTGGATCGTGAGTTTGAAGAGTACAAATTTGTGTGTGTGCAGGGCGAGAGCACCATCCAGTGCTACGAGGTAGGGTCTGACTCTCCCTACCTCTTCCCGCTCTCCCATCACAAGGCTCCCTCCGTCCATCAGGTATTTCTCGCTCCCGATCTTTGGTCCGCCCTTCAGGTATTTCTTGCTTCCAATTCTGGGTGCAAGTTCTGATTTGAACTATGCTTGCACGTTTGTTCCTTATGCCAATTGGATCCTGAAGATTTTCAAATTGTACAATATTGTAATTTTTATCAAAACTAGAAAGTGAAAAGAGTGTAGATTGATACGTGATAAAAAATAACTTATGCATAGGAATCCAAATTATTTTCAATTGTTCCTCTTTTTGTTTATAGCAGCATTAGGATTGTGTCCCCAAAAATGAATAGTGGTTAGTGTTAAATTTGGAAAATTTCAGTGCAATTCATTCCTTCCCTTCAGTGCAGCAGAGAGGTTTTTTTCCGGTTGGGGTGCTGTTAATTCAGGGTGTCTACTAGGTAGTTAAGTAGTAAAAAGTAGTAAAATTTGGAAAGTAGTAAAAAAAGTAGTAAAAAGTAGTAAAATTTGCCTCAGGGTAGTAAAAAAAATTGTCGAGTGGAATAATTCTCTGAAAATTTAAAGTAAGGTTACATACTTATATAGAGTATGAAGATTTTTTAAAATTTATTTCTCCCATAATCAGAAATTTGCCTCGATTTATGGGAAATATTCCTGTACAGATGGGGTGTAATTTAGGATTGGAGCACACAAAATCGAAAAATTTTTCAAAGTTTTTGCGAACAATAGTAAAAATAGTTCACTTTTTCTTCTCATTCCGTTTGATCTGAAAGTTATCTAGTTGTTTTATGATGGAAGGTTCATTTGAGCCATTTTATTATTAATAAATTATTGAGAGAAAACAATAAAATGGCTTTTGCTTTGATGCGGTAATCGAGGTTTCATAAATCGTATAAATGTAAATTTAAAAAATGTAATACCAGTGGCGATGCATTGTTGAAATAACTTCTATTATTGCGCATTTACATTGAGATACAAGCTTAGGAATGTGTGATATCAGGGATTAGTATTGAAAATAAAATAAGGATTTAAAAATTATACATTTATGATTATGAGGTCGACATTTAACATCTTTTATTCTTACGTATCAAATATGTATTATACGATCTCAAGGAAAAATGGAATAGCATAGCTACATATTTTCTTGTGGAAGCATATCAAGTAGCTTTGATTGAAATATGTTTGTCAAGTAAAATAATTTATATTTTATTGCAAATTACGATTCTTTTAAATGTAAAACACCTTGTGAACTTTTTCTTTTAAATTTTATGAATAAGCATTAACAACTAGCCAAAATTTTTAAATAGGTAGTTGTACTTATCACTAAATAACAATAACATTTTATTGGATTTCATCTCTAGTGGATGCAGTTGCCCGTAAGATATACATATAGCATAGTTGGCATAATTGTTCTTTTTGTGCACTTGTTCCCCTCAGGGGGATACAACTATTGTTTCTATGGGAATTAGCGCTCCTAGGGGGAAAATGTGAGGGCCCGAGCTGAGAGTTAGGTAGGCCTTCTTTTTGTTGAAACAAAATGCTTTTGTTATGTCAGGACCACCATTTTTCGGTTCACTGCTGTCCTGTTCTTCAGCTCCTACTACTTTCTTCTTAAACTTTGCTCTTGTTTCATAATCTTCTTTCATAACTTACTGTTTCTATGTCCTTTCTGCGTAGATTCCGCGTTTCCTTAACTCCAAACTAAACGATGCCTTCCTCCTTTCTCTCTTTGGATCGCATTTATTGCTGGGTAGGGAGGCTAAAACTAATGACTAATCTAATCTTTTTGCACTTGATGCTGAAAAATTAAAATATTTTATTCACAAACGTAAGCACAGAAATAAAATTATTCTCAATTAGCTTTTAGAGTCCAGGGGCAATTTCAGATGAGCAAGTCGTGAATCAAACTCATTACATTTCAATTCCTCCTAATGAATAATGTTTAATTCAAAGTCATATATTTGACTGGTAAGGTCTTGATTATCATAAACTTGATGTAGCCTTCCAATTCTTATTCCAAGAAAAATATACTCACACTCCAAGTTGTTGCGGCAGGATAGAAACATTACAATGACGTCAAAGGAACTTCTCCGCAGTTCATTTAAATCCAGAAAGTGTTTTATTGGACCTGAGCTTGATTGTGAGCAGTATTATCTTCCTGTGAAAAGACGAGTTTATTCTGTCCACTTCGATTTGAGGAAACAACGATTTACTGAAACTAAAATTTTTTTTTTCGAAAAAAATTACCTCCTTGTTAAGCTGAAAGTTTTTTTTCCAGTGTCGTTAATTTATGTCCAGATACAGAAAGAATTATGCTATAAAATTAACGTTTAATACAATGTGTCATCTTTTGAACGAGAGTTTAGTTCCTTTGAAGTTCCTTTTCGCAGTCATGGCGATTCAGTTACCTCCAGGATGTCGTCATAGTATGGAGATGCTCCATGTAATCAAAGTTCATTCTTCTACTAAATGTATATAGGAGAGCTACATGAAATTTGCATTTACGTTTTGGTTCCGTAGTATAACATGTTCATAACCTATTTGTTATTATTGATCGCAATTAGGATGCCGATTTAGATTTTGAGGTACGATAGAAATAGTTTACAAACTCGTATTTCCGAAGTGCCATAGTGATTGGTCATAATGGAATTCCCTGATATTCTACCCTGCTGTAAAGGGATCTGACACTCCCCTGGTGTCTACTAGTTTCCAGTCAGTTTATTTTTTCCATATGATGAACTGTTTTCATCATAGTTGAAAGATGTTAAGACAAGGTCTTCGCCAAACTTTTGTTGGAGCCCATTTAGGACAGGGTACCTTAGGAATTTAGGTAACTTTTTTGCCGTAAAGCTTCGGTTGCTCCATTTAGTATTAAGCATTTCAAGTATTAAGAAACTTGGAGCTTTTTTAGAACCTTTGGTATTGCGTACATTATTGACTCAAATTACTCATTATAGGCCAATTACTTACCTCTAGACATTTGGACAACAATCATTGTGTAAAAAAAGGTAGTAATTTTTTGCCGTTGAAGGTAGTAAAAAGTAGTAAAATTTGGAAATGAAATATCAGTAGTCACCATGTAATTTGATGAAGATTGAAAACTTCGTGAATAAAATAGCGCCTTGGCTTAAAAAGAACTCCTTTAGGTTGTAATTAAGAACTTATTTATTTATGGGAGTGATGGGTCTTTTGAAAAATAAGAACGTCAAAGAAATAAATATTAGGTTAGTGCAGGTTTAGTCTAGCACCCATGGGACTCGAAATTTTGTGGCAGACATCTTTTAAACGTCGGGATACAGAAGAGGACATAACTAATACTGTGGAAGATCGTATCCAACGCATGATCCGTGAGGATTACGTTGAACCACATAGAATGAGCTACAGCTGGAACAGAAGATTGTAGCCTCTGCAAATTACGATATAGGGCAAAAAAATTGAACATATTTGTGATGAACTATCTGAGAAAAATGGCCAGAATTTAAATATGGTAGTTTGAATTAAACATAAAAAATTGAACAGTAAGTTGATGGAGTTGAATGGTGGTCGTATTTTAAGTTGTCAGTGGTGAGGTATTGCAAATTAATGATGAAATCAATTCGATGTGGGGGGCGTAAACAGAAAAGAATTTGGAATGTGAGGGGTATGAGATCGATAGAAGTGATGAGCCGTACGTGATTTACCTTTGGGCTGTATGCTGCAGTAGACTTATTTCTTCTATGTGCATACCTTTAACCTATCTTTTCAAGTGTATTGGTTGCCTAAAGTTTCTTTCGAGATCAAACTTTTAGTTGCATAATTCTATTTTGACTCCCTTTCTTTCTAAGTAGGTGAGCAGGCAATTTCCTCTATTGTATACGTTGATATCTGCGTTTCCCTAACCATTTGTTGCGTGAAACCTTCCTTTTGCGAGCACTTGCTTCACTGAACAATTTACATGACACTTAAACTTTGTATTCTTTTTCATAGTTAACTGATAAAACGCGCGTGGGCACTTGCCTTCTTGAGAATTGTTTTTAAGATGCCAGACCTCGTGTTCTCGTAATCTTCTTTCATTGTTAACTGATGAAACGCGCCTTGTATGGGCTCTTGCGAATTACTTATAAGACGCCAGAGCACGTGTCCTTTCCGCTAATACAATATGTGTGCCGCCGCCCTAGGGCCTGACGTTCCTGCCGAAACACACCTGCGACGTGCGGGCCGTGGAGTTCGCCCGAGCCCTACGCCTCACGCAGAGCACCCTTGAGCCCCTCTCCTTCACCGTGCCTAGAGTCAAGGTGCGTCCTGTATGATGCTTTCCCGGTACGTCTTTTGTGCTGCTTTAGGCTCTCATGTGGAGCCTAAACTACGGCGTATGAGTGCGGTCAACTTTGATATTTCAGGGAGGAGATGTGCTCGATTGGGCTTTGTAATTTTCTCAAAACCCACCATGATGAGGTTGATGTGTGATAAGTTCACGCTCTGTGTAAGAGGGAAAGCGAAAAGTATGATGTAATATTCATAACTGTGGCTGGAAGCAAGCATTTTGCCATGTGAGATTGGTTAGTGTGATCTTCAAAGTGACTTATGGGATTCCCATTCATCTCGTATACTCATGATGTATTGTATGCGATAGATTGTTCTCAATCAAGTTTTATAAATTAAACCTTTATGTCTCGAATTTAGGATTTTTAATTAGGATTTTAGGATTTTCATTCTAGGATTTTTAATTATTCACTTGCTTGCCATATTTGTTTTATTAAGTATCTGCGGTGAAGTTCTCTTCTAGACAGCCTCAACCATCAACGTGCCTTATAAACACGAAGTGAGTAACTGCATTAAGCTTTCATCTTCAAGTTCATGAATGTTGTTGATGCAGCTGTGTGAGGTGATGTGCCACTGACAAGCAACTATCTGAACTGATACAGTACTCGTTATTGCCTCCTGGCTTCAGCGGCTAAGAGGTGTAAAGTACGAGTATCATTCACTCTCTAGTGTAGCAGCCTCTAGCATATGTACTCATGTATTCATCTGTACAAAAAGTGTAATGATGACTGCTAAAGTTAATTCGTGTTAAATACCTTCAATTGATAATTGCTGGAGTTTCCATTGTTAATGTTGAACTGAAGCTCATCATTCGTGAACACAGAGAAGAACTCTCTTTTATTCAAAAAGTTTAACTTCATCTCTAAATTTTTTCTAATTTCAGGAGCTTGCATGATTGTTCATTCTTACAATCTTCCATAGACTTGACTGTAGCAGTGTAAGTTGATATTAGGGTCGAGATGGTCTCTTGATTGTGTGTTCATTTTGCAGACAAGCCTGTTCCAAGACGACCTGTTCCCTCCGACAACAGTGACGTGGAAACCGCGCCTCTCTGCCGCCGAGTGGTTCTCTGGCGTGAACAGACAGCCGCTGCTGGTTTCCCTCCAGCCTGCCGACATGGCCACCTGTTAGTAGGCAGGCTGCTTGTGGAGTGGCACTTCCTTCCAACTTCAGTGCGGGACTTCCTTCCAACTTCTGTGCTGAACTTGCTTTCAATTTCTGTGTGGAACTTGCTTTCAATTTCTGTGCGGGAATTGCTTTCAACTTCTGTGCGAGACTTTTCAACCTCTGCGTGGACCTTCCTGTCAACTTCTGTGTGCGCCATCGCGTATTTCACAGTTGACAGTCTTGACTTTGGTTGTATTCTTTGCTGACTTGACGAGGCTTGATTATTAAAGCATTTTTAAATGCATGCGCGTGCTGTTCTGTGAAGTTAACGCCGATGAAGTGCCTATGTGCCTATTTGGGCCTGCTCTTGTTCACAGTTAGTTGTTGTTAGTTTTATTCTTATTCTTCTTAGGATTTTATTCGATATTCCTCATTGCATTGCTTCCTAATAGCTGCAATCTTGGTCTCGATTTGGGCGAGTTTATTTGACCAGCCTACATTTTGGTACGATCTTTTTCCCTAGAAGCTTGCTTCTTCTGTTACTTCCTTTAATTTAATACTTAGTTGTCTGTGTATTTTTAATAGAGCCTTCTCATTGTAGTGTATGATTTTGTGTCAAACTTGCCAAAATGATCGCTCAAATATTGAGCGATATTGTTCAGATGAAACTAAATGTGAACATGAGCAAACCCAAAACAATTCAGGGCTTTGGACGAAAATAAAGTAATCATCAAAATTGAGTAACTGCCTTACATTGAAAAAGTTAAACATTGCTCAGCATAGAAGGAAAAATGTGTAAAAAAAACTTAACTGAAAATTGACAAGGGAATGAAAAAATGGAAGAATATGTGTGCAGTTAGAAGTTTGGAATCTATGCCTAACATTATACATATCTCATTAGAAGATATTTGCACTATATGTTGCTAGATGCTACAATGTGAGCTGTAGGTTGAGGTAAAAATGACCATAAGAACAAGCGTGGTGGCTAGTCTTCGTGTTGCTATTTAAAGTCCGTGTCCTTAAGACTCCAATCACGTACAAGTAAAGGCGTACAATGAAAATAGTAACTATAACAACCACTTGAGAATGCATTAATTGGATTTCGTGTTGCAATGAATAACTATAAGTCATTTGTGAACGCCTTAACTGGGTTTCGTGTTGCAGTGAAAAACTATTTTTGAGCGCATTAAATGCATCAATTGGGTTTGGTGTTGCAGTGAGCAGCAGCCGCGAGTCTCCCCCCAGCGAGAGCACACCCGTGCCTCCGCGTGGCGTGTCCCTGGACAGCAGCAGCATCGCCGCCCCAGAGAGCGTGGCGCGCTTCACCTCCGCCATACCCGAGCATGTCCGCCAGACGCAGAGCAAGGTCGGTCGCCCTAGTGCACCCATTCTCAGCCGGTCCTCCGTCATTGACCCCCTCGGATTTATGTATTAAGGACATACGGCCGAAATTTACCTCAACCAGGGGTAAATAACCCTTGGTTGAGGGCCTCTGCTCTAGTGAAGGGCAAGCTTAGTCAGCTTTTGAGTATCACTGGGGTACTAGCAACGTCAAAATTGACGGCACTGTTGTGAAGTTACTGCTGCATTTCAAACTTGAATATTTTCAAATGAACGGAGGAACCGTATCTAAGGTCACTTACCCTCGTGTCTCCTCGTACGTGTTACAGACAAGTGCTGCTGAACTAATTTTGCCTGTATATTTTCTTGCCTATATTTATACAATATAAAGACCCATATTTTATATTATAGGTTGGGCTCTTGACTAGATTAGAATTTCATTTGCCGCCCGTTGACTAGATTAGAATTTTATTTGCCGCCCACACATCCATTGCTGCAAGTTAGGCCATAGAATAAAGTTAATGTCTTAACTGTCAACCATAGTAGCATTGTGGGCCAAATATATTATGAAGTTTCATAGGACCCAAATGATAGGCAATAGATTTATGTTAGTTTGGTGTGTCTATCCTATGTTTTGAAGACTGGTATCCCCAAGGAAGATACCTTCAAGTTACCTCAGCTACAGATTGGCTTTCTGGACCTGGACGCATGTCTTTCGTGCCCATATACTTCTCTCAGTTTTCACGCATTATTTGCCATCTCTTTCTTTGGCTTTTCTTTCTCGTCCTTTTCAACTTGTTCGTGTGCACAGAGTATCCTGTGTAGAAATACGTCTTTTGCGTTCATTCCCCATTTTCTACTACCTGAACTAAGTCTAACTGGTCCATTCTCTTTACATTCTTGAGATCGCCTTTGTTGTGGCTAGGCAGTCTTTAAATGAACCAAGGAAATAATAATAAAAATAGTTTAGATTTTATTTGCTTCTCGTTGAACTGAGAGATGGCCTCTTAAATTAACGTTTGCAGTCAAAAATATTGGTTCGAAAGTTGGGACGACTCGATAAATGGATAGGTTAAAACCAGCTTGTTAAATGTTATTTATGACTGTGCAACTCAATGAATGGACAGCTTAAAACCTGCTAGTTGAATGTTATTTATTGTTGTGCAGCTGGAGCATAGCATGTCGGAGCAAATTAGCGTGAGCACCGCGCTGGAGCAGGACAACTTTGAGGGCGTGGAGAAGGAGGAGTGGCTGGTGAGTGGGGTGCTGCTGCTGCTGGTCTCCGACACTGGCTTCTGTATCCCAAACCTAACCTGTCGACCAGCGTTGTTTCAACCTACTGATAACTTTTTGAATTTTTAACTGTGTTTTTTTATTGGGAGGTTTTTAAGCGATTATATGTAACTTAGTTTATAACTTGGTTTCTAAACCAGAATTTGGTAAGGCTCAGAGGAGTCGGTCAGTCTTTTTGAGTAGACCAATTTTCACTTCTACATTTGACCCCACTCTGCGTACATGCAAATTTAGAAGCAAACAATTTCTTGTTACTTTGCGTAGACAAGACGGGTATTCCGTCCAAGTAGTGAAGACGGGAACTAGCTTTGATCTATTTGTTGAATTGATGAATATATAATGTTGAATATAAGTACATAACTGAGGTCTACAGCTATAACGAAAAGTTGTAGTTGTGGTGTGCCAGCGTTAGAAGTTTGGCTTTAGTGACAGAATCAACATCTGGAGCTGGGACCCACAATATGTGTGTTGACTGGACGGTGGTTTGTGTGCTTGAGAGAGCCAGTTGAAATCTGGACTAAGGACAGCATTTTTCATTATTACGATGTAATTTTTTGTGTCATCTTTTCAGGACGAATGAGTCTTTCGCCACTCGAGGCTTGGTTGACCACGGCTAGTGAGCCCATCGAAGCGTGGCAGCCTGCGCGTCTTCTCGCTTCTGCGAATTTACAGTGCTCGCCGAGCTGTCATAGCCGCGTCTCATTTAGTTCCTGGTGCGCACATGAGTGCTGTTTTCCTGTTAGTGCTGCCGTCAGCGTAGCTGCATTCATCGGTAACTTCCATCCCGCCTACCACGTTCTTCTCCGCCCCTCATACTGCTACCTTCCGGCATGTTCGCTTCCTTGACTGTACGTGCGTCCGACTTGAAGCGACTCAGTGGTTCGGCAACGCTGCCGAAAACTCCTCCAATACCACTCTCCTGATAATTCGTGCCAGCTGTGGACCAAATCCTCTCCTTGCATGTTGGGTCGTTCTTTTTATCTGTGAACCAAACTTGCGCATTGCTCTGCTGCTCTTGAGAGAATTGTTAGAACTAATAGCGAAGCACTTCCCAGCAGTGCGAAGGCATTGGTGTAAGCAATAGCATTCCATTTTTATGACTTACCTCCTTGGTGAAACATGAAATGTTGGCCCGCACACTTCAGTCGTGGCCTGCTGCATCAGGAGCCTTCTTTTATTTCCTGGTTTTAATTGTGTGTTTTATACGATATGGAATGGCCAATTTCAGTATTTTTGCGCTTATGCTTCAACATTTATTTAGTTTTTCTTTGGGTGTGATTATTTATTATATTCTTGCTGGGCTGTTATGCCTTTCAGAGTTCTACATTCAATTCTGACTTTTGTCGTAATTTGTGCAATAATAGTTTGTTTTCGATTATAAAATTGGGCTTATCAATTCTAGGCTTGCACTTGCGTCTGGACTTACTTAGAAACTTTCATTGTTTGCTTCAAACAGTTGGTCTCGTGCGTCAGCATCTCGCAACTTCATTGTGCCACTCTTTTTTATTATACGGTGGCACATCTGTCTTATCAGATAGATAGCTGTGCCATTTTTAATACCGTGCTTTTATATCATGAGTTACTGTAGTAGCTCTGTGTAGAAATGTAGACGATCAATTTGAAGAGTGAGAGGAAACAGCTTCATACTCCTAGCACAATACTCACGTAGAGGCAGCGTCCAAAGATATTCCATTAACTAAGTATTAGCTTTGATGTGAACTAGTGTTTGCAGGCGCGCAAATCGATCCCATGCGCTCTACGACAATACTCGTGTACATACAGTCAATCTGAGGTTTCTGCTTTGCTCTCCCATGCTCATTGTGCTGTGCTGATAAAGCAGTTGCTGTAAGTAGGTTGTGAAGCAAAATTCGTGAAACTCGAGTATAGACTGTGAAGTGCGTGCACAACATTTCCGCCCAACAGAGCCGTAACTGACCCTCTGAGATAGATATTCAGTGCACGTTCTTGTGAGGCGTCTTGCTAAAGTTTCCACTGTAATTTCATTGGTGACCACTGACTTTAAATGATTTTGCAGAAGCAGAGGTTCTTTTCCAGAAGGCTCGAGCTGTGCCATGAGGCCCAGACCGGCACTCGTGCTGCGCCACGACCTGCACAATATCACTAGTCATAATTTCTTAGCCTTAGATCATAACTGTAAGGCGTTCCGCACACACAAGCATTTGGTCAATTCGGACAATAAGGCTCTAGATTAAGACGGTCGCTTTTGTACCTCTTAAACTTAAACTTGAACAGGGAGATTCAGCCTAGCTGCAGGACTGCCATAGCGAGCGCCCCAATCTCTTACACTTAGAGTGAAATCATTCACAAACTTTTCACTTGCATCATTCACGTGCGACTTGAAAGTAACTCTAAAGCTCTTCACTAAATTTTATTTAACGATCGTTTAAATACAGAGATAATTATATGCTTGAAGTTTCTTTTTACTTTAAGTTTTTTAGCATTCATTTGCTGTGTTCTTTTATTTCTGGAGACTAGGATACAAATATAGAGAACGCGTACTAGGTAGAACAATACGTGATTTCTTGCGTTACGAGTTGTGTGTGTCTCGCGTTGGCAACCTGTGGCGAGCCTGTTATATTTTTATGGTTTTTATAACGGTCCTTTGAAGTCTTGATGCCGTTGCAGTCAGTCATGTGACATGACCGACGTTGGTGTCATTTGGAAGAGGCGCACTTCACATTTCTAACGTAATCTTTGCGACACTTCCACAGTTATTCGGAGTGCTCCCAGTCTTGTGTACATTCCAGAATATACACCATTCCTCGTTTTCGTTTCCACGAAACAAACATTGTGCATGGTCGTCTGTTTTTTGCGCTATTGCTCTGCTTGGCGTTCTTCCATGTAGCCATCGTCTTAATCAAACTAACCCTCGGAAATGTGGGATTTAAATGGGATAATTCATTTATTTCATCCACCTAGCTGTGGCAAGAGTTTACTCATTGTATAGTAGTATTGTATTGTGTTCTGATGAGCACACGATTCGGATCTGCAGTATTTACTACTTCGTGCTGAGATTATTTCATCGAGCCAAAGAATGGTCAGCCTTTTAGTCAGCGATAAGATTATATTTTAGTGTACTTTCAGTTGATAATGGTTTTGAACGAGTTTTGCGAACAAAGCTTCTAGTTGTTTACCTAATTATCGTTTATCTGAATTTGAATAGAGAAGCATCTCTAGACAACCTCCGTGGGCTCCAAATCGCCTCAACGCTTGTGGCATTTATGCGCTTCGTACAAGATAAATTTTTAGATGAATTCTCGTACTTGATTATTTTTACACTTCGTCGTTTAGTATGTTATTATTTAATAAGCACAGCTTAAGTAATAATTAATTCTAGCTGTAGCTACTGATATTTGTAGAATAATTTATCTAATTTTTCCTTGGATCAAAGCGATGACCCGAGGTGACTTTGCTTCTTGGACGAAATTGAACCAATTTCTGTATTTGATCATACCGAATGTTTTTAGATGTGCTGCACTTGAGTGTTTCTCATTGAATTTACTGTTCGACTCGTGGCTTTGTAGTGCCATGCCCATGCCAAGCTCCGTACCTACTGTAATGAAGTAAGGAAGCAAGTGTTAGACAAGCCGCCAAACTTCGTAGCACCTGCCTGTCGCCTGGGCCGAGCTGGAGCTCAGAGGCGAGTACAAGCAGCGCACAGTTGCAAGACAAATATTAGCCATAGTCCAGCCCTAACGTAATTTTTACTTTTAACTTGCCCTAGTGTTGCATTTTATACTCGATCGTATGTTAAGCGCTATTTTTAAGATCGTCCGGCCTATTACAAGTATCGCTTTGCGCATTCCCATGGCATTTATTTATTTTTATTATTTAGGGTTGTTTCTGGAATGTCTCATTTGTGTTGTCAAGCCCGCATTTGTAACTCTTGTCACCAGTAACTAAGTAGTTTTTGTAACAGAAGTGAACGTAAAGCTAACTGAATTTATTTTGCATTCCAATCTGCTCTAGCGCGCACTTTGCGGTGTGGGCTGACATTCACTTCTCGTGTCAGGAGTTGCCTGCCAACGTGTCCGTCTTCGTGATCCTATCAAAGACGAGATTTGGACTCATGTGAACCCATATTTGGTTTTGGCTGCGTAGAACACTGTACCTTATTTCTCCTCTGAAAAGTCTTACGTCGTGATGGAGGCTGAAATTTTTTCTTGCTTTTTATGTATCAAAGGTTTGGGAGAGGGGATATTTCATATTTCCAATTAGAGCACTGCTGTAAATGAATTCACGAAACAAGCGCATTAATTTAACTGCTTCGAATTGCCCTCTTAATTCGTCATCTATCTAGTTTTTATTGTTCAGGGTGATGAGCTTTCTAATTTATGCTGTCAATTCTCATTATGTCATCATTACAGTATCTAATTTCTTGAAGCAAAATATCGTTTCATTCATTTCGTTGACAGCAACAAGACATCGCTAAAATTTTGTAGTTTTCCTATCACAGTTGTGAAATTTCGTTCGATGTGCGACTGTTCCCACTTCTGTAGCCACCGAGTTAGCAAAGTTCTTCGTTTGTGGTTTTCGATTCTATTTGTTCAGATATTTACGTATAATCTTTGTTTCAAATCTTGAATTAATGTTAGAGTTATTGCATTTATTTTTCTAATTTGAGCGTGCGGTTGCGATTAAATGGAGATACTGCCATTTGTATGTGCATTTTTGCTATTTTTGCAAATATTAGTATGCTTATTATAATTTCCTTCATTGTCCTTCACCAACAAAGAGATATTGCCATCACTTTCACCAAAGATCTCAACATAATGAACAGAAAAGTGTAAAGAACACGAGCAGAATTCTTCGCTTCGTAGCAAGAAACTTGGAACACAAGTCAAAATACATAATACTTCCCATCTATGTAGGACCTCATCTAGAATACGCAATGCAACTCTGGTTCCACACCCTGAGATGAAATCTTAACAAAATCTAGAGAATTAAGCGTAGACTGAAGTGGTCGCCGTGCTCGAGTGGCTAAGAGCGCGCGCTCTTCACGGAAAGGGTCGGCAGTTCAAATTCCGGTGATTCTTCCAGCTGGAATTAGGGAGCACTCTCCATAATTCCTCGCCCAACTTAGGTGTCGGAAATGAGTACCGGCTTACCGATGGTAGCCGTCATTGCGTCCTTAAGTTATAAGGCATTTGAAGGACCAACGTACAAGATGATATATTTCAGGCTTAATTGGAATGAAAAAACATCGTTTCTGAAACCAGGTTCCTTAAAATATTTTTTCTTCTTTTAACTGCAGTAGCTTTGCTAAATCCCCGATTTTCAATTTTCATCCTTGTTTTCAAAAGATATGTATAAAAAGGGAACAAATGGTTAGCAAGTCAAACAAACAAACATCGGCATCTTTGGGATGCTTTATTTCCAATCAAGCCTGATACATATGGTCTTAAGCATTGGTTTTTCAAATGTCTTATAACTAACCCTGTATATAGGACACCATGACGGTTCCCCCGTAAAGCCGGTACCCATTTCCGACACCTGGGTTGAGTAGGGTATTGTGCTTGAGCTTTCCCTTATACCCAACGGGGAAAATCTCCGCGCCAGCGCCAGGATACGAACCCTCATCTCCAACATACAAGGCTGATCCCTTAACCACTGTACCACGGAGAGCACAGTGGTCTCCAACATACAAAGCTGATCCCTTAACCACTGTGCCACGGAGAGCACAGTCAATGACTGTATAGCATTCTGATATATCAGTTCAATCTTCGAATGATGAACGCTAATGCTGAAGTGACTGGATTTACCAAAATGAAACTATAGTCAAGTGACAAGATTTACCAAAATAAAACGATGCTCGAGTGACAGCATTTACCAAAATGAAACGATGCTTCTGCGACTGGATTCACCAAAATGAAACGAGACGAGCGCCGGTACTGATTGAATATAAAAGTGCATGAATAACTGTTTGTATAATATCACCAGTAATTAGTTCTCGGATTCTGATATTCTCGGTCAATGAAGGACACTACTCTGAAAAGGAAATGCGTTCGCTGACTGATTAGTTTACTGGCTGATTACACTTTTGGTAAACCGCAGTCACCACACTCGAAGAAAATGTGTTTCATTTTAGTATCATGTTTTTTTTTGTTGTATTGTGAAGGCTAGCATATTAAGCTAGTCGAACCCCATTGCGGGCTGTGACCCAGGCTGCTGTGTCAAAATTTATGACCAAATACAATCAATGCTGCAGTTACTTGTTACTCACAATTATTAATTTCTGAACTGCATTACAGTTATCTAGTCAGAAAGCAAAGCGTGAAAAGAATTGTCTTGTTTTTCAAACTGTGCAAGGATTTTGAGATGAATTTTGAAGTCCCAAAAAGAAAAAAATGCGTTTGAGGAAAACTGAACTGCTTACACAGACATACACATAAAAGAAACTCGATAAAGGTTGACATTTTTAAAATTTAAATGCTTCTTGTAAATTTAAAAATGAATACTTGCCAATTGTGAAACTCAGAATGACAACGCTTTCAAAAACATTAGAGATTTTTGCTATTGTTTGCAATTCCTAATAATTTATAAGTAATATTAACCTAAATGTGACTGAGTATTTTACTGAACGAATTATGGCAACATCAGAAGATCTTGTTTACGTTCCGAATGTGCTAGATGTCGTGGATTGTACTCTGACGAAGTGGAAAATTTACGCTATTTTTGAGTCGTGTTCGTGCTGAAATTGAATTAATTGTGAGTAAAAATATTGAATGAGTTAGTGCAGAAAAATATATATGGTATTTTTTGTCTACTTGGAAGTTGAAATGCTTCCCGTGATCGTAACTATCGAGGATAAAAATGACGTAACCAATGGAGGTCGAATAAGTGTGAAACCTACATTCATATATTTGGTTGGTAAATGTAAAGGACTTGACCATAATCGATTTTCCACTCTTTGATCAATAAAGATTGTTGATGAGACCAAAATAAACAAGTTTTCTTCAATGCACTTTCCGGCGGAAATAAGTATTTTAAAAGTTATGGCATTAAATGAGTTACCGTAACTCCAGTGTTTGAGGCGGGGAAAAATACACCGCGCGGTCCGACGTGAAAGTAAACAGGCGTTCCCGCGCGCCAACCAAGCCGACGAAGAGCAAACCCCCTATTACAAACGTAAAGAGGTTGGGTCGTGAGGGGTAGCAACAGTTCTTTTAGTGAAAACTATAAAACTAAAAGAACTGTGGCTACCCCTCACGACCCAACCTCTTTACGTTTGTAATAGGGTGATGCACACAGGAGTTCCGGTAACTCATTTAATGCCATAACTTTTAAAATACTCATTTCCGCCGGAAAGTGCATTGAAGAAAAATTGTTTATTTTGGTCTGATCAACAATCTTTCTTGATCAAAAAGTGGAAAATCGATTATGGTCAAGTCCTTTACATTTACCGAAATTTGCTATTGAGTTCTTCTCAAGTACTTGTGATTTAATGATATACAAGTTTTATATTAGTATCTCAAGAAGCGGTAAATCTGAAGGACATGACAGTTGTCGATTTTGCAAATTGTAATGGCTAAACATTGTTAATGACACCAAAATAAACAAGTTTTCTTCTATGCACTTTTCGTCTCTAGTGAGTATTTTATTAGTTATAGCGGTAAATGACTTACCTCAACTCCAGTCTTCGAAGCGGAAAGGAATTCCTTGATCGAGTTGTATGGCAATACTGCAATGGCGTCTCGCTTCCAGCGCTCTGTCTTGAAAGACGAAACCAAACCTACCGCTATACCTCGTTAAATACTCATTTGACGAAAAAAGTGTATAGAAGAAAAGTTGGTCAATGTGAAGTTTAATGCAATCACGGAAAATAATAATGCCGATCCCAGGAATCACTAAAGAAACACATTTCAGAACGTTTTACATGAATGACATTCTGCTCGCTGATGCGTTTTTTTCGAATAATTGAACTTTGAAGTTGGCCTTGGCGCCAAAGGAAGCGAGCGCGTAAACGGAATTTAATTAATAACGGAAGCTATTACAAACGTAAAGAGGTTGGGTCGTGAGGGGGAGGCACAGTTCTTCTAGTGAAAATTATAAATAAAGCTTCTAACCCACCCATTAGGGTGACGACCGCAATCTTGTTGACATCGGGTCCAAAATGGCGGCGCCCATGGTGGTCGCCATGTTAGACCCGATGTAAACAAGATTGCGGTCGTCACCCTAATGGGTGGGTTAGAAGCTTTTTTTATAATTTTCACTAGAAGAACTGTGCCTCCCCCTCACGACCCAACCTCTTTACGTTTGTAAAAGGGGGTTAGCTTCCGTTTTTAATTAAATTACGCTCGCTTCTTTTGGCGCGGGAAGGCCAACTTCAAAGTTCAATAATTCGAAAATAAAGCATCAGCAAGCAGAATGTAGTTCATGTAAAACATTCTTAAATACGTTCCTTTAGTGATTGTTTAGAATATAATTATTAATTTCTGTGATTGCATTAAACTTCACATTGACCGAAAAGTTTATTTCGATGTTATTACCATGTTTCAAGCAACAAAAATTCAAAAATCGATGAGTAGCTGTTTATTCGAGCGCATTTGTCATCAATGACAAAACTAAACCTACCGCTATAAATCGGAAAATACTCATTTGAGATGAAAAGTGCATAGAAGAAAACTTGTTTATTTTGATTCAATTAATTAGGTTCAGGCAACAAAAAGGTCAAAATTGACAACTGTCATCTCCTTCAGATTTACCCAAGAAGCTTTCTGAAGAACTTGTTGCAGTGGTGCAAGCTGTTGTAAATGCAATGAAAGTTGACTTATACATGCACTTGGAGGAAATTTGACAATGAAAACAGCTGTTGCAGTCAACTCATTTGAGATATGTGGCCATATTTTTTATTACGTATGTGTAGTATTCAACTTGACATCACAGAATTAAGTGCAAACCTATTTTTCTCAAAGTTGTATATGTTATGTGGAGGAAATTAGGGACTGTCATATGAATAATTTATTGGTAATGTTAGTGGTGAATAAGCCCAAAGAGTAATGTATTAACATTTTGACTCACAGGTTAAACTGAAGTTGGTAAATGTTGAGGACTTGACCATAATCGATTTTCCACTTTTTGATCAACAAAGATTGTTGATCAGACCAAAATAAACAAGTTTTCTTCAATGCACTTTCCGGCGGAAATGAGTATTTTAAAAGTTATGGCGTTGAATGAGTTACCGGAACTCCAGTGTGCATCACCCTATTACAAACGTAAAGAGGTTGGGTCGTGAGGGGTAGCCACAGTTCTTTTAGTTTTATAGTTTTCACTAAAAGAACTGTTGCTACCCCTCACGACCCAACCTCTTTACGTTTGTAATAGGGGGTTTGCTCTTCGTCGGCTTGGTTGGCGCGCGGGAACGCCTGTTTACTTTCACGTCGGACCGCGCGGTGTATTTTTCCCCGCCTCAAACACTGGAGTTACGGTAACTCATTTAATGCCATAACTTTTAAAATACTTCTTTCCGCCGGAAAGTGCATTGAAGAAAACTTGTTTATTTTGGTCTCCTCAACAATCTTTATTGATCAAAGAGTGGAAAATCGATTATGGTCAAGTCCTCAACATTTACCCTGAAGTTTAACATTCAGCTCAAATTTAAAGTCAATTGTAAGCAATGTTTAAAATAGCAAATGTTAGCTGGATTGTGCTTTCATTTAGTTTTGAATAAGCATTTATTAAAATTCAGGTTATGACCACTGGTTGGTCAGCAGCATTATGTAAATTCCCTTTGTGTACCACTTGTGTATGTTGCAGTCAAAGTGTTAAGTGATTAGGGAAATCTAGGGTCAATATTGAATTTAATGTTGTCAACGAATTTAATAATTTTGTAGGTATAGATAGGTAATATAGTCGATTTTAAGACGTTTTATACGAATAACAATGTGCCCGGAAATGCTTAGCTTTGGAGATATAGGATAAATAACGCCAGGTAAGAATAGCATTAACGGCAGTTTCGATATGGCTCTTCCGGCGTTTTGCGGACGCGGACCACGCCAAGGTTTTTGGCGGGAGTCATCGGCCTCGATATGGTTAAGTTAAATTAAGATATTTTAGGCGCACTTGATACTTAACTAAATTAACTTTACCAAACCTAACCTTACCTATCGTTACGTCAGAACCGGATTTCTGCTTATTTAAGTGGATGGTGATTTTAGTTTATAGTGATGTTAGGAAATTGTTAGCCAGTTTGTCAATGCCAAATCTAGTATATCTGCCTTGAGGATGCAGTCCCACTGCAAAAATGAAATCTATAAACTTAGTTTAATTGGAATTATTTTCCTGTGCAGAGCATCATGCAGCTTTTTGTGCGTGGCAGTTCTCTGCATGTCTACAATGCTCCAGAGGGAGCCCTTCTTGCTGATGTGAAGGCCTTCCTGAGCTCAGTTGAAGGTGCTGAGCAGGAGGAAGTAAGTTGTGGGCTGGTAACTCCTTGGCTATAGCTCACTTGTTGCAAGTTCTCCTGGGATCAGGTTAGGTTATTTAATGTTGGGGAATTTTTCACGGTTCCACTCAGCTTAACGTTGACTTTGTCCAATGAATTTCTATGGGTCATGCTACAACCTAATAATACTCTTAGTTCATTTATGTGGAGCATGCTTCTTCCATTTCTGTCTGCTCATTAGGATAGTTATAATGACCATATCTGTGATACAAGTTTCACCAGTGCACAAGTACAAAAATATTTTTTATTACTGGTACTGTTAGGATGGAGATATTTGTCATTCACATCTGGAAAATTTATTCAAGAAAGGTAATGAATCTAGTCATTTTTGATGGGCCATGCTCACTTGTCTAAATAATGAGTCTACCTTCATTTGACTATGCTAATGAGATAACTGTATTTTTTAACATCTTTTGGGAATATTGGTTCACCAATTTTTAAAAACATCTCTATTAGCAGGCTTTTACTTTGTTTACATGAGCACTTATCACACATCTTGCTAGAGATGAATGTTACTGTCTTGAATTGTGTTGCATGCATGAAATTGTTGTCAGTTGTGGTAAGATGTGTACATTTAGAAAGTTTGAGATAGTTTTAGAACATCATTAACTTGGTTTGATGACAGGATTTTCATTGTGCAGAAAATGCTGAGTGGGGTTTTCCACACAATGAAAATCCTGCTATCAAACCAAGTGAATGATGTTCTAAAACTATCTCAAGCTTTCTAAGTGTTTACATCTTACCACAACGTACAAAAATTTCACACATGCAACACAATTCAAGATATGTATGAAACCCAATTCTTTTCTTATTTCACACAGTGCCAGTGATGTTCTAAAAGTGATGCAAGATGGCAGACTCCTTTGTCTCAGACTGGAATTAACAAAGTGTTTCAGAGCTTATTTTACCTCTTGATGTTGATAGTGTGTCATGGAAGAAGTGGATTGACTTCCATAGGTTATGATGGTTTTTCACTTTGGCTCCTTTGAGAGTTGATTTACAGATGAAATGGTCTATTGGGGGAATTTCCCTGAATATAAATAGAAAGAGATGATTAATTTTTATATTGATAGAATATTATTAAACTTTAGAATCCTATAAATATGAAATAGGTCGTTAATGCTTCAGTTTTGTTTTTGTATGCAACATCTCAAATTTTAAGCTCTAAATAATTGCATTATTCTTTAAAGGGCAAAAATATTTCTCTTTTGTCAAGTATTAATATTTTCAGTTCTTTCCTTTTGGTAGATTTGAATTTATTTTGGTGAAATTGGAAAAGTGTGGCGGGGAAATCCAAAAAAAAAAAAAAATAATAATAATAATAATTAGAATAGTGTTGAATATCTGAGAATGGAGTTGAGACAACTCTAGTAGAAGTTTAATGTCCCTCAATATTTAAAGTTGATAATACTAAACACAAGGGATTTATTTTATCACAATGCACTCACAATTCTCTTGGCTAAGAATAATCATATTTTTAAAATATTTTGGCAGTGTTAATGAAATTTTGTCGATTTAGGATTGTGTAAAACTTATCCATTGAGTGATTGTCTTAAGATTGAACGATGTGTTAGTCTTTGTCTTACTAGATATATGTAGACAAGCTGCTTATAATAAAAAGGGTAACTTGAACTTTTCAAGACAAACGCATAAGCTTTAAATGCATACATATTAATGAAAGAGCGCTGGCAATTGAATATTGCGTCAAGTAGAATAAGTGATCGATGAGCAACTATTTCAGTTTGAGAAACTCGTAGTGTGAAAACTGTTTTTCTGTGTGTATGCTCGAGTTTATATTTTCTGTGTGCATGATTCTGTTCGGGATACCACTAGTGATGTAACATTCTGTGTACATGATTCTGTTCAGGATACCACTAGTGATGTAACAATGGTATTGGATTTGAAATGTTTTTCAGATCCGTCTTTTTGCCAATGGCGCCCCTCTCGAGGATGAGGCTATGCCCCTGAACTCCCTTACCACCGACACATTAGACTGCAATGTTGCTCTTCTCGGAGGTGAGTGCAGACTTCGTCTAGTGTTGAGTCTGTCGACAATGTGTCCCAGTGTTACTGTTTTGTTTCAACTCACGATTTCATCTCTTTCCTCGGTTAAACTTGCAAGAGTCACTTATAATTTTTGTATCATGTTATGTCAATCATAAAAGTGGTGTGTTAAGAGGTTAGTGCTGCGATAGTGGCAAAATTCTGAAGTATGGAAGGTAGGTGACTGAAACTTGTAATGCGTATGTTAATCCAAATTTTGAGCATATTTTGTGCATACATTATTTTTGAGTTTCGCAAAAAATAATTATTAAATGAAACCTCTAATTTTGAGACCCTTTTTGCAAGTCTAATAACTCAGGAAATATTCAACACACAAGCTTGATTTTAGTCTCATTTGACGCAAGAATAAAATATCTAAATCTGGCTGTTAGTTCTGAATTTTAAATTTGAAACTAAATTTGAGAACTGAATTTGTCAGTTCTCAGATCTGAATTTCAAAAGTTGATAAGTTATTTAAATGTATTTTTGTTCCAAAATTTTCATAAAAATCCTGCTGACACACAACTTATTTCGCCAATGTAACACGACTTTGAAAACAAAATTGTAAAAACTTGCAAATTAATTCTAGTTCGTACGTTGAATAGTGCAAAAGTTATTAAAATTTCAATGTCCGTATGTTATAATCATAGAAAAAGCACATGAACGGCTTTTTCAAGAGCGCAAGAACGGGTCAGCCAATTGTTCTCAAACTTTCACAGGATACAATTGAGACTATTGAAAATCGGAAATTTTGTCATTTCCCGTAGCGTTATCCCCTTCAGTGGTGGCGTATTTTTTCCTGTGCCTCCTAAGATGAACGGGAGTTATTTTATAGGTTGGTACTTGGAAACTAATATTAGCTGAAACATTTCTTTCGAAAATTCTTGTTATAGTGTTTTTAAGTTGAGCCAAACGTTCATTAGCCACTCAGCCGAACGATGAACCTACTAGTAAGGTGAAAAATTTAATGATAGACGACGTTAATAACGATTTCTAAGAACGACAGTAAATGAAAATTAACTCGATTTCAAATGAATTTAGTTTAAGAAAGGGTCTAATGATTGCTTGTATGCTGAATTAATAGTTGTAGTGTTCCCGTTGCTGGACACATATGCTGAGAACAATGAATGGATACAGTAAGCGCATTATATTAACTCCCGCTTGTTGTTGTGCAGGTAAGGTGCACGGTTCGCTGTCTCGTGCCGGTAAGGTGAAGGGTCAGACTCCCAAAGTGGACAAGAAGGAGAAGAAGAAGAGTAAGACTGGTCGGGCCAAGCGCCGCATTCAATACAACAGGCGCTTTGTGACGGTCGTCCAGAGCTTCGGCAAGAAGCGTGGCCCTAACAGCAACTCCTAAGTCAATAAATTGTTGCAATGAGTAAATGAGTTTGTGATTACCATATATTGTGAAATCCGGACTCTTCTCTTAGAGTGTCGTAAATGCGGAAGTTCAATTAAACATTGGCCGAGTAAGTAATGAAACGTAGGATCTCGTAGTAATGGCATATAACACACACGTGAACTTGTTGCGAATTTTTATTCAACTGCAAGGATTGAAGTCATTAAGTAGGATGCTTCGTAGTACAGTTGCGACACTTCACACGAGTACTATAAAAACGGACTCTAAGGAATGACATCACTCCAACACAAAGCCACGGAATGTACAAATAATTAGCACTGGCTCTGATTTTTACCAGTCTAGCAGGTTCAACGAAGACCAGGGTGCTTTAATGGAAACGTTATTAATAACTTTGAGCGTGACGCTGTTCAACAGACACCCGGCATGTTCTTCGCCGAGGAATCCAAGTGATGTAATTGACGTCTTCAGTTTCCACAAATTACTCGGGTCACGCTCAGAATGGATTGAGGGGAAACGGGCATACATGAACATGACTACCATATCAATTATAACAAGTTTGAAGACTCCTAGTATCGAAGCCAACTCCCTGAAAGCGACGAGAAGACCTAGTGTGAATTGTAGATTAGATGGGTCAGTTAAATCCTCCCTAACTAGTGTTCCAAAGTAAAGCACTTAACTGTACGGGGCTCGGTGAGCGGGGAACATATCGACATTCCTAGGCAAAACCCCTACTTCGTTTTAACCTTACAGAGCTGTGTACTAATCTTCAAGGATTTAGTACCTGAACACAAATTTAAAAAATTTAGAGTGCAGAGAGGTTTCTCCATAATTCCTACAATAGCTTTTCGAAATCTAAAAATTTGACTACACATGACAGCAACTGATGGAGCAATGGTGCCACCGCGATGAAATCAAAATACAGTATTGAATTAATTATACGCCAAGTTGGAGTAGTACAAAGTTTACCAGCGCTTCGACAACTTAGGACATACTGCGCCGAATTCACAGCAGTAGGCTTATCTTATTTGCCACAACAAGTCATCGCATAGTTATTTAAACATGGCATCCGGATCGAATACCAGTTAAAATTAAACTAAAAATGATATTCGCTTCTCCGGTACATTCCGTAGTTTTACGGCCACTGTTCGATTTCATGGTTTCAAATGCGGTATCTAAAAATAGTATACTGTTCTTTAGATCACCATTACGCAGTTCAGCACGTCTCGACGAGTGCGATAGTCACCAATAAACGAAGTTGTCAGAATTGTAGACCTTTACGTACTAGCAGCTAATAACACATAGAAAAAATGCGTTGTAATACATACATTCATTAAATTTTTGAAAAGATTTCGCACGGGGTAAGGAATGTTCTTGGGGCTCTCATATCGAAAGCGCATCCTTCTGGCTCCACAAGCATTTTAATCCGTATAGCGTCCACGCTGCGGCCGTAAAGGCCAGGGGAAACTCGGACGCCGCGCATCTACGTACTTTGAGCACTCAGCTAAGAGGTGCTCGACCGTCAGAGTGGTGTGACACAGATCGCAGAACGGCTGGGGGCGCCGCTGTATGAGGTAGCCATGAGTCGACCTTGTGTGGCCAATGCGAAGGCGGCACAGTGTAGTAGTAGTAGTAGTAACATAGGTTTGCTAGCGCTTCAGTTATTCAAACTATATCGCACCGGAGGTCACATAATTTAATTAGTATCAGACTTTCCGATTTACCACGTAAGATGAACATCAACATTATTTGAACATCAAAAATTATATGATCGTAATTATAGTTACAACTCAAGAGTATAATTGTCTCCCCATTGAAATCTTGTACATACAACAGTACATTCGAACACACTGGGCAGCCAAACCCCGTAGGGGGTTTCAGCTGCCCACCCATTATGGCCGGACGCCTTACCCACGCTGAAACCCCCCGAGGTACCAACGCAGCGCGCCCGGCCATATTGCAGTTTCTTCATCTACAATCTTCCAATACGATATCACGCTTGGTTACAGTGCATTACTGCGTGGCTTCATGTTAAATCTCAGAAAATAGCTTGCACCTCTCCAGGAACAGCTGCAACGCTGCTGCGTTAAAGCCTGAGCGCTCGTTTTCCCTGAGTATTCCAATCAACACATCCTCCGTGCAGCCACGAAGACTTGGGAAACACACATTGCGTATAGCAGAGTATCTTGGACATTCAACGAGAAAATGCACAACAGTCAGGGGAACACGGCACCGTTCGCATTGCGGCTGCGGCTGTCGCTCCATGAGGTGGCCGTGCGTTATGCGAGTATGGCCGATGCGGAGGCGGCAGAGTATCACCTCCATTCGACGAGCACGGCAGTTAGAAGATGACCACTCTCGGACAGTGGGCTTAATGTTTCTCAATTTATTGTCAGTTGTGGCCGTCCAGTTTCGCTGCCACAGATCCTTCACCGCCGCCTTGATGCGAGGATAAAAATCACGGGAAGGGACCATCAAATTTAGTGTTCTCTCACTTGACCCAGCAGCTTGCTTAGCTTCCCGGTCTGCTCTCTCATTGCCAGATATCCCCACATGCGTGGGCACCCAGCATATAACGACACTCTTCCGTTCATTTACGAACTGTGCCAGCTTTGTGACGATCTCCGCAATAATGGGGTGGGTACTGTTGTACATCTGAGCAGCATCTATTACGCTTTTCGAGTCAACGAAGATGGTGAAAGAATGACAATCGTGCTCCTCGATCAGCTGTAGCGCTTCCATCACACCATACAGCTCCGCTGAGAAAATTGAGGTCTCTGGGAGCAGTCTCCTAGCCCTCACTATTTCCCCGGACACAGCGGCACATCCCACAGCGTCTCCTGTCTTAGAGCCGTCTGTATAAATCTTCACAGAGTTTGCGTGTTTCTCCAGTATATGCTCCATGAAAATTCCCTTCAGGATGTTAGCCGGCATTGACTCCTTTTTCGGCACTCGACATCCAGGGCAGAAGCTCTCCACGGGGACACGCCATGTCGGAGAGCAGTCAAACAGCACAGGTAGCACTCTCATGGGTCCCAGCTGCATGGCGGCCGTCAGCGCAGGATAGTTCATTGATGATGGCAGACAATACGGGAAAGGCAGATGTCGTCCGGAAGGCGCGTGCACGCTTCTCCATGTAGGAGACAGGGGCAGCTGATCTAGACGAGCCAGGTACTGTAGGCTCAGCTGTACACGGCGGAGCCAAAGAGGAGGTTCTCCACTCTCCACACACAAACTGACTGACGGGGAGGTCCGAAAGGCGCCAGTGCAAAGCCTTATGGCCGTGTGGTGCACCGGATCAAGCACTGACAACGAAGTTTCCCTTGCATACTGGTATACAGTGCATCCATAATCCAGCTTACTTCTTATCAGGGTTCTGTATAGGCGCAGCAATGTTACACGGTCAGCTCCCCACGCCAGGCCTGATACACATTTCAACAGGTTCATTCTTCTGTTGCAATCAGACTTCAGCGCGGCCAGATGGGGTTTCCACGATAGCTTGTCATCAATAGTTAGGCCCAGAAATTTGGCACTATGAGCAAAGTTTATCGGTACTCCCCGGAGAAGTAACTGTGGAGGGTCCCGTCGGCAGCGTCCCTGAAAATGCAGGGCCACAGTCTTCCCAGTGGAGAATACGAAACCATTTTCAGTCGCCCAGTCATTCACACCGTTGATAGCCAACTGCACTCTGCGCGCCAGCGCAGGCAAATACGCTGATGAAGTGTAAATCATGAAGTCATCAACGTACAATGACGACGAGACATCGGCTGGCAGTGTGGAGGTGATGTCATTGACGGCCAGAGAGAAGAGGGTGCAGCTCAGCACACTACCCTGGGGTAGGCCCTCCTGCTGGGTTTGCCAAGGCGACAATGTGGCTCCCACTTTTACACGAAAACTCCTCTCCTGGAGGAACCGCTGGACAAAGAAAGCCAAATTGCCCCGAAGGCCACATCCATAAACACGTTGGAGGAGCCCATGTCTCCAAACGGTATCATATGCTTTGTGCAGGTCGAAGAAGACACACAAGCTCTGCTTGCGGGCGGCAATATTCTGAACCAGATGACTCTGCAGTCTCACGACAGCATCCGTGGTCCCCCGAAGCTGCCTGAAGCCGAACTGGGCAGGATTCAGAATTTCTTCTGCTTCCAGCCATCGTACAAGGCGAACGTTTACAATCCTCTCCAATAGCTTGCACACACAACTCGTTAGGGCGATAGGTCGGTAGCTGTCTGTACGGGTGGCCGGTTTCTGAGGTTTGGCAAAGGCAAGGATTGTTGCAGTGCGCCAGTCCCTTGGAAATACGTGGGTCGTCCAGACCTTATTGAATATATGAAGCAGCTGGCGTAAGGCTGATGAATGCATCCTCTTGAGCATCTGATAGTGAATCCCATCGGGGCCTGGTGCAGTATTATTGCAAGTTCTCAAGGTGCGGTAGATTTCAAGAAAGGTGATAGGCTCGTTGTACGAGAAAACTGTTTCCGTTGCAAAGTCTGGTTTATGTTGTTCTCTTTGGCGTTTTTGTGCTCGGAAAGCAGGTGGATACTGGGCTTCGCTACTATTATGCGCGAAACTATCAGCCAGCGCCACCGCCACCCGCTGAGGATCCGCCGTGAGTATGCCGTCCACTTCTAAACAAGGCCTGCCACAGCTGTATTTTCCCTTCATCTTACCCACACGTTGCCAAATTTTGGTCATAGGTGTGTCGGTATTTAGGCTGCTAACATATTTGCGCCACGAGCTCCGCCTAGCAGCGTCCTTGATGAATTGGGCCTTCGCTCTTGCTCGCTTATATGCAATAATATCTGCCAGCTCGCCGGTACGTCTAGAGCGTCTCAGGGCTTGCCGCCGCTCATAGTTTGCCACAGCGCAATCATTATTCCACCAAGGAACACGGTACTTTGGTGCACCACCGCGTGACATCGGGATAGCAGCACTAGCAGCACTCCTGAGGGTACCGGTAAAACGCTCCACCATGTCGTCAACTTCCAGCAGGTCATTCATTTCTTCCATCTGGGTTAGGGCTTCAAAAGTATCCCAGTTAGCACGCTTCATGCAGTATCGAGGTTCTGCTGGCACTGGAGTAAACTCCCTTACTTCCATAACAATGGGGAAGTGGTCACTGCCATAAGTATCATCCAGAACGCTCCACAGAACATCGGGGAACATATCTGGGGTGCTGAAACTGAGGTCGATGGCGGAGGTCGTCCCTGTTTGGACGTGAAAATGAGTGGCGGCCCCAGTGTTGAGCAAACAGAAATTGGATCTCGTAATGAATTGGTTGATGAGCCTACCACGCTGGTCGCTTTGGGCGTTGCCCCAAGCCACGTGCTTTGCATTGAGGTCGCCTACCACAAAAGCGGGCCCAGGCAAATGAGTACTGATATTCTCAAAATCGGGCAACGAGAAAGGTTCAGCTGGGGGGATATACATATTGCAGATGGTGGTCATTTTCTTGTTGAACCAAAAACGGATTGCCATTGCCTGGATCTGGGTGTTCATCGGCACTTTGGAATAACCCAAGTCCTTCCTTACAAGAACAGCTAGTCCAGATCCAGGGACAGGATTTGGTACGTGAGAGAAAGTTTCAATATTATAGTTGGCTGGTGGGGTCGGAGTTATGTCTCCCAGCATGGTCTCCTGGAGACATATGCACAGTGGTTGTTGTTGCTGGATGATAGTCAGGAGGTCACCGTAATTCCTACGGTATCCTCTACAATTCCACTGTAAAACACTCTGCATCATGTTCCCTTCTCTGGGGGCTGCTCTTTAGGATCAGGCGGTCTTTGATTTGATGGTGATTTGGTTGGTGCTGGTCTCTCCCCCCACGCGTGCAAGGGCACGGTTGGGCGAGGTCTTGGCGTAACCTTCGAGGGCAAAGCCCACACTCGTGTAAAGTCAGGCGCAGTCTCCTCTGGCACTCTTCCCACGCGGTCCAATGAACGCACACGCTGTGCCACTGAGGGTTCCGGCTTTCTCACACTTCTGCGGCTCTCGTGAATAGTCCTTACATCTTGGGGAGGTGGCATCTCGGACTGTTTGTTCGTACTGTAGGGGGTCGCAAGCTCCTCGTCGATTGAACGGGTCACTTCTTTCGATGCTTCCCCATGGCCAAGGGTTAAGCCGGTATTCGCCTGGGCTTCCGCGTGCGTACCACCACGACGCTTTTCTGACTCAGCTTGGCGCCTCTTACTATCAGATGCTACAGTTTCCGCAGTCCTAGCGACCTTTGTCATGGCACCACCAACGGGTGGCGATCTCACACTCGGTATGCGTTTCCGCGATACCGAGGAGACTGCCGAACTCAGACACACAGAAACTGGGGGGTCTGCTTGAGCACAACGTGACAGATCAGGAAGATCGCTCCGCTCAGGTCTATCAGCAGGTCGGGGTACAGCAGCGAGAGTACGGCGTGCAGCACGCGCGGCATCAGTACCTGCGGTGAGGTCCCGACCAGCAACACTGGGGGCTCCTGTCACTGCCGGGTGCACTGGCACAACAAAGCTAGGTCTTCTTGGAGGGGCCCGCACTGCAGCGGCATAGGACGTCTCTGTTCTGACGTACCTGCTGCTCACAGCACGCTTGGCTTCCCCGTAGCTTATTCTTTGCGATGTTTGCGCGGCCAACACCTCTTCTTCCATTTTGAAGTAAAAACATTCCTTAGAGCCAGCAGGGTGTGATTTATCGCAGTTAGCACATCTCGGGGGCTTATCACAGGGCAGTTCGTGCTGGTCCTCGGCACAATTTGGGCATGCTCCTCTTAAGGATCGACACGTCTTAGCGCCATGCCCATACTGTTGGCACTTGTAGCAGCGTCGCGGCCTTGGAACGTACTGTCGCACGCTGCACCTCGTCCATCCTATGTTCACATGTGACGGCAGGGAACATCGGTCAAAGGTCAGGATGTAGACAGAAGTGGGCACCAGGGCACCATTAACGTTTTTCTTGGTTCGGTACAGCGCCTTCACTTCATACTGCCGCAACTCCTCCAGGAGGCACTCATCAGCGTAACCAGGATAATTGAGGTAGAAAATCGTTCCTTTGCTCTCATTGAGACTTCCATGTGGGGACACTTCCACACCCACGCCAGCCAGATGGCGAATGCTCAATATATTGCGGCTCTGCTCAGAGTTGCGGACCTCCACCAAGAGACCACCACCGCGAGTCTCTGTGATCTTGGCGGGTCTACCTCCCAGCCCACGACACAGGTCTCGGTTTGCCATGATCACATCGATGTGCGTCAGCGGTGAGCCGTCAGTAGCTTTAATGTTGAAGAATCTTTTGTATTCTGTTGGCAAAATTGGCTCCACCAGGTCGGAGGGCGCGGTTTCCTCAAGAAGATGTAGTCTTCTGCCACGACGTCGCCCACGGCCTGGCCTGTTTGGCTGGCGTTCAGGAGCGTAAGGTTCAAGAATTATTTCTGTATCTTTGTTTTGTCCGCGCTCTGTTTCCTCACCCACGGATTGGTGCGGCGGTGGTTGCAGAGGCGGCTCTTGAGAGGAAGAAGCAGGTACGGTGTCCTTATTTGATATCCGGGTCGTCAACGGGGGGTGAGCAGCCAGAATTGTATTGGTGGAAGCAAGCACATTGCTTTAGGTCTCTCTTGTCAAGGAGGGTCTCCCCTCCCCTATCCAGGCTGGCTCAGGCCGGAAAAGAGACCCCCGAGCAGTCAGTAGCCATTTGATATATCATCTATACTTGAGGCGGGCACACACTGACCAATAGGGGGTGAATACCCCCTCCCACCGTCAACCCCGGCCCGTGGCAGCCCCTTGTTTGCTCGGGATAACGGGGGCTTTATCACCCGTAACTGCCGGGGTCCGGTTTTATTTACATGGGGGGCCTTCCCATGGCCCCCCATTTTGTCTGGCTGCTCCGAGTGAGCCTGTCTGCCACGGTTGTACCCACCAGGACCGAGGTCCCGACAGCATAGCCTCACTCCTCCTCACAACACACAAACCCTCCCACCACAATAAGGTAAGGGGGCGTTGGGAGGGGCGGCACAGTGTCATCTCCATACGCTGATTGCGATTATTGGATGAAATTCACTCACCCACAGTGGGTTTTAATTTAGTTAGTTTGTTGTTGCCCACATAATTCCAGTGCTGCCCGTAAATCTCTCACAACAGTCTTGAAGAGTGGATTGTAATCTCGGCATGGAATCGTTACATTGAGATTTCTCTCAATTTTTTACCAACGGAACTAATTCTTAACTGGCGATCCAACACTTGCCAGGTTTTATTAGTTTCTAAACTAATGCATTTAGACATCAGAAAATGACGTTTAGCGCAATACAAAAAAAGGAGGAGCGGGACGAGAAAGAAAGGTAGGGATGTATTTCAGCATTGCTTATTAAGCACTGGAAGTACGAGCCCTTATTTTTTGTCTTGCTGTTCAAAACAGGGATATCACTCTTACTACACTCAACTTTTGAACGAAAACATGAAGCACCTCTACAATGGAATTATCCAAACTAACCTTTGGACATTGTGTAAGTCATGAAAACCGCACAGCTGTACAGGCACCGAACCAAAGGAAACGTTATTAAACAAATAACTATTTGGAAGAGAAACATGACTAAAAATACTCCCTGTCTCATCGAATAAATAACAGCTAAAGATAATCATAAATTAATAGAATATTTTCAAATGCGAACTATTTCTTGGTAATAGGAGTTTGTAATGATTGCACTTTGTTGACCCCCAAAATATTCTAAATTGGTTTACAACAGGGAAAGATGATAAGCATCAGACAGGGATAAACATAAAGTTTCGACAAGCACCATTTGTAAAGACTACGCTCAAGTTATATCAGAGAAAGTCGATTAGATTAGGTTATAAACCTCCTTAATTACAACACTGGTGTTCCAAAATGAGGAAGGCACCATTTGGTATGGAATTAAGGGAAGGGGGAACCTATGCTCCCACTCCTGTGCGAGGAAACTACAAAATTGACAAATTCTAAAACAAAAGTGAAGTTCAAGAAGAAATAATTCCTGAAAAAAATTAGATTAGAAGTTAATTTACGCCTCCCTAACCGCAACAATGGCGCTTCAAAAAGAGGAAGGCATCATTTAGTATGGACTTGGGAGAATGCGGAATCTAGACACAAGGTGCATAGAAATAGTTGAGAAAGAAGTTCATGAAACAAGATAAAAGTTGAAGAAGAAAGTAGTAGGTGCTGAAAAACAAGACAGCAGTGAACCAAAAAAGGTGGTCCGTAACAAAATAAAATGCTATTCTGTTTATAAAAAAAACTTACATAACCTTTAGTTCTGGACCTCACATATTCCCGCTTAGAGCGCTAATTACCACAGATGCAATAGATGTACCCTGCTGAAATAAGGACATCAGAGAGCCGAGGGAAAATGGCCCGTAACAAAACAGAAGCCTAATATATTTAAAAAAAATTTAGACCTACCTAATCTTCAGCTCTTTAGCTTATATCTTCCTCTTAGATTGCTCATTTTCATCCGTACAAGAGTTGTATTCCTTAAGAGGCAGAGAGGGTTGAATTCCTTGAGTTTCATCAGAAGTTCATCTCGAAGTAAGAAGCGCTCGACAGGTTTTAGAACTATAATGGGGCAAAATAAAATAGGTAATTAGGTAAATTAAAGGAAAGGAAAGTATTCAAGAGCAATGACTTGAGACCCCTAAAGGAATGTAAAAGATTACATTGGAGCACAAAGTATAGGGTGGAGGATCTATGAATATTTCACTTCCAGTAAAGAGAACGAGAAACTAAGGAACCTTATAACTTATGACGTCACTCCACCAGTATGATCCACTCGTACACATTTTAAATGATCTCAATCGTATTGGCGTTGGGTAACCCAGATTTGTCACCACCAAATTTTCATCAACAGTGAGCGAGTGGAAAACCACCAATAAAATTGAGAAAGGAACAAATAAAAAATCAGCGAGAATGAAAGAAAGGCATAGGATAGGGGGTTAACCCAAGCCGGATAATTAGATGGACAAAAGTAAACATTCATCACATGCAGAGAAAAAACTGTTCTCAGCGAAGGTAGTTAACGCAGCCTTCAATGTGAAATTGAAGATTTACTTGTACATCAACACAAGGCTCAAAATACTAGCATCACGATTGCATAGCTCTTCAGAACCTGCAAAAAGAAGAATAATAATTCCCTACAAGTGACAAGATAAGATGAAGAAATCTGTCCTGTAACAAGCGACAGTTCAACGAGACAGGAGTTATAGAAAATGGAAGACATAGCGCTACAACTAAACTTGCAACAGAGTCTTCCTGATCTTGCTTTTAAAGAAGCGATAATTTTTCTTCATGTGCACGTGGAAGTGATATAGTAAGTAGATCCTCTTGAATGCATGCAATTTAAGACCGTTCATGCGTGGTCAAGAGTACTCAAGGGGAGTTCATCTCAAAGGTACAATGAAGGACTAGATCCTTCGATTTCCTTTCCTCACGGGACGAGGAAAGTTACTAAACTGGCACATATGAACACATTGACTGCAGTAAGTAGCTAAGGTCCCCTCTTTAGTGGCAATGTAATGAATCCCTAAATAAATTAACATGGACAGACATTGTCAAAAAAAAATCCCTCTTTCAGAGTGAAACAGTGAAAAGAACAAAATCTTTTAGGTACGCTATAGTACATGCTATTTTTTTCAACCATATCTTAATTAGCAGTGCACATCAAAAGTGTTCTATCTATAGAACTTACAAGATAATCCATGCCTTTCATTTATCATAACACAACCAATGGTGTGCACGTAAGACTTACAAAAATGAGCAAGAATTGAGTCTTCATTTTCCACGACGCTGGTCAACTTTTTTATTCTCGTATACGTCCTAATAAACTTGCTAACACTGAACGCTTTAATCTTACACTTTCAAGCGGGGCTCAAGTTTTAAGAAAAATCAAAAGTCACACAAACACAAGAACTAAGTACAACTACACATTTAGCAATCCTAGCATAAATATTCATTTCTCCACTACCGGTCCTGCAGAATTCAAGAGAAGAAGAAAATCTCATCAGCTCAATAAGTCTATCGTCCGTTAATTGCAAGACAAAATTAAACTGAACCGTCAGAAATATGAAATACAAAAGGACTTCATAACATGCAGCGCACACACTCACGTTAAATGCATGATTCAATATAATAATTTTGAGAAATATATAATTGGTTTCTTCAGCTTATATCAGTCGTTTCCGAAACTGAAAAGACCACTGTTGAACATGATTTCAGTAATGTAATAAAATATAATTTGTACTTACTGAATATACATGAACGATTTGATAAGCACGTCACAAAATGGAGTCCTGCGGCTACAAAAACAGATCTAAGCACTAGAGGGCAGCGTTCACTACCGGCCGTAACGCTGCTCAATTTTGGCATAGGCGCATAGAATAGAGGATATTTCGGCGGACGTGAGACGCACAAGCCTCGGTATCCTCACAAACTCGGCCAGCCGCAGCTGCCAAGGCGGAAAACCGCCACTGCTTGTATAGTCCCCAACCACCAGCGCAACGTCAGGGTCACGCAGCTTGACATGACAAACTTTGCCACATTCATCCTGAGAATCGTTTGCTCTCTCGTCAGCAGCATCACAGAGAGACTGAAGAGGGCCTGTATCCACTAAACTACGGTGGTTACTTTGAGCCAACCGCACTGCCAGCTCTAAATTGAGATCGTTCACTGCCAGTGAAGTTAGAGCACTAATTTGCTTATTCTTGAGCTTCTGGACGCATGAAGTCAGATGACTGATTCCGCTGTCCAGGCTCACAATGCTCAAGTAAATCATATTTGGCAGCACTGGCTCAGCACAGTCCCCATTGCTCAATGAAGGCTGTTCTCTGCATCGAACCTCAGGCTGTGGATGGAAGCAAATATTACATATGCTGATACGTAGTATTTTCCCAAACAAAAAATACTTAATATCTATGCAATCAAAAGGCTATTATATACATACTCGCCTCATAAAACAAATTAATTATTCAAACAGATACTCAGTACCAATTGAGGTCATCAGTACCACTAAAAAGAACCTGAAGAGCATCTTACAGAAGAAGAATAATATGCAATAGCATACAAAGGCTTTTGTTTGAAAGCATTGTGATGTAAACTTTACGCTCAATAAAACATAAATAAAATAAATACTGAAAATCTTCACAACTGAACCACATCCATTTAAAATTCACCACAGTACATAGTGGTGGGCAATTTAGGTGTTGAGTAGAAAAAGGTTAGAATAGATTTTGGGGTTTATACTACCTACATTGGGTTTGAAATAAAATGCCTACAGTAGTACAAAAATTTAAGCAATATAAAATCAACAGTTTCGCAGGATCTGCCTTTATATGTTAGTAAATTTATTCTCGCCTCCTAGTGACTAAGTGTGGTGATTGTGGCCTGCTGTCGGCTACCCTCCCATAGGGAGGATAAGCCCGGTATATGTATGTATGATGATGTATGTAAATATATTAATATCATTTTAGCAAGATATTTCAATTTTCATCAAAGCACGAGAGCAAGTGATTTTTGAATTTTTCATGTAGAGACCCTCAAGTCCAACAAACAAAAGAAGTAAGATAAGAACGAAACTATGAACTTGGGAGGCCACAAGAAAAGCCCCGACATTCAGCCATATTTCAGAGAAAATAATCAAAAGCATTTAAAAAAAACAGATTGAATACCTAAATTCCAGTGAACATCCATTCCAAGTAGCAGCATTTACTTACCAGGTGAGCAGAGTGTCCTCTCCGCAGGTTGTTGATCGGCATCTGCAGCACCACCACACAGCTGCCAGGCAAGCTCTTCTGTAGCTGCTGCGCTACATCCTCCTGCTGCTCCCCCAACTTACCTGCAACACAATCACATTAGATGCTAGTGTAAGCCTCCCTAACTACAACAAAGGAAGGAGGAAGTATGGAAATAAAGGAATTAATCTTCAGTCATCAACATAAGCAAACCCATTTAGCAAAAGGTCAGAATACATAGGCATATCTAAATCATAACCAGCACTGTACATACAATAATAACTATCTTCTTATGGATGGTTTGTCAATTAGTACTCCTCGTATGGAACATTTGTTTTAGGATGCCCTATATTTAAGAAACTTTTAAAAGCCAATATGTTGGCATGTATATATCTCATGTGACAACTTGGAAATAAACATTTTTTTCTTTTCTTAAATTAAGAGTGCACTAATTATGGCACTAAAAAAAACACAATTATTGTAGAAGCAACTGATGTGAATAACTACAACATAATTTTTAGCTTTGAAAACAGAATATCTATGACAATTATAAGGGTTAACCACACTTTTCTCAGACAGCTCGCCCAAAATGGACCATCAAAATGTTGCTTAATTCATGGACTAAAATTAATCCCTACCAATATAACAGACAAGTTACCCTACAAAACACTGCTTCAAAAGCATATACTCGTGAAATTGTCACTATAATCAAATTTGCATATTAGACCCAGATGAGCTTCAAAAACTCACTGTCACAAACAGAATAAGTTTTGCACAATCATAGTAAATAAGTAGCTAATAAAGTTAAATAAATGATATGAAGAACAGACAGGCTACTTTTTGCAATTAATTTTTCAAATATAGGAGCAGCACTCACCTGTAAATATAAAGTCTGTGGGCACTTTTGAACACTGAACATCAGTATTGGGTTAAAATAACACATCAAAGGATTTGAACCCTTAACATTTATATTGCATAAAACCAAAACACAGAAGTAAAATCCAAAACCAAAAAGACACCAACCAGCAGGATCGTAGGCTGTGAGATACTGCACTCCTGCCTCAGCAAAGGCAGCAAGCACCCTGATGAGCTGCTGCAGCTGTGAGCTGCTATACTTGCCAGGCAGGAAAACAACAGCAACATGCCCGGGTAGCTTGCCTTTGCTGTTTAATTCTTCTATTTGCACTGCAAAGAAGTATACTTGTTAGAATAATTCTTCTTCATCTTAAAACTTACCATGTAAATATCATTCAGTGCAAGCAACTAAATTTTTCCACTGCCAATAGTGATTAATTTTCAAAATGGGGTTCAATCACTTATAAAAAAAACTCAACAACTGATTGCTTATCTAAGGTAAAATGAAGTACAGTTTCCATCCAATGGATATTAATCTATGAGACCAATCAAGATGAACATGACAAAATTAACTCAAACTACTCATAAATGAATAAATCTACTAAATGCTTCAAGAAACTTGACAATTTAACAAAAACAAATAGCCCAAAAGTTTACTTAATTTTATAATGGTAAGTTGTGTGATGACAAAAATAAGAAAAATCTAAATTAAACCTATAGCATGCAAATAGTAAGAATAAAGCCAATTTGAAAAATCCAGTCAATATAGCATTGACCAGTGGCATTAATAGTTAAACAAATAATGCACACATTCCTTCTGAATACAAGATAATAATCAACAAAGAGAAAGCAACATTTTACAAAGAATGCATTTTGAAATAATATAAATGGCTCACATTATATTTATTCACATTTACATATTATTTTCATTCATACATACAAGTATAATAATATACATTCTTGCATTATTGTCATTCATACTTACAAGCTGAAGATGAACAGATCTTGTGATATTTGTAGATTAAAGCCTGAAGCACATCAGTGTATGTGTCATGCACAGCTTGCAGTAAACTCACAAGAAAGTGAGCTACAAAATATAGAAGTTGAAACACTGGCAGCAGAATATTCATTTTCATTTAATATCTAACGAGTGTTGCTATAAAACCATCAGATCTTATTTCATTAAATAGGAATTTATTAAATGGTTTACCAACAAAGCATTGAGGTTCACCAACTAGCTAACTATTGACTGAAGAGCAACAGACATATAGACAGGCTATATCCACAACTTCCTGGAAAAAAGTCATTTCAATTCACTACAGAAAGGTGAAAAATTTTTACAATGTAAGATTTATATTCATTTATTATTACAAAAACAAATAAGACAACATATGTTATCACAATACTATTCAACTATATCCTCTGCAAACTTTAATATTGTTTGATAATTTTTTAAGTAAAGGGTGGGGCAGAAAAACCTATCCGATTTCAAAACGTTATAAAATTAAAACGACTGAAGTTGTCAAAAAAATTTTTATTAGCATATCGCAAATTTTATGCCATTTTTAAATTTAAGTTTTGAAAAGTACATCACTCAAATGTCGTCCTTGGGAGCAGATACACTGATTTAGGCGCTCGCGGTAGCTTTCCATGACTTTCACCGTCATTTCCACAGGAATTTCTTCAATTGCCCGAGCAATTTCCCTTCGTAAAGCAAGAAGGGTCCTTGGTCGATGCTGGTAAACCTTCGATTTGAGGTAACCCCAAAGGAAGAAGTCACATGGAGTGAGATCCGGTGAGCGCGGCGGCCAGCCAAGATCACCTCTCAGGGAAATGAGGCGACCGGGAAACAGTTCCCTGAGAATGTCCATTGATCGTCGCGATGTGTGGGCGTTTGCACCATCCTGTTGAAACCACACATTTTCCACGCCATTTTCTTCCATTTTGGGTCTAAGAAAATTTTCCAGCATGAAACAATAGCGCTCGCTGTTGACCGTTACGGTTTGCCCATTTTCTTCAAAAAAGTAAGGCCCCCAGACGCCTAGGCGTGAAAGAGCACACCACACAGTCACTTTTGGGCTATGGAGGGGTTCCTGATGGATTTCTGGAGGATTTTCGTCACTCCAATATAGAAAATTCTGCCTGTTAACGGCACCACAAAGGTGAAAATGGGCTTCGTCCGTGAAGAGCACAACATCGTCGTTTGGGAGTTCTCGGAGATCGCGACACAGGTTCGTACGGGTTTCAAAATCCCTTTCACTTAATTCCTGTGCAACAACCATTTTGTAGGGATGCATTTTGAGGTCCCGGTGCAAAATGCGCCGAATACTGCGGTTGGAAATTGCCAAAGCGAGCGAATGTTTTTGCGCCGAACGACGCGGGGAACGTTCAATCGCGGCTCTCACATTGGCCACGTTTTCAGGTCCTGTTGCTGTCCTGGGACGTCCAGGCGACTTCTTTTTCAATGCTGAACTCGTCTGTCTAAAATTTGACACCCACACTTTAATCGTAGCGTGATGTGGAACAGGATCATGACGCCCGAGTCCGAAATGAATTCGAAAAGCACGTTGTGTAGCAATTATCGAACCGCCGCATTCGATAAACCGCTCAATAACAAAGGCACGATGTTCACCAGACCAAGGCATGTTGACTACTGACAAATGGCATAAAACCGGCTTTCTAACGGTTTTTACCCCACTACTCTACCTGCTCCCTCTTCTGAGAAAAAGGGATTTGAAATCGGATAGGTTTTTCTGCCCCACCCTGTATATCAATGAAAACAAAGAAATAAAATTAACTTACCCACTAGGAGATTCTTTACCTTAAAAAATGCAAAATCACTATTTGAAACTAGTGTGGACATAATTGAAAATCACAAAGAAACATACCAAGCAACAAGTTCAACTTTTATATCTCTCCAACTCTAAATAGTACATAATCTTAGCATTTTACTCCAAACTTGGGTAAAACATACTTTTATCCTCGAGCTTCTAATTTTCTTAGTTAATTTTATCTAGTAAAAAAAACATCAATCAATAAAATACCTTCTCTCTGTCCCTTGACAAACTAAGTAAATGATTTCCCTTAAACACTATTTGTCAGAAACTTGATTAATTACTGATCAATAATAGAAAATTAACCTCCACAGGCAACAACTTTGCCTGCATTTAAACAAAACTTTAGACCTCATGAATAAAGTTTAGTTAACAGCATTAAAAGATAATAAAATAATAGATGTTTAGGCATTTCTAGAGTTTACCTACCCCATGCGTTATATTTTTAATTGAAGTGAAATTTTTATGAAACTAACCCAGGATATGTAAAATTGGAATTGGAACACATTTCATTATTTATAATTTTCTTCTTTGCTTTTCAGAAAAAAGAAATATCATTTTCATTACTATACAGTCGAACCTCAGTTCTCGAACGTCTCGGAGCTCGAACATTTTGGTTTTCGAACAGAAATTTTGAGAGTCAACTGCTTCCGTATTCAAACAAAATTTTGGTTCATGAACAACAATGACACGTGGCTGCAAGACCGGTTGTTAGTAAACCAACAGTCTTGCACAAACCGCTTTGCTGTAAACATTCGTTCTGTAATTCTCTTCTTCTCATGATTTTTTTTATTAGCCCTCAGTCATGGCTCCGAAGAAAGCTAAAGTTGATAGTGATAAAGGGAAAAGGAGAGTTGTGAAAAGAACAATAAAAGTGAAGAAAGAAATCATTGCAAAATATGAAAGTGGCGTGCGTTTATCTGATCTTTCAACATAGACAAAAACAAAGAGAAAGATTTACCAGATCCAAAAAGACAAAGAAGAGAAGAAACCCCAGAAATAGAGTTACCAGAAGTTCTATGGCAGGGGATTGCCCTTCCAAGAATTAACTTCTCCTATTTCCTCCCACACCTTTATCAAAATACGCAATTGCACGTCATCCAAAAAGGTACTATAAGTTATACAGTATTGCTTTATTAAATTTACTTCTCTCATGTTTTTTGTTTTATTCAGATTCCATGTGATATTTACTGTTTATAAAAATGTTTTTTTTTTAATATTATATATACAGGGTGCGTACAGGCTCTGAGGTTCAAAATTCCACTACTTTTTCATGACTTTTTATGCCAACCAAATCACATTTTCAATACCTCTCTCTGCCCAAAATAATGTCACACAAAGTTAAATTGCAGCACAATAAATGTATTTCAGTCATAAACTTCACAGAACATTCATCATTACTTGCAGGTCTTGTTTTCATAAATGTGTAAATGATCATCACAACACCAAACAGTCATGCTGGACAGTTCAATAGCATCTGCTATGCATTTGCCAGTGCATTAAGTTTGTCATTAATTTCCGCATTCAGCCCCTTGAGTTGTTCTTGCTTGTCTTTGGCTGATTTCCTCAATGCATTTGACTTTGCCAGTAGGCGCAAATCATTCTTGTCCTCTGCCTTCCGTGCAAAGCTGTCAGCATCCTCCACCAGCGCTTGCAGACTCTCCTCCATCCTCTTCCGTTTTGTCTTCAGGTTCTCCACTTCATCCAGTTCTCCAATCCTAAAATTTCATGACTTTCAATGACCATTTTTAAAATTCCACTACTTTCGAGGCCTTGAATTTTATTTTCAAAATTCAACGACTTTCCATGCTTCTCCATGCCTGTACGCACCCTGTATATAGTGTAAGCAGGTAAGTAGGTGTTCATCTGGTACTTGACGACGAATTAATCTCTTTTCCATTAACTTTAATGGGAAAATATGATTCAGTTCTCGAACAATTCGGTTTTGGAACATGCTTTCGGAAGGAATTATGTTCGAGAACCGAGGTTTGACTGTATTAGATCTTCAGCATTTATTGAATTGTGTAGTGCTTTTAGTGTATTTGCAGTTTTACTATTTGACTCTGACTAATATGAATTTTATAAAATGTAGCTCTCTTATGCAATTTAATGCTTAGGCTTTATAATTTTGGTGTTCTAAATATTTTCTTAGACAAAAGTGTAATACTTTTGTTTCCACAAGAAGAAAGAACTTTTTTATGGGAAGTCATCTTGCAATCCTACAAATTTTGAAACTTGTTTTAAGTTGTTTATTTATATTTGTATTTGGGACTTTCCATAACTGATCAGTAAACAATTGGATTCATTATACAGTTGTTGATTGACTTGAGGAAAGAGTTTGGTATTAGGAAGAATTTTTTTTAATATTCAACCTAGAGCAATGAAATTTGGTATACTGATAGCAAATACAATTTAGAATTATTTGCCTTTGATGAAAAAATGTCAATTTTTTTAAAAGAAAACATGATATTCATAGAAAACAAAATTTTATGGTAGGATTTTTAAAATGCATCTCCTCCCACAGTTCTATAGTAAAAGTGATGATTTTGGTGTCATTGAATGCAAAAATACTTATATATTCCAAAAACCAACATGGCATTCTCCAAACTTTTAGTTTGATATGAAAAAAACATTAAAAATTCCAAAGCATGTCTTCTTTCTTCAAATTACGTAATTTATGACGTCACAACTTTTGATCAAAAAGGAATTTTGAACTGCCATTTTAGTTTTTGGAAAGCTCACGTTGTTCCACATTCAATGATACCAAAATCATCAATGTAGCTCAAAAACTGTAGGAGGATATGCATTTTGAAACCCCACATTCCAATCCTCCCAAAAAAAATAACAAAGAAACCTAAACAATCTCAATTTTTCTTTATTATTATTGATTGGGTCAGCTAGGACCTTTGAAATCATTATACAGTAATAAAGAGACATAGAAGATGACATAGCAATGTCACACTGTGAAGAAAGTGCCAAGGAGAAGGTGTAACATGGTCAATGTGAAGTTTAATGCAATCACAGAAAATAATAACTGCGATCTCAGGAATCACTAAAGGAACCCATTTAAGAACGTTCTACATGAATGACATTCCGGTCGCTGATGCCTTATTTTTGAATAATTGAACTTTGAAGTTGGCCATTGCGCCAAAGGAAGCGAGCGCGTGAAACGGAATTTAATTAATAACGGAAGCTATTACAAACGTAAAGAGGTCGGGTCGTGAGGGGGAGGCACAGTTCTTCTAGTGAAAATTATAAATAAAGCTTCTAACCCACCTATTAGGGTGACGACCGCAATCTTGTTGACATCGGCTCCAAGATGGCGGCGCCCATGGTAGTCTCCATCTTAGAGCCGATGTAAACAAGATTGCGGTCGTCACCCTAATGGGTGGGTTAGAAGCTTTATTTATAATTTTCACTAGAAGAACTGTGCCTCCCCCTCACGACCCAACCTCTTTACGTTTGTAATAGGGGGTTAGCTTCCGTTTTTAATTGAATTACGCTCGCTTCCTTTGGCGCGGGAAGGCCAACTTCAAAGTTCAATAATTCAAAAATAAAGCATCAGCGAGCAGAATGTCGTTCTTGTAAAACGTTCTCAAATGGGTTCCTTTAGTGATTGTTTGGAATATAATTATTAATTTCCGTGATTGCATTAAACTTCACATTGACCTGTAACATGATAAAATACCACTTCCTCCTCCCCTCTCTTGGCTTGTGCACGCCAGAGAAGCGCGTGTGCCTAGGTAATTTGATTAATAACGGAAGCTAACCCTCTATTACAAACGTAAAGAGGTTGGGTCGTGAGAGGTAGCCACAGTTCTTTTAGTGAAAATTATAAATAAAGGTTTCTAGTGACGTCCGTTTACATCGACTCCAAGGTGGCAGCCACCATGGCGCCATCCGATACCCAAGATGAAGGCAGCCATCTTGGAGTCGATGTAAATGGACGTCCCTGGAAACCTTTATTTATAATTTTCACTAGAAGAACTGTGGCTACCCCTCACAACCCAACCTCTTTATGTTTGTAATAGGGGGTTAGCTTCTGTTTCTATTGCAAAAACAATAACTGCTATTGCGCAAAAAGGCCATTCAGGAGCGCCGTTCGTATAACTTCAAACTTAAATAAATCAAAAACTAAGCATTTGCGAGCACATTGTCACCCGTGTAAAACGTCTTAAAATTGACTATATTATGAAAATCAACAAAATTATGAAAATCGTTGACAACATTAAAGTAAATATTGACCTTGAAAACTTTAAATTTTAGAGAACAAGAATATGGATTAATGTAATGGCAGGGCTTAGCAGATCTTCTCACAAACTCGGTCATATTCAACAACAGCACCCTAACAGTTTATGAATTTAGAGCTAGTTTTCTATACCAAAAAACCTATTCAAAAATAATTAACTCCTTTAATTAAGAACCTACGTATTCCTTACATGTATTCATCAATTAACCTTTTCACAGCGACTAGCTTATAAATCATCTCTTATAGAATCCTACAGTGAGAGGGTTGAGCAAAATTGTATTCAAGCTCATCATCTGGTCGCGGTGATCGGGTGCAACACTTTCATAGATTAGTCTAACGAATAACCAATTTCAAGGTGAATCAACTGCAAAAACATAAATTTAATACTTTCCGCAGACGATAACGGCCTCGTAAATTTTGGTGTCACATGAACTGTCCCTGCATACGAATCAAACACGTATCCACAGAGGATCGCTTGAATTTCCTTTCCCAGGACGGCGGTGTCCGATGTAAACAAATGCGGCAAGTCCACGTCAACGTAAACGAACAGGTTATGGGACTGGCTGGCAGGACAGCAATATCCTACCACATTGCAACGTAAGCACTTGCAAGTTTGCAACATTTTTTTAGCTAAATTGGATTTATGTCTACCTATATTACCTATCAGCATTTCAGCAAAACCCATGTCCCATACTCTTGTTATCATCAAATTTATCGAAATATTTGGATTAATTGAAAATAATAGTTTACGAATAAGTACCATGGAAAAAAGTAATGAAAACATCATACTGCTGTTATTCAGGTAGCACCAAATCAAATATTTTGAATGTGATAATTTACGACACAAACGATGGCTTCGCTTGCTAAAAGATTTTAAATACCTATTGGCCAATCAGGTGATCTGAGAGAAGCACGCGCTATAACGGCACGTGATCAACCACTGGAAATCAAATACATCATATAATAATGATTTTTTTCAAAATATAACGTAATTGCACACTAATGTTATGGTTAGTTAATCAGTCACTCCTTCGTTGCCTTCAGGAAGGTGCGAATGCATCTTCAAGACGAATTTTTGTGCCAAGTTCATTATATTTGTAATTTTTATGTTAAGTGATTCATTCGTTTTATCACTGATATTTTTGTGTTGAACGAAGTGTAATTGCAATGTTATCTTTCTTCATTATGACTTGTTTTGTGGCAATCATCTTACAAGTGGATTGTGTCCATTCACCGATTAAAGATGGCGGCGGTACACGGCGGGAAAATTTGAATATAGAAATGATTTGGTGGACTCCTTTTACGGGATTGTTCGCTGAACAGAAAAATTGCGGAGATGTCAACTGCTATGTAACAGAAGATAGAAGTGCAGTGACTCGATTGAATAGTAAAATAGCAGTACTATTTTATGGAAGTGACTTAAAACCTGAAAACCTTCCCACAAACCACGATTCAAACCAAATTTGGGCATTGTTACACGAAGAGTCGCCGAAAAATAATCCAATTTTATGCCATTCGAACACGCTAGAGCTATTCAACTTTACGTCCACGTTTAGCCGATATTCCTCAGAGCCAATAACGCTCCAGTACTTAAAATCCTTGGAGCATCTGGTGCGTGATAACCTAGTTCCCACCAAGAGGAAAAATGTGTTAGTTCAAGAAGGATTAGCACCAATCATTTATATTCAATCGGACTGTGACACGCCATCTGAAAGAGACACTTATGTGGAGTTACTGCAAAAATATATTAAGGTAAAATTTAGGGAATATACGTACAAGAGTAATGTTAGTTGACCATTTTCCCATCTGTCGAATTGTAGTTAGTGATGGCCAATAAATCTCAAATTGCTTTTACCACACCATAAGTTTAAGCTCTGGCCGATGATATTAAAGAATAAGGATGCGAACACACAGCTTAGATGCGAACACTTTCCATGTAAATATTACTAGACCGTCGAATTTTGAATTAAATTCGGTGTTCACTGTGGGGGCTTGCGCTGAAGTGCTCAATGTTGCTATTCGTTACCCATGAGGTTCAAGTGCTAGTAACGAGGTTGAAATTAAATAGCACCAACCTATGTTAATGTGTTATTGCCTTAGTTTAATATACTGAAAATCCTTTGCGATAAAGAAATAATGTGTAAAGATTTCTGTGCGCTGAGATCTGGTAGGATGACAGTGGTTCACCGTACGCAGCATTTAAAAATGCACACACATATAATTCAAGACGAAATTGAAGCACTAATAGACTGTCCCCTAGACATTGGGCCCCCAAACGCACCAGTTGTTGATTGTTGACATTTTTAGTTAAAGAAGTTCATGAAACGCCTGATTTGGAGAAGTTAAAAAGCAAGAGCTAGCTAACTAATCGTGCAAATCCTTGAGGTTTATTTTTTCTATTTTGGAAGTCCTATTATAAAACAAGGGTAACACACAATACACCCACCTAGAAGGCCGGATTTCATGTCGTACGCAGCTGTCATTACTTCCGTTTTTCATAAAGTACTACAATTGCCTGATGTTCAAATTCATTTTCTAAATCCGTGTATCGCAACCATTAAAAAATAGGAAACCCCATCTTCACTCATTTTTCCTGTACATCCTCATCAGTCGCTTTCAACATTCATCGTACGTACCGAATCTCCATGGCTATAAACTTTTTATTGGAAAAATAGTTTACGCAATACATGGATGGTATTTTTTCTTGACGATGAAGGTGGACTCGTACGGGCGGTGCCTCAACAACAAGGAGCTGCCGGAGCACCTACGAGACGGCGTGGCAAGCATGGACCATCCTGAACTCGCAACGCTCATCGGCAGGCTAGTGTCTGGTCCTCAGCTCTAACGAATTACTCTTTGCATTGCTCGACTGGTAGAACCTCGATAACTATTATTGCTATTATTCTTATTACTAGTGCATACGGCCCGTCAAAAATGACGGGATTCGATATTTTCCTTATATAAATTTACCAGATGGGGATGACAAACAATATATCCATCCTGATAGTACCCGCGATTTAAATATTTTTACTTGTGCACTGGTGAAACTCGTATCATAGATACGGTCGTTAAGCATCCTTCAAATCAAATAAGCTGTTTCTTTATGAAGCAGACACCAAAGAAATAAATACACCATGGGTATTATTAGATAAAATTATTTACGGTCGTCAGCTAAGTAGAACCTCGATGCAAAAATGTGTAAAATCTAAGTAAGCGTGTTACGCTGATGAATTTGTGTGGTGGTTGCACTTCTTTCAAATTGTTACTCTTTACATCGTCGTCGACCTGTCACTGTGGCCTAGTTTTAGAGAGCGCTCGCGTAACATCCGAAACAATAGCGGGTTAGAAGCTCCGTAGTACGAGCCCAGCACTTCTTGACGTTCGTTGATAAGCGAATTAACTCAACCATAATTCTCAACTCGACTCCGGTACAATAAATGGGTACCAGCTCGACCGAAAATCACTCTTATTGCGCCCCAGCGTCAATTTAAATATTTAAAAAATAATGTACTCGGTATGACATCAACTTCTTGAACACATTTAGTTCAGCCAAACGCTTGACAACGGAACCTAGTATTAGCGTTCGCGATAAAACGACGGAATATTTTTTCTACATCTATTTTCATAAAAGTAAAACACTCCTCGTTAACCTACGTCTTGCTACAACAACATATAGAAAGGTAGACTAGTTTCCACAAAATTATCTAGGAACATTTTTCAACGAATTTGACACGCCATTCACCCTGGATAAATACAGAGTCGAGTTCATCTACACGGCTCATCATTTTTTCCCCCATTTTTTTCAACAGCATTGCTCTTGAACCTATATAGGAAAAGTTTTCTCGTCAACTCTAAAAATATGAGAGTTTTTAAATACCTCTGAGTGTTTTTAAATACCTCGAGGAAGGTAATAACTATGTGTTATCATTTCCCCTTGGTATAAATGGTGTAAAAATTAGATCATACATACCACTTTCAGTGAAAATTTTACATACATCATTGAGTCATCATAAGGATGATTTCACCTCTGCATGAATGCTTTGAAAATTAGATCATACAAACTTCTTTTAATTACAATTATTATATACGAGTCATTTGATGACCAGTAACGAAAGTCAACGTTTTCCAGATACAAGTTCGCAGTGGCGATAGAGAACACGGCGTGCGACGACTACATCACGGAGAAGCTGTGGCGGCCCCTCACAGCAGGCACGGTGCCTCTGTACTGGGGGTCGCCCAGTGTCACGGACTGGCTGCCCAACAACGACTCCATCATCAACATCAGGCAGTACAGCAGCCCCTTCAAGCTTGCCCAGCACCTAAATCTGCTGCTGCAAAACGACACGCTCTACGAAACGCACCTCGAGCACAAGCTTAAAGGAAAGATAAGTAACGAGCTTTTGAAGAAGACTATGGAAGAAAGAGTCTGGGGTGTTGGGAATGATCCTGAGAAGATCAATTTCATTGAGCACTTTGAGTGCACAGTATGTCGGGCTTTGCATAGACGGCAGAAGGAGCCGCATAAGATGGAGGTGGACGGCCGCCATTACAATTGCGGTGAGCCTGTCACTGTACTGCAGTCTTTAACAAACTCGAATACAAACAAAAGTGGGGAAGAGGTGATGCCACCATATGCTAAATACAGTCTATGGTTTGAAGAGTGGCACAGAGCAAAACTTGAAGCCAAAATGCTAAGAACGTTGATACGAACTGGCAAATACTCCCCAGAGACGTATCATCAAGACGTACTTAATTATCTCATCAAAAAAGGCCACTTCAAAAAGTTTCCTCCTATACTACACGAAGAACTTTGATCGCACATCATGCAAAAATGTATTAAAATAACTGTACATGTGCCTAGAAGCTCCTTATCTATAAATTGCTTGTTTTGTTTTGAAAGGTTTTTCGTACTAAATTTTTGCTACATGCGTTTAGGGCGTTTATTTATCCTCCACTGAAAAGCTGGGTAACGCATACCATTCTTCATCCTTTCTTTGGTCTTGCTTGTGCATTTTGTCACTACGATCAAAAATGAATATCATACGGAGAACCATCCCTCATGTCACGTTTGATTGCCGACACTCAAAAAATCGTACACACCTTCGCTTTAGCAAGCAATAGGTGCAGTCAGTGCAATGTTGGCATGGGTCATTTCCTGCAGGAAAATGACCCGCATGATTTTTCTTGGTTTTGTGAACATGAATATACTCATACATGTTATGTATTGGCTTTGCAAACATGAATGTAAGTCAAGGTAGAGGAAACAAGGTAGGGTCATACCATTTTTTTCATCGACAGTGTGGATTTGCTGACGTTACGGCAACGAACCAATAGGAGCGCTCATATTGCATCTGGTAACACTGCTACCCCTAAATCCGTCTCCACTATTGGCTTAACGTCACTGCCTTCTGGTGACGTCATAAAGTTTGTTTGAAATAAAGCCTTTCTATTGGCTAGCCGAACAAGAGAAGGTGTTTTTTCCTTCCATAGAAATGACCCCACTTCGTTTCCTCTACCGTGATGTAAGTGCACATGATATGCATTTGCTTTGTGAACATGGATCCACAAGCCCATGTTGTGTATTGGCTTTCTGAAACAGATGTTCGAGAAGAGGAAGTAAGAACAATCTTTGGAAAATAAGGAAACCTTAACCAGAGTTGCTTTTATTCAAAGCTATTAAAAGCCATAAAAATATTATCTACCATACCACATGTTAAGAGGCATTGAACGTCCCATGTAAAAGGTCTCCAATTGGCAGTGTAATATAAGAAAACTGTTTTAAAAGTACTCCTTTCAAGTTTTCGAAACGACATAAAATGATTCTTCTGTGAACAAGCCTGACCATAGACTTGCATTGTAACAAGAAGGGATAAAATCTTTCAAGAGTTCATCTTCTACGACACAGAATATCAGTGATAAACGCGGAATTGTCAGCAACACAAAACGCCAGGGAACAGGGCCCAAGCTCTTCACCGTCACAATGAATCCTGACAACACAGACACATAAAATAAAAGACATAAAATTTTGATCACGCCGATCCTTAACAATGGACCGCCTCGGGTGGTCATCGATGAATGAGGTCCAAAATGGCCTGACACTGTTCCAGTGATGCCGTCTGTCACAGTCATAATAAATCCTGACCACAGACATGTGAAATGAAACAGATCCTGTAACGGTGGACCGCCTTGGACGGTCATCGATGAATGAGGTCCGATATGGCCTGACACTGTTCCAGTGATGCGGTCTGTCTGCTGTTGATCATCTCACACGCCTGCAGCACCTGCAGGCATTCAGAGATTCATCATCATCGTCGTCGTTAACCCTTTACCATGAAAGTGGATTTCAAAATCCACTTTCATGAGCAGCTCTTAACATTTTATTCATCGTGAAATTCGTGCCCTAATATGTTCTTCAAAGTTCATTGTCAAGGGGCAGTCATTTCCTCGTTATGATGTTGGTGACTACATGATGCCGGTGCCAGTTTAAGTTGTGATAACGGTAATATGAATACAAAATACGGACGTAAAAGGGGTAAAAACTCCTCAGACATTGCATTGATTGCAATAGTGATGGGAAAAGTCAAATCCAACTTCCGCTGTCGCAAATATGAATGCAGCAAGGAGTTTCTATGTAATACCTATGCTTGAGACAAAATCCAAACTTCCTGATGGAGTTCACTTGTTTACTGGTGCCGCATTATTTGTAGCGGTGTTTTTCTCTCTCTGGCATCCAAAATTGAAAAGGGTTACTCATTGCATGTTCAATTCATAGGGGGCAAACTTTGTAAGTCCATTGATCTATACAAGTTTTTCTTTTGCATTCACCAGTGAAGTATATCATTACCTCCGTCTCATATTGCAGTTAAAATTTCTCATGTGAGCAACACTAGGGCCTATGCTATTTAATTTTAGCTCAGATCCAAAGTACACCCCACAGTCTAATATTAAAATTTTGATAACGCTCCATTGTTTACTCGCAATGTTGAAAAAACGTGTACAATTGTTTCAAAAACCGAAATCTACATATTAAATTCCACTACAAAAACCCATTCAACGTACATACAAAAATTGTGCTTGACCATTGAGCAGCAACCATTGCCCCAGCATTCATTAGCAATTTCGTAAAATTCTCAAAGTACCACCACCAAACAATCACTTCCCCCAATGCAATATGTTTGGACATCACTCTCTTTGAATATTTCACAACTCCAGTCCCAAAGCTCGCTCAGTCAAATCACTGAAGCAGCTTCTATCCACGTCTGCTTTTATCGACCATCACAAATTGGTTACTTCTATTCTGTTAACACAATTCTGCAATAGTAAGTGAGTAATTACCACTGAAACTCATCAGTTTAACTATAAAGCAAACATTCTACTATAAAAAGGGCCTCTACTCTTCATAACTTGTTCTCTAAAGCTAAAACTACAGAAAAAATTTAGATTTATCATTAACCAAACAAACTCCAGACACCAGAACTTTACTAGGCGCTGGTGTGAAGAAAAGTTAACTGACACGAATCTTCTAGAAAATATCAACAGATTCGTTCTACAAGAAGCTGTCCATGTAGTCATTTACAATAGTGAGGGTGGCGGCCGCTCGTTCTCTATTAACAGCGGCCTCTCAAAAACTTATCAAAAACCATGTATGAACTCCATCTCCAAGTAGGTGAGTTTTATTCATCAACATCTAGTATCATAGTACTAATAGGGTGATATTTTCAAAATGTCTCCTCCATATATTGGGAGCATTCTTCGAACTCACCTGAACGAGCTCTGCATTCTTCCCCCACTGAGAAGAGGATCCAATGATGAGCGTCTCGATGAAGTGTGCGATGACTTCAGTGCGGCCTTCCCGTCCTTTCAGGCGCTCCCGTAAACTGCGCTCGGCGCAAGTCAGAATTGGTGTTATAGAACATCCAGCGTAGGATGAAGTGGTCACACAAGCTCTTCCAAATCAAGGTTTGTGGGAACTTAGGATAAAACAGGTGCTCTCGTAAATTGTACTTGTGTGGCAAGATTTGTATTATAGAAAATCCAGCGCAGGACAGTAAGCGATGGTCACGCAAGCTCTTCTAAATCATGGTTCATGAAAACTAAGGATGAAGAGTCTGTTGTCATCAGTAAAATTGAATAATGACAAATTTAGGGTTATGTTTCTACCACAGCAAAATTTAGGTCAAGTGCACCATTTCTGACTGCTATGAGTTCAAAACCTACATAAAACATGAGAAACACTTTTCTTCCTAGAATAATAACACACCAATGCATGAAATGCACAAACACTGGCAACCTAGAACAGTAAGTTGACGGCACAGTATGGATGTTTTAAGCCTCAAATAATATCACACCAATGCATAAAATGCACAAACACCAGTAACCTAGAACAGTAAGTTGACGGCACAGTATGGATGTTTTAAGCCTCAAATAATATCACACCAATGCATAAAATGCACAAACACCAGTAACCTAGAACAGTAAGTTGACGCCACAGTACAGACGATATAAGCCTCAAATAATATCACACCAGTGCATAAAATGCACAAACACCAGTAACCTAGAACAGTAAGTTGACGCCCCAATACTGACGTCTTAAGCTCGTCGGAGTCGGTGTCGAGAGCTACGGTGACGTCTCTATCGTGCTTCTGCTGCCAGAGAGCCGCCACCCGCTTGTGAAGCGCTGCCACCTGCACCCGCTTCTCCAAGATGTTCTGCTGCCGCCGCGCTATGGAGGCCAGCACTTCGGCCAGCTGTGTTTGTAGCTCCTCGCACTCACGGCTGCTGCTCACCACCGACCTGTACACATACACATGAATTTAGCTTATGGTCCAATTTAATTTATGATTTAATCACAAAAACATAGTTTATGGTCCAATTTAATTCATGATTTAATCACAAAAACATGGTTTATGGTCCAATTTAGTTTATGATTTATTCATATAAAAATAGTTTATGATCCAATTTATTTTATGATTTAATCCCCTAAATACTGTTCTGGAAGGGCTGTTCCTTGCCCAGGGTAGGATGAGCTATGCCACTGCTTCAGTGATCTTGTAGCAACTTTTTTTTAAGTAAAATGGACGGTAGGAAGCAATTTTGAATTTAAAATCGTGCCTTAAATTGTCATGCAAAGTATTTGCAGCTAATCCTTACAAAAGCAATAGGTTGACCTACTTTGAATTTTCTTCTCAATCAAACTATTTAAAGAAATAAACATTTTATACGCACACTTGATTTCCAGTCTTCCTACATGAGGTGATTAAATTAAATAACTAAGCCACCCTGAAAAAAAAAACCAAGGCACCCTGAAAAAAACCAAGGTATTCCAAAGAGAGGAAAGAGGAAGGTGCAATTTAGTGCTGAGTTTGAGGGAACTGGAACTTTACGCACATGGTGTGTTTCCACACAAGGCCCCTTGTGCACAGAAAAATCCAAATAGGAAATAAGTTTATGAATTAAAATTCAAGTTGAAGATAGAAAATGTAGGTGCTGAGAAACTGGAGAGCTGTAAGCAAAAAATACATTAGAAAACAAGAACTTATTCTATTTAAACAAAAAAAAAGTTTAAATATCCTTCAGCTAAGGACTTCACATTTCTCCCATGGGAATCAACTTTAGAACATAGGTGAGTAGGCCTAGAACTCTTCCCCTTCACCCCTTTCATCCTGCACTCACAGCAACATGTGATCCAAACGCATTAATATAGCAAGCACAATTTGGGTCAACCTCTCCTTTATTAATGTCATGAAAGTGAAACATACAAAAAAATAAGCACGACTCAGTCAAACCTAACTAGTTAAACCCATATTTGTTGAATGTTTTATACTGTTTATTGGGGTAAATTCATGAGCATTAAGGGGTTCAGTCAAATTTATTTAAAAAACTAGAGCACTAATGATCATTACCATGGATTAAATTGTCAGGTTTATTTCTCCTTCTTTGCAACCAAAAAAGTTATTTTCAAAAGAAGAAGACAACATCTAATAGGAAAGTGGATAAATGGGGAATCTATGCACAAGGTGAGGTGTCTCACCCTGAACATAAAACAGCAAACTACACAAAGTTCAGGAAACAAAAACCTTTTAAAAAGAGAGTAAGGAGTGTTAAAAAAAGGCAGTTCACCAAGCAAATATAACAAAAAATCCCATTCCATTTCAACAGAAGTGAGGCCTACCTAATTCCTACCTAATTTTCAGCCCTGGATTTCACATCTCCCTCAAAGTACCATTTCTTGGAAAGGTGAACGGGAAGTTTCATGGTTTGATGGTTGTAAAGTTGTTTAGATTTTCTTACTCTCAAATGCCTCTTGACCTAGCAGCTTCCCTTACTTACATTGCTTGTGGGTTCAGTGTTGGTGCATCAAAAATGAGCTGCTTCACTGCACTTTCCAACTAGAAAAAAAAAGAAATATCAGTACATCAAAATAAAAAGTATAGTCCCTTTGTTTACCAAACTTAACTATTCACTAACTTTATACCACCATCCTAAACATGAAAAATTTTAAAATAGGATAGGACCAAAGAACAATAAAGAGTCAGCTTACACACGCAGTTCAACTCCAGCTCCACCTGCTAGGGTGGAGAAGTAAATGCCACCTACCAAGAACACATAGAAGCAATAGATGAACAAAACCTCAAGCCAATGAATGAAAATAATGATCAAAGATATGTCAATGAAGGAAATACAAGAAATATGCAACTTAACCCATAAATAAAAAAGGATTAAATATGTGCAGGAAAAACTCAAATGGTAGGCAAATCAGAATTAAATGGAAGAGAAAGCACCTCATGGCCCCTCACCGGCGCCTCATGGCCCCTCACCTGCACCTCATGGCCCCTCACCTGCACCTCATGGCCCCTCACCTGCACCTCATGGCCCCTCACCTGCGCCTGAACAACCAAGTTGCTGAGGACCGTCTGCGCAGCTGCTGTGTTGTTGACGCAAGTCTGCAGGTTTGTGATGCCTTTCTTGCAATGCTGGGCTGAGTCGCTACTTGAGCCACAGGCAGCCTTCAGTTCCTTCTCCACTGAAATGGAGTAACTAATTTAACTTTACATACTATAATCATTGGTAATGAGGTGATGAACTCTATAGACTTCTCCAGCTCTTGCTATCAATTCTGAAAAATACTGTCTGATTGTAGCTTCAAAACTCCTCTATACATTCACATAAGATTTCATTTCATCATTTCAAAACCAGCATGGAAGCCCCATCCTTAATAGAGTAATCATAATATAATAAAAAATGAACATTTGTACAAAAAATTCCGGTACAAAATTTCCATTAAACTGAAGAGTTAATGTAACCCTTACTAGTATAGCATGGTAAACTCCAATGTATTAAATTTTATTATACAATTTCCTCAAGAGAATTACATGTTAAATTTCACCTTAATGTTTTTTATTCCGTTATTCTCTGTAAACGCTTTAACCGCAATGTGCGCCACAGGTGGCCAAGGAGGGAATTTTCATAATGCTGCTGACTGACCAGTAGTCACAAACTCAATTTTCATAAATACTTAATTAAAGCTGAATGAAGGCACTATCCAGTAAATGTTTGCAGTTTTCCTAATAGCCAACTACAACTGACTTTAAATTTGCATTGAATATTGAACTTGAATTTAGCCAATTGCGGTCAAAGTGTAAAAAATACTGAGAGTATGATAATGCATTGAAAAAGAGTACAAAAATCATCAATATTTTTCAGTATTATCCAATTCATAAACCTGCATAAAAAATTGCACAAAATACTTGAAACCAAATTTGTACCATCAAACACACGTGAATAAATTTCACTTTCTTTTGGGAATATTATACATTTTCACATAAAAATTTTACAACCATGCTTAAAACTTTTTTAGCTTTGTTACCTTGATGTCCCCTTGGTCAATTCTAGATTCGGAACAAAAAAGTTTAAGAGCTGCAATAATTTAACTTACAATAAATTCTGGAGGCAGTTTGGTCCACAGCAGCAGCATTACTATTTGCAATGGCCTGCACTTTATTCAACTCAGAGTTTGTGTCCCTCAAGTGCACCTGATGCAGGCTTGCCATGAACTCTTCATACTCTGGCACTTCTTCTTCTTCTTCTTCTTCTATGTCAGACATTTTTAAAAAATTATATTTAAAAAACAATTATACTGAATTGAACTTGATGCAGTGTCATAATGATACACTAGTGTAGGGTTTTGTAAAACTTGTCTGTGGGTTAGGTAAAGACAATGTTAGTCAACACTGTCACAAGGATTTCATTTTTTAAATGCCATCCAAACATCTATTCACAGAGGTTATTTATTGCACAACTTAAGCTAAAACATTCCATACAATCCATGCAATCTACAATATGAAGCAGAAGAAAGCAAGACTTGAGATGCTAGACTGCTTGGCAAATAAAATACTAAATCATTAGTACCAAAAATTTAAGCATGCTGCCTAAATAAGCAATATATCTCCTAAAAATAGTAAAATGACAATAATGATCCAATGCATCTACAGCATTTCAATAGATATGCACTTTCATGCATTACATATTACAAATTTGATAATAAAAACTGTCACAAATGACAAATTTTGTAGATATCAGTCATTTTAACAGGCCTGCTCTTGATGACAGGTGCACAAAAAATGTAGGGCATAATTGATTTTTTCAACCAACACATAATTTTTAGTGAGCGAAAAAGCCTTCATAAGCCAAAAAATTTACCAACTGAACCAAAAAACTTCAGGTAATCCAACCTAGCACCTCTACTGTATAGATTGCAGTATTGTACCAGTCAAGGTTTAGAACAGTGCATGTGCTCATCAAAATATCCAATACATCCTAAATTAATGGATTAGAAAGTTTGCATTGGCTTTATTGTGAAATACAGGCTTAAATAAGAAAAAATATATATAAATATTTATTGTGAAAGAATATATTACAGTATATGCATTGATATGACATTCACTCAACATTCAATGCCTTCAAAGTTCATGAGTTACAACAAATTTTCAAAAGATTGATCATAACATACAGTTGGTAATCGGCTAAAAAACTTAGTTCAAGCAACGTTACACAAGTGAACTACTAACGTGATATCCTATAATGCATATCAAATGCAATCAACTTAAAAAAATCATCAGAGCGCTTAGAGAAAATTTCTTTTTACATCACATGAGCATACACTACACAATAACCCATCAAACAGAAGTTCAAATAATAGAATGCATTGAAATTTAAAAACACCAAAATAAGATAATACAGGACTCAAAATGTAATGAAAGTCTAGTAACCTTTTATTCATAATTGCAAAGAAAATTTATTTTTAATTAGGAATTTAATAATATTTTAATGATTGCACCAGAGAAGATGAGACATTAATCTTCAATAAAGAAAACTTATATTAAATGCCATGTATTCCTTAAGTACTAAATAAAATTAGGAATCCATTTACAGTCAAACCTAATTAAAATATTTGTTCAGCTACAAATAAACCATGATGAGCAGAAGTAGAACCAAAATATATTGCACATTCTGCCTCAAAGACCTAAATGAGTAGGTACACTTACTAGTTTATTTTAATAACACGCAAAAACATTATGTATGTATGTATGCAAAAAAAAATATGTGTGCCATAAATGATGTGTGTGTGCCATAAATGATGTGTGTGTGCCATAAATGATGTGTGTGTGCCATAAATGATGTGTGTGTGCCATAAATCATGTGTGTGTGCCATAAATCATGTGTGTGTGCCATAAATCATGTGTGTGTGCCATAAATGATGTGTGTGCCATAAATGATGTGTGTGCCATAAATGATGTGTGTGTGCTAAAAATGATGTGTGTGTGCCAAAAATGATGTGTGTGCCATAAATGATGTGTGTGCCCTAAATGATGAGTGTGTGCCCTAAATGATGAGTGTGTGCCCTAAATGATGTGTGTGTGCCATAAATGATGTGTGTGCCATAAATGATGTGTACGAGGAGCTCACGAGATTAGAACTTAGGACCTTAAATTCACCGCACCAGAACGCTACCGATCGCGCTACCGGCCACCCTAAAAGGTGGTCGACGCACAACGAAAGCAATCTTGGCACAGTGAAAGCAGGCACGAACTTGGCCCGACAGATATATTTCTTCAATTTTTACTTAAGTATCGAGAGTTCAAAGTCAAGTTAAGAATCTAGTACGGAAAGCTACTGCTTCCACAAGGTTTTTCAAACAAATAAATGTAAGTAAATGTACGAGGAGCTCACGAGATTAGAACTCAGGACCTTAAATTCACCGCACCAGAACGCTACCGGCCACCCTAAAAGGTGGTCGACGCACAACGAAAGCAATCTTGGCACAGTGAAAGCAGGCACGAACTTGGCCCGACATAGCGTTCTGGTGCGGTGAATTTAAGGTCCTGAGTTCTAATCTCGTGAGCTCCTCGTACATTTACTTACATTTATTTGTTTGAAAAACCTTGTGGAAGCAGTAGCTTTCCCTACTAGATTCTTAACTTGACTTTGAACTCTCGATACTTAAGTAAAAATTGAAGAAATATATCTGTCGGGCCAAGTTCGTGCCTGCTTTCACTGTGCCAAGATTGCTTTCGTTGTGCGTCGACCACCTTTTAGGGTGGCCGGTAGCGCGATCGGTAGCGTTCTGGTGCGGTGAATTTAAGGTCCTGAGTTCTAATCTCGTGAGCTCCTCGTACATTTACTTACATTTATTTGTTTGAAAAACCTTGTGGAAGCAGTAGCTTTCCGTACTAGATTCTTAACTTGACTTTGAACTCTCGATACTTAAGTAAAAATTGAAGAAATATATGTCGGGCCAAGTTCGTGCCTGCTTTCACTGTGCCAAGATTGCTTTCGTTGTGCGTCGACCACCTTTTAGGGTGGCCGGTAGCGCGATCGGTAGCGTTCTGGTGCGGTGAATTTAAGGTCCTGAGTTCTAATCTCGTGAGCTCCTCGTACATTTACTTACATTTATTTGTTTGAAAAACCTTGTGGAAGCAGTAGCTTTCCGTACTAGATTCTTAACTTGACTTTGAACTCTCGATAAATGATGTGTATGAGCCATAAATGTCTGTATGCCATAAATAATGTCTGTGTACCATAAACATTGATTATTGATTATTAGTTAGTTTAAGCCTCCCCATCTGCAACAAAGGCTAACCAAAGAGAGGAAGGAAGAAGGCACCATTTAGTATGGAGTTAAGGGAATGCGGAACCTATGCAGAAAAGGCATAGGAACAGTAAGGTAAGAAAGAAGTTCATGAAACAAGATCAAAGTTGAAGAAAAAAGAGTAGGTGCTGAAAAAACAGGACACCAGTGAACCAAAAAATATGGTTCTTAACATAACAAAAGCATTTAATTTACACAAAAAAGGCCTACCTAACTCTCAGGTCAGGCCCTCACACTGTCCCCCTGGGAGCACTAATTCCCATAGATACAATATTTGTATCCCCCTGAGGGGGTGTACCATAACTAATGTATCTGTATGATAAATAATGTATGTGTGCCATAAATAATGTCTCATGTTTAATAAATAATGTATGTGTGCAATAAATAACATACAAATGCAATAAATAACATACATATATAACAAGTATATTTAAAAAATTTTGGATGTTTAGAAGAGTTTCGATTTGCTCGAGAATTTTAGTTTTGATAAATAAACTTTCTGTTCTTTTGTAGTCTACTTCCTCTACAGGCCCACATTTCTTGTTTAATAACTGCCCCTTGAAGGGGTTGAGTTTTGTGAGGTTGGTTGACGTGCTCATCAGTTGAAGAGATGATAATGTGCCTAGTATATTGAAGCATCTGACCAGCATATTTTGAAAGAGTGAGAATTATTTTAGTTGATTTATGTTATTTTTCCGAACAACATACTACTCAATTTTTTAAATTTTGATGCTTGCTTAATGTTTATGGCATCAAAGTAAACAACTTTTCTTCTATACACTTCCCATTGCAAATGTGCATTGAACGAGTTAGAGTGGTAAGGTTATTTCCATCTTCCTTAACCCTTTAACGCCCAAGTGAACTGTACGGTCCTCCTTTGAAAATAGCCTCAATATATTGTATTTCTCGTAAAATAAGTTCCCTGATGTGTTTTTTATACTGCACTGTCAAGTGGCAGTTCCTTCCTCATTTCTAAATCGATAAATATCTGATGCCGGTGCCAGTTTAATGATGGTGGTTGTGATAACGGCAACATTAGTAGAAAATGTGGACGTTAAAGGGTTAACAGTTTTTCTCTTTCGAATGGCAAACATCGTGGTGTTGTTGTTAAGTTGTTGCCAGGTGACACACCTCCCATTATCTGTGTCGCTATTCGTTCTGGGCTCGTGACATTGCCCCACCTCCTCTTTTACTAAACTTGTTTACCGTTACGTTAGGCTAAGTGACATTAAGTTGCATGACGTAAGGTTACGTTATGTTAGGTAAGGTTAGGAAAGGTAAGGTTAGGAAAGGTTAGGTTAGGAAAGGTAAGGTTAGGAAAGGTAAGGTTAGGAAAGGTAAGGTTAGGAAAGGTAAGGTTAGGAAAGGTAAGGTTAGGAGAGGTAAGGTTAGGAAAGGTAAGGTTAGGAAAGGTAAGGTTAGGAAAGGTAAGTTTAGGAAAGGTAAGGTTAGGAAAGGTAAGGTTAGGAAAGGTAAGGTTAGGAAAGGTAAGGTTAGGAAAGGTAAGGTTAGGAAAGGTAAGGTTAGGAAAGGTAAGGTTAGGAAAGGTAAGGTTAGGAAAGGTAAGGTTAGGAAAGGTAAGGTTAGGAAAGGTAAGGTTAGGAAAGGTAAGGTTAGGAAAGGTAAGGTTAGGAAAGGTAAGGTTAGGAAAGGTAAGGTTAGGAAAGGTAAGGTTAGGAAAGGTGAGGTTAGGAGAGGTGAGGTTAGGAGAGGTGAGGTTAGGAGAGGTGAGGTTAGGAAAGGTAAGGTTAGGAAAGGTAAGGTTAGGAAAGGTAAGGTTAGGAAAAGTAAGGTTAGGAAAGGTAAGGTTAGGAAAGGTAAGGTTAGGAAAGGTAAGGTTAGGAAAGGTAAGGTTAGGATAGGTAACGTTAGGAAAGGTAACGTTAGGAAAGGTAAGGTTAGGAAAGGTAAGGTTAGGACAGGTAAGGTTAGGAAAGGTAAGGTTAGGATAGGTAAGGTTAGGATAGGTAAGGTTGGGATAGGCAAGGTTGGGATAGGCAAGGTTGGGATAGGCAAGGTTGGGATAGGCAAGGTTGGGATAGGCAAGGTTAGGATAGGTAAGGTTAGGATAGGTAAGGTTAGGATAGGTAAGGTTAGGATAGGTAAGGTAAGGTTAGGATAGGTAAGGTTAGGATAGGTAAGGTTAGGATAGGTAAGGTTAGGATAGGTAAGGTTAGGATAGGTAAGGTTAGGATAGGTAAGGTTAGGATAGGTAAGGTTAGGATAGGTAAGGTTAGGATAGGTAAGGTTAGGATAGGTAAGGTTAGGATAGGTAAGGTTAGGATAGGTAAGGTTAGGATAGGTAAGGTTAGGATAGGTAAGGTTAGGATAGGTAAGGTTAGGATAGGTAAGGTTAGGATAGGTAAGGTTAGGATAGGTAAGGTTAGGATAGGTAAGGTTAGGATAGGTAAGGTTAGGATAGGTAAGGTTAGGATAGGTAAGGTTAGGATAGGTAAGGTTAGGATAGGTAAGGTTAGGATAGGTAAGGTTAGGATAGGTAAGGTTAGGATAGGTAAGGTTAGGATAGGTAAGGTTAGGATAGGTAAGGTTAGGATAGGTAAGGTTAGGATAGGTAAGGTTAGGATAGGTAAGGTTAGGATAGGTAAGGTTAGGATAGGTAAGGTTAGGATAGGTAAGGTTAGGATAGGTAAGGTTAGGATAGGTAAGGTTAGGATAGGTAAGGTTAGGATAGGTAAGGTTAGGATAGGTAAGGTTAGGATAGGTAAGGTTAGGATAGGTAAGGTTAGGAAGCAGTAGCTTCCCATACCAAATTCATTAACTGTTTCTGGGGGTGACTTGACTTTGAACTCTCGATACATAAGGGAATAAAATATATATCTGTCAGGCCAAGTGCGTGCCTGCTTTCACTGTGCCAAGTATTGCTTTCGTTGGGCTTCGATCATCTTTTAGGGTGATCAATAGCGCGGTCGATAGCGTGCTAGCGCGGTGATTTATAGTCCTGAGTTCGAGTCTCGCGAACTCCTCGTTTATTTATTTGAAAAACCTTGTGGAAGCAGTAGCTTCCCGTACCAGATTCATTAACTGTTTCTGGGGGTGACTTCACTTTGAACTCTTGATACATAAGGGAATAAAGTATATATCTGTTGGGCAAAGTGCGTGCCTGCTTTCACTGTGCCAAGCATTGCTTCCGTTGGGCTTTGATCATCTTTTAGGGTGATCGATAGCGCGGTCGATAGCGTGCTAGCGCGGTGATTTATAGTCCTGAGTTTGAGTCTCGCAAACTTCTCGTACATTTACTGATGGATTAATATGCTGGAAGTTGTGGAGTTGAATTAGCTTGTATCACAGATACACTCATCACACATATTCGGCTAGCTTTGGATGGACGCAGCTTTTACTATAGGAGATTGGCTTCAGAGGAGGCATCTGGACTTTTTTTTCAAGCATTCTTTTGGTTGCATGTGAATCTGCGGTTTGAATCAGAGTATTGTGCTTTTTTATCGGGATAAAGAATCTTTTATCTCAGCTTGGAGCCTTGGATTGGTTGTGACCCAGTTACTGGGTAGAGCTCCTAATGTTACAAGGATTCTTTTCAGGAGATCATCCCAGTTGTTCAACTTTTTTTGTCCGATTCGTTTGAAAATTTGCCGGTATATGTATTTTTGGAAGTGAACACTTTTTACTCGTCTCACTTTTTTGATTTAGGCCTTAGTTTTTTTTTAGGAAAAATTAGTTTTTTGGTATGTTTTTACGGATATTTCAAAATGCTACTCCTAATTGAATTTTGATGGCAGAACAAAAACAAAGACAGTTTTAGAATCCTTGAAGCTTTTCTTACAAGAAAATGAAGGGAAATTTCAACATTTTGAAAAAAAATTCGTGATGAGCAATTTTTACTATTACATCACGAAAAAATTATTTTTGGGTTTAAAGCTATATAACTTTTTTTTCCTCAAATTTGGAAAAAAGCCTTCATTTTATTTATAAAAATGTTTCAAAGATTCCAAAACTGTTTTGGTTTTGACCCAGCATCAAAACTCAATGAGGAGTAGGGTTTTAATGTTGAAAGATAGAGGTGTTGGGTATAAGCCATCAACCAAATTTTTTGTGGAAGTGTAATATAATGGACAATGTATGTAATGGAATGCAGTTTTAATTTTTATTTTGATAATTTCCAAACTTCATATTCACTTCATACTTCATATTTTTATAACTTCATATTCACACTGTGAATTGTGATTTCCAAACCCAAAAAAAAAAAAATTTTCATGTATATGAAATTTTTTGGTCAATGTCCAGCATGATGCAATCAAAGGAAATGAAAATTTCATTCCCAAGAATCACTAAAGGAACCCATTTGATAACGTTTTACACGAATGACATTCTGCTCTCTGATGCATTATTTTTTAATTATTGAGCTTTGAAGTTATACGTAAAATTGCTTTCCCGTGCAAAATGTGGAACACAAAGTACAAACAGGTTGGGTCAGGAAAGATAAAGTTCGGATCACGAGGTGTTAAAGTTTTTGCCAGAACTTCGTAGAAACAAGAGAATGATAGAAATTGTTAATGAATTATTAAAAAATATTGTTATCAGTTAATATCACTAAAAAAAGTAACGTACAATTTCTCGTATTTTGTGCTTTTGACGTTTTTGTTTAGCCGTCATTATTACGTCGTCATCTTTACAGTCAGCTCACAGATGGCGCCACGTGATACCATCACCTTTACAGTCAGCTCACAGATGGCGCCACTTGGTACGGCCGCCGGCATCATGGAGCAGATGTAAACACAATTGTTAGTGACCTTTATGGGTTGCTTTCAACCTTTATTTATAATTTTTACTAAAAGAACTGTGGCTACCCCTCAGGACCCAACCTTTTTACGTTTGAAATAGGGGGTTAATTAACGTTATTAATGAAATTCTGGATGGCGCGCTTGCTTCCTTTGGCACGCGGAAGCCAGTTTCAAAGTTGGGTAAATCTGAAGGATATGTCAGTTATCGATTTTGTAAATTTCGATGCCTTAGCATAGTTAATTAGATCGAAATAAACAAGTTTTCTGCTATGCACTTTCCGTCTCAAATGAGTGTATTTTATTAGTTAAAGCGGTAAATGACTTACCGCAACTCCAGTGTTTGAAGTGGCAAGTTATCCAAGAAGCAGGTCGGACAGCAACACTGCAATGCGCACTCGCTTCCAGCGCGATCGTCATCAAAGACGAAACCAAACCTACCGCTATACCTCGTTAAATACTCATTTGACAAAAAAAGTGTATAGAAGAAAAGTTGTTTATTTCGATGTTATTACCATGATTCAAGCAACAAAAATTAGAAAATCGATGAGTAGCTATTTATTTGAGCGCATTCGTCATCAGAGACGAAACTAAACTTACCGCTATAAATCGTAAAATACTCATTTGAGACGGAAAGTGCATAGAAGAAAACTTGTTTATTTTGATTTAATTAATTAGGTTCAGGCACTAAAAAGTGGAAAATCGACAACTGACATATCCTTCAGATTTACCCAAAGTTGAATAATTCATAAATAACGCATCATAGAGCAGAATGTCATTCTTGTAAATCGTTATTAAATGGGTTCCTTTAGTGATTCTTGGGAATAAAATTTTCATTTCCTTTGATTGCATTGCGCTGGACGTTGACTAATTTTATTCTAACTGGCTTCTATGAATAATTCAGCATTTACTCATTTTATAGACCAATTGCTGTATTTGAACTTGAAATTGAGCGTTGACAGTGTCGGGGCCTTTGTAACGGCATACAATTCCCTCCTTAATACTAGCACAAAAGAGTTCAGCGCCTGTGTATCAGACTTGTCCAATTACTCCAATACACCACTCAGGATCCAACAATCCTTGTCACAGTTTACAAACTGCCCTTAGATGGCAATACTGGGATAACCAGTATGTCAAGACACCATCTCCATGCATGGTGGGTTATTACAGTCCACTCTACATGACTGGCTCATTACAGTCACTATCTTTTACTCCAGGCACATACAAGAAGAACATTCATAGCTTCAATGATACTCAAATTACACTTCCGATTTAGTCCAACAATACAGCGCATATCACAATCATCTTCAGCACATCTGGCATACCACTCATTCTCTCCATACTGCTCAAACCCCACCAGGGCTGCCAGATGGTCTAACCTAAATTTCCCTGTTTTAGTCTCAAAATTTCCCTTTTTTGACTAAAAATTTCCCTGTTTTGTAGATTCTTTAAACATACATACGTACATACATAGAATCATATTCCTTTTATAGAGTATACCTATTTCAGTGAATAGCTCTTTCATTTTTCCATGCAAACATGTTGTAGCACTAATGAGTGGAATGATAGTCGAAAATGGATCTTTAACAACATCTTTTTTAACAACCCTTGCCACCAATGCCAAATACTTTGTACTTCGTTTATATGTTTATTCATCCGTTATCAGAGAAAAATAATGATTCTTCAAGAGCTCATCAATATAATCACTCACTTCGCCTCTTAAAACATTCTTCACAATTGCAATACACTTAGTCCTACCCCATTTGAAGCCTTTCGCAGTCTCCGAATCAGGACAAGCTGCTTTCACAACTGGGACTAAATGTTCAACAATAGAATGCGGAAGATTATGCTCATATAAAAATGCAACAAGTCTAATTTCACCTTCTTCTACTTGTGTATTTTTTCTTCGTTTACTGCCGTTCTACGTATCCAAAGAACTTCTTGTAGTTTTTTCTAATTTCTACATTTTTTATATTTGTCATTTCCGCATGGTTTTCAATCTCTGATCTGCCAGCTTTTCCATCTATTTACATCACCTAATTTACATTGAAAATATTCTGCTCCTTTTAATTTCTACTGAGCCACCCTTTGAATTTCATTTCAGTTACCCACAACTCTAGGTACTTTTGAGTATGAATTAAACGTTAACGTCTTACTTTGGATTGTGGGGTTTCATTCCACTGCTTTACACATTGCGTTAATTCACTTCAAAAATTTCAGTAATGCTGAAGCGCGTCTCTTCAATTTCCTCTCGCTACAATCATTACAATGACTAATGCAACTGTGATGATTAGGATCTGTGACTCCGTGAAGCGTGAACCGCGTGAAGTTGAACTGGCGCTGAGCGGTTGCGATGCATTGGCGCCTCTGATTGCTCCTAGTCAGTATGTACGCGTACAATACGTGTATCAAAGTTCGAACATGTCCGACAAGTGTTAAAAACTATAAATACTAAGTAGCTTAGCACAAAATGCTAAGTAGCTAATCACTTACATATAATTTTACATGAAAATGAAGCCGCACAGCAAAATTTCCCTGTTTTCATACGTTTTTCGAAGTTTTTTCCCTTTTTCCCTTTGAGACCCATAATTTCCCTAAAGCAGGGAAATTTCCCTGCATCTGGCAACCCTGAACCCCACAATCATGAAACTCTCTCTCTCTTGCTCATACCTACTACACTCCAGCACAAAATGCTCAATTGTTTCCTCCACTCCCTTATCACACTGCTGACATAGTTTATAATTATTCTCATTCCACCTCCATGTACGCCTATTCACGCATATAAGGAAGCTGTTGTAAATAAACAAATAGCATAGGAAAATAGTGGGTTAAAAATTTGATTATCTACGAGCAAGGGGACTTAGGGGTGTTTACAGTTGAGAGGGTTGCGCGGAGTAATTTCAAACTGGAGCAAGGGACTCGTCAGAGTAGAGAGGTGACGCTCAAGAACGAACCAATTAGAAGTCTAGAATTTTTGCGGGCATCCCGCACAGCTACAGTGCGCGCCCATTGTTCGAGCGGAGGTATATAAGTGCCGGGAGTATAGGCTAGCTGGGCAATTTGGCATTTGTCTGGTGCTATACAAGATGTAGGACTCCGCGATCCACGAGGGGAGGAGGGTGGGGCATTCTCAGCGACGTGGTATTCTCTGCAAAGGTTGGGTTAGGTTAACATCGGCATCTTTGTGATGCTTTATTTCCAATCAAGCCTGATACATATGATCTAAGCATTGGTTTTTCAAATGTCTTATAACTCACCCTATATATAGGACACCATGACGGTTCCCCCGTAAAGCCGGTACCCATTTCCGACACCTGAGTTGAGTGGGGTATTGTGCTTGAGCTTTCCCTTATACCCAACGGGGAAAATCTCCGCGCCAGCGCCGGGATACGAACCCGCGACAGATGGAATTGCTGAGGCGTCTACCAAACTCCGAAATTTGTCCGCATCGGACATCTGCAACTTCTGCAGAATCTTTCTTTTTAAGGTGCCGTACGGATCAACGGCGGGAGGGCTTTCGAGCAATTGATTTGAATCATTCAACAATTTTGTGGGGGCTGCGGACACAAGGGCGTAGAATTGATCAGTGTTATTAGTTACTTTATGATACCTAAACATTGCCTCACACTGTTGGAACCAGGTATGGGCGTCCTCCGAAATGAAGGGAGGGAGCCTAATGGGTTTTGTGGGGGCTCGATCTTCATTATCTGAGTCAGGCATGCTAGCAATCTCTTTGGGGATGCGCAATCAAGATATCAGTGCCTATGACTTGGAATTAAGTGGCAAAGGTTTGCGTTAATTCTTTTCCTACTCAATCATTCAGATAAAGTTGAAACAGAAGGGAAGGAAATATGAAATTGGAAACGAGAAAAAAATTATGCGGTATGCGGCAATTTGCGTAGGCACAAAAATAAAGCAGGTGAGAAAAATTATTTTTCTACCTACTCAATCGATAAATAACGTTGAAGAAAACGGGGGGAAAGAGAGAATGGAAACGCGAATTTTTACGGTCGTCAGAATAAACGTAAGCACGGAAATAGGAAAAAAAAATTATTTTTCCTACCTACTGAGGCACATAAAACAAAAAGGACAGTAAAGCGCTGAGAAAAAAAATTTTGTTAGAGCTGCTCAGAGAATCACCATTAACACAGTAAATCCAAGAAATTTCCAAAAACTACGACATGGGAAATTTATTACTACAATGTTATGCCAAAATTAACCTCTCTCACAACCTCTCAAACACTTATCGGGTTGAATAGTTTTTAAGTTTTTAAAGAAAGTTTTTGGGGTTATTTTCAACTGGGGTCACCAGTGTTTTTTTATCTTTGGGGTCACCAGTGTTTTGATCTGACCGAGGGGTATAGCCAGTCCTCACGAAACCTCGACAAGCATCTGGGAAAAATTATGAGAGGGATAATAAGGCTCTTTGGACTCAGCTTTTGTGTATGGTTTTATTGGAAGAAGCCGGGAAGATCGCCGAGACTTGATCATGCGGATCGCCGAAACTTGATCCTGCAGATCTTGACTGAAGATACTTCGCAGTCCTGAGGCAGTCGCTCCGGCCGGTGGATGAGATTTTTAAGTGTATTGTGTTCAGAATATTCAATTTACTGAGGGCAATTTTTAAACAAGCACAACAATCGGTGCGTAGCTATTTTGTGTGGGCGAAGCCTGCTTAATTTTGGAGCAGGTGAGTTTGATCACAGGTGCCGAGCCTGATGGCGATGATGACTCTTCGTTTGAATAGTAATTAAGATCCAGGCACGCTGAATTCAGCGAATGGGAGGCTAATTCAATGGTGCCCGTAATTTTAGGCAGTTGAGAATTAAGGCCCGTAATTAGAGAATATATAAGGCTAAAGGCCCAGAACATAGCCAAATCTAATCCAAGTAGAGAGTCCCAAAAGCGGCCCAGGGAGAATGTTGTAAATGGTGTGTGTGATGACGTTGAGGTCAAGCTGATGTTCGCACGCTAAAGCCACAAGCAAGAGTGAGCTAGTTCAAGTGACGCTCTTCGATGTTGCCGTATCGGGCTGCTTTAAACTCGAAATGTCGAATGATTATTTGGTCTCTCATGTATTTACACAAAAACTTCAATGATTACGAATTAGAAGTAGAAAATAATTAATAATAAATTATAGTAAGATTTTTAATGCTAATGATTAATTTTATTTAAGTACGAAAGGGAAAATTCATAATTCTTACGCTTTGTAGCGATATGCTACATTACCCCCCAAGGCGCAGACCGAAAGGTCCACCCGCTGCAATCATTTGTAGCGGGAAGGAGGTCTAACTACGCGACCCTGCCGGGTTCGGCAGGTGGAAAATGTTACTGAGCGGGGGAGTTTCACCAAACGGGTCTGCAAATTTAGATCGGCAAGAGTTCTAGGAACACGAGTTACTGCAGCGGGCTCGTCTGGCCTATCCAGACTTGTCGCTGTTTCAGTAAGAGGGCTAGAATTAGAATCTACGACAGGCTTAGAGATAGGGTTTGAATGTACAGGCACATAGAAAGGATTACACTCAAGTTGACTAGGCAATAATGCAGCCAACTGAGGAAGCTGAGATGGTAGATATGAACGAGTCTCAGTGGAAGGGGAATTCTGTGGAGAGAATGATGGTTTAGCAGTCACACTATGATCGGAAGTGTACGCGACTTTTAATCGATCAATGCTCACGGGGTCGTGTGAACCCGATCTTTCCAGGACAAAATACTTGGGCGTGCGTTTGATTATTTTGAATGGGCCATCATAGGGGCGCGTGAGTGTAGGTTTGATGGCGTCGTTTCGGACGTACACATGTGTGCAGTCCTGCAAGGCAGGATCCAGTTTGTCCTCAGTCTGAGGCATTCGCGGAGCCACATACTTGATTTGGCGCATGCAATCTTTTAGGCAGGTTACATATGCGGAACGGTCAGCGGATGAAAATTCAGGCAAAGGTTTTGGGTCAACAATGTCGCCGGGGAGACGAAGTGTCTGACCATAGAGCATCTCTGCTGCTGTGCACTGCTGATCTTGTCTGTACAGATTGCGGACGCTCAACAATACTACTGGAAGTCTGTCAGTCCAATCATTGCTGCAGTTCAGGCAACGTAATGCCGACTTTAAATCTCTGTGGACTCTCTCAATAAGTCCATTTGACTGTGGATGATAAGCAGTAGTGTTTACGTTTTCACACCCTAAAGCAGTGCTAAGCTCACTCCAAAATTTGGAGGTAAATTGTGATCCCCGGTCATGCGTGACGCGTAAGGGAACACCAAATCTGGAGATCCAGTTGGACATGAAGGCGCGCGCTACAGTCTCAGTTTGGATATCAGGAAGAGGAACAGCCTCAACCCAACGTGTGAACCTATCAATGATGGTCAACAAATAAGAATGACCGCGCGATAAAGGCAAAGGACCCACCAAATCTAGGTGTACAGAGTCGAACTTGTGACCTGTGAATGCAACTCTCTGCAGCGCTGCACGATTGTGTTTCACCACTTTACTACTCTGACATGCATGGCAATTTTGCACAATTTGCTTGACCTCCTTACGCATCGCTGGCCAGACGAAACGATCAGAAATCAAACGCAATGTACGGTTAATACCAGGATGAGAGAAAGAATGATAGTGGAGAATAGCTACTCTGCGGAGAGTCGCAGGAAGATACAAACGAGAAAGTCGCTCGGCATCACGGTACACGCCGTCAACCAAGGTCAATTTCAGAGGGGAAGTGTTAGAAGGTTTGAGAAGGTCCTGAGGTTCAGGATCCTCCTTCTGAGCCTTGGAAATATTGCCGAAAGTGATTTCACCACTGGTTTGGACAGTATTTATTCTTGATAGACAATCAGCGACAGTATTGTCCAACCCTTTTATGAAACGGATGTCAGTGGTAAACTGACTTATAAACGACAAATGTCGCGCTTCTCTTGGCGAATGCCGCTCAGAAGGCATCTTGATCGCTGAGGTCAGAGGTTTGTGATCTGTGTAGATCACAAACTCCCTTGCCTCTAGAGCATAGCGAAAGTGTCTCACAGACAAGTAGATAGCAAGAAGTTCCCTACCGAACGCGCTATAAGCACGCTCAGTGGGCGACAGCTTTTTGGAAAAGAAGGCAAGAGGAGAGATATTAGTCCCTACTTGTTGTTGCAAAACAGCACCTACAGCAGTACTGGAAGCGTCCACTACTAGACTAAAATCAGCATTAGCAATAGGGTAGGATAATTCAGTCGCGGAAGCTAACTTGTGCTTGATTTCCCCAAAAGCTTTGCGCGCTTCTTCTGTCCATTTTACCTCAATAGATTTGCCTTTTCGTTTCGGTTCGAGCAAGTCAGACAAGGGGGCTAGAGTTTGAGCACAGTTGCGTATGAAACGATGATAGAAGTTAACAGAACCTAGGAACCTTCTTAGTTCCTTCTGGGTCTGTGGAAGAGGAAAGTTTTTGATCACTTCTACTTTGGAAGGCAAAGGTTTTAGACCTAGGCTAGAGATTTCATGACCTAAGTATATCAGTGATGGCTTTCCGAGCTCGCATTTTGCAGGATTTACGAGGAGTCCATTGTCGGACAATCTTTGAAAGACGACCCTAAGATGGTCTTTGTGCAACTCCGGGGTTGTGGATGCCACTAGGATGTCGTCTAGATAGACATAGGCGAAAGTGAGATCAGAGAAAATTTCAGCCATGTGCCTTTGGAACGTTTGAGGAGCGTTCCTCAAGCCATATGGCATCTTGAGGAACTCAAAGAGACCAAATGGAGTGATTACCGCGGTCTTCTCAATTGCGCTTTCCTCCAGCGGAATTTGATGGAAAGCGTGCTGCAAGTCAATTTTTGAGAAAATTTGTGCTCCCTCTAAATTTGCACTGAAATCATGAAGGTAAGGAATAGGGTAGCGATCAGGTAGAGTAACGGCGTTCAGCCTGCGGAAATCCCCGCACGGTCTGAATTCACCGTTAGCCTTGGGTACTAGCAAAAGAGGGCTAGCCCAAGGACTTTTGGAACTGCGGATAATGCCATTTTCGAGCATGCGCGCAAATTCTTTCTTGGCTAACGCCAATCGGTCAGGCGGCAATCGCCTTGCACGGGAGTAAACCGGCGGTCCCGTCGTCTCTATGAAGTGCTTTGTGCTGGTCTGCATTTTTGTAGAAACTAAGTTAGAATTTGTCAATGCAGGAAAATCTTTTAGTAATTGCTCAAACATGCACTCTTCCTTTAAGGCGATAGAGAAAGAATGCAAGACATTAGCTCTAGTTATGCTACAAGCGGGAATTGAGATCTGTGTCTCCTCGTCCCTAATTCTACGGTTTTTAACATCTACAAGTATGCCAAACTTGGCTAAAAAATCAACACCTATTATGGGCTCTTGTACTTCCGCGATCAGGACTGTGAAACGAAAGTTTCGCCTCAATCCCCAGACTGCACTCTAATACTCTTTCACCGTAACAAGGAATTGGCGTGCCGTTTGCGGCGCGTAATGTCGCCAACAATGGGTTGTTTTTGTCTTTCACCGTGGCTGGGATAATTGACACACTGGAGCCAGTGTCTATTAAAAATCGGTATTTGGTGACGGGATCGTGAATGGTCAAGGGGCGAGTAGTCTGGGAATGAGGCAACGCAGTACTCGCTACTATGCGTTGCTGTTGGCGTTTCCCGAAGTCATTTCGGTATAGCGAGGGCAAAAACGGGACCCGCACTTTCGTGCTTGGTCACCATACTTCGTGTGATACCAGCATAAATTGCTACCGGCATCACGAGAGCGCGATCGAAAGCGGCGGTCTTGATTTGACCTATCATAGGATCTACCTCTATCAAAGCGTTGAGGAGGAGGAAAAGGATGATAGTTGGAGGGATAGTCATAAGGATAGTCGTAGGCATTTTGGTGGCTTTGGAATCTCCCTGGGCCTTGCTGAATGTGAGCTACGCTCTGACCGCTCTGACCTAACTGGCAATTCTGGAGAGCTTGCTTTATCTCAGCGATGTCTTGCTGCATCTTATCTATTGTGGCTGAGGATTGATTCTGAGTATTTGCGGGGCTAAAATTTGCAGCAGCTGCATTCAGGGACGCAACTTGCGGTGCTTGTGGCGAATTGATGTTGCGCATCACCGTCTCGGTGGACTCCGATAGCTTTTCTAACGTTTGATCGGGGCCTGCTAGCGATAGAAATGGGCGCACATTATGTGGAAGCTTAGTCATGAACACTTCCTTCAGGAATCCCTCGGCTACGGCAACACCCGCAGCGAGTTTCCGCAGTTCTTTCACTAGCGAAGTGGGAGAGAAAGAGCTAGAGACAGATGGAATTGCTGAGGCGTCTACCAAACTCCGAAATTTGTCCGCATCGGACATCTGCAACTTCTGCAGAATCTTTCTTTTTAAGGTGCCGTACGGATCAACCGCGGGAGGGCTTTCGAGCAATTGATTTGAATCATTCAACAATTTTGTGGGGGCTGCGGACACAAGGGCGTGGAATTGATCAGTGTTATTAGTTACTTTATGATACCTAAACATTGCCTCACACTGTTGGAACCAGGTATGGGCGTCCTCCGGAATGAAGGGAGGGAGCCTAATGGGTTTTGTGGGGGCTCGATCTTCATTATCTGAGTCAGGCATGCTAGCAATCTCTTTGGGGATGCGCAATTAAGATATCAGTGCCTATGACTTGGAATTAAGTGGCAAAGGTTTGCGTTAATTCTTTTCCTACTCAATCATTCAGATAAAGTTGAAACAGAAGGGAAGGAAATATGAAATTGGAAACGAGAAAAAAATTATGCGGTATGCGGCAATTTGCGTAGGCACAAAAATAAAGCAGGTGAGAAAAATTATTTTTCTACCTACTCAATCGATCAATAACGTTGAAGAAAACGGGGGGAAAGAGAGAATGGAAACGCGAATTTTTACGGTCGTCAGAATAAACGTAAGCACGGAAATAGGAAAAAAAAATTATTTTTCCTACCTACTGAGGCACATAAAACAAAAAGGACAGTGAAGCGCTGAGAAAAAATTTTTTGATAGAGCTGCTCAGAGAATCACCATTAACACAGTAAATCCAAGAAATTTCCAAAAACTACGACATGGGAAATTTATTACTACAATGTTATGCCAAAATTAACCTCTCTCACAACCTCTCAAACACTTATCGGGTTGAATAGTTTTTAAGTTTTTAAAGAAAGTTTTTGGGGTTATTTTCAACTGGGGTCACCAGTGTTTTTTTATCTTTGGGGTCACCAGTGTTTTGATCTGACCGAGGGGTATAGCCAGTCCTCACGAAACCTCGACAAGCATCTGGGAAAAATTATGAGAGGGATAATAAGGCTCTTTGGACTCAGCTTTTGTGTATGGTTTTATTGGAAGAAGCCGGGAAGATCGCCGAGACTTGATCTTGCGGATCGCCGAAACTTGATCCTGCAGATCTTGACTGAAGATACTTCGCAGTCCTGAGGCAGTCGCTCCGGCCGGTGGATGAGATTTTTAAGTGTATTGTGTTCAGAATATTCAATTTACTGAGGGCAATTTTTAAACAAGCACAACAATCGGTGCGTAGCTATTTTGTGTGGGCGAAGCCTGCTTAATTTTGGAGCAGGTGAGTTTGATCACAGGTGCCGAGCCTGATGGCGATGATGACTCTTCGTTTGAATAGTAATTAAGATCCAGGCACGCTGAATTCAGCGAATGGGAGGCTAATTCAATGGTGCCCGTAATTTTAGGCAGTTGAGAATTAAGGCCCGTAATTAGAGAATATATAAGGCTAAAGGCCCAGAACATAGCCAAATCTAATCCAAGTAGAGAGTCCCAAAAGCGGCCCAGGGAGAATGTTGTAAATGGTGTGTGTGATGACGTTGAGGTCAAGCTGATGTTCGCACGCTAAAGCCACAAGCAAGAGTGAGCTAGTTCAAGTGACGCTCTTCGATGTTGCCGTATCGGGCTGCTTTAAACTCGAAATGTCGAATGATTATTTGGTCTCTCATGTATTTACACAAAAACTTCAATGATTACGAATTAGAAGTAGAAAATAATTAATAATAAATTATAGTAAGATTTTTAATGCTAATGATTAATTTTATTTAAGTACGAAAGGGAAAATTCATAATTCTTACGCTTTGTAGCGATATGCTACATGGCTTTGCGGGCTGCATCATAGTGTACGAAATGACGCACATTAAGCTAGCTGAAGCGTCGTGGGTCTTACCATCTATCCACCAATTTCAAGGAAAGTGATGCAGGCCTATGAGCGTGGCAGTCTTTTTGCATAGGCGCCAGTAGATTAGGAAGAGCTCGGAGATATTCCACCATCTTCTTCGAGCAGCATGATTGATAGGAGCCCTCAGCCATATGGCTCCAGGATTTGTGTAACTTGCCATTACGTGATTTGTGCTTATTCGCGCGCGCTGTGATCGCCTGGGATTGCATATAGGATGTGTTGCTTCTAGGATGCATCGGTTGTGTTGCGTTACAAAGTGCACGCGCAAATAATTTTCATTGGGATTGTGTTTCGTAAATTTCTCAATGTTTGCCGAAGATGCTTCATGTCAAATCACGTGTTCATTAGCACTTGAATAAAGTAATAATAAATATCAGCCAGGTGTTTCATTTTCCCGTGTTGAAATGGGGTGCTGAGGTGGACGGGCAGATCAGTAGTTACTCTACTTCTATTTTCCATCTGTTCTATCATTTCTCCTTTTGTGTTGCTTCAGCCCTGATTTTCATCTTTCCATAACTATACTATGAGGTTTAAAGCCATCGCTACGAACAGTTTAGGCGTCAGCCAAATATCTGTTTTGTGACACCCCAAGATTTTTCCAACTGTTTTTTCCAAGTAGTTTTACAAGATTTTCTTCTAAGACTTAAGACCCTCTTTTTCCAACTTTTTTCCATTTTCCAAGATTTTCTCCAAAAATTTTCGCAAGATTTTTCAAAAATTTTAAGGTCAACCCAGGGATTTTCGGACCCAATGGGCCTGTAATATAGCGAGTAGTGTAAGTTCTAGTTAGAGAGACCAAAAGTTGGCAACGCTCGATAGGGCAACACTCGCGAGTCAGTCTGCTATTGGCCTCGGGTTCAACAACAAGTAAATGCTGACCGAGTGTGTATATAAATTACCTACTGTGGTTGGTATCTAACTTCTTAAGTTCTAAACTAATGTACTAATTCTATTCTACTCTATTCTATATATTTCCCGTCTATCTCCGCTCTACTCTTGCTAGCCACAGTATTGAAAGTGGAGTATTAAGTTAAGGTATCCAAGAGGTGAGTGAACTATTTACCTAAATTGCTGTGTCATAGCATTGTCTATTTGTTCAGTACTATAACTATGTTGTGTCTATGTGGAACCTATGCTGTGCTTTAGTGTAGGGCTATCCACTCCAAAATACTGGCGACGAGGATTTTTTTTTGTAGAACTATTGGGAGAGGCTAGACTAATGAAGGAACTCAGAATTTATATTATTATTCAGTGACTAGAGTATTGATGATGTAAATTTCTGATTTTTTTTAACAAGGTGTATTATTACAGTCTCTTGAATTGGCTACTCTTGCAACTGATATTGTTGCTACTACTATTTCAGGTAGATATTTGACAATTAGCTGTAAAGCTGGGTAAAAATGCCAATGCTAGGCTCAGTGGGAGAATTCAATCCTTTAGAGGAAGAATTCCCAGAATATGAAGTCAGGCTAAACTGCTTCCTGAGTATTAATAAAGTGGAAGATTCAAATAAAGCTAAAACATTTATTGCTCTGGTGGGTCCTAAAATTGTTAGGTTAGCCAAAGACCTACTCTCACCTAAAAGACTTTTAGATGCTACCTATGAGGAGATCATGGAAGCGTTAAGACGGCATTTTAAGCCGACACGCAACCAGATCTTTGAAAGGTTTAGGTTCCATAAGCGGAACCAGAAACAAGGGGAGAGCATTGCTGATTTTGTGGCTAGCTTAAAGGCCCTTTCAGACACCTGTAATTTCAAACAGGAAGTTCTGGAAGAAACGCTGCTAGATAGGTTAATACTGGGTGTGGCCAGTAATGATGTTCAAAATTGTTTGCTTAATGAAGCAGACCTCACATGGAAAAAAGCCGTGGATCTGGCAACTGCCAAAGAAACTCAACTGAGGGAGACGGTTGTGTTAAGGCAACCTAATTCCATACTAAATGTGGGCCAGCATAGAGTAAAGCAAACTGCTATTAAGCCTCAGGGCAAAACTCAGGCTCAAGCTAGCCCCAAATCAGCATGCAGCGGCTGTGGTAATCTGCACTGGCGTAGAGATTGCCCCTATAAAGACAGTGTTTGTCATGGTTGTGGCCAAAAAGGCCATCTTAGGAAATGTTGCTTTAAAGTGAAAAATCAAAATTCTGCTAAAGGCAGCAAAAATAATTTTGTGTATGCTATGCATGAGAAAAGGGGGAGGGAACACCACCTTAACCCTAATAGAACTAACAATGCAACCTGTGCAGACTATCCAGTCGCTAATCTAGGCTGTTATGGGGAGATTTTCTCAATAGCCGAGGAAATGAAACCCCCAATCAAAATAAAATTGTTACTAAATGGTGTGCCATTAGAGATGGAGGTAGATATAGGTGCTGCCAGGTCTATCCTTTCAATGGCCACCTACTCTAAAATACCAGCTAAGTCAAGACCCGAGCTGAGACCTTCTGATGTTAAGCTTAGGACTTATGGGGGAACCCCCCTATTGATTTGTGGGGAGATTAGGGCTAACATCCAGCGTGAACCTGGTAATATGGTTCCTCAACTAGCAACTATTGTGATTGTAGACAGGGAGGGGCCAGCTTTGCTGGGTAGGGACCTGATTGATTCCCTCGGGCTAACTATAGTATCAAATAATGTCAACAAATTGACTACCTGCCCTGAAGAGTTAGCAAATAAATTCCCCGACCTTTTTCAACCAGGTCTAGGTTGCTTTAAGGGAAGGAATTTCAAAATAGAAGTGGATCCAGCCGTACCACCAAAGTTTTGTAAGGCCAGGAACGTGCCTTACACACTGAGACCAAAGGTGGAGGCAGAACTTGATAGACTGGTGCAGGAAGGTATCCTCACCCCTGTACAATACTCGAGATGGGCAGCGGCGATCGTCCCTGTGCTCAAGGCTGGTCAAAGCATCCGCATCTGTGGGGACTACAAATTAACAGTCAACAGAGCCACTAGGCTTGATACCTACCCTATACCCAGAGTGGAAGATCTATTTAGCGGGTTAGCAGGAGGAGTTATATACTCCAAGCTAGATATGTCTCAGGCATACGCTCAACTACCCTTGGATGAAGACTCCAAGGAACTCACGGTAATAAACACCCACAGAGGTTTATTTGCCTACAACCGTCTCAGTTTTGGAATTGCGTCCGCACCTGGAATCTTTCAGCGTGCCATGGAAGGACTATTGCAGGGCCTCCCAGGAGTGTTCTGCTACCTGGATGACGTCCTGGTGAGTGCCACTAAGGAGCAAGAGCACAACAAGCGTCTCTATCAAGTCTTATCTAAACTACAGGAGGCAGGACTAAAACTGAAAATGGATAAATGCGAAATTGGAGTGCCACAGGTATCCTACCTTGGATACCAAATTGACAAGGATGGATTGCACCCCACTGCAGAGAAGGTAGCAGCAATCCAGAATGCACCAGCTCCTACTAATGTAACTCAACTGAGAGCCTACCTTGGGCTGCTAAATTTCTATAGGAAATTTCTAAAATCATCTGCAACTATGCTGGAGCCCCTAAATACCTTACTGAGAGACAAAACTCCTTGGAAATGGGATGCAAGTCAGGAGAGAGCCTTCCAGAAATCTAAACAAGCCCTGCTGGACTCTCAGGCTCTAGTCCATTTTGACCCTCAGAAACCCATAGTGGTAGTGGCGGACAGTAGTGCGTATGGTGTGGGAGCGGTGCTGTGTCACCTTATTGATGGGATTGAACGCCCCGCCTATTTCGCCTCCCGAACTCTAACAGCAACAGAACGCAACTACTCCCAAACTGAGAAAGAAGCCCTAGCTATGGTGTTCGCACTTCGGAAATTTCATTGCTACCTGTGGGGACAGGATTTCACTGTGGTTACGGACCACAAACCTTTATTAGGACTATTTGATCCGGGTAGAAGCATTCCTCCGATGGCATCCGGGCGCATTCAAAGGTGGGCTTTACTACTGCAGTCCTACAAGTTCACCTTGCGTCACCGGTCCGGCGTGCTGTTGGGCACGGCTGATGCTCTCAGTCGTCTACCTTTGACAACTCCCGAGGAAGCCACACCTATTCCTGCGGAATGGACGTCCTTAGTGAATTTCCTCGAGTCAGCTCCAGTCACCAGCACCCACATCCGCGACGGCACCCTAAGGGACCCAGTACTTTCAAAGGTGTACAAATACTGCCAAGTAGGCTGGCCTTCGACGGTAATTGGTGACCCTGATCTCGCTCCGTATACTAGGAGGCGAGACGAATTGTCCACACAAAATGGCTGTGTGCTCTGGGGAGCAAGGATTATTGTACCCCAAGCTCTCAGACAAGCCATTGTGGACGAACTTCACTCTGGCCATGCTGGATCATCCAGGATGAAGGAGTTAGCTCGCAGCTATGTATGGTGGCCGCTGATGGACAAAGATCTAGAAGAAACGACTAAGTCATGCAGCGAGTGCCTGAGCACTCGAGCTGCACCAACGAAAGCTGAACTCCATCCGTGGGAATGGCCTGCGAAGCCTTGGCATCGCATACACATTGACTACGCGGGCCCAATGGATGGAAAATACTATCTAGTGATCGTGGATGCACACTCTAAGTGGGTTGAAATTTTTCCCACATCTACTACAACCTCTAGCGAAACGATCTCGTGCCTGAAACACACTTTTGCGACATTTGGATTTCCAGTAACAATTGTTTCTGACAATGCAACGTGTTTCACATCGGCTGAATTCCAAGAATTTGTGAAGGCATGTGGTATGCGACATATTACGAGCGCACCATACCACCCTTCAACTAATGGACTGGCAGAGCGCATGGTACAAACTTTCAAGAAGAATATACGAAAATCAACGGAACCCCTACGCCTAGCACTAGACAGGTTTCTGTTCAACTATCGGCTGACACCCCACACGACAACAGGTGTTACGCCCGCCGAACTGATGTTAGGCAGGAAAGTTCGCTCTCGTCTTGATCTGCTTTGGCCGTCAGAGGCAATCGCGTCCAAAGTTGCTCAACGCCAGGACGCTCAGAAAAGATACCACCCAGGGTCTCGCGCGGTTGACATTCCGCCGGAGTCACCTGTGATGGTCCGTCAATACACGCCGGGTTCCCCAAAATAGACCCCTGCTACCACCATTGAGAAAACAGGCCCGGTATCCTACAAGTGCCAACTGAAGGGGGGAGAGGTCGTTCGTTCGTCGACACCAGGACCAAGTTACTACCTGCTCGAACACTATCTCTGAAGCCTTGGGACAACCTACGGAGGAAACCGTTGTGTTTCCACAACCTGCTCAAAATTCATACCCACCACCTCCGACCAATGAACCTGACTCCGAAACACCTGAGTACCCGATTCCCACCCAGGAGGCTAGGATGAACGAGCCTCCAAGTGCTAGCATCTCACGCAGGTCTACCCGGGCTCGGAAGCCTGTGATGAGAATGGACCTTTAGGATTGACTATATTGAATAAGGGGACTGGGGATACAGGGAGGGGTTTCTAATTAAGGAGGGAGGGTGTAATATAGCGAGTAGTGTAAGTTCTAGTTAGAGAGACCAAAAGTTGGCAACGCTCGATAGGGCAACACTCGCGAGTCAGTCTGCTATTGGCCTCGGGTTCAACAACAAGTAAATGTTGACCGAGTGTGTATATAAATTACCTACTGTGGTTGGTATCTAACTTCTTAAGTTCTAAACTAATGTACTAATTCTATTCTACTCTATTCTATATATTTCCCGTCTATCTCCGCTCTACTCTTGCTAGCCACAGTATTGAAAGTGGAGTATTAAGTTAAGGTATCCAAGAGGTGAGTGAACTATTTACCTAAATTGCTGTGTCATAGCATTGTCTATTTGTTCAGTACTATAACTATGTTGTGTCTATGTGGAACCTATGCTGTGCTTTAGTGTAGGGCTATCCACTCCGTAATAGGGCCATTTTTGTTTCTTTGTTGAAGAAGGATCCTTAGTTGGTGGGCAAATGTGTCCTAAAATTTTAGGGGGCTATACGGGCGTTAGATTCCCTAAATTTTTTTCAAGATTTTTCGATTATTTTTCCCAAATTTTCGCAAAACCTTCCCAAGGTTTTCAAAGATATTTCCATGATTTTTCTATGATTTTTCAAAGGCTTCCCAAAGTTTTTCTCAAGATTTTCCCATGATTTTTCCAAGATTTTCCAAAAATTTTCCAAGATTTTCCTTAGGTTTTTCCAAGATTTTTCCAAAATTTTTTCAAGATTTTCCCCAGATTTTTCCATGATTTTCCCAAGATTTTCCAAAAATATTTCCAAGAATTTTCAAAAATTTTCCTAGGATTTTTTCAAATTTTTTCCAAGATTTTAAAAAAAATTTATTAAGATTTTTCCAGGCTTTTTCCAAGATTCTCCCATGATTTTCCAAATATTTTCCTAAGATTCTCACAAGATTGTCCAAAGATTTTTCCCAGATTTTTAAAAGATTTTCCCATGATTTTCCCATGATATTTTTAGGATTTTCCCCGAGATTTTCCCGGTATTTCCCACGACTTTCCCAGATTTTCCCAAGATCTTCCCAAGAACTTTCCATGATTTTTCTATGAAATTCCCAAGAAATTCCAAAGAAATACCAAAGAAATCCCCCAAGAAATTCCCAAGTAATTCCCAAGAAACTCCCAAAAATTTCCCAAAAATTTCTCAAGATCTTCCCAAGATTTTCCCAATAAGAAATTCGCAAAAATTTCCCAAGAATTTTTCATGATTTTCCACAAAATTCCCAAGAACTTCCAAAGGTTTTCCAAATATTTTCCATAGATTTTCCAAAGATTTTACCAAAAATTTCCCAAGAATTTCCCAAGAATTTCCCTAAATTTTCCCAATTTTCCTAAGAATTTCCTACGAAATTCCCGAGAAATTCCAAAAAAATTCCCAAGAATTTTTTCATAATTCTCAAGATTTTCCTAAGAAATTCTCAAGAAATTCCTATGAATTTCCCAGGAATTTCCAAAGATTTTCCACAAAAATTCCCAAGAATTTCCCCAGAAATTTCTAAGTCTCCCAAAAAACTCCCAAAATTTTCTCAAGAACTTCCCCGGAAATTCCCAAAAATTTCCCAAGATTTTCCCAAGAAATTCCCAAGAATTTCATAGGAAATTGCAAAGAATTTCCCGAGAACTCCCACGAAATTCTCTAGAAATTCCCAAGAAATTCCCAAAATTTTTTTAAAACTTCCCGAGAATTCCGAGGATACTCCCAAGAAATTCTCACGAAATTCCCAAGATTTTCCCAAGGAATTCCCATGAATTTCCCAGGAATTTCCCAAGATTTTCACAAGGAAATCCAAAAAAATTCCCAAGAATTTAATAAAAATTCCCAAGAATTTTCTAAAAAATTCCCAAGAAATTCCCAAAAAATTCCCAAAATTTTCTTAAGAAATTCCCAAAATTTTCCCAAGAAATTCTCAAGATTTTCACAAGAAATTCCCATGAATTTCCCAAGAAATTCTCTAGAAATTCCCAAGAAATTCCCAAGAATTTCCCTAAAAATTCCCAAAATTTTCCCAAGAAGTTCCCAAGAATTCCCAAGAAATTCTCAATTATTTCTCAAGGTTCTCCCAAGAAACTCACATGAATACCCCAAGAAATTCTCTAGAAATTCCCCAGAATTTCCCAAGAAATTCTCAAGATTTTCGGAAGAATTTCCCAAGAAGTTCCCAAGAAATTCCCAAGAAATTCCCAAGCTTTTTCCAAGAAAGTCCTAAGAAATTCCCAAGAATTCTTCAAGATTTTCTCAAAATTTTCCCAAGAATTTCCCAAGATTTTCCCAAGAAATTCCCAAAACTTTCCCAAGAAATTCCCAAGAAATTCCCAAGAAATTCTCAAGATTTTCCCAAGAAATTTCTATAAATTTCCCAAGAAATTCTCTAGAAATTCACAAGAATTTCCCATGAATTTCTCAAGATTTTTCCGAGAAATTCCTTGAAAATTCCCAAGAAATTCAAAAGAAATTCCCAAAAATTTTTCAAGATTTTCCCAAGATTTTCCCAAGAAATTCCCAAGAATGCCCAAGAAATTCCCAAGAAATTCCAAAGAAATTCCCAACAATTTTTCAAGATTTCCCCATGATTTTCCCTAGAAATTCCCATGAAATTCCAAGAATTTTTCAAGATTTTCGCATCATTTTCCCAAGAAATTCCCAAACAATTCCTAAGAAATTCCCACGAATTTTTCAAGATTTCCCCAAGATTTTCCCAAGAAATTCCCAAGAAATTCACAAGCTTTTCCCATTATTTTCCCAAGAAATTCCCAAGAATTTCCCAAAAAATTCCCAAGAATTTCTTTAAAATTTCCCACGAAAATCCAAAAAATTCACAAGAAAATCACCAGCTTTTTCCAAGAAATTCCTAAGAAATTCTCAAAAATTTCTTTAGAATTTCCCAAGAAATTCCTACGAAATTCACAAACTTTTCCCAAGAAATTCCTAAGAAATTCCCAAGAATTTCTTTATAATTTCCCAAGAAATTCCCAAGAAATTCACAGGAAATTCACATGCTTTTCCAAAGATTTTCCCAAGAAATTCCCAAGAAATACCCAAGAAATTGAAAAGAATTTTTCAAGATTTTCCCAAGATTTTCCCGAGATTTTCCCAACAATTTCCCAAGAATTTCCTAAGAAATTCCCAAGAATTTTTTAAAAGTTCCCAAGAATTTCGCAAGACTCTCCCAAAAAATTCCCCGAGAAATTCGCAAGAAATTCCAAAGAAATTTACAAGCTTTTCCCAAGATTTTCCCAAGAAATTCAAAAGAATTTCTTTAGAATTTCCCAAGAAATTCCCGAAAATTTTTCAAGATTTTCCCAAGAAATTCCCAAGAAATTCTCAAAATTTTACCATTATTTTCCCAAGAAATTCACAAGAAATTCATAAGCTTTTCCCAAGATTTGACCAAGAAGTTCCAAAGAATTTCTTTAGAATTTCCCAAGAAATTCCCGAAAATTTTTCAAGATTTTCCAAAGAAATTCCCAAGAAATCCACCAGAATTTCCCAAGAAATTCCCAACAATTTCCCAAGAATTTCTCAAGAATTTCCCAAGAAATTCCCAAGAAATTCCGAAGAAATTCCCATGAATTTTTCAAGAATTTCTCAAGAAATTCCAAAGAAATTCCCAAGAAATTCCCAAGAATTTCCCAAGATTTTCCCAAGAAATTCCCAGGAATATCCAAAGAAATACCCAAGAAATTCCCAAAAATTTTTCAAGATTTTCCCAAGATTTTCCCAAGAAATCAACAAGCTTTTCCCATTATTTTCCCAAGCAATTCCCATGAATTTCTTAAGCATTTCCCAAGGAATTTTCATGAAATTCACAAGCTTTTCCCATTATTTTTCAAACGAATTCCCAAGAATTTCACCAGAAATTCCCATGAATTTCCCAAGAAATTCTGTAGAAATTCCCAAGAAATTCCCATGAATTTTTCTAGAAATTCCCATGATTTTCACAAGAAATTCCCAAGAAATTTCTCCAAGATTTTCCCAAGAAATTCCCAAGAATTTCCCAAAAAATTCCCAAGATTTTCCTAAGAAATTCCCAAGGTTTTCCCAAGAAATTCCCAACATTTTCCCAACAATTTTTCAGGATTTTCCCAAGATTTTCCCAAGAAATTCCCAAGAATTTCCCAAGAATTTCCCAAGAAATTCCCAAGAAATTCCCAAGAATTTCCCAAGAAATTCCCAAGAAATTCCCGAGAAATTCTTGAAAAATTCAAAAGCTTTTTCCATAAAATTCCTAAGAAATTCCCATGAAATTCCTAGAAATTCCTAAGAAGTTCCCAAGAAATTCCCAAGAATTTTTCAAGATTTTCCCAAGATTTTCCCAAGATTTTCCCAAAAATTTTTCAAGAATTTCCAAAGGAATTCCCAAAAAATTCCCAACAATTTCCCAAGACTTTCCCGAGAATTCCCAAGAAGTTCCAAAGAAATTCCCAAGAATTTTTCAAGATTTTCCCAAGATTTTCCCAAGAAATTCACAAGCTTTTCCTAATATTTTCCCTAGAAATTCCCAAGAATTTTGTCAGAATTTCCCAAGAAATTCCCAAGAAATTCACAATAAATTCACAAGCTTTTCCCATTATTTTCCCAAGAATTTCACAAGAAATTCCCATGAATTTCCCAAGAAATTCTCTTGAAATTTCCAAGAAATTCCCGAAAATTTCCCAAGAAATTCCCAAGAATTTCACAAGAAATTTCCATGAATTTCCCAAGAAATTCTCATGAAATTCCCAAGGAATTCCAAAGAATTTCCCAAGAAATTACAAAGAATTCCCAAGAAATTCCCAAGAATTTCACAAGAAATTCCCATGAATTTCCCAAGAAATTCTCTTGAAATTCCCAAGAAATTCCCAAGAATTTGCTAAGAAATTCTCAAGATTTCCCCAAGAATTTCCCAAGAATTTCTTCAGAATTTCCCAAGAAATTCTAAGGAAATTAGAATTAGAAATTTCCCAAGAAATTCTCAAGAAATTCACAAGAAATTCCCAAGAATTTCCCAAGATTTTCCCAAGAAATTCCCAAGAAAATCCGAAGAAATTCCCAAGAAATTCCCAAAATTTTTTCAAGATTTTCCCAAGATTTTCCCAAGAAATCAACAAGCTTTTCCCATTATTTTCCCAAGCAATTCCCAGGAATTTCTTTAGCATTTCCCAAGGAATTTTCATGAAATTCACAAGCTTTTCCTATTATTTTCCCAATGAATTCCCAAGAATTTCACAAGAAATTCCCATAAATTTCCCAAGAAATTCTCTAGAAATTCCGAAGAAATTCCCATGAATTTGTCTAGAAATTCCCATGATTCACATGAAATTCCCAAGATTTTCCCAAGAAATTCCCAAGAAATTTCTCCAAGATTTTCCCAAGAAATTTCCAAGAATTTCCCAAGAAATTCCCAAGGTTTTCCCAAGAAATTCCCAAGAATTTCACAAGAAATTCCCGAGATTTTCACAAGAAATTCCTAAAAATTTCCCAACAATTTTTTAGGATTTTCCCAAGATTTTCCTATGAAATTCCCACGAATTTCCCAAGAATTTCCCAAGAAATTCCTAAGAATTTCCCAAGAAATTCCCATGAAATTCATAGAAATTCCCATGAATTTCCCAAGAAATTCTTTTGAAATTCCCAAGAAATTCTCAAGAATATCCCAAGAATTTCAAATGAATTCCCATGAAATTCCCAAGAATTTCACAAGAAATTCCCATGAATTTCCCAAGAAATTCTCTTGAAATTCCCCATAAATTCCCAAGAATTTCCCAAGAAATTCCCAAGATTTCCCCAAGAATTTCCCAGGATTTTCCAAAGAAATTCCCAAAATTTTCCCAAGAAATTCCCAAGAAATTCCCAAAAATTCACTAGCTTTTCCCAAGAAATTTTCAAGAAATTCACAAGCTTTCCCCATTATTTTCCCAAGAAATTCCCAAGAATTTCTTAAGAATTTCCCAAGAAATTCCCAAGAATTTTTCAAGATTTTCCCAAGATTTTCCCTAGAAATTCACAAGCTTTTCCTAATATTTTCCCAAGAAATTCCCAAGAAATTCCTAAGAAATTCCCAAGAAATTCCCAAGAAATTCCCAAGAAATTCCTAAGAAATTCCCATGAGATTCCCAGGGAATTCCTAAAAAATTCCCAAGAAATTCCCAAGACATTCCTAAGAAATTCCCAAGAAATTCTTAAGAAATTCCCCTGAAATTCCCAAGAAATTCACAAGAAATTCCCAAGAATTTCTCAAGATTTTCCCAAGAAATTCCCAAGAAAATCCAAAGAAAATCCCAAGAAATTCCCAAGAAATTCTCAAGATTTTCCCAAGATTTTCCCAAGAAATTCCCAAGAAATTCACAAGAAATTCATGAGCTTTCCCAAGATTTTCCCAAGAAATCCCCAAGAATTTCTTTAGAATTTCCCAAGAAATTCCCGAAAATTTTTCAAGATTTTCCAAAGAAATTCCCAAGAAATCCAAAAGAATTTCCCAAGAAATTCCCAAGAATTTCCCAAGAATTTTACGAAAAATTTCCAAGATTTTCCCAAGAAATTCCCAAGAATTTTACAAGAATTTCCCAAGAATTTCCCAAGAAATTCCTAAGAAATTCCCAAGAAATTCCCAAGAAATTCCCAAGAAATTCCCGAAAATTTCCCAAGATTTTCCCAAGAAATTCCCAAGAAAATCCGAAGAAATTCCCAATAAATTCCCAAGAATTTTTCAAGATTTTCCCAAGATTTTCCCAAGAAATCAACAAGCTTATCCCATTATTTTCCTAAGCAATTCCCAGGAATTTCTTAAGCATTTACCAAGGAATTTTCATGAAATTCACAAGCTTTTCTCATTATTTTCCCAATGAATTCCCAAGAATTTCACAAGAAATTCCCATGAATTTCCCAAGAAATTTTCTAGAAATTCACAAGAAATTCCCATGAATTTGTCTAGAAATTCCCAAGATTCGCAAGAAATTCCCAAGATTTTCCCAAGAAATTCCCAAGAAATTTCTCCAAGATTTTCCCAAGAAATTCCCATGAATTTCCCAAGAAATTCCCAAGATTTTCCTAAGAAATTCCCAAGGTTTTCCCAAGAAATTCCCAAGAATTTCACAAGAAATTCCCTAGATTCTCACAAGAAATTCCTAAAAATTTCCCAACAATTTTTCAGGATTTTCCCAAGATTTTCCTATGAAATTCCCAAGAATTTCCCAAGAAATTCCCATGAAATTCCTAGAAATTCCCAAGAAATTCCCAAGAAATTCCCAAAAATTTTTCAAGATTTTCCCAAGATTCTCCCTAGAAATTCACAAGCTTTTCCTAATATTTTCCCAAGAAATTCCCAAGAATTTTGTCAGAATTTCCCAAGAAATTCCCAAGAAATTCACAAGAAATTCACAAGCTTTTCCCATTATTTTCCCAAGAAATTACCAAGAATTTCACAAGAAATTCCCATGAATTTCCCAAGAAATTCTTTTGAAATTCCCAAGAAATTCTCAAGAAATTCCCAAGAAATTCCCAAGAATTCCCATGAAATTCCCAAGAATTTCTCAAGATATTCCCATGAATTTCCTAAGAAATTCTCTTGAAATTCCCAAGAAATTTCCAAGAATTTCCCGAAAAATTTCCGAGATTTCCCCAAGAATTTCCCAGGATTTTTCAAAGAAATTCCCAAAATTTTCCCAAGAAATTCCCAAGAAATTCCCAAAAAATTCACTAGCTTTTCCCAAGAAATTTTCAAGAAATTCACAAGCATTCCCCATTATTTTCCCAAGAAATTCCCAGGTATTTCTTCAGAATTTCCCAAGAAATTCTCAAGATATTAGAATTAGAAATTTCCCAAGAAATTCTCAAGCAATTAACAAGAAATTCACAAGCTTTTCCCATTAATTTCCCAAGAAATTCCCAAGAATTTCACAAGAAATTCCCAAGAAATTCCCAAGAAATTTCTCCAAGATTTTCCCAAGAAATTCCCAAGAATTTCCCAAGCAATTCCCAGGAATTTCTTTAGCATTTCCCAAGGAATTTTCATGAAATTCACAAGCTTTTCCTATTATTTTCCCAATGAATTCCCAAGAATTTCACAAGAAATTCCCATAAATTTTCCAAGAAATTCTCTAGAAATTCCGAAGAAATTCCCATGAATTTGTCTAGAAATTCCCATGATTCACATGAAATTCCCAAGATTTTCCCAAGAAATTCCCAAGAAATTTCTCCAAGATTTTCCCAAGAAATTTCCAAGAATTTCCCAAGAAATTCCCAAGATTTTCCTAAGAAATTCCCAAGGTTTTCCCAAGAAATTCCCAAGAATTTCACAAGAAATTCCCGAGATTCTCACAAGAAATTCCTAAAAATTTCCCAACAATTTTTAAGGATTTTCCAAAGATTTTCCTATGAAATTCCAACGAATTTCCCAAGAATTTCCCAAGAAATTCCCAAGAATTTCCCAAGAATTTCCCAAGAATTTCCCAAGAAATTCCCAGGAATTTCCCAAGAAATTCCCATGAAATTCCTAGAAATTCCCTTGAATTTCCCAAGAAATTCTTTTGAAATTCCCAAGAAATTCTCAAGAATATCCCACGAATTTCCCATAAATTCCCATGAAATTCCCAAGAATTTCACAAGAAATTCCCATGAATTTCCCAAGAAATTCTCTTGAAATTCCCAAGAAATTCCCAAGAATTTCCCAAGAAATTCCCAAGATTTCCCCAAGAATTTCCCAGGATTTTCCAAAGAAATTCCCAAAATTTTCCCAAGAAATTCCCAAGAAATTCCCAAAAATTCACTAGCTTTTCCCAAGAAATTTTCAAGAAATTCACAAGCTTTCCCCATTATTTTCCCAAGAAATTCCCAAGAATTTCTTCAGAATTTCCCAAGAAATTCTCAAGAAATTCACCAGCTTTTCCCAAGAAATTCCTAAGAATTTCCCAAGAATTTCTTTGAAATTTCTCGAGAAATTCCCAAGAAATTCCCGAGAATTTTTCAAGATTTTCCCAAGATTTTCCCAAGATTTTCCCTAGAAATTCACAAGCTTTTCCTAATATTTTCCCAAGAAATTCCCAAGAAATCCAAAAGAATTTCCTAAGAAATTCCCAAGAATTTCCCAAGAATTTTACGAAAAATTTCCAAGATTTTCCCAAGAAATTCCCAAGAATTTAACAAGAATTTCCCAAGAATTTCCCAAGAAATTCCTAAGAAATTCCCAAGAAATTCCCAAGAAATTCCCGAAAATTTCCCAAGATTTTCCCAAGAAATTCCCAAGAAAATCCGAAGAAATTCCCAATAAATTCCCAAGAATTTTTCAAGATTTTCCCAAGATTTTCCCAAGAAATCAACAAGCTTTTCCCATTATTTTCCTAAGCAATTCCCAGGAATTTCTTTAGCAGTTACCAAGGAATTTTCATGAAATTCACAAGCTTTTCTCAATATTTTCCCAATGAATTCCCAAGAATTTCACAAGAAATTCCCATGAATTTCCCAGGAAATTCTCTAGAAATTCCCAAGAAATTCCCATGAATTTGTCTAGAAATTCCCAAGATTCGCAAGAAATTCCCAAGATTTTCCCAAGAAATTCCCAAGAAATTTCTCCAAGATTTTCCCAAGAAATTCCTATGAATTTCCCAAGAAATTCTCTTGAAATTCCCTACAAATTCTCAAGAATTTCCCAAGAAATTCCCAAGAATTCCCAAGAAATTCCCAAGAATTTCCCAAGAAATTCCCATGAATTTCCCAAGAAATTCCCATGAATTTCCCAAGAAATTCTCTTGAAATTCCCAAGAAATTCCCTAGAATTTCCCAAGATTTCCCAAAGAAATTCCCAAAATTTCCCCAAGAAATTCCCAAGATTTTCCAAAGAAATTCCCAAAATTTTCCCAAGAAATTCCCAAAATATTCACTAGCTTTTCCCAAGAAATTTTCAAGAAATTCACAAGCTTTCCCCATTGTTTTCCCAAGAAATTCCCAAGAATTTCTTCAGAATTTCCCAAGAATTTCTTCAGAATTTCCCAAGAAATTTTCAAGAAATTAAAATTAGAAATTTTCCAAGAAATTCTCAAGAAATTAACAAGAAATTCACAAGCTTTTTCCAAGAAATTCCTATTAAATTCCCATGAATTTCCTAAGAATTTCCCAAGAAATTCCCAAGAAATTCTCCAGAAATTCACAAGCTTTTCCCATTATTTTCCCAAGAATTTCACAAGAATTTCCCATGAATTTCCCAAGAAATTCTCTTGAAATTCCCAACAAATTCTCAAGAATTTCCCAAGAACTTCCCAAGAATTCCCAAGAAATTCCCAAGAATTTCCCAAGAAATTCCCATGAATTTCCCAAGAAATTCTCTTGAAATTCCCAAGAAATTCCCTAGAATTTCCCAAGATTTCCTAAAGAAATTCCCAAAGTTTCCCCAAGAAATTCCCAAGATTTTCCAAAGAAATTCCCAAAATTTTCCCAAGAAATTCCCAAAATATTCACTAGCTTTTCCCAAGAAATTTTCAAGAAATTCACAAGCTTTCCCCATTATTTTCCCAAGAAATTCCCAAGAATTTCTTCAGAATTTCCCAAGAATTTCTTCAGAATTTCCCAAGAAATTTTCAAGAAATTAAAATTAGAAATTTCCCAAGAAATTCTCAAGAAATTAACAAGAAATTCACAAGCTTTTTCCAAGAAATTCCTATTAAATTCCCATGAATTTCTTTAGAATTTCCCAAGAAATTCCCAAGAAATTCTCAAGAAATTCACAAGCTTTTCCCAAGAAATTCCTAAGAATTTTCCAAGAATTTCTTTAGAATTTCTCGAGAAATTCCCAAGAATTTTTCAAGATTTTCCCAAGATTTTCTCAAGATATTCCCAAAAAATTCCAAAGATGTTCCCAAGAATTTGCCAAGATTTTCCGAAGAAATTTCCCAGAAATTCACAAGAATTTCCCAAGAGATCCCTAAAAATTTCTCAAGAAATTCACAAGAATTTCCCAATAAATCCCCAAAAATTTCCCAAGAATTTTCCAAGATTTTCCATATAAATTCCCAAGATTTTCCGAAGAAATTCCCAAGAAATTCCTAAGAAATTCCCAAGAAATTCCCAAAAAATTCCTAAGAAATTCCCAAGAAATTCCCAAGAAATTCCTAAGAAATTCCAAAGAAATTCCAAAGAAATTCCTAAGAAATTCCCAAGAAGTTCCCAAGAAATTCCTAAGAAATTCCCAAGGAATTCCCCAAAAAGTTCACAAGCTTTTCCCAAGAAATTCACAAGAAATTCCCAAGAATTTCCCTAGATTTTCCCGAAAAATTCCCAAGAAAATCCAAGAAAGGGGAAATAGGAAATGGGAAAATCCCAAGAAATTTCTAAGAAATTCCCAAGAAATTCTCAAGAAATTCACAAGAAATTCCCAAGAATTTCTCAAGAAATTCTCAAGAATTTCTCAAGATTTTCTCAAGAAATTCCCCAAAAAATCCAAAGAAAATCCCAAGAAATTCCCATGAATATCTCAAGATTTTCCCTAAAAATTCCCAAGAAAATCCAAAGAAAATCCCAAGAAATTCCCAAGAAATTCTCAAGATTTTCCCAAGATTTTCCCAAGAAATTCCCATGAAATTCACAAGAAATTCATAAGCTTTCCCAAGATTTTCCCAAGAAATTCCCAAGAAATTCTCAAGATTTTCCCAAGATTTTCCCAAGAAATTCCCATGAAATTCACAAGAAATTCATAAGCTTTCCCAAGATTTTCCCAAGAAATTACCATGAATTTCTTTAGAATTTTCCAAGAAATTCCCGAAAATTTTTCAAGATTTTCCAAAGAAATTCCCAAGAAATCCACAAGAATTTCCCAAGAAATTCCCAAGAATTTCCCAAGAATTTCCCAAGAATTTCCCAAGAAATTCCTAAGAAATTCCCAAGAATTTTACAAGAAATTCCCAAGATTTTCCCAAGAAATTCCCAAGAATTTCACAAGAATTTCCCACGAATTTCCCAAGAAATTCCCAAGAAATTCCGAAAAAATTCCCAAGAATTTCTTAAGAATTTCCCAAGAAATTCTCAAGAAATTCCATCCCAAGAAATTGCCAAGAAATTCCCAAGAATTTCCCAAAATTTTCCCAAAAAATTCCCAAGAAAGCCAAAGAAATTCCCAAGAAATTCCCAAGAATTTTTCAAGATTTTCCCAAGATTTTCCCAAGAAATCAACAAGCTTTTCCTATTATTTTCAGGAATTTCTTTAGCATTTCCCAAGGAATTTTCATGAAATTCACAAGCTTTTCCCATTATTTTCCCAATGAATTCCCATGAATTTCCCAAGAAATTCTCTAGAAATTCCCAAGAAATTCCCATGAATTTGTCTAGAAATTCCCAAGATTTTCCCAAAAAATTTCCAAGAAATTTCTCCAAGATTTTCCCAAGAAATTCCCAAGAATTTCCCAAGAAATTCCCAAGATTTTCCTAAGAAATTCCCAAGGTTTTCCCAAGAAACTCCCAAGAATTTCACAAGAAATTCCTAAATATTTCACAACAATTTTCCTGTATTTTCCCATGATTTTCCTAAGAAATTCCAAAGAATTTCCCAAGAATTTCCCAAGAAATTCCCAAGAATTTCCTAAAAATTTCCCAAGAAATTCACAAGAACTTCCCAAGAAATTCCCATGAAATTCCTAGAAATTCCCAAGAAATTCCCAAGAAATTCCCAAAAAATTTTCAAGATTGTCCCAAGATTTTCCCAAGATTTTCCCAAGAAATTCACAAGCTTTTCCTAATATTTTCCCAAGAAATTCCCAAGAATTTTGTCAGAATTTCCCAAGAAATTCCCAAGAAATTCACAAGAAATTCACAAGCTTTTCCCATAATTTTCCCAAGAATTTCACAAGAAATTCCCATGAATTTCCCAAGAAATTCTCTTGAAATTCCGAAGAAATTCTCAAGAATTTCCCAAGAAATTCCCAAGAATTCCCAAGAAATTCCCAAGAATTTCACAAAAAATTCCCATGAATTTCCCAAGAAATTCTCTTGAAATTCCCAAGAAATTCCCAAGATTTCCCCAAGAATTTCCCAAAATATTCCCATGAAATTCCAAAAAAAATCACTAGATTTTCCCAAGAAATTTTCAAGAAATTCACAAGCTTTCCCCATTATTTTCCCAAGAAATTCCCAAGAAATTCTTCAGAATTTCCCAAGAAATTAAAATTAGAAATTTCCCAAAAAATTCTCAAGAAATTAACAAGAAATTCACAAGCTTTTTCCAAGAAATTCCTATGAAATTCCCATGAATTTCTTTAGAATTTCCCAAGAAATTCCCAAGAAATTCTCAAGAAATTCACAAGCTTTTCCCAAGAAATTCCTAAGAAATTTCCAAGAAATTCCTAAGAAATTTCCAAGAATTTCTTTAGAATTTCTCGAGAATTTCCCAAGATTTTCCCAAGATATTCCCGAAAAATTCCAAAGAAATTCCCAAGAATTTGCCAAGATTTTCCGAAGAAATTTTCAAGAAATTCACAAGAATTTCTCAAGAATTTCCCAAGATTTTCCGAAGAAATTCCCAAGAAATTCCTAAGAAATTCCCAAGAAATTCCCAAGAAATTCCTAAGAAATTCCCAAGAAATTCCCAAAAAATTCACAAGCTTTTCTCAAGAATTTCACAAGAAATTCCCAAGAATTTTCCAAGATTTTCCCAAAAATTCCCAAGAAAATCCAAGAAATAGGAAATGGGAAATTCCCAAGAAATTCCTAAGAAATTCCCAAGAAATTCCCAAAAAATTCACAAGAAATTCCCAAGAATTTCTCAAGATTTTCTCAAGAAATTCCCAAAAAAATCCAAAGAAAATCCCAAGAAATTCCCAAGAATTTTTCAAGATTTTCCCAAGATTTTCTCAAGAAATTCACAAGCTTTTCCCATTATTTTCCCAAGAAATTCCCAAGAATTTCTTTAGCATTTCCCAAGGAATTTTCATGAAATTCACAAGATTTCCTATTATTTTCCCATGAAATTCCCAAAAATTTCACAAGAAATTCCCATGAATTTCCCAAGAAATTCCCAAGAAATTCCCATGAATTTGTCTAGGAATTCCCAAGATTTTCCCAAGAATTTCCCAAGAAATTTCTCCAAGATTTTCCCAAGAAATTCCCAAGAAATTCCCAAGATTTTCCTAAGAAATTCCCAAGATTTTCCCAAGAAATTCCCAAAAATTTCACAAGAAATTCCCAAGATTTTCCCAAGAAATTCCTAAAAATTTCCCAACAATTTTTCAGGATTTTCCCAAGATTTTCCCAAGAAACTCCCAAGAATTTCACAAGAATTTCCCAAGAATTTCCCAAGAATTTCCCAAGAAATTCCCAAGAAATTCCCAAGAAATTCCCAAGAAATTCTTAAGAAATTCATAAGAAATTCCCAAGAATTTTTCAAGATTTTCCAAAGATTTCCCCAAGATTTTCCCAAGAAATTCACAAGCTTTTCCTAATATTTTCCCAAGAAATTCCCAAGAATTTCTCCAGAATTTCCTAAGAAATTTCTCAAGAAATTCACAAAAAATTCACAAGCTTTTCCCATTATTTTCCCAAGAAATTCCCAAGAATTTCACAAGAAATTCCCATGAATTTCCCAAGAAATTCTCTTGAAATTCCCAAGAAATTCCCAAGAATTCCCAAGAAACTCCCAATAAATTCCCAAAATTTCTCCAAGAATTTTCCAAGATTTTCCAGAGAAATTCCCAAAATTTTCCCAAGAAATTCGCAAGAAATTCCCAAAAAATTCACTAGCATTTCCCAAGAAATTTCCAAGAAATTCACATTATTTTCCCAAAAAATTCCCAAGAATTTCTTTAGAATTTCCCAAGAAATTCTCAAGAAATTCACAAGAAATTCACAAGCTTTTTCCAAGAAATTTCTATGAAATTCCCATGAATTTCTTTAGAATTTCCCAAGAAATTCCTAAGAAATTCTTAAGAATTTTTAAGATTTTCCCTAGAAATTTCCAAAAAATTCCTAAGAAATTCCCAAGAATTTGCCAAGATTTTCCAAAGAAATTCCCAAGAAATTCACAAGAATTTCCCAAGAAATTCCCAAAAATTTCCCAAGAATTTTCCAAGATTTTCCCAAGAAATTCCCAAGATTTTCCCAAGAAATTCCAAACAATTTCATAAGAAATTCCCAAGAAATTCCTAAGAAATTCCCAAGAAATTCCCCAAAAATTCACAAGCTTTTCCCAAGAAATTCACAAGCTTTTCCCATTATTTTCCCAAGAAATTCCCAAGAATTTCTCTAGAATTTCCCAAGAAATTCACAAGAAATTCCCAAGAATTTTCAAGATTTTCCCAAGATTTTCCCAAGAAATTCTCAAGAAATTCCCAAGAAATTCCCAAGAATTTGTGAAGATTTTCCTAAGAAATTCAAGAAATTCACAAGAATTTCCCAAGAAATTCACAAGAATTTCCCAAGAAATTCCCACAAATTTCCCAAAAATTTTACCAGATTTTCCCAAGAAATTCCAAAGAATTTCACAAGAAATTTCCAAGATTTTCCCAAGAAATTCTTAAGTAATTCCCAAGATTTTTCCAAGAAATTTCACAAGACTTTCCCAAAAAATTCCCCAAAATTTCCTAAGAAATTCTCTAGATTTTCCTTAAAAATTCCCAAGAAATTCCCAAGAAATTCCCAAGAATTTCTGTCATAGTTCTACTATGGGAGACTCTCGTCGTGTTCAAATAACGTTAAGAAAGGGTTGTTTTGGCCAAGCAACCATCTTCTAAAAGACCCGACGTTGGATAATATGTTCTCGACAATGAACGCACCATTTCTGAACTCTACAAACTACGCTTCGAGACGAGCTTCACCAACCGACAAGCATCATTCAAATACCAGCCAGCGAAAGCCGGCGGTCCTCACACCCTCTACGAGACCCACCATTGGACTTCGGACACACTGCCACGTAGTCAACGCCTGTACCGAGGATCATTTCCAAACGCTTCCATTCTTCGCGTATATTTCAACTCCTTCCTTGTTGACTTAAGATCTTGTTCATTCTACATATATTACTTGTTTATTAATTGTAAAGCTTAATCCACTTTAATCATCTCCCAACACTTGCTATTTTCTGTGATATTTTAACGTAAAGCTTCGTTACAAATGAACGTGTCTGTTCTCACTCAAAACGGCGTCTCACAGCCCCTTCTGGGCAGATGTGCACAAGCGACAGGGAGCGGCATTAAGGCCTGCGCCATTAAGAGAGTAAGGCGTGTGATTCTCCCGCCTGTCCACGCGGATAGGTGGGAGAGGGCTCCTTGCCCAAGAGTTCCAATGGCTGTTAAAGTCGTGCATGGGCTATCTAAGTGCTTCTCAAGACCGAGCTAAGTATATCCCTCAATGTGTCTATCCATATTCTCACTCATTTCTTAGTAGCTTCATGTCTAGGTGTAGGATAGCATCGTTGGAAGTGTTTGACGATCTTTGCTTTTTAACTGAATAACTCAGCTCCGAGGCTCCACCTCATATAAGATGTTCTTGTCAGACTTATCAATATATTCATAATCTAGGTTGCGTCTGTTAGTCACGTTAAAGGCTTCACCTGCTTATTTGATGTAACAATGCGAATTCCAATAATTGTGACACTTGATAGATCAGAATTAACGTAATCACCGAGATCTGTTAGTGTTATTGTCATTTAATTAACGGTAAATCCTTCAATACGCTATGTACATTGTGAGCCGCTTCTTATTTCCGAATGTGTCATCCATTAGCTAATTGAAAGACGTCATCATTATAATATTAAATTACGTTGCAACCATCTAATCATTTACCTTCATGATGTCCCACTTAACTTGTCATAATATCATGATTATTTACAACTAATGACATTGAAAGGTCAGAATCTTAATTAGATCTTTATTGAAATAACAAAATATAATAATTGAGGCCTTCCGTCTCGACCATCAACTGAAATTAAATGAAAGTTATGAGAAAATGACGAAAAATAATGCAGAGAAAGAATTGCCTCCTGAAAATTGGCCAACGAATAATACGTACATCGATGAAAAAAAAGAGTATATAACATTTCCCAATTTTCCAAGAAAATCCCAAGAATTTCCCAAGAATTTCCCAATAAATTCAAAGGAATTTTTAAAGATTTTCCAAGAAATTCCCAAGAATTTACCTAGAAAAACCCAAGAAATTACCTAGAATTTCCTAATTTCCAATATAATCCTAAGAAATTCCCAAGAAATTCCCAAGAATTATCTAAGATTTTCCCAAGAAATTCCCAAAATTTCCCTAGAAATTCCCAAGTTTTTCCCAAGAAATTAAAAAAAAAATATCCCCAAAATTTCCCAAGAAATTCCCAAGAATTTCCAAGGAATGTCCCAAGAATTTTCCAAGCATTGCCCAAGGTTTTTCGAAGAATTTCCCAAGAATTTCCCAAGAAATTCACTAGAAATTCCCAAGAATTTCCCAATAAATTCAAAAGAATTTTTAAAAATTTTCCAAAAAATTCCCAAGAATTTCCCAAGAAATTCCCAAGGATTTCCCATGAAATTCCCATGAATTTCCCAAGAAATTCCCAAGCTTTTCTCAAAAAATTTCCAAAAATTTCTTAAGCAAGATTTTTCCAAGAAATTCCTGTTATGGTGCGTCGTTCTTTTCCTCTCATTTTCATCATTGTCGCTTTCAGTTGCCGTCATTTCTTTTGATGTTCGTCGTGATTTAAATTAAGGTCACAATTCTTTTATTTTTCGTTAACATAGATCAATCGAGACTTTCCAAAGTCTCCAATATAATTAGTATTTTACGTTATTCAATTAATCAATTAATATGGTAGCGGGTTAACCTTTTTTCTCTTTAACAGAAGCGATAACCTTCTCTTACATAATGGGAAATTCAGAAGGCATTAACATCATTATCTAAACTCGACGCAGAAATAATTCATACAGAAAAATGAATCTAACGCCCCTAGTTACATTTTGAAAAAAAACATCGGATGTTCGCTGAATATTTTCTATGAATAATACCTACTGCACAGAAGCTAGATATGAGGATGCGTTAGAATGGATACGTGCTATGATCTTATGAATGGGACTCATCTTATCCGTGGATTCCGAGATGATATTGTTATATGCTCCGGGGACTGCTTTTGTTTATTTCGTTAAGATGTACTCTGTTACACTGAATTCACATGGCGAAGATTTGACAAGCCGTGCCCGAAGGCAGGCTGTCTAGAGAAGCGCACTTCCTCCCTCGTTAGCAGCCCGAGGCTTAATTGCCTGCGTCCCCTCGCAGGGCTGCCAATGAGACTTTTACAAAAACCCAAGATCATGGGTCTAAAAAATCCAAGATCTAAAATTAAAACATAAGATTACAATAACATAAAAAATACATGATATTTAAAGTGTTTTTTTCTTTCTGTGCAAACAAATTGCAATCATATGTGGAAAAACATAAAAAAAATGATTATTACGAAGGATAAATGCCAAAAACTACCAACTAAAGCAGGTTTTTGCTATTTTAGCAATAAAAACTACAAGCATATTACTGTTAGAAAAAATACCCGTAGTTTCAAGCTCTTAAGCATTAAACAATGTTTCTACGTTATTGGAACACACGAGTTCGATGCGTCGAAGTTTAGGGAGGCCATTTAATTTCAACACCTGTAACAGTTTATTAGTTTATTAGTTAGTTTAAGCCTCCCTATACCTCAACAAATGAGATCCAAAGAGAGGAAGGAAGAAGGCACCATTTAGTATGGAGTTAAGGAAACGCGGAATCTACGCAGAAAGGGCATAAAAGCAGTATGTTGTGAAAGAAGATCATGAAACAAGACCAAAGTTGAAGAGGAAAGTAGTAGGTGCTGAAGAACAGTACAGCAGTGAACCGAAAAAAGATGATCCATAACATAACAAACATTTTATTTCAACAAAAAAGAAGGCCTACCAAACTCTCAGCTCGGGCCCTGACATTGTCCCCCTGGGAGCGCTAGTTCCCATAGATACAATAATTGTATCCCCCTGAGGGGAACACCTGTAACAAGAATAGTTTGTTGAATAAAAGTTAAGCATTAATTTATGGCTTGTTATTAATATCCTACAATACCTCTGACGAAAAGTTCCTAGTAAATTGTAAAAATGAGGCTTCCAAATTTAATGAAATAACTACTGTGGATGTCTTGGCGTAAATTTTCAACCGAAAATTAAATTGCAGACCTTTTTCTCATCTGTACAATGCTTGCTGGCTGAATGAAATGGTGTTTGCGGGTATTTTCTTCCGCTTTCGATATTTACGAGTTCTCTTAGTTCATTATTACTGTATATTCTAGCGGGTATTTTCTTCCGCTCTCTATATTTATGAGTTCTCTTAGTTCATTATTACTGTTTCTTTGGGAATAAACTCGCTCGGAAGAGCGTTACGTTAAGCGTTAAGAAGGGTAGCGCGGAGGGCTGCCACCACGAGGTATATATAGCCTCGACTAAAATTAGAGATTGATTTAGTTATGTGATGGAGAACCACGTGAACTATTCTTTATAGGTAGCGATGGCTGAGGGCCGGCACGTGTTTCATATGCCCGTGACGAGAGAGAGAAGGAATGATACGAGGCCACAATTTATTACGTGTACTATGGGAAAGCAAGTCAGGAGGGCGAGAGCACACGCGATCACAGCAACATTTATAATTTCGGAACAACAGGACTCATCAATTCTAACTCTCCCTCCAGTATCTTTCGAGGGATTTCCCCGATAAACGCGACAACAGGTATAACAATATTTTAAATCCAGAACATTTGTCGAGCCAAAGAATATACAAGCCCCCAAAAGGGTCGAGCCAATTAAGCGTATAGCAGACGCTTGAAATCATGCGCCCTCAAAACAAGTCAATGAATTTCCGTTGATCGCGCCGCGCATAAACAGCCACCGTTTCTAAATTCAAGTATAAATTGAAAACACTGCCTCGCGAGTAACTGCACTATTCTAAGTGCGTAAAAACCGGCGTGACTGTCTCACGCTTCAAGCCCGACAACCCGATGTCCGTTCTCAACTACGGCCCGCCGTCTAGGTTATGTCCTTTCCCGACTACCGCTCCGCACCAAGTGACCTCTACTCGTCCTACTCAATCCTGCTCGGACAATGCTCACCCCTCCCGAAGGGGAGGGGGGTCACTGCACGAGCCGGGCAGCAACGGGGCGAGAAGGTTCTGAGCTTCGCCTCCCTCCACCCAACCGGGGTACGGCTGGGGGAGAGGGGTCGGGTCTCATGCCCCTGCCCGCCTCCCGTTACGGCAATTAAACAATGGTCCGCGGGACGGCGAGTCTAAACTCAGCGCTCTGCGCCGTCGGGATGAGGTTCCCACATTTTATAGCGCTGTGGTTGCCTAGTCCAGCGTATCCACTTATTGGATTTAATATGGGGAAGATTTCTCTTCTGGGAACGTCCCCGACATATATTTCCCAAGACCAAAGCACGAAAGCCGGCTATAAATTTACGACCCGTATCAATTCAGAGATGCTGTCTTCCCGGGCAGGCTATTCTGCTCGCTCGGCAATATGTGAGACAGGGGAGGAATCTGACTTCATACACCCTCCCCCATGTTACGCAAGAAAATTTATGAATATAAATTTTCTTTTTATTTATGTTCTGGCCACGATTCTATTTCCGACCCGACTCACGACCTTGTACAACATGACATCAATTACAATACAACAACACAAAAGAAAAAACGAACGGCGACCACAACTCGCTCGCACGTGCATCAGCAATTTAATATAATATTGGCCTCCCTCGGGACTGGGGAGGCGAGCTCTTCAGCCTCCGGCATTGTCGTCGTCTGCTTCCAGTGGGATCCTTTTTAGGCTTCTATTATGAGGCTAAATTCTTTCCCTCGCAGTGTCTCCTTCCATAGATAGTAGGGAAAGACCGAAGCCGAGGAGATTCGCGTGTACGCGTTCCTGGCCTCTATCTCTCCGCCGTCCCGGGGCACAACTAGGTGCTGCAGCAAGCCGCTGAGGGTCGCCTCGGTCAGGCGTTTGTCCGGCTTCGGGACGAAGTGGACGACGAGTGCGCGCCCCTCCAGGGTCGCGGCCGCCCGCGCCCAGTCCGTCTCGGACGAGACGCTCGCCAGACTTCCGTCGGGTAGCCACAATGCCACCTCGTAGTGGCGCGCTGCGACGTAGGTGCCGAGCTGGCGCACCACCTCGCTCGGCCTCCGTCTCCGCCCTCGATGCATGTACGTCACCGTTTCCTACGGCACACGGTCGGGCATTAATTCCTTGTTACATGGGTTAGACATCAATATCGAGCCTATTCTTTCAAATTTTCCTCTCTTCGCCTCATAATGAGAGCGCGTATTACATGAATAATGATATATGATTTTTTTATGAGTCTAAACAGTCCTAACCGGACTTGAATGGCTAAGAGTACAATTCCTGCAACACGATTCCGCACATACTCCTGCACACGATACAGCACACGAAACCGCCCACACTCTGACAACAAACGCACCTCCTGTCCATTTGTCTTTCACTCGTGGTGCAGGTCCTTATGATTAAATGATGAGAAATGTGATTTTCCTACATTAGTACTATTTCCGTGTCAGCTGACCGTTTTTTTTTTCTTTCTTTCTACTGAATAGCATTTGCTGATCTCTCGTGAGAAGCAAGCATAAATTTCGTATGGGTGCAATACGTAAGGCGTCCCTTCGTATGCATGTATGTTTTATCCACAAGTCGCACATGACTTATCTTTTAACCTCCAAAATCTCATGGTATCGGGTAACAGCTGCGATGCCTCAGGCATTGCGCACATGCCTCTGGATAGGCCTCAAAATCCCTCTGTCATGCTTCCCGTAATCTCCCTTATCACGCTCGTCAGCAGACTAGATATTTATAACACTCTCCACAGTTCACGCACGTGTTTCCTACGCGCAGGAGTGTTCCCGATCTTACCATTGATGAATGCCTCTCCATCTCTCTTACGTCGACCGCAGTTCCGGTCCGTCTCCGTTGGAGGCCGCTGTGTTGCTCTTTCGGCACCGCGTACATGCCAACATCTCGCTCGCTCATCGCCTTCCTGAAAATCTTCAAAATCCGCCTTAGCACAATTTATCATCAAATATTTCAGCTCCGGCGACTGCTCAATGTCGTTCACACTCTGGATTTCTCAGCACAGGAGCCTTCAATCTTTATTACTGCTCGGCCTTTATTGCCCTTGCTATTCATTTCATTCTCCCACAGATCTCGTATTTAGCCTCTCAAACGCATCGCTGTGCGCTTCTCTTTGTCCAGACTGCCTTCTCTAATCTAAAGTCTGCTCAATCTCGGGTTACATGCGTCTCCGCAATGCAGCGTCTTTCAATTTTATGACCCATTGCAGCTCCCATTGTCCCGTGGGCTCATGTCTCGAGTCTCCACCACGTGAGTGCGCGTCCAGCTTGCCCTTCCACACTAAGCTACGTTATTCTTAAAGAACCGTAATGTTAAAGATTATGCTAGGTCCGTAATGGACATCTTTAATTTAATCTGATGTCTCGATAAGCATTCTACCCAACTCTCAGGGTTCTGCTATACGAGATCTTATTATCGGCTCCAATCAGCTCATGACAGGCTCAGGTTTCTCTCTTTTTGCACCTGCATTGTGCCTATTTCTCTTTTTAAAACGTCATTTAGAAGCAACAAAAAAAAATTTAATTTCTTAAATTTTCTCCCCCCCCCCCCGACGATCAAGGAAAATTCCTTCACAGGGAATTTTTCACCCTAACAAAACAATTACGAGAAGGATATATCTATTTCCCATCCAAGTTGCTGACTCTTCAAACCTACACCTGAAAGGCAATGGTTTGTTAGTGCTTATAACTAGTTATTTTTCAGGCTACTCAAAAAAAAATTTCGTCCTCTCATTGGTTGTTTTAACCTACTAGTTATGAGAGGACTAAAGAGCCGTACCCACTACTGGCCGTATTATGTGAAGGAAAACATCTGCTGCGGCTGTGCTATACTTAGATTTTAATACTGTCTAATTATATCTCTGCCTAGACGGCTAGTTTCCTTCGAAATCTGTCTTCATTCCTAACACATCTCAAACAATTGACCAGCAATCAAATTCCTATTTCGATGTGAAGTCATTATATCTAAGTTTTATTCTCGTCATTCAAAATGCGCAGCCAACAACGATATAATTTGCCCAGTACGCTCTTATAATTATTCGTCTGCCGAATCTCTACTCGTATCCCAAGCCTCCTTTCTGAGCGTCGCACTTGCTTCCTGCGGTTGAGCTCATCTTTATGCCTCTGTCGATTTTATGACTTTCGTCCTGTGTCGCGCTCTCAAGCTCTGAGCACAGTCGTTCATGTTGGCTGATCGCATTCCCAAGAAATTACCTACATAGCAGTTAACTACTCAGAAAATTCTCTGCCAACCTAGTTGTTGCTAAGCTATTCTGTAAAGGAATTAGATTAGTGAGCTTATCTCCTACTTATTCGCTAGATTATTCTGAAAAAGAAGATTAGATTAGTAAGCTTATCTACTATTTATTCGCTAGGTTATTCTGAAAAGAACATTAAATTAGTAGGCTTATCTATTATTTACTTGCTAGTTTATTCTGTAAGGAAATTTAGATTAGTAGGCTTATCTACTCTCTACTTGTTACATAGGCTTTTGCTTATGTAGTCCCCTCCTCTACTCCTCTACCGGACCGGCCGATCTTAGAGCGTAAGGACGCCTAGCTGCCGGGGTGGGTAGGGGTGGGGGTGCTTCAGGCCTTGTTACGTAGATTTCGTCATCGCTGCTTTCCGAGTCGCCATCTTCGGGAGGTACTTCGGTGACGTGCTCGACGCTCCTCCCATTGCTTCGGGAACGCTCGTCTTGTATTATTAATGCCTCCTCTGGTTGAAATGACGCGGGCTTAAGTCTGTTTCTGTGGACCGTTATCTCATGCTGGCGGCCGTGGACTTGTCGTATTACGACGTTCATCGGTGTTGGAAGGGCCTGAATCCTGTACGGGCCTATCCAGTTCGGTCGGAATTTTCCCATCGCCTTGTTCCTTCCTGCTGTATTCCGTAGGAATACACAATCGCCGACTCTAAGTTCCTTATCTCTCACGCGCTGATATCTCACATTCTTGTCATGTGCATTTCGGCTTGCTGATATCGCGTTTTCGAACGCAATTTGCAATCTGGCAAAGGCGGCGTGAGGAAAATTCTCCTCCAAAGCATAGTTTAGTATCCTGGGCGGCCGAATATCAGACAGTGGCAAGGGAGCGTCGCGTCCGTGGAATAAATAGTATGGTGTGTTATCTACCGAGGCATGATACGAACAGTTTAGAGCGAGCGTGGCAAAAGGTAGCTGCTCGTCCCATGATGTAAGATCCTTCTCTACTGTTGCTTTTTCTTCGTTAGTCATTTTGCAGCTTACGCTCAGCGATAATCAACAATTTTTCCTCAATTATGTCTAATGGCAGTTGCGACTCAACAACCCACAACAATGAACATTCAATGTTTTACGATCAGTACTGGTATCCAAGCATAAACACAAAAAAAAAATTCCTGGGTGTATCCAAGAGAGGAAAGAGGAGGGCACCACTGGAAAAATTACCGAATTGCGGACTCTTATGCGTAGGGCATCAAAATCATAGGTCAGGAGGGAATCTCCTTACACGAAAATTCAGTTAACACGAGTCATATAACAGCGCAAATTTATGTAAATATTCACGTTGATCGTTCACTGTACTTGCAATGTCACTCATATCTATTCATCTCACTGATCCTAGTTCAGCCCACGACACACAAAAATATTATATATTTTCTTTGGACAACAGAATAAACTTCTATGTGGAGTGTTGATCTCTTCCCCAAACACAGATAAAGAGCGACCGATAAAATGCGGAATTGGTACGTATTATTTCTGTCCTAGGGAACACACAAACCTTGAAATAGGTATTTCTACACACGATTTCGTTGATTTACCTACAATAACAGAGTAGATGTTCGGTTGGTTTAAAAGACAGCTCTAGTTGCTAGTAAAACTTAAAGGTGTCTCCAAGAGAGAACGGAGGAAGGCACCAGCTGAAATGCAGTCTCTCCGCAGAGGTACCTAGACAGCAAGTTGGGCCTCTAATAGCAAGAACAGTTGGAGTCGAGATATTTGTCAGACTAGTTTAATGCGGTTCATTAACCAATACAAGGTGACGGAAGAGTTAAGAGCTGAAACAAGACGTTTGTGAACCGAAATGTGGTCATTAAATAATCCTGTATTTCCTTCCAACACCATAACCTAACTACTCACAGTTGGCCCTCAAACTTGCACAACAACATATATTCTCCGCTAGTGCGTGCACGTAATCGTTCCCTAAGTTTGCAATCCTGCTCACAAAAAAAAATTTACAATCGGTACCTAATTTACGACAAGGCACGCGAATCAACAATTTCTCCCCGCGGAACGAAAAAATAAATCACTATAACTCCGAGTTACTTTTCGATGATTATCCCCATTGAAAGTCACAGCCGCGCAGCAAACTAATACCGAACCGAATAGAAAAGAAAATTTTCCCCACACTTTTAATTACGGTACCCGTAACACACACAAAATGAAATGAAATGGTGTCTACTTACAGTTTTCGTTGATTTTGGACGCCGTTGCTGCTCGCTGCCTCTCGACTGGTTGCTTCTTCTTTCTTGTGTTCTTTCTCTATTGTTTTACCTCTCTCTCGCCACTAGTTTCCACCACCGCAAATGCCTCCACTGAATGAAATGGTGTTTGCTGGTATTTTCTTCCGCTCTCGATATTTACGAGTTCTCTTAGTTCATTATTACTGTATATTCTAGCGGGTATTTTCTTCCGCTCTCTATATTTATGGTTCTCTTAGTTCATTATTACTGTTTCTTTGGGAATAAACTCGCTCGGAAGAGCGTTACGTTAAGCGTTAAGAAGGGTAGCGCGGAGGGCTGCCACCACGAGGTATATATAGCCTCGACTAAAATTAGAGATTGATTCTGTTATGTGATGGAGAACCACGTGAACTATTCTTTATAGGTAGCGATGGCTGAGGGCCGGCACGTGTTTCATATGCCCGTGACGAGAGAGAGAAGGAATGATACGAGGCCACAATTTATTACGTGTACTATGGGAAAGCAAGTCAGGAGGGCGAGAGCACACGCGATCACAGCAACATTTATAATTTCGGAACAACAGGACTCATCAATTCTAACTCTCCCTCCAGTATCTTTCGAGGGATTTCCCCGATAAACGCGACAACAGGTGTAACAATATTTTAAATCCAGAACATTTGTCGAGCCAAAGAATATACAAGCTCCCAAAAGGGTCGAGCCAATTAAGCGTATAGCAGTCGCTTGAAATCATGCGCCCTCAAAACAAGTCAATGAATTTCCGTTGATCGCGCCACGCATAAACAGCCACCGTTTCTAAATTCAAGTATAAATTGAAAACACTGCCTCGCGAGTAACTGCACTATTCTAAGTGCGTAAAAACCGGCGTGACTGTCTCACGCTTCAAGCCCGACAACCCGATGTCCGTTCTCAACTACGGCCCGCCGTCTAGTTTATGTCCTTTCCCGACTACCGCTCCGCACCAAGTGACCTCTACTCGTCCTACTCAATCCTGCTCGGACAATGCTCACCCCTCCCGAAGGGGAGGGGGGTCACTGCACGAGCCGGGCAGCAACGGGGCGAGAAGGTTCTGAGCTTCGCAATTACGTTACGGCAATTACGCTTCGTTACGGCAATTAAACAATGGTCCGCAGGACGGCGAGTCTAAACTCAGCGCTCTGCGCCGTCGGTATGAGGTTCCCACATTTTATAGCGCTGTGGTTGCCTAGTCCAGCGTATCCACTTATTGGATTTAATATGGGGAAGATTTCTCTTCTGAGAACGTCCCCGACATATATTTCCCAAGACCATAGCACGAAAGCCGGCTATAAATTTACGACCCGTATCAATTCAGAGATGCTGTCTTCCCGGGCAGGCTATTCTGCTCGCTCGGCAATATGTGAGACAGGGGAGGAATCTGACTTCATACACTGGCTTTATTGCAAAAATAACAAAAACTTCTATAATGGGGTCGGAATTTTAGAGAGTAGAAATAACATTGGCGCCCATGTAGTATCCTACTTTAAGTTTTGAAGTTTCTTTAAGTCATTTGAACTCGAAAAGTAAGAAGTTTTTGGCAAATTATCATTCGTGAAAATCGATTTATTTTGAGTTTTCTTCAATAAGTTGAAATGTTTTCCCACAAAAACACCTTGTATGGTACAAAAAATACAAATACTCAGGTATAATTATAATTACATGTATCATCAAATGTAGATTAAGTAACATCAAGACTACATTGCCCTCAATCACTTATTTCGACTAGTGACATGGGTATTACAATACTCATGTGTGTGTATCATCTAAGTGCATTAATTTTAAGATATTTTAAACCCCAATGATGGTACTTTTGTACCATCTCTATTGGAAATAAACTGTGTTTCTTTTTTCTCTATTTTACGTTTACGAGATTAATATTTATTTTATCAAAAGCTGTACCATCTAGAATTACCTAGGTAAGTTTCGTTCGCTTCATCGACAGATTTTCGGCCATTTTACTATCAGGAAATGCAAGCTCGCAGACCTCAATGTTAGCAAAGGGTAGATTATGTGCTACGGAATAGACTGCAACCTTATCTTACTCCTCGCTATTTGTTGGCTTTCAGTTATTCTCTTTTTTTAAAATATTGAGTGATACTCGTGCTTCCTTTAGCAACAGCAAATTTTTTATGACTAAAAGATACTTTATATTTCAACGACCTAGACTCATTTTCTATTTTTTAGTGTCACTTTGCATTCCTTGCAGTAGGTAACTGAGTCTTCGTCGTTACAGTCATGCTCAAACCACTTTTTTTTATTCCGTTTCACTGGCCCATTCTTCCTTGAAGCACAGAGCATTCCATTTGCTCTTCTTTGCTGGCATAATTTCTTCAGTCACTTTTTTAATTTAAACGAACAGAGTTCATTAGAAGATAATCCCTTCAAATTTGAGTTTAATCGAAAAATGCAGATTTTCAAATCAAACCACCGAAGAAAATCACATAGCAAATGCAATAACGCGACCGGCACACGCCACGCACACTCTAATCAGTTTTTTTTGACACAGTGGCGCGCCCTCAGCAGATTGTGATTTGTGACAGGTCACTGTTATGGTACGAGTTCATACGCTAAGTGCTCTTACAGGTTGTGACAGGCATGCAACGCATTTCTATCGCATAACGAAACCTTTAAGCGCAATAAAAAGAAGGCATTTGTACGTAATAATTTGACTTTGAGAAATTTCTGTGCACCATGATTGAAGTATGAGGCTCAAAACCCAAGATTATCAACATATTCGAAAACAAAACCCAAGAACCCAAGGTACATCGTAAAAAGCCAAGATCTTGGGTTAAAACCCAAGCATTGGCAGCCCTGTCCCCTCGTAGCTGAGCGGATCTGAGTGACAACCTCTTGGCGTCTGGCTGTGCACGATATTCCATCGCAAACTTAAGATGGATCAATTCCATAAACAAGCGGTTACGTATGACTCTAGCGGATTGAATGATACTCGAAATGGGAAACATCAATTCATGATAATTGTACTAACAGTCTAATTAACGTTATCTATTGAACAATGATATAAATACTATTTATGGTAGAACCAATCCCAGTGTTGGCGTCCGGCAACTCCTTCGGTCAGACGACGCCCTTGCTTCTTTCGCGTTCTCTTCGAAGATGGAGCGAATTTGGTGAATGGCGAGAACGTGGATAACTGCCAGCGCGTTTGCGATATTCTCTTGGCTGATTTGAACAATTTGAATAACGGAGCGTCCTCCATCGAATGATCGTTTTTTTATACGTCATGGTTAAAACCATGACAATTCCCAAGAAATTCCAGAAATTCGGAGAAATTACCTAAAAATTCTCAAGAAATTCCAAAAAAAAATCCTAAGAATTCCCATGAAACTTCAAAGAAATTCCAAAGAATTTCCCAAGAATTTTCCAAGAATTTCCGAGGAATGTCCCAAGAATTTTTGCAAGCATTGCCCAAGATTTTTCAAAGAATTTCCCAAGAGTTTCCCTAGAATTTCTTAACAATTTCCCAGGAATTTCCAAGAATTTCCCAACAAATTTTCAGGAATTTCCCAGGAACTTCTGACAAATTTCCCAAAAATTTCCTAGGAATTTCCCAAGAATTTCCTAGGAATTTCCCAAGAATTTCTTAAGAATTTCCCAAGAATTTCCCTTATGAATATCACTGCACTCAGCTCCGTCGAGCATGTTTTGAGAGTACTTTGCCCTTCTCATTGACCTCAGTTCTAACCAAACGAATCTCACCAAAGCTCCTGGTCGGCTATTTGAGGAAGACTAGTCTCCTTGGATCCATTTGAAGCAGTCCGCAAAGAAGCATCAAGTGCTCTGTGGGCACCAATACCGGCATCGGGTGACGCACCGTAATCTAAAAAGTAGAGTAAATAGGTGTATTAGAACTATTATCAGCCGATTTAGGGTTGGTTATGATGGTGTTTTATCTCATTTGAGCAAATTTCCCTTATGTGAAAGCCTTCGTAGAGTGCGTAGAGTGCGTAGAGTGCGGAGGTGAACTGACGCTCCGCGTAAATGCAGCGTCAAACATTTCAAAATGTAAGGGAACAAAACTTTCCCAAAACCCCAAACTCGAACTGAGTATATGTGAATGTGATTTCTACCTCATTGAATCGCAAAAGTGAAAAACAGTAATCAAGTACAATCATTTGTGACCAATTTAATCGTGCAAAAACAGTCTGGTGCTTTCTGTAAACTTTGTCTCCACTCGAAGTCTGTGTAGCGACCCTCGGTGTAGCCTCCCTCCCTGGTCAACCGCAACACCTGCTCCTCCCTCTTCCGCATATAGAACAAACGTACCACGAATACCAGCATGAAAACAAAAAAAGGCCCGATGCACTAGCAATTTTGAATTTTGTGAAGACAAACATAAAACACAGTGAGACATTTTTTGTTATTTTATCAGTTATTGCAAAAAAAAACGATGTTGAGTGTCTATGACGCTCAATTTTGACCTTTAATCCTCAAAATTGTGTTCAAATTACTTTACCAGTAAGTAATTCTGTCCTTTTATTGAGAACTTTTGGTGAAACAGTGACGTAAAAAGGGATTTAGAGAAAATATTTTCTGTAAATGTTGAAGGTCGCAAAATGAGTGAATAAAATGTGAAACCCTTTAAACAATTTAAACAATTTAAACAATTTATTTACCACAGGAGATACAGAGATAAAATGTTTCTTAAGTCTAGTACAATGGTCAAATTTGAGTATAGCTACCTGTGGGCCCGAATAAGTTCAGTGACTTCTAGGGCATCCTACCATCAAGGTTAGTCTTAGGAGTACAATAATGTTTAACCTAATTCACTAAAACTAGAGACGCATTAGACTGATCAATGAGATAAGTAACTCGAAATTAGACACTTTATTTCACAATATAGTTCATATGGACTAGATTTAACAGTATATTCGACAAACGATTCAAGAACAGACTGAAGATCGGCGAAATTAATCAAGGTGAATTACATTATTAGGACCAGTTATGTAGGGGACAAGGTTTGACTCTGTGATCTTACACGACTAGTAATCTGATAGGAAGTGAGATTCAAGACTTTTTTTGAATACCTTATAAGAATTACTTTCACGGATCTCCGCAGGTATTGAGTTCCAAGTTTTAGTTCCAACGAAGAGGATACTGTGTTGTGACCGAGCCTTTGAGTAATAAGGAAGCATGAATTTACTTCTATTTCGGGTTAAATGGTCGTGATGACCAGTTTGCGTAGTTAATAGTTGTTTTAGGCTATGGTCGCCATCATTTGTTAATGTTTTGTAAATGAAATTGCAAATGGAGATTTTGTAGAGATCCGAGAGCTTAAGTATTCGTAAATTTTTGAATGAGTCATTTGTGTGAGCATTATATTCTAGATTCTTTATCGCTCTTATGGCTCTGTTTTGCAGGGTAAAAATTTTGTTGGTTTTATTTTTATCAGTTCCGTGCCATGCTTCTATTCCGTATTGCAAGTATGGTGAAATGAGCGTTCGGTAGAGCATTTGTAAGGCTGTTTCAGGCAGGAAATTCTTAACTTTATTTAGGAGTCCGATAGATTTTGATAATTTAGAACTAATATGAGCGATGTGCTCTTTAAAGGTTAGATTTTTGTCTATTATGATGCCGAGGAATTTACTTGAGTTGGTTTCTTCGATTTCACCTTCGCCAATTTGAATGCGTGGGAGAGATATATTTTTCTTGTATGAGAATGTAATATATTTTGTTTTATCGATATTAAGGCTTATTTTATTAGCTTTAAGCCACAGTGAAACCTTATGAAGTTCATTATTTATACGCTCCGCCATCCTAGCGGGATTTTGGTCTGGAAGGACCGCAGAAAGGGTACTGTCATCGGCAAAAAGTATGAATTTGAAGAATGATGTAGATTTAATGATATCATTGATAAAAATTAGAAATAGGAGAGGCCCAAGGACAGATCCTTGTGGAACCCCATGGCTAATTGTCTGTGGATCTGATTTTGCGTCGTCAATGACAACGTATTGTTTCCGATTTGCTAAGTATGATCTAAACCAATCATGGGCAGCCCCTCGAATGCCATAACAATGTAGTTTCGAGAGTAATACGTTATGGTCCACACAATCGAATGCTTTTCGAAAGTCAAGAAATACGAAGAAAACAAGCTTTCCTTCATCTATATTAGAATAAAGGTATTGCAAATGATTTAGTACAGCTTGTGTCGTAGATTTCTTAGAACGAAAACCGTATTGTTTGTCGTAGAGGAAAGATTTTTGTTCAAAATACGAATACACTTTTTTATACACAATTTTCTCGAATATTTTGCTAATAATTGGTAGTACAGAGATAGGTCTATAATTGTTAACGCAGTTTTTATCACCATTTTTAAAAATAGGGGTGACTCTCGCAATTTTGAAAGAGTTGGGGAAGATACCTTGAGAAAGGGATTGGTTGATAATATAAGATATGCACGGTGCTATTATATCAGCTATAGCCTTAAGAACTTTAGCCGAAAAATTTTTCAATCCACTTGATTTATTTTTCAAGTTGTTTATGCACGTAATTACATCGGAGGGATTAGTTGGCGTGAAAAAGAAAGAGTTAGGTTCACGGACATGGTCCATGTATTGCAAGTGGTCTCTGGGTTCACCGAAGACACTATCGGCTATATTTTTTCCTATGTTTACAAAAAAGTTGTTAAACACAGTTGCAATATCTTTTTTCTCGTGGTATTTTACATTTTCGTGAACGACGGACTCAATTGTTTTCGTAGTAATATTATTCGGTTTATAGCATGAATTAAGCAGGCGCCAAGTTTTTTTTAATATCAGTTTTGTATTCAGTAAATTTGCGCGTGAAGTAGTCTCGTTTTGAGGTTCGTATTTGATTTGTCACATGATTCCTGAATCTGTTATACGTTACTTTAGATATTCGCCGTTCGTATAGTAAGGCTAGGTACGCTTGACGTTTATTTATATTGATCACGATATCTTCAGTAATCCAGGGCTTTTGTCTATTTTTCGGCGTAATTGTGCGGGTGATTATTGGACAGCACTGGTTATATGTGGTCGTTATAATTTCAGTTAAATTTAGTATTGCTTCATCAATGTTAATCGCATTATTGTCCCGTTCATAGACGTCTAATGATGGCATTAATTCTTCTAGAACAGTTCGCATTGTTCCCAAGTTGTATTCGTTTACACAACGAAATGAATAAGTATCAGCCTGTGGGCTGGAACAAGGATTATAGACATTTTTCTTGATGAGAAACACCGGGAAATGGTCAGATAAGTCAGAAATTATTATTCCGGTAAGAAAATCAGTCGGATCTAACATAAAAATATTATCGAGTAACGTAGCCGATTCAGAAGCAACACGTGTAGGTTTCGTGATGATTGGAAGGAAGGAGCTAGATTGAAAAACATTTATGAAGTTTGAGATTTGCTCACAGCTATCATATTGTAGAAGATCGTAGTTGAAATCCCCGCAGATTATTATGTCATTATATAGAGACTTGTTGAACTGAGATATAATGCTTTGAAGCTCGTTCAGGAAAGAGACGTTACAAGCTGTTGGGGGTCTATATACTGTCCCAAGCATAATCCGTTTACCATTTTTCGTTAGTTCTATAAATAAGGTCTCAATATGTTCACGATTCATAGTTGCACTTAAAATGACTTTCGAAGATATATGTTTAGATATGTACGTACTGATGCCACCACCACGTTTGTTACTACGGAGTGAATGATGGCTATAATAGTTTTGAATTTGAATCAGGTCTTTAGATGAGTCGTCTAGCCAACTTTCGGTGAAACTGAGGACATCAAAATTGCTGTTCAGCTCAGTGATAGTACAAGATATTTCATCTATTTTCGGATAAATGGATCTACAGTTCCAACATAGTAGAGAAAAGTCGTTACAGGTCTTCCTCATCGATTCATTGAATTTTTTAATATTTAGGTATTTACAGTTTCCAGTTTCATTTAGGTTTGGGTGCAGTCTATTCAAATGATTGAGATCTGGATCAATATTGTCGAATATGTCAACATGGTCAGTCATTAGCATTAAGAGACAGTAAGTAAAATGTAACGTAAAAATAAAAATGATAAAAACTACAGGATCAAGGTAAAAATAAGGACATTCCTACTTAGAATTAAACTATGAAAAAAAGAGAAACTAAAAACACACAGATTATTAGTCTAAATTGTTTAAAACCTAGTATGATTTCATAAGGAGAGCGCAAATTCAGTCCATGAGCAGGAACATTAGGGATCATAAATGGCAAATAATGTAGTTACAAGGCTGTCGTACCAGTGGTTTCCGCATATAACACTTATAAGATGTAGCAAGGACAAAATGGATTTAAAAACGAAGTGACAGTGAGGTTATTTATGGAATTTAAAAAATCTTGCCTATCTAAATTGTTTCCAGATTCAGAAACACATACACGAGTTAAGTCTGAACAGCAAGTTCGGTATGAGCATTCGATAAAAAAGAGAAAGAAAGAAATTGAAAAACAATTTAGTAAGCAGCAAAACAAGGCTGTAAGGTCGACGTGGATGCCTTGAAGAGGTGAAGGTAATTCAATCAAAAATCAAGAAGAAAACATGTGGACAGATATCAAAATAATATTAAACTCAATACGTCAGTCTAAAAAAATACTAATCACGAATAATTTCCTCTGAGGACTTGCCGCCATGTTGCAGCAAGTACTTGTCTAGTTCTTCAGGTGTATTGATGGTTAGAGATCTCTGAGTTACTTGGCCGGGTATCTTTGGAGAGAAGACGTTGATATTGCCATCAAAACTTCTTGCGGGTCCTATTTGTTCCGGAAATTTTCGTTTGGCCAATCTCAGAGTGTACATTATACTTGCTCGCGAAGGTACTAAGTATTCATTCACGTAGAGTTGTTCCGGTTTTGTAACACGGCAGGCTGTGAGAATTTCTTGCTTCTTTTCGTATTTTCGTAGCTCAAAAGAAATGTTTCTCCTATCGACGTTTCCGGGTGGAGGTTTTTTTCCCAATCTACTCGCTGTGGTGATGTCAGAGTTACTCAGGTTGATTTTGAGTTGGTCCTTCAGGATCTGGCACACAGTTTCTATGCAATTTTCTTCAGGACGTGATTGCGGCAGTTCCCCTGATATAACCAAAGTGCGTTTTTTACTCTCCAATTCTTCACGTTCTTCTTTCCGTTCGAGTCGCTCTAGACGAGAGACTAAGGTATTTATTTTCTTATCTTGTTCTTCAATCCTTGCATTTTGATTTGATTCTTTCTTCGTTAGTGTTTCAATCATCGTTTTCAAGTCACTAATTTCGCTTTGAAATTTCTTCATTACTGATTTGAAGAGATCAATTAGGATGGAAACTACTTGCTTAGTCTGTTTTGGCAGACCTTGTACGTCTGGATAGTCAAGCTCCAGCATACCCTCGTTGTTGTTGTCCTTGGTTGGGCTTGTCGCCATCTTGTGAGAAGGGAGACACTCTCAAAAAGAAGCAAGGGTTGAGTGCTTGTTCTGATGGAATATCACACTTTTTGTTCGATTTTTTTTAATTTGGTTAGATAAAATTTATTCTTGGATTCTCATGGTCTGAGTGGGCACTCTTTTTTTTGGTTAGAAATGCATGATCATTAACCAGTTGGGCACTTTGTTTCGGAGCAAAGACACAGACGTCCTCACTGCCTCACTGCACTCATTGCACCCTGAAACAATAGAGCTCTATGAGGGCTCAGCTACACCAAGTCTGCGCCCGCACCCCTTCCTCCCCCCAGCCTACCCTCTCATTGTGAGAATTGCCACGCTGTAATAGTGGCTAACTTAAATCTGTGTTCACTGCTAGAACATAATTCCACAACGTAAGGCGAATTTTCAGCAATATGACGTCTTTTGGATAGCTCACCATAGCAATCTTTACATGGAAAAAAATAGTATTGGTTTCTTCAAAAGCAGACGAGCGAGAAACGCCAAGCTGGATCACCGCAAGCATCCTGCTCCCCGCCCCCCCCCCCCCCCGTCTCTGTCTACTCCACCTTCTCTTTTCCTCTACTCCTCCCCCTCTGTCTTACGGGCGGCTTCTCTTCGTCTGGCATTGAAAGGCGGTCTTTTTCGTTTTCAAATGTGAACAAGCAATGCAATCCCTCATTCGCAAATATTTCAATGATGGCTATCTTTCTTGTCGAAAGTTAATCACTCAATTTTCAAACTCCTCTGAATAAACAAAATTAACTTTCTTTTGGTGAAATAGTGACCCACCAGTTAACTTTGGTGAATAGTGACATTAAAAGTGAAAGAGGGATTACAAATTTTTTAATTATGAAACGTTGAGAAACTGAATGAGTAAAATGTGTCAACCTGCAAAGGTCTGAACGTCATTTTCGTCATTATTCACGGCCGACCAACACTCTCCCAGTTTCTCGCCTCCTTTCTCCAGCATTTAAGGGCAACTCTATCTTCTTATGTTCTGGTGATGTTTTTTAGGTGATGTTTTTATGGCAATATTTTTGGGTGTTTCAAATTCTAAATGAGAAGCTAGCCCTCACTCATGTGTAAACGATTACCCTTCTACCCAAGACGATCGTTATTCACTCCGTAACAGCTACAGAGTAAACAAAATTTTGAATTATCTTCACCTTTATTCACTCATCCAATACAACTTCACAATGTCTCATTACGAAACTCGCTCAGCTACTCGGAAAGCAGCTCTATCTGGAGAAATAACATCCCTCACAACAGCGCCGCATGAAAACTCAAACCCCAAAAAGCGGAATATATCTGAACCGTTCAGAAAACGAAAGCAAAATCCACCAAAATTCTCGCGTGTAAAATCGCTCGTTCAAAAGCCTAAGTCGCTCACAATGACTACAAAAACTCTGACAGAGAAACGGTATGACGTCGACGAAAGCACCGCAATTCCCAAAACATCACCAGTGCCGACCGACAGAGAATCGACGGAGAGGTGCCCGACAGAGAATCTAGCAGCAGAGTCGCCCGTCTTTGACGAAAATCTCCCAAGCGCTGCTTGTACCTCATCACTGGCGCCAGCTGCCACAGCACCACCGCTAGCTCCTTCGTCTCGTCCCAACGATTGCGTCATGCCGGCATCTCCCCTGTCCTGCGTCACTGAGAAAGCTCAAAATTGTTCACCAACGACGACGACACCGACATCAACGTTGGAACGCGATAAAATTTTCGATGTGAGGAACCATTCAGAGACTAAAATGGGTAATTTTAATTATAATTTTAATGATAAATTGTGTGCAGGCCTTTCAGGCGGTGGAGTTAGGTTTGAAAATGCATGCGCGGCAGCTGACACTGGCAGTAAAGTACCTCAGAGCGTAAACTGTGAGGATAACTTAAAATTTTCAGTGGAGAACAATACAAACAGACCTGCTAAAGCTTTTGATGGGTACTTACATCCTCTCCAAATGACCAGCTCCCAAACTATTCACGAAATAAATAACATGCTGTCTCTTACAGCTGCATTTCTCAATAAAGCTTTGAGACAAAATTGTCCCCCAAGCCCAGCGTCGATTTTTTCCACTGTATCGAATATTCAAATGATTACAGAACAGCTTTTTGCTTTAAATTATTGTATCAGCGCTCATGATTTTACGCAGGTGGTAGCTGCGAGTAACCATCATTATGCGAAATCCCCTCTGGACACTTTTCTCGTTGGAGACAATAGTCTCACAAAAATCAACAGAGATGACATTGATAGCGCATGCAGGATTCAGACCATAACTTCGGAACGTCTTAATGATCTTTATGATGAGATTGAACGCGCACCTCCTTTCAGGAACTATATAATTAGTTTCAAAGGCTTGAGCCTCTCGTCCCATAATCTCAACAAGTTAAAAAATTTGATCATGACAAAGAATCTTTTTTCTTGTATTTATGTGGTGAGCGCCTGCAGTGGGAAGCAATTGTACATGGCATCGAGCCTGTGCAGAAAAATTGGTCTTAAACTGATTCCGCTGCGAGCAAATGTAAAAACCGGTCCTGTTAATGAAGCTTACAACAACGTCCGCACTTGGCCCGTTACGCGAGAAGACACGCATCATTTTCTTCAACAAATTGCTCTAAAATCACCTTTGAGACTAACTTCACATTTTATCTCCTGTGTCAGAAACTCCCATGATCTGAATGAAGAAATTGAATACTCTAATGATTATGCAAAACAGCAAAATGAGTTGAATGATTGTTCTAAGTTGACCGCCTATCCACATGAAGCCTCCAGCAGCATAAACCGATGTTTGCCTTCATATAACAAACCCTCTCCTCCCCTCTCCTCCCGATGTTTGCCCTCATATAACAAGCACTCTCCGGCATCCGCCACAAACAATTGTGGAGTGCCTACAAAAAATAGGTTTTCATTGCTGTCCAATGCTGATGAAGAGGATGAAAAGCCCCTCTCAGACACGAGTATAAATCAATATCCAATCACATACTCGGAAGCAGTGAAATCAACAGTAAAAGAGAGAAATCGCTGCAAAATTGCAGTCGACAATCGATGGAAAATCCACTACCCAACTGTGCGCACAATCATCACCAGAAAAATATAATTGACACGAGCATTTCTCAGTTCTCTGCAAATCCCCATACAAGAAATCACCACAGAACGGGAATTCAGAGCCAGAAAAACGTAAATTCCCCGCACCTCTCAGAACCTCTTAATGATTTAAAAAGTGCGAAAAAAACGTCTCCAGTCGCATTTGTGAACGCATGAATTCCACAATGGATGAGTTGAAACGATCATGGAACATAAAACTGATTCCCACCAAAGCCGATGGACACTGCCTCCTTCACGCAGTAGCTCATCTACTTACAAAAAAACCAGCATCAAAATGGAATTACAATTCCCTAAAGGCTGCAATCAAAACAGAGAGTAAAGCAAACAACAGCACATATGCTAAGTTTTTTGACAAGAACAGTGGCGACATGCAAAACCTCATAGATAATTACATTGACGAAAAACATTTTGACCAAGCTGCTGTAGACCTTATACCACTAATCATTTTAAATGTGACAGGCCAAAAACTTCTCGTCCTGGATGAACAGGATCATTGTGTTTGGAAAATATCAGTCGTTCCCAATTCAGAATTATCAAATAATAACCCTCCACTACTGCTCCATCGTAAAAACGATCACTACAGTGCTCTTGTCACACAAGGCAAAAATCAGACCGGGGTTACCTCATCTTGACAGAGTGCCGCTGCCCAGCCAAATAGTAGACTTTCTTACATAGCAGATGCTGGGCCAAACACCCTGGGCAACTTAGACAAAATCGATAAATCCCCTGAACGATCCCATCGAGATAGTAACCTCGCTACCTTTAAAAAGAGTGCTAATATAGGTAAAATCAACATCAAGCATGTAAATGCTCGAAGCCTGAATGGTAAATTGGATGAAATCAGAGTAATGTTGGTCACTGAAAAAATTGACATTTTGTGTGTCTCAGAAACATGGTTCGATTCACGAACCCAAAGTTCATTTTTTAACATTCCTGATTACGTGTTGTACCGCTACGATGGCGCTAAAACCAGCAGAGGCAGTGGATCTTGTATTTTTGTGAAAGAAATGTACTCAACATCTTCACTACTAGCTAATAAAGTTTGCGAAGGCATTGAAATGGTTTGGTTAGAAGTGCAAATAAATAAACACAAATCAATAATCATTGGCAGCCTTTACCGGCACCCATCGTCTCCCCTAAATCTAACACTAGATTTCATTGAGGAAACCTTCAAAGAAATCCTTCAGGCAAAAAAATCATTCTTTGCTTTCGGAGATTTCAATGTTGACCTAACGGACAAAAATAATCAGCTAAGCAAACTATTGTATAAACTAAGCTTATCACAAATGGTCAGAGAACCGACTCGCATCACTAAAGTCTCTGCAACTCTCCTCGATCTAGCAATCACAAATAATCCCACCGCAATACTTAGTACAGTAATATCTCCTTCTATTTCCGATCACCACTCTATAGAATGTGAAATTAATATTGCGAAGGAAAGACAAAAATACCGCTTAATGACCTATCGCTCGAAAAGGCACTATTCAGCAGAACTATTTCAAGAAAAACTACTCGATAGGTCTACCGAATTCCAGAAAATGATGCAATCTGACGATGTTGACATACAAGTGTCAATCTTCAACGAGAACTTCACAGCAGCTCTCGACGAATGTGCACCTTACGTCACCAAAAAAACCAAGCCAAAACGGACTGTTTGGATTACTGACGAAGTTAAAGAGATGAGCAGAATAAAAAAAGCTAGCTTGCGAGAGTACAAAAACAATAAATCAAACAGTACCTTATACAAGAGATATAAAGAACATGAAAAAATTCTTCGAAAGAAAATCACTGAAGCGAAACAAACTCACTTCCACCAGGCACTGATAACGGCTAAAAATAACCCGAAGCGAACTTGGGAAATCATTAGTGAGGTAGCCCCATATGAAAATTTAGATCGCATAAGTAATTTTGAAAATCCCTTGGCAACAGCCACGGATTTCAACACATTCTTTTCAAAAGTAGGGGCTCAAGTTTTCAGTGAGGTGTGTACCAATCCAGATGAAACGACAATTGAAAATTCATGCCCCACTGCACCCTCGAGGACTGATGTCAAGTGGAGACCACGCCCTGTCGATTTACCGGAGTTACGAAACATCTTATACTCACTAAAAAACACAAAGGCAGTTGGACATGATGGTATCAGTCTTCAATATATCAAAGACAGTTTCCCTGTTACAGCACCATGGATTCGTCTGATAATTAATACATCAATAGTAACCAACACATTTCCAAACCAATGGAAACACTCCATTATTAGACCGTTGCACAAAAGTGGTGACTTAAATACAGCATCAAACTACAGGCCCATCAGTCTTTTGCCTGTCATGTCCAAACTATTGGAGAAAGTGGTGACAAATCAACTGTCATTTCACCTGGACTAGTCAAATTTACTCCACCAAAATCAATATGCCTATAGAAGAAATACTAGCACTCAAGACGCTCTGCTCAATATATCTGAAAAAATATACAGTGACATTTATCAAAAGAATGTAACACTCTTGCTGCTACTCGATCTCTCTAAGGCGTTCGATAGCGTCCAACATGAAAGACTTCTACGTAAAATACTGAACTTGGGAATAGACACGCAATGGTTTGAAAGTTACTTGTCAAATCGATCTCATGCAGTCCGCATAGAAAACAAATTGTCCCCATTCATTCAAAACAATTTTGGTGTTCCCCAAGGATCCATTCTTGGTCCACTACTGTTTTCTATTTTCATTAATGATTTCCCTCCAATGCCTTCTAACACACGGATCTCAATGTATGCAGATGATGTTCAAATTGCAATAACAAGTTCTGTATCGGAAATACCACAGACGCAAATTAAAGCCGAAACTTTACTGACTAGCCTGAATCATGGTACGACCGAAATGGTCTGAAATTAAATGCTAATAAAACACAATGCATTATTTTTGGATCCAAAGATGCAATTAAAAAAACTTCAGATCTTACTCTTGCAGTTGGAAATGATAAAATTAATGCATCAGAAAAAGTTAAAAATCTGGGTATCTGGTTCGATAGAAATATGTCCTTCAAATCTCACGTTGAGACTACTTGCAACAAAATCTACGGAACTTTAATGTTTTTTCATCGTATAAAAAGTATGCTAGACGAAAAATCCAGATTATTAGCCATTCAATCCCTTGTGTTATCGCGCATTGACTACTGCAGCCTAGTATGGGGAGACTTACCTCAATACCTTAAAAGGGACTTACAAAAATGCATGAATTTTGCAGCCAAGGTGGTATGCAACGGTAATTTCAAAAGAAGTGATCACGTAACCCCTCTCCTCAATAAACTCGGCTGGATCCCTATCCAAGAAAGGCTCCTCATGCAGAAGGCCCAATACGTATTCTCCTCGTCATATCTTCCTCAGAGCAATGCCGAGATAGTGCGTTTCCATCCACCCACTGTAACCAATCAAAAACCGAACAGAAACAATAATGTCTTAGTCAACTATCGTTCATCTCACTTAGGGCAGAAGGCTCTGTCCATATCAGGCGCCTTACTGTGGAACAAACTTCCCCTGAGTATTAAAGTCCCTCAAAGACCGAGAGAATTTAAAGCCAAAATAACTCGTCATCTTGTGTCTCAATAATAATCCTTAATTACAGAACATACTGAATGAGTACTGACGAATCTCATTTACCTGGTATCTCCATTGCTGAACAATCTCCCTCGCTCATTGTTTTATAATTCAAGACATCACACAACAGTTTTGAAGTATGCGTAGGTATTATGATTTGACCGCCTATACGTTGTCATTTGCAAACATGCTTACTTGTATATGTGTGTACGTATATAGGTGTATGTGCGCATACGGGTGTGTATATGTGCACGTACAACTGTGTGCACTAGAGTAGATCAACCAGTCGAAGGTGCATTTTATGTCATTCCTCTCCGTTTCTGTGCAAGCATCAAACTAGACCGACATGGTACCTATGTGTGTGTGTGTTGATCAATTGCAGACATTCTGCACCATATTAAAAAAAATAATGTGTTTTTTTCTAATATGAAATTGTAAAGCATCCTTGTAAAAAAAATAAATTCGTTGTGTGATCATCCATTTATACTGCAGTAATATACTTATTCGGCTTATAGTTATATGCTTATAATAATGTGATACCTATGTTTGTTTATCAACTGCCGACAATTTGCGCCATATTTCAAACATAATGTGATTTTTTTTCTAATATGAAACCTTTATAGGACATTAATGTTTTCTTTCTTATTCACGTCCCACAATCGTTTTCATGTTTCCGACTTAAGTGGACTGTTTTGTGCCACTATTTTTAGTACGAAATTTTATAAAATTCATGCTATAATAAAAGATATTTTCTCCGTTTTCCTCGATTGGAATTCTGGTTTATACGAACTAGTTTACGCTGATATTTGCGCACATGCATACTTGTGATATGTGTACGTGTCCACGCTATGCGTATGACACTCTGTAGAATGCGTATGTATTGCCTCGATGCATAGAAATGCATTTGTGTTTGCTTACGAGTTTGGTGTAAGTATGTGCGTGGGTACATGTGTGCATGTGTATGTGTATATATTTACATGTATACGTGCACATATGTGTATACTAGACTGACAACTAGCATTTTACCAGAGATAATGGTCTTTTTTCTGTGCACTCTCAACTTGTAACATTACCTAACTCGTCATCTCTTTAGTATTGTGAAGCATTCATGTAAAAACTATACTTTTGTTGTGCGATCATCCATTTATATTTAAATAAAATGCTTGTTAACTAATGACCGTTATGTTAAAATTGTTGAATCAGTAATACAAAACTTATAATCTTCTTGGTCCTCATGCTTATATGTATATATGTATTTGTGTGTGTGTGTATGTGTGTGTGTGTGAGTGTGTGTATGGATATGCACACACATGCATACGTATATGTACATATGTGTGCATATGGATATATATTTATTATTATGGAGGGGATAGCCCTACACTAGAGCACAGCATAGGTTCCACATAGACACAACATAGTTATAGTACTGAACAAATAGACAATGCTATGACACAGCAATTTAGGTAAATAGTTCACTCACCTCTTGGATACCTTAACTTAATACTCCATTTTCAATACTGTGACTAGCAAGAGTAGAGCGGAGATAGACGGGAAATATATAGAATAGAGTAGAATAGAATTAGTACATTAGTTTAGAACTTAAGAAGTTAGATACCAACCACAGTAGGTAATTATATAGACACTCGGTCAACATGTACTTGTTGTTGAACCCGAGGCCAATAGCAGACTCACTCGCGAGTGTTGCCCTATCGAGCGTTGCCAACTTTTGGTCTCTCTAACTAGAACTTACACTACTCGCTATTTTACACCCCTCCCTCCTTAATTAGAAACCCCTCCCTGTATCCCCAGTCCCCTTATTCAATATAGTCAATGCTAAAGGTCCATTCTCACCACAGGCTTCCGAGCCCGGGTAGACCTGCGTGAGATGTTAGCACTTGGAGGCTCGTTCATCCTAGCCTCCTGGGTGGGAATCGGGTACTCAGGTGTTTCGGAGTCAGGTTCATTGGTCGGAGGTGGTGGGTATGAATTTTGAGCAGGTTGTGGAAACACAACGGTTTCCTCCGTAGGTTGTCCCAAGGCTTCAGGGATGGTGTTCGAGCAGGTAATAACTTGGTCCTGGTGTCGACGAACGACCTCTCCCCCCTTCAGTTGGCACTTGTAGGATACCGGGCCTGTTTTCTCAATGGTGGTAGCAGGGGTCTATTTTGGGGAACCCGGCGTGTATTGACGGACCATCACAGGTGACTCCGGCGGAATGTCAACCGCGCGAGACCCTGGGTGGTATCTTTTCTGAGCGTCCTGGCGTTGAGCAACTTTGGACGCGATTGCCTCTGACGGCCAAAGCAGATCAAGACGAGAGCGAACTTTCCTGCCTAACATCAGTTCGGCGGGCGTAACACCTGTTGTCGTGTGGGGTGTCAGCCGATAGTTGAACAGAAACCTGTCTAGTGCTAGGCGTAGGGGTTCCGTTGATTTTCGTATATTCTTCTTGAAAGTTTGTACCATGCGCTCTGCCAGTCCATTAGTTGAAGGGTGGTATGGTGCGCTCGTAATATGTCGCATACCACATGCCTTCACAAATTCTTGGAATTCAGCCGATGTGAAACACGTTGCATTGTCAGAAACAATTGTTACTGGAAATCCAAATGTCGCAAAAGTGTGTTTCAGGCACGAGATCGTTTCGCTAGAGGTTGTAGTAGATGTGGGAAAATTTTCAACCCACTTAGAGTGTGCATCCACGATCACTAGATAGTATTTTCCATCCATTGGGCCCGCGTAGTCAATGTGTATGCGATGCCAAGGCTTCGCAGGCCATTCCCACGGATGGAGTTCAGCTTTCGTTGGTGCAGCTCGAGTGCTCAGGCACTCGCTGCATGACTTAGTCGTTTCTTCTAGATCTTTGTCCAGCAGCGGCCATCATACATAGCTGCGAGCTAACTCCTTCATCCTGGATGATCCAGCATGGCCAGAGTGAAGTTCGTCCACAATGGCTTGTCTGAGAGCTTGGGGTACAATAATCCTTGCTCCCCAGAGCACACAGCCATTTTGTGTGGACAATTCGTCTCGCCTCCTAGTATACGGAGCGAGATCAGGGTCACCAATTACCGTCGAAGGCCAGCCTACTTGGCAGTATTTGTACACCTTTGAAAGTACTGGGTCCCTTAGGGTGCCGTCGCGGATGCGGGTGCTGGTGACTGGAGCTGACTCGAGGAAATTCACTAAGGACGTCCATTCCGCAGGAATAGGTGTGGCTTCCTCGGGAGTTGTCAAAGGTAGACGACTGAGAGCATCAGCCGTGCCCAACAGCACGCCGGACCGGTGACGCAAGGTGAACTTGTAGGACTGCAGTAGTAAAGCCCACCTTTGAATGCACCCGGATGCCATCGGAGGAATGCTTCTACCCGGATCAAATAGTCCTAATAAAGGTTTGTGGTCCGTAACCACAGTGAAATCCTGTCCCCACCGGTAGCAATGAAATTTTCGAAGTGCGAACACCATCGCTGGGGCTTCTTTCTCAGTTTGGGAGTAGTTGCGTTCTGTTGCTGTTAGAGTTCGGGAGGCAAAATAGGCGGGGCGTTCAATCCCATCAATAAGGTGACACAGCACCGCTCCCACACCATACGCACTACTGTCAGCCACTACCACTATGGGTTTCTGAGGGTCAAAATGGACTAGAGTCTGAGAGTCCAGGAGGGCTTGTTTAGATTTCTGGAAGGCTCTCTCCTGACTTGCATCCCATTTCCAAGGGGTTTTGTCTCTCAGTAAGGTATTTAGGGGCTCCAACATAGTTGCAGATGATTTTAGAAATTTCCTATAGAAATTTAGCAGCCCAAGGTAGGCTCTCAGTTGAGTTACATTAGTAGGAGCTGGGGCATTCTGGATTGCTGCTACCTTCTCTGCAGTGGGGTGCAATCCATCCTTGTCAATTTGGTATCCAAGGTAGGATACCTGTGGCACTCCAATTTGGCATTTATCCATTTTCAGTTTTAGCCCTGCCTCCTGTAGTTTAGATAAGACTTGATAGAGACGCTTGTTGTGCTCTTGCTCATTAGTGGCACTCACCAGGACGTCATCCAGGTAGCAGAACACTCCTGGGAGGCCCTGCAATAGTCCTTCCATGGCACGCTGAAAGATTCCAGGTGCGGACGCAATTCCAAAACTGAGACGGTTGTAGGCAAATAAACCTCTGTGGGTGTTTATTACCGTGAGTTCCTTGGAGTCTTCATCCAAGGGTAGTTGAGCGTATGCCTGAGACATATCTAGCTTGGAGTATATAACTCCTCCTGCTAACCCGCTAAATAGATCTTCCACTCTGGGTATAGGGTAGGTATCAAGCCTAGTGGCTCTGTTGACTGTTAATTTGTAGTCCCCACAGATGCGGATGCTTTGATCAGCCTTTAGCACAGGGACGATCGCCGCTGCCCATCTCGAGTATTGTACAGGGGTGAGGATGCCTTCCTGCACCAGTCTATCAAGTTCTGCCTCCACCTTTGGTCTCAGTGTGTAAGGCACGTTCCTGGCCTTACAAAACTTTGGTGGTACGGCTGGATCCACTTCTATTTTGAAATTCCTTCCCTAAAGCAACCTAGACCTGGTTGAAAAGGTCGGGGAATTTATTTGCTAACTCTTCAGGGCAGGTAGTCAATTTGTTGACATTATTTGATACTATAGTTAGCCCGAGGGAATCAATCAGGTCCCTACCCAGCAAAGCTGGCCCCTCCCTGTCTACAACCACAAAAGTTGCTAGTTGAGGAACCATATTACCAGGTTCACGCTGGATGTTAGCCCTAATCTCCCCACAAATCAATAGGGGGGTTCCCCCATAAGTCCTAAGCTTAACATCAGAAGGTCTCAGCTCGGGTCTTGACTTAGCTGGTATTTTAGAGTAGGTGGCCATTGAAAGGATAGACCTGGCAGCACCTATATCTACCTCCATCTCTAATGGCACACCATTTAGTAACAATTTTATTTTGATTGGGGGTTTCATTTCCTCGGCTATTGAGAAAATCTCCCCATAACAGCCTAGATTAGCGACTGGATAGTCTGCACAGGTTGCATTGTTAGTTCTATTAGGGTTAGGGTGGTGTTCCCTCCCCCTTTTCTCATGCATAGCATACACAAAATTATTTTTGCTGCCTTTAGCAGAATTTTGATTTTTCACTTTAAAGCAACATTTCCTAAGATGGCCTTTTTGGCCACAACCATGACAAACACTGTCTTTATAGGGGCAATCTCTACGCCAGTGCAGATTACCACAGCCGCTGCATGCTGATTTGGGGCTAGCTTGAGCCTGAGTTTTGCCCTGAGGCTTAATAGCAGTTTGCTTTACTCTATGCTGGCCCACATTTAGTATGGAATTAGGTTGCCTTAACACAACCGTCTCCCTCAGTTGAGTTTCTTTGGCAGTTGCCAGATCCACGGCTTTTTTCCATGTGAGGTCTGCTTCATTAAGCAAACAATTTTGAACATCATTACTGGCCACACCCAGTATTAACCTATCTAGCAGCGTTTCTTCCAGAACTTCCTGTTTGAAATTACAGGTGTCTGAAAGGGCCTTTAAGCTAGCCACAAAATCAGCAATGCTCTCCCCTTGTTTCTGGTTCCGCTTATGGAACCTAAACCTTTCAAAGATCTGGTTGCGTGTCGGCTTAAAATGCCGTCTTAACTGGAAGCAGTTTAGCCTGACTTCATATTCTGGGAATTCTTCCTCTAAAGGATTGAATTCTCCCACTGAGCCTAGCATTGGCATTTTTACCCAGCTTTACAGCTAATTGTCAGATATCTACCTGAAATAGTAGTAGCAACAATATCAGTTGCAAGAGTAGCCAATTCAAGAGACTGTAATAATACACCTTGTTAAAAAAAAATCAGAAATTTACAGCATCAATACTCTAGTCACTGAATAATAATATAAATTCTGAGTTCCTTCATTAGTATGTTCCTAATATGAAACCATTATAGGACATTAAGGTTTTCTCTCTTATTCACGTCCCACAATCGTTTTCATGTTTCTGACTTAAGTAGACTGTTTTGTGCCACTATTTTTAGTACGAAATTTTATAAAATTCATGCTATAATAAAAGATATTTTCTCCGTTTCCCTCGATTGGAATTCTAATTTATACTGACTAGTTTACGCTGATATTTGCGCACATGCTTACTTGTGTAAATGTGTACGTGTCCACGCTATGCGTATGACACTCTGTAGAATGCGTATGTATTGCCTCGATGTATAGAAATGCATTTGCGTATGCTTACGAGTCAGGTGTACATATGTGCGTGGGTATATGTGTGCATGTGTATGTGTAAATATTTACATGTATACGTGCATATATGTGTGTACTAGACTGACAACTAGCATTTTACTAGAGATAATGGTCTTTTTTTCAGTGCACTCTCAACTTGTAACATTACCTAACTCGTCATATCTTTAGTATTGTAAAGCATTCATGTAAAAACTATACATTTGTTGTGCGATCATCCATTTATATTTAAATAAAATGCTTGTTAACTAATGACCGTTATGTTAAAATTGTTGAATCAGAAATGCAAAACCTATAATCTTCTTGGTCCTCTTGCTTATATGTACACACGTGTGTGTCCATGTTAACGAAACCGGTGTTTTTCGTAACCTAGGCACACACATGGCCGTAAAACGCGTGTATATATATGTGTGTGTGTGTGTATGTGTGTGAGTGTGTGTATGGATATATACACACATGCATACGTATATGTACATATGTGTGTATGTGGGTATATATTTATATATATTTTTCTTTTTTTTATGCTTCCTCAAAATGACACTTGTAAACATTGACCGAAACAAGCGATTTCATATATTATTTCCTGGCGTCAAAAATTGCGAAGTCTTATGTCATGTACATGTAAACTGTCAAAAGTGTTTTCACCCCACAATGAAAATGCATCGTCCATGAAATTGTGTTATCTCTTACAATTTTCATTACATGTATTATCAGATGTAGATTAAGCTAGATTAGGAGTTCATTGCCCTCAATCATTTCTTTTGACTAGTGACACGAGTTTTTCAATACTCCCCAGGCAGCAAAAATTGTTGGGAAAATGTTGTGCCACTTCTGGCACTCAGCATTGGGGCAGTCTTAGTCACCAAAATTGGGACCCATGTTGGGATTTTACAAACCGGGACAATATTGGTAATTTTTATGGGGACGGAATTGGCACTCCAAACTGGGGACGGAATTGGCACTCCAAATTGGGGACGGAATTGGCACTCCAAAATGGGGACGGAATTGGCAATCCAAACTGGGGACGGAATTGGCACTCCAAACTGGGGACGGAATTGGCACTCCAAACTGGGGACGGAATTGGCACTCCAAACTGGGGACGGAATTGGCACTCTAAACTGGGACGGAATCGGTTCCCAAAATGGGACGAAATTGGTACACAAAAATTGAAATGAAACTGGTACGGAATTGCTTCCAATTGTATCAGACACAGGATATAGTCTATAAAATTTTCCACTGTGCCAGCAAATGAAATCAATATTTTAATGTTATCACAGAAGAGCTAGAATCATATATGAATACCCTCAGGTTTTAAATTTGTTTGCAAGCTTTATTTTAACAGAGCATCAATGAAATGTAAACACATGCATTCAAAATCAACAACAATCAAGCAACATTTTATTTTAATGACATCAATTCAGTGAAATAAATTGAAGAATGCTTTGTGCCAGTAAGTAGTTCATAAAAATTAATTAACTACTGCATTGCAAATTACAATTAATAGTCACTTGCGGTATGATATAGAAAAGAGCTCACAGGGATTTGAACCCCAACCTTCCACTAATTCATAGTGAACGCTCTACCGTTAAGCTATAAGCTCCATGAAAGTCATTGCGCAAGTAACATTTTTGTAATTATTTGCCATGAATTAAATTGCACTGCTAATTACTAGCACATTGTAAACATATTATTCAAACTTACCTCAAATGCTATCAGTGCATGCTGGCTGAACATGAAACTCTGAAGAACTTAGTGGATGTTGTATTCCGGCAGCCACCGAGTTCGTGAGACCAGATATGCAAATTAACTGGGGATCAACTGAAAGACAGAAAATATTTCAGAAAAGTATGGATTGCCAAATATACTATGTACATGGAATAACAAATACGTTGAGAATAGTCCCAACAAATTCAAGGAGCATTTCCACCAACTCCTTAGACAAAGGTATTGTTATTTCCAATGCTATGAGGCCTCCTTGATGGTTGGTCGCTGATTTTTTGGGCGGAGGTCTCACCGTGGCAGAGCCAATAAAGTTGCTTTCATGGCTCTACCACAGTCCTAGTACAACCGCATACATATGCACGAACACATGCTTCTTTTTATATATATAAATCTATTTAAACCACTGCTTCCAACTGACAAACTAAAGTTCAGTGAAAACTTTACAACTTGAGATTTAGTTCATATAATATGTCTCTAGTCAATATAACTTACTTTGATATCAATAAATCTATCAAAGCCATTGCTTTCCCTTGACTGAAAATAAAATTCACTGAAACACCTTCACGACTTGAAATTAAGTATATAAAATAATTTGCTACCCATTACAACTTCCTTCCTTACCATCGAGTAATCAAAATAATTCAGCGCAAAAGAATACTAGCCTTAAAATTAGATTCGTCTAAACTAGTTAGCTACACTCAGGCTACTCAAGGATTTTCCCTTCTCTCACAGTAATTTTTTCTTCCGACAATCCGATCTTTAGCATATGTTAGATTCAGTGCAATTATCTTGTTGACTTCCGATGCATGTGCAGTTTTGCCGGCTGGTGACCTCAAAGCAGCTTATGCAAAAATCAACCAGTGGAAATGCTCATTCAATGTATTTCAAATGAGCTATATTCAATAAACAAAGAAACTGAGATGAATATTTCCAATTTCTTATTCTCCTTCAAAATATGGTATAACTTTTTACATTTTTTATTGTAAAAAACAAGCACTCCATTAGATTCAGCAAGCCGTTTTACATCCAAAAACACTCAATTTGAAATTTTTTATCATATGTAGGAAAAGGGCATGAGTTCCAAAAACATTGGAACTGAAAATTTGGGGCATTGTAAGCCTCATTTCAAGAAAATTCAAATGGAAAACAAATAACTAGAAACAATATTAGGAAGTTCAAATATGTTCTTATCCTTCATATAAATTTCATTTATGTGCTAGCAATAGTAATCACACAAGTAGGTTGAGAGTGGATAACCATGCAGTATTTTTAATAAAAACATATTTTTTTACAAAAAATAATGAACAAAAAACATTGCTATTAATAAATTTTATGGGATCATAAATATCATGCCATTTTTCTACAACAGGTTTTTCTGCAAAAAAATCATGAATAAAAACATTGCTATTAATAAATTTTATGGGACCAAAAATATCATGCCATATTTCTACAACATGTTTTTTTGGCAAAAAATCATGAATGAAAAACATGGCTATTAATAAATTTTATGGGACCAAAAATATCATGCCATATTTCTACAACATGTTTTTTTGGCAAAAAATCATGAATGAAAAACATTGCTATTAATAAATTTTATGGGACCAAAAATATCATGCCATTTTTCTACAACATGTTTTTTTGCAAAAAATCATGAATATAAAACATTGCTCCTAATAAATTTAATGGGACCAAAAATATCATGCCATATTTCTACAACATTTTTTTTTTGCAAGAAATCATGCATAAAAAATATGGCTATTATTAAATTTTATGGGATCAAAAATATCATGCCATTTTTCTACATGTTTTTTGCAAAAAAGCATGAATATAAAACATGGCTATTATTAAATTTTATGAGATCAAAAATATCATGCCATATTTCTACAACATGTTTTTCTGCAAAAAAATATGAATAAAAATGGCTATTAATAAATTTTATGGGACCAAAAACAGTGCCATTTTTCAAACTATGTTTTTTACAATCAAACCATGACTAAAAAATATGGTTATCAATGTATTTTATTTGACTTAAAATAACCATGCTGTTTATAAAAAACTTTTTTGCAGAAAAATCATGATAAAAAACATAGCTAGAGAATGAATTTTTGTAAAAAAACATATGTTCAAAAATAGCTTGTTTTTTTGGTCGCATAAAATATTTCAAAATCCATACTTTTTGATCATGATTTTTTTGTAAAAAAATTTTTTTCATAGCATGGTTTGTGTGAAAATATATGAAAAACAGCATATTTTCCATGATCAAAGTAAATATATTAATATCCATATTTTAGTCATGATTTTCTGTAATAAAAGCATCAAAAGGAAACCATACAGTAAAAGTGGTTGCAGATAACCCACAATTACCTTGAGGAGTTTTTAAGAGGAACAGCAGGAGCAACAAAACTTATATTGATGGAGTAAAAATTCAGAGATTACTATCTCTACCATGTCTGATTTTTTTGGTCGTATAAAATGAAATCAGACATGTAGAGATAGTAAGCTCTGAATTTTGACTCTATCAATATCAGTTCTGTGGCTCCTGCTGTTCCTTTTAGACTAAACTAGGTAATTGTGGATTATCTGCCACTACTTTTTCTGCATGTTTTCCTTTTGATTTTTTGTTACAAAAAATTATGACTAAAATCATGGATGTTAATATATTTTATGTGATCAAAAAATAACAGACATACTTAACAAAATTTAAGTGCGCAAATAAAGCAATAAAACATATAAAAACGTGTTTTTTTTGCAAAAAAACTGCCATCAAATAAAACAGTTTTTTTTGCACCACTAACTTAGGGCCTAGATACAACTGAAAACAGACACAAGCAGGCAGCATTTTTTACACACTATGTTTTGTACAGTAGAACTTCATACAATTCATTAAAGAGAATTCATGTATTAAAATCTAGTCGCTAAACAGAAGCAATGCACAACGAAAGGTACGTACCATGTATGCAGGAGCAGAGCTTCAACATTTCGATTTTTTGGGGAAGACTGGGGCACCTCATCATCACTACTGGTGTCACTGCAAGCACTAATTGCACTTTTAAGAAGTTCACTATCACTGTTAACTTCTGTAGCACGTTGGTCTGAAGCCTCTTTTGATTTCTGTTTATATTCTTTGTAAGTAGATGCCGCTGAAATAGCTCGGCACTCAATACAGCACCACTCATTGGATGGTGGCTTACATTTTTCAATCATTTTGGATATTTATCCATGACTGCTTTTTAGGCCAACGACAATAATATTCATTATCAAGTTTTAGAAGCCAAGACGTTGGATCACATTCTACAGTATTTTACTTCTCAAAGTACCTACAAAATTGAATACATTTTAAAGATTCTAAGAAATCAATAAAGTTCATGTCTTTGAATAAAAGTTGAACAAAAAATTAACATGTACCACAAACTGCAGTGTAAATGAAATTATAACATGAAAATTAATGCTAGGAATATGGGAACCTAACTAATGCAGAAAATAAACACAAGAACATAAGCTTAAAATGAACAAAGCACATAAAAGACTAAAACATAGACATCAACATTCATTAAAGAGGAAGTACAAAAGGGCCTATACCTTTTTTTGAAGGGTAGGATCAAACACTTTCTCCTATAGTTAGATGTTGTTTCTTTTGATAATTTTGCTAACAATTACAACATCAAAGAGTGAGGAAGAAGTGGGATATTTGGCGGCAGGTTTGATTTTCATCAGCTTTCTCATGGTAATACAGTCTCCTGTGACATTTGTCACCAAACCAAATTTTTTTTTCAGGTATAATGCAATAATTTTCAAATTGATTTGTAATTATTCTATGGTTATTCACAGTTATTCCTCTTGATGTAATTTGATTACTATTATAAAACTGAAACCCTCATTTATGCTTCTTCTAATTTGTGCAAGTGGAGAATTTGATGATCTTTTTCTTCTTGTCATACAGTCATTCTGCCTAGTTAAGACTTTCAAATGGAAAGGCAGAAAAACAGTTCAAGTACACCATATTGTTGGACATCATCAACTAAGTGAATAAGGGAATGAACATTGACATCAATATAATTTTTTAAAAACTGTTTGACAAAATATATAAACAATTTTTCAGCATAGTTCAGGTTAGTACGAATGTTCGATTCAGACGCCAGCTGCATAGCACCGAACCACATTTTAAAATATCGTCGTTCTGATCTCTGAAATGACGTAATATATATATGATCTAAAAACACATCAACATAAAACTTTTCACAGTAGTTATTATAAATCAGCACCACGAAACGCAATATTATTCAACGGAAACACTGCAATCTAGAACACACACGTTCAAGTTCACTGTTAAGCTTCGCGGGCTATGACTCAGCGACGCCAAGCAAGTAGTAGATGCCAAAGGCTACTGATTATTGTTGCTAAATGTCCTGACAAAACTAAAATTGGTCATTCTTTTAAAATTTGTTATATAGTGGATGATAAGAAAATATTTATTTCATGCTATAAATACACCTTTTTTTATTTCATGATTAGTTTTCTGAATACCAAGTCCTGTTAAAAAACTAAAGTTGTTAAAAAATGTAATAAACTAGGAATACAATACGACTGCCTGTTTCAAACATCTAATATCAAAATTTTTTTCAAAGAAACTGAAATACATAATTAATCATATCCTACGTTTAATCTGAAACAAAATAATTTGACTTAAGATGTGAAATAATTCATTTGCAAAAGAACATACACATGTTTAGGTATGAGAAATTATAGGGTTTAGAAATTCTGAAATATTAGCAAACTAAAACCTACATGAATAATTTCGTTTTTCTATAGATAAAATGTTTCTAGTTTTACTTTTGACCTATTCATATTTAGAAAAATCTATTCACCTTCTGTAAATTCAGCTCAAATAATATTTTGCCTGCCGGCTAGCTGGAAAACTCGAAAAAATTTCAGCGCATTATGACAGAATTACACATAGAAACCCTACGTAACCTAATTGTATTTATTTTTTATGACAAGTTGTTTTTATGAAGAGTTTTGATTTCTCCTGATGTGTGTTATTGAATCACAATAATTGATTGATTATGAATTAGTGTTAGCCTCTCTTTACCACAACAAAGATGTTCATGGAGAGGAAGAATGAAGGAACCATTTATTACGGAGTTAGAAGAAAAAAGGTATTTATGCACATAGGGTGTTCCCGCAAAAGATCCCGCGCGCATAAGAAAGAGGAAAAAAAAGAAAAGAAAAAAACAGTATATTTCCAATATAGATGGTACAAAAGTACCATCATTGGTTTTTAAAATCTCTTAAAATTAATACACTTAGATGATACACACACACGAGTATTGTAAAACTCGTGTCACTAGTCGAAAAGAAATTATTGAGGGCAATGTCCTCCTAATCTTGCTTAATCTACATTTGATAATACATGTAATGATAATTATAAGAGATAACACAATTTCATGGACGATGCATTTTCATTGTGAGGTGAAAACACTTTTGACAGTTTACATGTACATGACATAAAACTTCGCAATTCTTGACGCCAGGAAATATTACATGAAATAATAAAAACAGTAAGTTAAGAAAGTAGTTTATGAAAGAAAATATAAGTTGAAAAAAGAGAGTCAGAGTTGCTGAAAACTAGGAAAGCAGAGAACCAAAGAAATATGGCCTTCAAAATAACAAAAATATTTTGTTTCAACAGAAAGAAGACCTAACTACTCTTAGCTCGGTCCCTTACATATTTTCCCCTGGGCATTGAATCAAAAAATGACTCATCTACCTGTACCCTTTATGATAGTAATATTTATAATCCGTCATTGAGAGCTTTTGCGTTCGGACTAGGTTGTGAAATCAAGGCCTTGGAGCAATTACTTTCCAATACTGGGACACTTGATCGGTGTCAAGGTCTCTAATAAAAATATTTATAATCCGCCATAGGGATTTTTTTGGGACAATGTTGTGATAACAGTGCTGTGGTGCATTTTATTCCCAATACCGAAACAATTGATCGGTCCCAAGGTCCCATACTAACAATAAAAAACCAACATTGTCCCAAGAGAAGCTTGCTGCCTGGGTCGTGTGTGTGTATCATCTAAGTGTATTAATTTTAAGATATTTTAAAAACCAATGATGGTACTTTTGTACCATCTCTATTGGAAATAAAACATTTTTTTTTCTTTTTTATGTGTACATATATGTGTATATATTTACATGTATGTGTGCACATATGTGTGTACTAAACTGACAACTAGCATTTTACTAGAGATAATGGTCATTTTCTGTTCACTCTCAACTTGTAACATTACCTAACTCGTCATCTCTTTATTATTGCAAAGCATTCATGTACCAACTATACATTTGTTGTACGATCATCCATTTATATTTAAATAAAATGCTTATTAACTAACGACCGTTATGTTAAAATTGTTGAATTAGAAATACAAAACTTATAATCTTCTTGGTCCTCATGCTTATGCGTACATATATATATGTATATATATCTGTATGTGTGTGTGTATGTATGTATGTATATATGTATGTACGTATATATATGTATATGGATTTGTATTTATATATATATATATATTTTTTTTTTCATGCTTCCTTAAAATGACACTTTTGAACATTTGCCGAAACAAGCGATTCATATATTATTTCCTGGCATCAATAATTGCGAAGTTTTATGTCATGTACATGTAAACTGTCAAAAGTTTTTTCACCCCACAATGAAAATGCATCGTCCATGAATTTGCGTTATCTCTTATAATTATCATTACATGTATTGTCAAATGTAGATTAAGCAAGATTAGGAGTACATTGCCCTCAATCATTTATTTTCGACTAGTGACACGAGTTTTTCAATACTCGTGTGTGTGTATCATCTAAGTGTATTAATTTTAAGATATTTAAAAACCAATGATTGTAATATTGTATAATCTCTATTGGAAATAAAGTTTTTTCTTTCTTTCTTTCTTCTTTCTAGTCTAGCCTCTCCCAATAGTTCTACAAAAAATAATCCTCGTCGCCAGTATTATGGAGTGGATAGCCCTACACTAGAGCACAGCATAGGTTCCACATAGACACAACATAGTTATAGTACTGAACACATAGACAATGCTATGACACAGCAATTTAGGTAAATAGTTCACTCACCTCTTGGATACTTTAACTTAATACTCCATTTTCAATACTGTGGCTAGCAAGAGTAGAGCGGAGATAGACGGGAAATATATAGAATAGAGTAGAATAGAATTAGTAAATTAGTTTAGAACTTAAGAAGTTAGATACCAACCACAGTAGGTAATTATATACACACTCGGTCAACATGTACTTGTTGTTGAACCCGAGGCCAATAGCAGACTCACTCGCGAGTGTTGCCCTATCGAGCGTTGCCAACTTTTGGTCTCTCTAACTAGAACTTACACTACTCGCTATATTACATTTATATATATATTTTTTTCATGCTTCCTTAAAACGACACTTGTGAACATTGACCGAAACAAGCGATTTCATATATTATTTCCTGGCGTCAAGAATTGCGAAGTTTTATGTCATGTACATGTAAACTGTCAAAAGTGTTTTCACCCCACAATGAAAATGCATCGTCCATGAAATTGTGTTATCTCTTATAATTATCATTACATGTATTATCAAATGTAGATTAAGCTAGATTAGGAGTTCATTGCCCTCAATCATTTCTTTTCGACTAGTGACACGAGTTTTTCAATACTCGTGTGTGTGTATCATCTAAGTATATTAATTTTAAGATATTTAAAAACCAATGATTGTAATATTGTACAATCTCTATTGGAAATAAACTGTTTTTCTTTTTTTTTCTTTTTTTTCTCTACCTTGAGTGTGGTGTTCTGGAGATCATTGAGCACTTTTTGCTCAGCTGGCCACAATTAACCAGTGGTTGCCGCGATAACTTTTTTTCAACGTGCGATAACGATAATTTTCCCCCCAACCTGCGATAAACAATAAACGATAAAAAATTTCAAAACCCAACCTTCGGTAAGCGATAAACGGTAAAACGATAGCGATAAAAAAATTGACTTGCGATAACAAAAGCGATAAATGAAAAGTACCTTGATTTAGTTGACATATTAAAAAGTATACAAACAATTTTTCCTCAGTGAAAATTAATTAAACCAAACAAAAACTGTCACTGGAACCAGTCTATGGCCTACAAGTTCTATTCCACATAAGTATCTCTCTCTGAGCCAGACTCTCCCTCCTCAAGACAACATCCAGGAGCTGCATGTTTCCCTTGGTAATAATAATGAAGGCATCTACGGATGCTTAATTCCCAATCAAGCCTGATACATATCACCTTGTACATTGGATTTTCAAATGCCTTATAACTAACGCCAGGACGCCATGACGCTTTCTCCCGGTCAAGACCGGTACCCATTTCAGACACCTGGGTAGAGTGGGGTATTGTGCTTGGATTTTTTCTCCTATACCCAACAGAGAAAATCGCCACCGCCAGCGCCGGGATTCGATCCTGGGTCTCCCGCACGGCGGTAGAACCCTCTAGCCACATGGCTATGGCTAAAGACCAGCTTCTCAAACCTGTCGTTGGTCATGCTTGCACGCTTGGGCCTGAGGACGTCACCACTCACCAGCAGTGCTGAACATGCGCTCCACGGTGAACATGCGCTCCAGTGCTGAACATGCGCAGCTGTGATTGGCCAGCTACACACAGACACACGCACACACACACACACACACACACCTGGCAGCTCTCATATGAATTCTTTCAGGTCTGAAAACGTTAGGCGGGCTGCTGTGACTATTGCCGCCGTGCATTTTTTTAATTTTTACGAGAGTCGTCTATGAATCTATCGTTTATCGTTCCTCATTTTTTGGGACTAGCGGTAAGCTAGGTAAATGAATGAGCAATTATTTTACAAAACTTTATGATAAACGGTAAACGATAAAAGGTTTGACCTCAGCGATAATTATCATTTAATGTTTATCGCTCATTTTATCGCCCGCTGCAACCACTGCAATTAACATTAGGCTGCCAGACCGCATATATGTCAACCTTATGTAAAATCCAACCTTGAATTTAATCTGAGAAATCTGTTAGGTTTTGGTGAATATCAATCACGTGCACAATTTTTGGATCCTCAAAGAATAAGAACAAGCATACATTTTATCATGATCTTTTTCTAGTCCAGCCGTAAACTTTTAAACTTGGTCACACTCCGATCGAAAGGCAAAATCCTCGTATTCCGCATATCTGACGAATCGGCGTCAGTGTTCGCAAAGACCAGGGTTGCCATGACTTGTAAAGAGTGGGTAGATATAGATGCATGCAAAGGTTTGAGAGAGATGAGTCGGAGGAAGTTGAATGATCTTGTGTTTACGTGCTGGAAATGTTTGAATGACGAAAGAAAGAAGTTGGAAGAGGAGGTTGAGAGATTGACAGTTCTGATGGTTGCTTTAGAGGCCGATTTGAAGGATGAAAGGAAGTTGAATGAAGGAAAGAATGAGAATGGTGCAAATGCAGTGAATGAAGAGGTAAATGGTGGTGGTGCAAGGAGTACAAATGAAGTGGATGATGGTGCAAGGAGTGCAAATGAAGTGGATGATGGTGCAAGGAGTGTGAATGCAATAAATGAAGTGAATGGTGGTGCAAATGTGCCAGATGAGAGTAGAAGGATGAATGAGCATGATGAAAGAAGTACGAATGGGAAGAGAGTGAAGGAGCAACCTGTTGATATGCCACATGAGGTGCAGGCGCCTGTAGTGGAAGTGAATGAAAGGAAGATGGATGGAAAGAGTGATGTGAGTGGAAGAGTTGAACGAAAGAGTAGTATGAATGGGAGAGTGAGACCTACGATTAGAATATGTGGTGACAGCATGGTGAAGAATGTGGATAGGTTTGTGAGTATGACTGACCGTAGTGGATGTACGAGCATGAGAGGAAAGGGAGTGAATGAGATTTGTAGGCATGCTGAGGAAGTGATAGATGGAATGGATGAAGGGATGGTTGTACTGCAAGGAGGTGGCAATGGATTGCTTGAATGTGGGAGAGAGCGTACTGTGAATGCAATTATGAATGTTGTTGAAAGGGCGCGAAAGAAGAATGTAAGAGTGGCTGTGACCAGTCTGCTGAGAAGGCCTGCATGTGGTGAGGAGTATGAAAGGGTGCGAAAGGAGGTGAATAGGGAAGTGCATAAAAGGATTATGAGTATAAAAGCTGAGAGTATGAGGAAGCGTGAAATAGGTTCCAGCTTCCTTGATATGGATAACCTGATCCAGAGTGGATGTTTTCGTGGAGATGGAGTCCACCTTACTCAAGAAGGTGAGATGAAACTCTCCAGGAGATACATCCAGTGGATTGGGTGTACTCATATTGTAATGGAAGGTGGAACTGGATGAATGGAAAGCTGTCAGAGCAAAAATGAAAAATGTTGTGAATTGTCCAATAGTGTTGTAAGGTTTGGATGTATAAATGTGCGTGGATGGAATGCAGGAAAGTTAAATGACCTTGTAGCAGAATTTGAGAATGGAGATTTGGATTGTGTTGGTGTAGTAGAGACCCAAATGCGTGATAGAGTCAGTTTAAAATGTAAGGAGAGTAAGTACTACATGATTGGAAAAGGGCGTGTAAGTTGGCAAAAAAGAGGTGGTGGAGTTGGTCTCATTGTAAAAAATGCTCTAAATTGGAAATTAGAAGAAATTCCTGTTGGAAATGAACCTGAGAGTGAAGATCTGTTAGTAATAAAGTGTGAAAGAATGCATGCCAGAGAATGTGTTATTGTGGTTGTATGCTATATGACAACTGATGGTATTTTAGCTCATCAAGAGAATGTAAAAAAGTATGAAATATTAACAAGAATTGTGCAAGAGCATTGCAGATGCCCTCTGATTTTGATGGGTGATATGAATGGCCATGTTGGTATACTTGGTGAGCCTGTGAATGCAAATGGACAAAAATTGATTGATTTCTGTGATGAGAATGAACTTGAGAACCTAAATGTAACAATAGGAAATGGCTTGCATACATGGCAAAGCAGGGAATGTAAAACTGCAATTGACTATATGATAGTGAATAGTAGAGCAAGAGAGTGTGTCAAAGAAATGTTTGTAGATGAAGATGATTTTGATATTGATAGTGACCATAAAATGCTTGTACTAGAATATAATTGGGGTGGAAAGGAGCCGATGCAGAAGGCCAGCAGAGTAAGAGAAAATTGGCGTATTAAAATGGCAAACTGGGAAGAATTTAGAAATGAATTGAGTAGATGTAACTGGAACAGGTGTGGAAATGTAAATGACCTAAATAAGGAGATTGCAAGAACCTTGTATGATGTGGCAGAGCAAAAGATCGGTAGAATGAAATGCAGGAAAAGTACAGGGAATGCTAGGTGGTTTACGAGTGAGATAAAGGAAGAACGAACGAGAAGGAAGACTTTAAATAAAAAACAACGCAGTATGAGGAAAATGTATGAAAGACGCAGAATTACTGAGGATGAATGGCAGAGTGTATGGAATGAGTACAAGGACCAGCAGAAGAAAGTAAAGAGAATGATCAATGAGGCTAGGGTTAAAGAAGAGAGACACCAAGTTGAAAATCTAAGAAAGAAAGGTCCAGATGGAATAAAAGATTGGTATAGGTTTATACAAGGTAATGATAGAGGTAGTGAAGTTCAAGTTGATGAATTAGTAGTCAATGGTTGCAGTGTGCAAGATAGGATGCAAATGGTGAAAGCAGTTGAAGAATACTGGGAGGACATTGGTGGAATGAATGAGCAGGTTACAGATGATGAACCAATAAATTTTCTGATAGATGAACATGAACTGCAAATGGAAGACGAAATCACTTGTGAAGAGATTGTAAGTTTTTTGAAGAAAGTGAAAAATGGAAAGGCATGTGGTCCTGATAAGATACCATATGAGTTCTATAAATGTGGAGGAGAGAGTGTAGTCAGTATGTTGAAATGTTTATTTGATGAGATATGGAAGAGTGAAAGAGTACCTGATGACTGGAACGAGTGTAATGTAGTTCTGTTGCATAAGGGTGGACATAAGAGTATGAAAGAACTTAAAAATTACAGACCAATTGCACTGGGTGACACCGTATGTAAGATCTTTTGTGGTATTTTGAATGAGAGAATGAAAAATTTAGTTGAGGAATTAGGAGTCCTGGGAGAAGAACAGAATGGTTTTAGGCAAGATAGACGGGGGGAGGATAATCTGTTTGTAGTGAGTGAAATAATTGAGCGAATGAAGAAGGATAACAAGAAGGTATATTTAGCATTCCTGGATATTGAAAAGGCGTATGACAGAGTGGATCGGGTTAGGCTGTTTGAAATTTTGAGAAAAGTTGGTTTTAGCAGAAAAATAGTGAACATTGTACAGAGTCTGTATGAGAACACAAGTGCTATCTACAGGTTAGGAAATTTGGAAACAGGGCAAGTGAGGAGTGTTAGAGGAGTGAGACAGGGCTGTACTCTGTCCCCCCTGTTGTTTGGATTGTACACAGAAGAATTAGCAGTTCGACTGAGAGGGAGTGGTTTAGGACTGAAAGTTGGTAATGAGAGACTGAGCTGTTTGTTGTATGCTGATGATGTGGTTGTGGTTAGTGAATGTGGTCATGAACTACAAAGGATGCTTGACATTGTGAATGGATATAGTACAGATTTCAAGATGAACTTTGGTGCCGATAAAAGTAAGGTCATGGTTATAAATAGTGATGAGACTGATAGAGACAGACTGTGGAATATTGGAGAAATCAGAATAGGTAGAACAAAAGAATACAAATATCTAGGTTGTATGATGAGTGAAGATGGATGTACTAGAACTAAAGGTGGGAAAGTGGCTAAAGCAATGCAGTGGAGTGGACGGTTAGGTAGTGTGGCCAGATACAGAGCAAACAAGTACGAATGTGTGAGAGGAATGTGGAAGTATGTTGCTGTACCTAGTGTCATGTATGGTATGAGTGCTCTTGCTTGGAATGGAAGTGATCTTGAAAAGCTGGATGTGATACAAAATAAGGTAGGACGTGTAGCATTGGGTGCTCCGAAATGGACAGCTATAGAAGCCATTAGAGGTGACCTAGGGTGGAGCCTATTTTCAGAAAGAATGATGAAAGCTGTGCTGAATTATAAGGTGAGAATTGAAAGAATGCAGAATAGCAGGTGGGTAAGGCGAATCTTTGAATGGAATCTGAGTGTAAGCTATTGGGAGAAAGTATGTTGGGGGCATGCAAGGAAACTCAGTATGCAAAAGATTATTCATGTTAGAATTGGGAGACCTGTGGATGACTGGAGTTTAATAAATGTAGGAGGTGTAGGGCCTGAGTGGGACTGCAAGAGGTGGAAGAAAGAGATTGAGAGACAAACAAAAGAGTATGGATTGAATAAGTGGAAGCTTAGCATGATGCGGAAGCCTACACTTAACTGGTATATGAAAAAGAAAGCACCTAAGTTTGAGCTGTTCTATGATGGTAGTTTTGGAAGTCAACTCTTGTTTGCTGTGAGGTGTAAGTCATTAAGTGTGAACAGACGTACTTGGAGATGGAATGAGAATAATAACAGATTATGTCAGCAGTGTAATAGTGGAGTAGAGGAAACAATTGAGCATTTTGTGCTGGAATGTAGTAAGTATGAGCAAGAGAGAGAGAGTTTTATGAATGTGGTGTCTGAGCAGTATGGAGAGAATGAGTGGAATGCCAGATGTGCTGAAGATGATTGCGGTATGAGCTGTCTTGCTGGATTGGATCAGGAGTGTAATGCGAGTATCACTGAGGCTATGAAATTGTTTCTTGTGCGTGCCTGGAGTAAGAGACAGTGACTGGAATGAGCCAGTCAGGTAGAATAGGCTGTAATGACCCAATGTGCCTGGGGATGGTGTTTTGACACACTGGCTATCCCAGTGACGCCATCCAAAGGCAGCTTGTGACAAGGATTGGTAGATCCTGAGTAGTTTAGTGGACAAGTCTGGTACCAGGCGCTGAACTCTTTGTGTGATAACTGTGGAGGGAATTGTAGGCCGTTACAAAGGCCCCGACGCTGTCGGCCCTCAATTTCAAGTTCAAGTTCAAGTTCAAGTTCCATATTGGCCTTTTTAAGGCCAAATATCACAAATCTGGCTTTTTTTGCAAGCGTTTGGCTTCGAGATTATAGGTTTGGCCTTTTTCTTAAATTTGGCTTTTTTCTGGCATTTTTAGTCATTTTCCGGTTTTTGTGCCGCCCAAGGCGTAAAACTGAAACTTGACAGTTGAACGCAGGAGCAACAGGATCAGCTAGCCTCCAACAGGATCAGCTAGATCTTGCTGAATATTATTAAATCCTTTGCGAATATCAAATCAAGTAATCAAAGGAGAATATGCAGATTTGCACAGGCTGTATTTAGCTCAGGATTGTATCAACATTAGTGAGCCGCAGTACCGAAAAATCAGTATCATAGACTGGAAGCAGGAGGGCATTTTGGCGGTGTTGAGATTCCTAAAGACACCATGCAGTTTTGACTTGGTTAAAGAACTCTCAGGTTGTGCGCTCATTGCCTGGTGACTCCCGCTAGCAATGCTATTGTTGGAAGAATGTTTTCTATGGTGATAGCAGTCAAAACAAAGCCCAACATTAGATTACGAACTTGAAAGGTAGATGAAAAAGTGCAAATCCGAGCACATCTCAACAATAGTTCTTTTGTTGTAAGGATTTCGAAGCGGCTTCAAGAATGCAATCTAATACCAAATCGAGCATCTTTTGCCAAACTGAAACCAAGAAATTAGCTCTCTAGCTGCTTCTACCTCTCAAACTTCTGCTGAGGAAGAAAAGTCAAAGTAATTTATGTTATTCCTCGAAGAATAGGGTAAGTTAGGTCTTTTTTTCCTTTGTAATAAGATTTTTTTAATGGCTAGTAGAATTATGATACTCTAAGGCAAGGGTCTTCAAACCACGGCCCGCGGGCCAAATCCAGCCCGCCAGTGTGTTCAATCCGGCCCGCGACGGTTGAGCCGACCGCTTACTCGGCGACTACTCTAAAAATGATAGATAATGACAGGAAAATGAAAACTTTTCTGGCCCTTGGAACTTACTGGAGTAATCAGTATGGCCCTAAGTCTGGAAAGTTTGAAGACCCCTGCTCTATGGGCATCTACCTGCTATATTAGTTTACCTATAAATAAATTTGGCCTTTTTTGGCTTTTTTCATGGTAAAATTTGGCCTAAAATTCATGAAGTTATCTGGCAACCCTGGCAAAGACGTCTGCGGTCTAGAGTTGGTGCGCCTAAATGGATCGGTATAGAAGGTGTTAAGCTCATTTTACACTACCGGTGTGGAGCGACGGAAAGATTCTTACAGCTCCTCTCACGCAAAGATTAAGCGTCAGAGCACACCGGCTTGCTTTTACATTGCCGCTCAATGCGAAACTCCTTCCCCCGAGACAGTAATCGTCAGGATTCTTCAATACTGCCAGAATAATTTGCAGAACATGGATGGAGCGACGGTGTGGAGCGCAAAGACACCGTCAGTGTAAAATGGCCTTAAGAGATGACGTCTGGGGATGGTGTTTTGACACACTGGTTGTCCCGGTGATACCTACCATCCAATGGTGGCTTGTGATAAGGATTGGTAGATCTTGAGTAGTTTAGTGGACAAGTCTGGTACCAGGCACTGAACTCTTTGTGTGAAAATTGTGGAGGGAATTGTAGGCCGTTACAAAGGCCCTGACACTGTCGGCCCTCAAGTTCAAGTTCAAGTAGGGTAGAGCCTATTTTCAGGAAAAATGATAAAAGCTGTGTTGAATTGTCAGGTAAGAATTGAGAGAATACAGAATAGCTGGTGGATAAAGCAAAGTTTTGAATGAAATCTGAGTGCAAGTTTCTGGGAGAAAACATGTTGGGTGGCATTCAAGGAAATAAGGAATGCAAAATTTTATTTGTGTTAAAATTGGGAGACCTGTGGATGACTGGCTTTTAATGATTGTTAGAGGTAAAGACCAGAGTGGGACTGCAAAAGACTTTAAATAAGAAACAACAAAATCTGAGGAAAATGTATGAAAGACACAGAATTACGAAGGATGAATGATCGAGTGCATGGAATGAGTACAAGGACCAGCAAAAGAAAGTAAAGAGAATGATTAATGAGGCTAGAGTTAAAGAGGAGAGTCATTAAGTTAAAAATCTATGAAAGAAAGGTCCGGATGAGATAAATGATTAGTATAAGTTTATTTAAGGTAATGATAGAGGTAGTGAAGTGCAAGTCAATGAATTAGTAGTCAATGGTTGCAGTGTGCGAGATAGGATGTAAATTGTGAAAGCAGTTGATGAGTTCTGGGAGGACATTGCTGGAATGAATGAGCAGGTAACAGATGATGAACCCATAAATTTTCTGATTGATGAACATGAGCTGCAAATGAAAGATAAAATTACGTATGAAAAGATTGTAAGTTTTTTGAAGAAAGTGAAAAATGGAATGGCATGTAGGGTAAAGTCCGAATGTTCGTCCGATTTAAACGGTTCAAACTTCAAACCCTCTCAAACGGTTCTCAAGATTGCTATTGCTGCAGCAAATATTGTCAAAAAAGCGCAAATGCATTGGGTTCATCGTGCTTTGCTCTGAAAAGGATCTTTCAAATCTTGATATGAAAAAAACAACTTGCTTTGCGAACACTTTGTCCAACTGAAATTTTCGAAAGTTCGTACCAAATTCAAAATTAATTTAAAATTTCGACCACGTTTCGAATCTCATTACAAAAGTTCGTACACCCTCTAAATTGAAATTTATATTTTTGTTTAGCGCTAAAGTTATCTGTGAGCGTTCAAATTTTTTGTAATATAATAGCGTGTTCATTTTTAATGGATTTGATACGTACGTTTTGATACCGGCAGGCCGCAGCCGAGACGGTTTAAGGAGACCGTCTGGGTAGAAATCAGGATATGTGTTGATTTTCTGTTTTTATATGCATCTTATAGAGGATTTTCTTACGCTTCCATTGGTACTTTCCGTTTACGTCTACTCCGAATAGTGCGCCCACCAGAGAGGGGGAAAGCGATGGGGGTGGAGTGACCTTGAACCCTCCCCCCTCTCATTATTGGGAGTCAATTGAGCATTTCTCTGCGGGAATGGCATTATAGTTTGTTCATGGGCTACTCAAAGTGGTTCCATTATTCAAACAAAACATTCTAAGGCTGAATAAATATTTTTTATGAAATTTTGACAATTTCAGAATTTAGCTGTTCTGCCGTATCTATGATACCGCAGCTTTCCTTCATAGCTCGATGACAGCTGCAGTATCATAGCTTCAGCAGTGGTGAGCACACCAATCCAATGGGCTTGAAAAGAGCTATAAAACAAAGGAGTTGAATAGACAAAAAAACGTATTTTGGTGGAAAAAAATTAAAAATTAGAATTTTTTTTTTGTCAAGAATTACACCCATTCCCTTTTGTTGTTTATTTTTTCCCAGAGTTACAGAGCTACAGCAATGTAAATTATATCAATCAAAAGGGCTTGAAAAGAGCTACAAACGCTCAAGAGTTCATTGTAGAAAACCCTGTAGTTCAAAAGATAAAAAGAAAAATTTTTTTTTTTGTGAAAAAACGCGTTTTTCTGGAAACTTGATATTGGTTTCTCAAATCTATCTCCTTCCACAATTTTAGAGCTACAAGAATGGTTTATATACCATTCGATAGGGCTTAGTATGGTGTATCCATAAGCAATAGCATTTTTTGATACATTTATTGTTTTGAAAATTACACCACATGAAAAAAAAAATGAAAAATACATAATTTTTTTTTTCTATTCCCAAAATCCACTAAAAGAAGTTATCAAAATTCCCTATTGCTTATGGTTATATAGACATATAAGCAATCTAAAAACGAAATACTGGTTCTGTAATTTCAAAATTATAGAAGGAGATAGATTTTACATAACCCCCTTATTTTATCATATTTAAAAAAAAAAAAAAAAAGTGCAGCTACAAAAATTTTGTCGAAATAACAAATGATCTATGCATCATTTCACACCTACTGTGACAATTTCAGAGAAATCCATCCATAAATAACGGACTTTTTTTTTACCCAGACGGTATCCTTAAGAAACGGTTTGTGAAAAGTACAGAAATTTCTTGAGAATTTCTTGAGTCCTACTTCAAACTTTAGTCCACCACTCGTAACTTTTGAAAGAATGCACCTATCAACTTCAAATTACTCACAAACGAAAGAACAAAACATTTTCTACACAAGTGTTTTAAACACATCCAAAAAATTTTCCTGAGAAGTACAGAAATTCTTCGATAAAAATGTTTGATTCGCGTGCCATCGCGAGCGCAAAAGGGTCAACTAAAGTCTTTCGATGGCGCGTGAGTCGTACAGTTCCATTTTGAGGAATTTCTGTACTTTTCAGAAAACTTTTTTGGATGTGTTTATAACACCTTTGTAGGAAAGGTTTTGTTCTTTCGTTTGAGAGTAATTTCAAGTCGATAGGTGCATTCTTTCAAATGTTATGAGTGGTGGACTGAAGTTTAAAGTAGGACTCAAGAAATTTCTGTACTTTTCACAAACCGTTTCTTGAACCGTCTCGGCTGCGGCCTGCCGGTATGAATTGGGACGAATGTTGACCTTAAATTATGGCTCCTCATAAAACACACCACTACTGCAATGACGATCTCGTTCACGCATTAGCAGAGATAAAAAATGGAAGTTTGAGTATACGCAACGCAAGTGACAAATATGGTGTTCCAAAAACAACGCTTCAAGAGCGTGTGCAAGGCACCGGCAGGCCGCAGCCGAGACGGTTCAAGAAACGGTTTGTGAAAAGTACAGAAATTTCTTGAGTCCTACTTTAAACTTCAGTCCACCACTCGTAACTTTTGAAAGAATGCACCTATCGACTTTAAATTACTCTCAAACGAAAGAACAAAACCTTTTCTACAAATGTGTTATAAACACATTCAAAATTGTTTCTGAAAAGTACAGAAATTCTGCGATGAACCTGTACGACTCACGCGCCGTCGAAAGACTTTAGTTGACCCTTTCGCGCTCGCGATGGCATGCGAATCAAACATTTTTATCAAAGAATTTCTGTACTTCTCAGGAAAATTTTTTGAATGTGTTTATAACACCTATGTAGAAAATGTTTTGTTCTTTCGTTTGAGAGTAATTTGAAGTCGATAGGTGCATTCTTTGAAAAGTTACGAGTGGTGGACTAAAGTTTGGAGAAGGACTCAAGAAATTTCTGTACTTTTCACAAACCGTTTCTTGAACCGTCTCGGCTGCGGCCTGCCGGTCCAATTCATAAACTATAAAATCTATACCTGAAAAGATATTAAGGATCATAAACAATGAGGAGAAACTTAAAGAAAAAACGTTGTACGAACAAACGAATTCATATAAATGATTTCTTCAAAACTCCGTACATGTGGACGAAGTAATAACACAAGCTGTTAAAAGATTCGAAATTTAGTACACCTCAGAAACAAACAAAGGGAGAAATAAAACTCTGTAAAATGGCAGCACTACAGCTGTCAACACTCACACAGGTACGACATCGCCTAACACAACAACTTCGTCAACGGAAAAATTTTTAGTCGGCGATGCAAAATGGTAGTCAATTGAGGTGTGACGACTTCATACACAACTGAAACGCAGGTCATTCACTTGGGCTGTCATTTTTGTTCAAACAGTGATATTTATTTGCGGTGTGTGGCAATTATACAATATTATAAACCAGCAGTTACCACGTGAACCACTTTTCGATGAACTTCAACTCCAAATTAGCTTGTTAAAGTAAAATATACTTGGTGTACGGAAATTCGAAGTGGACGAATTTTTGCAACTTACCCTAGGGTAATGTTCAAATGGCCGGACGGTTCGAATCGTCGGTCATTCTTAGTTAATTTTATATTTTTGCGCTCGGTAGCTATCTAAAAACTTAACCCGCAAGGCCTGTAGTGGTGTAATCTGCTACGCGTCTTAAGGGGGTGGCTTTTGGATTGCTACCGATCGTCAAAATTGACAATTAACTAAGAGTGACCAACGATTCGAACCGTCCGGCCATTCGAACATTACCCTAACCCTGATAGGATCCCAAATGAGTTCTATAAATGTAGAGGAGAGAATGTAGTCAATATGTTGAAGTGTTTATTTGATGAGATATAGAAGAGTGAGAGAGTACAGGATGACTGGAACAAGTGTAATGTAATTCTATTGCATAAGGGTAGGCATAAGAGTATGAAAGAACTTGAAAATGATAGACCAATTGCTCTGGCTGACAGTGTATGTAAGATATTTTTTAATGTTTTGAATGATAGAATGAAACATTTAGTAGAAGAACTAGGAGTCCTAGGTAAAGAACAGAATAGGTTTAGGCAAGATAGACGTGGTGAGGATAATCTGTTTGTAGTGAGTAAAATAATTGAGCAAATGAGAAAGGATGATAAGAAGCTATATTTAGCATTCCTGGATATTGAAAAAGTGTATGACAGAGTGGATCGGGTTAGGCTGTTTGAAATTTTGAGAAAAGTTGAATTTAGCAGAAAAATAGTAAACATTGTGCAAAGTCTTTATGAGAACACAAGTGCTATCTAGTACCTAGTGTCATGTATGGTATAAGTGCTCTAGCTTGGAATGGAAGTGACTTTGAAAAGCTGGATATGATACAAAATAAGGTAGAACGTTTAGCAATGTGTGCTCCAAAATAGACAGCCACTGAACTTAAGGCATTAGAGGTGACCTAGGGTGAAGCTTATTTTCAGAAAGAATGATGAAAGCTGTGCTGAATTACAAGGTAAGGATTGAGAGAATGCAGAATAGCAGGTGGATAAAGCAAATTTTTAAATGGAATCTGAGTGTAAGCTATTGGGAGAAAATATGTTATGGGCATGCAAGGAAACTTACACTAAGTATGCAAAAAATTATTCATGTTAGAATTGGGAGACCTGTGGATGACTGGAGTTTAATAAATGTTGGAGATGAAGGGCCTGAGTGGGACTGCAAGAGGTGGAAAAAAGAGATTGAGAAGCAAACAAAAGAGTATGGATGTAATAAGTAGAGGCTTAGCATGAGGCAAAAGGCTTTTCTAATCTGGTCTTAGCGGAAGAAAGTACCTAAGTGTGAGATGTTCTATGATGTTAGTTTTGGAAATTAACTTATGTTATCTGTGAGTTTTAAGGCATTGAGCCTGAATAGGCATACATAGATGTGGAATAATAATAGATTATGTTGGCAGTGTGATAGGGGAATGAAGGAAACAATTGAACATTTTGTACTGGAATTTAGTATGAGCAAGAGAGAGTTTCTTTGTATATGGTATTTGAGCAGGATCAAGAGAATGAGTGGTATACCAGATGTATTGACAATGATTATGATATGAGCTGTCTTACTGGATTAGTTTAGAAGTTTTATTGAAGCTATGAAAATTTTTCTTGAATGTGCCTAGAGTAAAAGACACTGACTGGAATGAGCCAGTCATGTAGAGTAAACTGTAATGACCCACCATGCCTTGGGATGGTGGTTTGATGTACTGGTTATCCCAGTGATGCCGTCCAATAGCAGTTTGTTACAAGGATTGGTGGATCCTGAGTAATTAATGAAACAAGTCTGGTACACAGGCACTGAACTCTTTTGTGTGAGTATTGATGAAAAAATTGTAGGCCTCTACAAAGGCCCCAATGCTGTTGGCCTTCAACTTCAATTCAAATGTGTTATGGTAAAGGGTTCTAAAGTCAAATTGGTTTTACAGGACAAATTGCAATAAACATAGTTGATACTAACAAAGAGCATTATTACCCTACTATTGAATTTTCAATCATGTTAACTGCCCTTAAGTACCATCTGCAGAAAATTCAGGTGCAGCTGCCAACCAGGTTCTCTCAGTCAAGACTTAGTTCATAATTACTAGAGTTCGATCCTGCTGCACAGTCTATCAAAAATAAAATTAAGGGCATTCATTATTAGGTATTGTCTGATGAAGCACCAAAGTAAATAATTTTGTTAAGTTGTTAATTATTTGATATGGCATTAAGCATTTGCTGATTACTCTTGGATCTGAAAGTGTGGGAAAAATTTTCAATTATGTTCATAATTATTTAAAATTTGCCTGATATGGATGTTTTCACAATGTAGAATTTCTGTGGAAACAACTGAAGAAGCAAACTTTTTCTTAGCAAAGTAGTTTATTATAGTATATGTATTATAAATATAGTAAATAGTTTATTTGCCCTAAGCTTATTTATCCTAACTTTGTAAAATCTGACATTAGGTCATGTAAAGTCGATATAATTTTAATGGTTAAAACAGGTAAGCTAGATGAAGCAGATGGTTTTAGATGCATCACCCACCATCAGAAAATGTGGAGGAACTAAGGTAGGGTAAAGATATGGCAAAAAATGTAACAAAACAGGTACATGATTATTATATAATGCCTAGCCTATTTAATTACATTCATCTGATATATCAGTGTTGAGGTCCTAATTTTGTCTAGCAGCCAGATTGATCTATTCACTTCCTGACTGAGTGACTGTGCTCCAAATTACCATAGTATTTTGCAGTCTTATGCCTGAAAAAGTCTTGATAGAAACTATTTACAAAGTATATATGACAGGTATTTTAAATTTTACAAAGTATGTGAGGACAATTTCTTTGATGCATGCTGTAACATCTTTTAAATATTTCATCTTGAAATCATTCCAATGGCATGAAACACTAGAATATATTAAAGTCAAATATTTCAAGCACTAATTTAAACACGTTTGCTATGTTTTGCGGTTGTTACGATTGCTTCAGTTAGGTTGCGAGCGTGATAAATAATATCCTTGCCCTTGGTTTATTTATTTGGTGTCTGTTTCTTCCATTTCTCTGTCACGCTCATAAGGATAGTTATAATGACTGTATCTGTGATACGAGTTTCACCAGTGCACAAGTACAAGAATATTTTTTATCACGGGGGCTGTTAGGATGAATATACTGTATTTGTTTGTCATCTACATCTTGAAAATTCGTTCATGAAAGGTATTGAATCCCGTCATTATTGGCGGGCCGTGCACACTACAGCTTTTTAACTTTAATTTAAAAAATCTCAAGTTCAATTTAAAAAAGCTCAAGTTCAATTTAAAAAAGGTCAAGTTCAATTTAAGGGGATCATCCCAGTTTGAGACTTTTTTTCTTCCAATTCGTTTGAAAATTGGCCAGTATATGTCTTTTGTGAAAGTAAACCTTTTTTACTCCTGTCATTTTTTTGATTTAGGCCTTATTTTTTTTTTTTACGAAAAATATGTTTTTTGGTATATTTTTATTGGTATTTCAGATTGGAACTCCTCCTTCAGTTTTGATGCTAGAACAAGAACAAAGACAGTTTTAGAACCCTTGAAACGTTTCTAACAAACTCAAGATCGGCTTTTTTCAAATTCAAATTTTTTCTATTCAAAAATTTTTGAAATTTTAAAGTCAGCAACAATTTTTTTGTGTTTAGAGCTATATATTTCTTCAAAGAATTCGAATTTGAAAAAAAGCGATCTTGAGTTTGTTAGAAATGTTTCAAGGATTCTAAAACTGTCGTTGGATTTGTTCTAGCATCAAAACTCGAGGACAAGTTCCGTTTTGAATGGTAAAAAAGGAAAATTTTTCACTACAGCCCAAAATCAAACTATTTCTATTGAATATGAATATATAAAAAATTTTTTGTACATGAATGCAGTTTCGATGATCTATTTCGATGTACGAACAATGAGCAGCATTTTCCTTGTGAATTTGAAGTAAAGGTCTAAGAAATATCGTAGTTATGAGTAAATAAAAATAATACATTTTATTTCAGTAATCACCATGATGAGACTTTATCAATTTTTTCCACCCGATTTGTTTGAAAATTAGCCAGTATATGTATTTCGTGAAAGGAAACTTGTTTTATTCGTGTCACTTTTTCGATTTATGCCTTAGTTTGTATTTTTTTTGACGGAAAAAGAGTATTTCGGTATATTTTTTTTGGATATTTCGAAACGAGACTCGTCATCGAGTTTTGATGCTAGAACAAAACCAAAACCAGTTTTAGAATTCTTAAAACATTTCTAACAAACTCAAGTTTGCTTTTTTTCAAATTCGAATTCTTTGAAGAAGTGTATAGCTCTAAAGCCAAAAAAATTGTTGCTGATTTTGGAAATTTCAAAAATTTTTGTATAAATAGAAAAAATTTGAATTTGAAAAATGCCGAACTTGAGTTTCTTAGAAATGTTCCAAGGATTCTAAAACTGTCTTTGGATTTGTTCTAGCATAAAAACTCGAGGACGAGTCCCGTTTTGAATGTAAAAAATTTGCCCTCAAAATCGTCATTTTCGGTTCTTTTTTCACCCCCCTGGGGGGTTCTAATGTCCGTAGGGCCATAAAATTTCATGGCATAATAACCCATCCCCTAAGGATCCTTTTTCAACAAAATAAAAATTGGGCCTAAAAACTGTCATTTTCGGTCCCCTTTTCGTCCCCCTGGGGGGGTTCTAGTGTCTGTAGGGCCATAAAAGGTGGGGCCCAATTGGGCTCGGGATGATCTCCTTAAAAAAGCTCAAGTTTAATTTAAAAAAGGTCAAGTTCAATTTAAAAAAGCTCAAGTTTAATTTAAAAAAGGTCAAGTTCAATTTAAAAAAGCTCAAGTTTAATTTAAAAAGTTCAAGGTCATTTTAAAAAAGCTCAAGTTTAATTTAAAAAAGCTCAAGTTTAATTTAAAAAAGATCAAGTTTAATTTAAAAAGTCCATCATTGGTGCTTCTCAGCTTGAAAATAAAACCTCTTACAGAACACCTTTTACAGAACAGTATCTCCTACAGAACAGATCTGCACCTTCTCAAATCTTTGTATATTTACAAAATGAAACCTGCTCTCAATGACACTTGAAGTGCTTTCCCTCTTCATGTTGCCAATACGTAATTCAGTTTTTCCTTTATCTTTTACATATTTTTTTTACCGTTTCAATACCGTTTTACCGTTTTTTTTTTACCGTTTCAATATTTTTTATTGTTTCAAAGTTTAGATTTTGTATATATACTATAGTGCTTTAATTTCTCTTATTTGGTTTCGTTTTACAGAAATTTTCTTGCCAAAGATGGACAGTTAGTCCAAAACGTTCAGTTTTATTTGATCATTTTCAATAAAAATGAATTTACGTGTAGCAATTTAATTTTTTTAATTTAAAAAGTCTCAAGCAAGCTATATTTAAAAAAAGATGAATTTGAATTTTGAAAAGCTTATGTTTCTAAAATTTCATACTTATGTAATAATAATATAAGTAAAGATTATTTGTCAGATGGCATATTTATTTAAAAGTACTGGCCCTGCAAATAGAGAGTAAATCGAATGTCAGACAAGGCAAGCTGCTGTGGTGTTGTACTTAATTTGGCATTCTTTAAGTTTTACCTATGAATCATTTGCTAAACAGGTCATCGGTACTTATATCTATTGATAAAAATGATGCAAATAAACTTTATGTCATATGTAACTGTGGGACAGTTAGCATTCTGCACTGACTGAAAAGTTTAAGCTCAGTAATGTACAATTTTTCAGTCAGTGCAGTTTGCTAATTGTCCTACAGTTAATTATTACATGAAGTTTATTTGCATCATTTTTGTCAATAGATAAAAGTACCGATGATGTGTTTAGCAAATGATTCATAGGTAAAACTTATAGAATGTCAAATTGAGTACAAAATTACAGCAGCTTGGTTGGTCTGATATTCGATTTACTCTTTTTTCAGTGCCAGTACTTTTAAATAAATATGCATTCTCATGAATAAACTTCAATTATCTTATTATTACATAAGTATGCAATTTTAGAAACATAAGCTTTTCAAAATTGAACTTGATCTTTTTTTAAATATAGTCTGCTCGAGACTTTTTAAAATTAAACTAGATCTTTTTTAAATTAAACTTGATCTTTTTTAAATTAAACTTGAGCTTTTTTAAATTAAACTTGAGCTTTTTTAAATTAAATTTGAGCTTTTTAAAATTAAACTTGACCTTTTTTAAATTGAACTTGACCTTTTTTAAATTGAACTTGAGCTTTTTTATATTGAACTTGAGCTTTTTTAAATTAAAGTTCAAAAGCTGTGTAACCGGGGGTTGTTTTGCTACTTTTTATAGCACAGCCTTCATGCCTCTTTTTACTCAGATAATCTTTATTTTTATTTTCATGTTTATTATAGCCTAATTGTACATTTTTGTTCTTTTCAGTTGGTAATAAATTTAACAACATTAAGATATAAGTAAAGATCCTAAGAGAATTCTAAGTGGAAGTGAAGCTCCAGTTGCACTGGTAGGTGAAATAGTAAGTTATCCTTCTTAAGGATATGTGAGTAATTTTGCTATATTTTATTACTTGCTTGTTCTGTTATTATTTATTTTGTTAAAATTCAGTTATTATTATTTGCTGTTTGATTTCTATTAGTTTATATATTATTTTAAGTTTTGTTTTGTTGAGTTATAGAATTTATTTTGTTTTATGTTTTCATTCATTTGAGTTAAGTAGTGTAATATGTTTCTTTAAGTTCTGCGTTTCGTTTGTAAATACCATATTTTCTTATTATTTCTGTAAATATTTTTTGCATGTATTATATTATATTGTTAGCTAAGATTTTTGCATGTTGCATCCCAATCTCCTCACGATCCCTCCACTGGTCTCTTAGTCTCTGCTATTGACAGGTAATTAATTTATGATTTTGGTTCATTTTCTAGTGTTTCGTTCCCACCTGTCCATGCTCCTTTTGCTCCAGTTAACTCCATTTAACTCCATTTAGTTCAGTCAATTCAATCTCCGTTAACTTACTCCATTCAAGTCCCGTTAATTTACTTCTATTAATTTAGTTAAGTTCATCTAGTTACTACCATTCATATACCTTAGTCCATATTTCATTGACCAAAGCATTATTATCCATTACATTTTCACTTATATCATTATTTTTCCAATAGCAATTTATCAAGTAGAAGAGTTTTATTTTCCTTAATTAGTTGCCATTTAGTAACAAAGTAACAAGCAGATAACGAGTTTATCTCACCTGCGGGAGACAAACGGCAACAGCTGTAGTATTAAAATGAAACCATTATAAGCCCCTACATGGGTGTTATAATAAAATTATTTGCTAATATATCTAATAATATAACAAAATTGACAATAAAGTTTGAGAAAAAATAACAAAATGAAATCCATTTGATAGATATGTGTTTCTAATCGTATTGCAACGTAACATTGACTAGCTCTAATAGCAACTGGTTCCAAAAGTGGACCAAAACAATAATTTCTCCAGAAAATAGTTGTCATTTTCGTGTTTTTCACACCAAAATACATACTTTGGCAAAAATAAAACATTAAAATTCGACAAGCCCCAAAACCAAAAATGTGTGCAAACACGCAACCAACTATAAGATGAAAAATTTAAAAATGAGGAAAATTAAAAGGAACCTAATCATATTTATTAGGAATACGTTTCGGAGTCCAGCTCCATCATCAGTTTGTTAAAGTACAAATCATTATGTCTGCAATTAATGAAATGACAAAATATTAGATACAGTCATTAAAGGAAATCACGAAAACTAAAAAAAATTAAAGCATGTCCCAGAAAAAATGAAATCAACAAGATTATTATCTAGTTACAATTTGCAATGGGTAGGAACTATCAGAATTGTTGAGGGTCTGTTTTTGTTTAAAAATATGTAGCAACTCTAAAATTCTAAGGTCACGTGCAGTTGAAGCCGAATCTAAGATTTTGAAGTCCGCGGAGGAGATCAGTACGTTGCATTTTACTGCGTGATTACGTAGTGCGGAGTGCGAGGGGTGTGCTAATTGGTTCCCCGTGCGCAAGCTTCGACCCCGATGTTAGGCCATTCCAATATAAAAATTTTGTGACATCATGCCGACGTTCGATGATGTGCACTGCACGCAACTGTACAACTGTAAAAACAAATCAGAGAGGCTTGCATCTCCATCGTAAGTGTATTTTGTTTATGACATTTGTTTTTGTTTTGACATTTTGTTTTTTGTTTTCGTGAGTTCTTTTAATGACTGTATCCAACATTTTCTTTTTTTTGTAGACATATTGAATTTTACTTTTACAAACTGATGATGGAGCTGGATCCCGAAGCGTATTCCTAGTAAATATGATCAAGCTCCTTGGAATTTTCCTCGTTTTTAAATTCCTCATCAAGTTGCGTTTAAAGCAATCAACTGACCCGTTCAGATGTATTCAACTATAAGATTGTTCGTGAATTCTTCAAACATCATAACATAGAAGAAAATACAAGATTCGTAATGAACGTCAATATACATGCTGAATTAAAATAAATTATTAGCTACTGCTACATTAAATTCACAAAACTTTCAAATGCATCTTCAACTTCATTAAATTGGTTTGGTTTTTGTTAGCCTGTCACATACTTTAAGAAATGAAAATTAGGTCAAACTATATAGGTTTTAGTCGTAAAAGTATAATAATTTTATGTCGCTGCAGGGTTTAACTATTCATACTACATAGCTTTCAGTTATGACCGCACGTGACTCATCGGAAATTCAAAGTATTGCTTCAGTTAGCGGGCCTGATTAAATGCTATAATCCAACAGTTAGCTAACTAATTTACTAGGTATGAATAGGCTCTTTATTTGATTACTAGTACGCACGGCCCGTCATAAATGACGGGATTCACTAACTTTCTTGAATAAATTTTCCAGATGTGGTACCGAACAAATATATCCATCCTAACAGCAAGCGTGATGAAAAATATTCTTGTATATGCGCACTGGGGAAACTCGTATCACAGATACGGTCACTATAACTCTCCTAATAAGCGTGACAAAGAAAATGGAAGAAGCAGACTCCAAATAAACTAAGGTTATTATTAGATAGTAGAGGACCCATGGAAATTCCACGGACAATGTCATTGTTAAGCTAGGTGGACCCGAGAAAAACTTCCGTCAGTATTACCTAACCTGTGCTAACCTAGCCTATCCTAATCTAAACTAACCTATCCTAACAAAACCTATCCTGATAAAATGTCAAATTTTTCAATGCATGAAAAGGCCAACTTTTAATGTTACACGGTGAATTCGGTATCCATGATACCGCAAACTCACACAACCTATGTTTCCTTGGAAGCAGACACCAAATAAATATATAATTAAACACACGAGTATTATTAGGTTACATACTTATACTTTCATGATTTATGACCTTCATTTTTATGATGAAATACGTACAGTGGTACCTCGGTACTCGACCGCCTCTATACATGACCAAATCGGTTCTCGACCAAAAAATTTTGAAGAGAAAATGCTTCGGATCTCGAACAGATTTTCGGTACTCGACTAGCCGAATCGACTCGAACGTGCTCCTCGGCCCTTCTCGGCCAGCGGATAAGCGTCAGTTCGACTCTGACCGTGAGCGGAGTAAGACGTACGCAGTTTGTTCGAGTACTGTATTTCTTTCCAGATTTAAACTTTTTCGTGTTGCTCTAGCCCTTAATTATGGGTCCAAAGAAAGGCAGTGATAAGGGGAAGGCAAAGAGGAAAATAGTGAGGACCACTATTGAACTGAAGAAGGAAATTATTGCAAAATATGAAAGTGGTGTACGAGTGTCCGACCTCGCGTCGCAGTACGAAATGGCGAAATCAACCATTTCCACTATCTTAAGCATAAGGAAGTGTTGAAGAAAGCTGATGTTGCAATGTGAGTGACAGGAATTAGTAAGCAAAGGCCTCAGATAATGGAAGAAATGGAGAAGTTGCTTCTTATCTTCATCAAGGAAAAGATGTTGGCAGGGGACAGCATTAGTGAAGCTCTTGTCTGCGAAAGTGCTTTGTTTCTCGTTATCATGTACTGCTTGTGCTCATTTACGTCTTCATTGTTGTTCAGATACACATTCTTATAATATTTTAGGTATTCTTCTTAATGGTAAGAACGGATTAAATTACTTTCCATTATTTCTTATGGGAAAATTGGTTTCGTTGTTTGAACAAATCGGTTCTCGACCACCACCTCAGAACCGATTATGGTCGAGTACCAAGGTACCGCTGTATTATTGGAAAGTATCGGTAAAGTATCGGCCAGATTTTGCTGATACCTATACCACTAAAAATGATCAAAACTGCCGATACCGATACATCGGTACATCGCTAAGCTAAAGGCATTGATAGTTTTTAGAGGGAGGTGTTGAACTAAATATGAATTAACCCATATCAGCCCACCATATCTTTCCCAATATCCCCAACCCATATCTTCATCCAATGGGAAGAATAAAAACATCCTTGCAATAAACATTGAACAAAAAATGTAATTTCATTAATTTTTAACAGAAAAGAATTTCTGACCTGTGAGTTTTCAATGGCTGCATGTTCTTCAAGGGTGTCTAAAAAGCAAGGAATGATATGCATCTTAGGGAAGTATTTTAAATTTTGATGCCTCACTTCCTAAAAATGTTTTGAATGTGAAGTATGCTTAGCTGAGGGTATCAAATGATCTAGAAGTTGATTATTTATGGAAGTATAATCAACATGTTCAGCTGTAACAATATATTTTATTAATTTTGGCTGCATCAAAAATTTTTCAGATTCAATGTTATACTGATTTAACATATCTCTTTTGTATAGTGATAATTTAAAAAAATTAGTTTGAACTTATAACAGATCCTCTTATTCAATTTCTTACTAATGCCTGCCATGCTAGTATACATATGATGCCCATGCTTTAATTTTTTTCCAGTAGTTTGTGAAAACATTTTTGCCAGCACTCGGCTATTGGGCGAAGCTTTGTTTATCAGGATCAGGGACTTTGAATAGGATACATTATATTTCAGTAACTTATTGTCCAAATTTGATGCATTTTTTTTGTTTCAGATGTATGTATTATTGGCTGGTTCATGCCTAGTGTTCATTTAATGAAAGGCAATGGAGCTGTTTGTCAGAGATTGTAATTCTCAGTCTTCACCTCCCAGTCCCCTGAACATGCCCGTGGTGGCAGCCTCGCCCTCCAGTGTGGTGCACTCGGACGATGAGGACGATGACCTCTCCAACTCGAAGCAAATCAATTTAGTGTTGCCAGATGAAGAATATAGTATAGGTGCTGGTTCTTTGCCTAATGGTATATGTTATTCTGATGGAAAGTTGAAATCTAAAGGAATTGAAACTCCTAGTTATGTTGTGAACAATTTGGCATCTACTGGTACTTTTCCTAAAAAAATTTCCATAAAAAAGTTGAGTAATGGGACATTAGTGACACAAGCTTGTACTGATAATGCACCATCTGACAAATGTGCAACATTTCCCATTGATAATGGTCAAAATTTTAAAGCAGGAAGTCCTGCCTCTCAGTCTCCTAGAGAAGAATCTGCTCCTTCCAGTGATGTGAGGAATGAAGAGAAGGACAATGATCTGTCTGACAATGGGGATTTGGCATTAAAGGTATATTTTTGGCTACAAATTTGTGTTCTCATTTAATGAAGTACATTAATATTTGCAAATGCTGTTCCTAGGTACCTTTTTATATATATTGAATTCAAGTATTTTTACCAGTTTGTGAGTGTGAATTTTTTTTTTCAGTCGTGATGTTGCTGATGGAAAACATCAGTTCAATTTTGTAATGTCAGTTTTCCAGATTTATTCCAAGGATTTCAGGTTAATATTATATCACAATTAAATTTGCTATGAAAAATAGATCGATCATTTTTTGTGCCACTTTGTAAGTATTTAGAGCATTTATTTTGGAAAGTATTGTGCATAAAATTTTCCAAAAAAGTTGTGTGATTCAGAAATTTTTTAGGCAGCAATTGAACTACCTTCAGGTCAAATTACAGCTTTTAATCTACCTACCTGGCATTGATTCTACAAGGTTCTGGATCCTCTACAGCTTTATTTTATAATTTTAGCCATGCAGATTTTTAACTTTATCTCATAAATTTCCAATGGGGTTTAAATCAGGAGGTTGTGGACTTGTGGTGGCCAGTTTATAAGCTCAAATGGTCCCTCATTTGCTGTAATCCAGTTTTGAATATTTCTAGTGCTGTGGATGTTGAGCATTGTTGTCCAGGAAGGTATTGTTGCCATCAGGAAAATTAGACTCCATGGAGGGATGAACATGGTCAGAAAAAACTAGCAAATAGTCCCAATAGTTTATTCATTTTATTAATACAAAGACTGGCAGATAAATGTACATCCTAGCATAAACTGCCTTAAAGTATTAAACTCCTGTCAGATGCTCCTATTTAAGCAGATTCCTGTAGGAATGTAGAATTGAATTGAAAATTTTGAATTAAAATTATTTCATTTTTTGATTTTGATTTTAAACTTTTACTTTTAATTTGTAACTTTTTCTCTGTTTAAATCAAAACATATGTTGAAAAGCTAAGGAAAGCTCCTGATTCAAAGAAATTTTATTTCAAGTGCAATAAAATTTATGGTGTTCTATGTTCAAGTTGTGTGAAAGGCTCTATTTTGAAAATAGGAAAGTGAAATTGACACCAGAGCAATGCAGAGAAAGTTTATCACATTTAGTTCAGTTCAGTAGTGCATGCATTTAATTTGTAAGAGGAGCATGTTTTAGTTTCTCCAGCAATGAAATCCAGGAATGATTAATGATTTTTTAAATTAATGCAGAATCTAGAGTTCACTGTTATTTCTTACTATTAATTTGAGAAAAAGGAAGATTGAGCCTCCCAAATATTGCTTCTAGGAAATAACAGCATTATGTAAAAATTCAATCCATTGACTTTCTGTTGTAGCTTTGGTATTTTTCAACTGGCTAAAATTATTTTTGTATTCAAATATGAGCATATTTTCATGGAAAATTTTATACAGGAGTTTAAATGCAGCACCAAGGCCCTAAAATCCTATATTTATTTTAACTGAACTGGCTGGTGAGTAATGCACGCTAAGCCATGGCTTTATTTGCAGAGCCGCTTCAATTTGCGCAAGCGCAAGCTCATGGCTGGATCATATGATGGACTTGGCAGTTATGAAGTTTCAGGTATGTTTCTGTAGTGATTCAGCTTTGCATTGCTCCTCAGGCACTTAAGTATTTTGTTCTCAATAATTTCAAGTTTATAATCATTCTTCTGATGTTTTAATCAATATTAGACCCCTGAGGGAGCATAGGCTAGGGAAAAGGTTCAGGTTTGCTATGTTTATTTATTCTGTTCTATGAGGACTGGTGCCCATAAGGGAGATACTGTTAGATTACCTCTTTGCATTCTTCAATATTCATGCATTCTTCACTCTCTCTTCTTGGTCTTTTTATCCTTTTCCATCTAAACTTGCTGTTCCAACGTGTAAGGTAAACTATGTTTAAATACATCTTATGCATAGATTCCCTATTTTCTATGGTCCATACTAAAAAACCCATTCTTGCCACTCTCCTGGGATTGCTCTCTTGTCATGGGTAGGGAGTCCTAAACTAATATAAGGTTAGACATAGTGCATCCCTAAAATATACTGTACATTTACTCTTGGTTGGATTGACAAGGAATGCTGTGTTCATTAGCATAGTTTTTTTAACAATTTTGTTGATTTAAATTTATTTCATTGTTGGCAAACATTGACTGGCACAAATATTCTTTCAGTTACTTGAAAAGTTGCAGGGGTGTGAAAGGTAAATGACGAAAGGATTTCAGCTAGAATTAATTAGACAAAAAGTTTGCCGATTGGCATGAAGCCAAGACCTAAACACAGAATTATTTGACAGCCAGTTTCTGGCAGATTTGATTACCCTTTATGGAGGGAGACAAGTTATTTAGTGTAATATGCTAAAAGTAAGGTAAAAAGTACCAGCTTATTTTTGGATGAGATAAAGAAATAGTTTATCAAATATTCATGGTTATTCACAACTCATTTCATTAAAAAAAATGTTCTTATATAATTTTACTTTGCATCATACTGCTTAAGTTGAAGTATATATGGGAACTAAAATAAATCATGGGGAATTGTCCAGAAGTTAATTTTCTTTGCATATTTTAGCATATTTATTTTTGAGTGTTAATACTCCCCCTCAGGGGGATACAATTATTGTATCTATGGGAACTAGCGCTCCCAGGGGGACAATGTGATGGCCTGAGCTGAGAGTTAGGTAGGCCTTCTTTTTGTTGAAATATAATGTTTTTGTTATGTCAAGGACCACCTTTTTTCGGTTCACTGCTGTCCTGTTTTTCAGCACCTACTACTGTCTTCTTCAACTTTGGTCTTGTTTCATAATCTTCTTTCACAACTAACTGTTTCTATGCCTTTCTGCGTAGATTCCGCGTTTCCTTAACTCCATACTAAATGGTGCCTTCCTCCTTCCTCTCTTTGGATCGCAATTGTTGCTGGGTAGGGAGGCTAAAACTAACGACTAATCTAAAAGTGTTAATACTCGTTCAAAATGATACAACTAAATGCAGGCAGGATGATAAAAAACCAAACCAAAGAATGCATTGTAAGTCTATTCATTTATATGACCCATGGGGTGCAACTGTTGTATTTGTCAATTAGCACTGTCAGGAGGAAAATGTGAGGTCCTGATGTGGAAGTTGTTGTTAAAATAGAATTTATTTTTGTTTAGTTAAGGACCACCATTTCTTAGTTCATTGTCAACCTGTTTTTTTTTGCACCTAGTACTGTCTTCAACTTCTATCTTATTTCATCAACTTATTTCCTAACTTGCTCTTTCTATGTTGGGGTTATTGTGAGGGAACACATCTTGTGCATAGATTCTGCATTCCCTTAACTCTATACTAAATGGTTTATCAAGGAAATCATAGCCCACCTTTACAATTGCAACCCCTAGACTATTCATGTCAAATGGATGGCTCGTTCTGTGATTTATTCATGTCAAATGGATGGCTCGTTTTGTGATTTATTCATGTCAAATGGATGGCTCGTTCTGTGATTTATTCATGTCAAATGGATGACTCGTTCTGTGATTTATTCATGTCAAATGGATGACTCATTCTGTGATTTGTATGTTGAGTTTTTGTTTCGAGTTCAACTCTGATGGTTTTCACCTATCGGGCAGATGACGAAGGACTAACGCCACCGCCTGGCGTCGCTCCGTACCCTCAGCGCCGCAGGAGAATTGGTGAGATCTCGGATTGATTTTCTATTTCAAATGCAGTACGACATACTGGTGGTCACTGAGGAGATTTTTGTAATGCTGCTGACCAACCTGCAGTCACTAACTCTATTTTTATTAATGCTTAATGAAGGCACGATCCAGTTAATGTTTGCTATTTTCAAAATTGTTTACTTTTCACTTCCGGGCTACACGTACGACTTTAAATTTGAATTGAATATTGAAGTTCAGTTTTACCTATTGCAGGAAACGTGCTAAAGGTGTACGTGAAGATTGTAGATGGCCGAGTTGTTTTTGGCATGCAGCTGAATGCTCAGGGTTGGCACTGAACTGAGGAGTCAATAACATGTTTTTATTTTTTCAAGAAAAAGAAAATAATGTATTTAGTTATTCAAGTAGAACTCACCTTTGTTTTAGCAAATTCGTTTGTAAGCCTTGATGTATTTGGCATAATAACTAATGATTTTGTTAAAAAAAATCCACTCAGATATTTTTGCTTTTGCTCCTTCCATTGTTGGGTCTTTTTTGTATAAGTGGGTGTTGATTTCATTTTAATTTTTGTGAATGTAGTTGTAGAATACTTTTGAGCATCTGATTCTTAATACTTATGAACAAGGTTTGTTATTTCACTTCAGAATTTAGCTGCAATGAGCTGTGCATTATATGTTGAGGTTGTGCTCCAGTGCCTGTAGAATGTAAGAAGAAACTCAGTTCAGAGTTGTTTGTGAAGCTTTCTTTCTGTACTGTGAAACAATTCTAGTAATCTGAGTAGTACAGCTGCGCACGCTACATGCTGCAATGAATTATGCTCCTCAGGGGATACAACTTTTTTGTATAGAAGAATTAGCTCTTCTAGAGGGAAAATGTGAGTTTTCCAACTGAAAATTAGATTCGATAAAATTTTTTCAGGAATTTTCTTTTTTCTGTTTACTGTTGTCCATTTTTCAGCATCGATTTCTTATTGTTTACTTTTTATCTTGTTTTACAAGCTTTTTTGATCCTGCTGCTTCTCTGTGCAGGGTGTGGTTACTTACACACTTTGTGCATAGATTTCAAGTTCCCTTGATTCCAAACTAAATGGTGCCATTTTCCTTCCTCTCTTGGGAACATCATTAAGGTAGTTAAGGAGGCTTGAAGCAACCCATAATTTAATCTACTGTTGGGTAAATATTGAGAGCCTGGTTCCATAACTCACTTGGTGTGCTGCGCAGGTCCGGGCTACACGTACGACATGCAGTGCCTCACTACCGCGCTCAATGCTGTCAAGAATGGCTGCACCATCAAGCAGGCATCCATTGAGTATGGAATTCCTAAGACGTCCTTACAACGGTGAGATATCACCTGTCAATTGTGTACAGTATTTCCAAGGCGTGCTTACAACGATGAGACATGGGCTGTTAAATGTGTTCAGCATTTTCAAGGCGTCCTTACAACGGTGAGACATCACCTGTCAATTATGTGCAGTATTTCCAAGGCGCCTTACAACGGTGCGGTATCACCTGTCAATTGTGTATGGTATTTCCAAGGCGTCCTTAGAACGGTGAGACATCACCTGTCAATGATGTGCAGTATTTCCAAGGCGCCTTACAACGGTGAGGTATCACTTGTCAATTGTGTATGGTATTTCCAAGGCGTCCTTAGAACGGTGAGACATCACCTGTCAATTGTGTACACCTTTACAATTGCAACCCCTACACTATTCATGTCAAATGGATGGCTTGTTCTGTGATTTATTCATGTCAAATGGATGGCTCGTTTTGTGATTTATTCATGTCAAATGGATGGCTTGTTCTGCGATTTATTCATGTCAAATGGATGACTCGTTCTGTGATTTATTCATGTCAAATGGATGGCTCGTTCTGTGATTTATTCATGTCAAATGGATGACTCGTTCTGTGATTTATTCATGTCAAATGTATGACTCATTCTGTCCTTACAACGGTGAGACATCACCCGTCAATTGTGTACGGTATTTCCAAGGCGTCCTTACAACGGTGAGACATCACCTGTCAATTGTGTACGGTATTTCCAAGACGTCCTTACAACGGTGAGATATCACCTATCAATTGTGTACGGTATTTCCAAGGCGTCCTTACCAACGGTTAAAACTGTTCTAGATGAGCAAGGACCGGTTGAATTGCCATGTCACTTCTGTTGTGTCGCAGTTTCAGCACGACATCAGCATTATTGAACAGAACCTGTAGCTTCTGTTTGCGTAGCCGTAAACCAGGCAGAAGGATAGCGAAACGCACTGTAGGACTTCAAGTATTGTACTGACTTATCAATACACAGCTCCTCCTTAAGAGCAGCCAAGCCCGGAGGGTAAACAAAGGCAATCCGGTGCTTGTAAATGCACGGCGCCCATCGGCTCTTCCGGCGGAGGCCCTATCAAGACATGTGACCCGAACGCTATAAGGTATCCGGGCCGGGCGCATAAAGATCTTCCTCCGGAAGTCTTATTAACACAACCAGTACTTCACTATATAACAACTTCACTCTTATTTCGTTTCATTTTTGTCTTTTTTCTAAGTGACTTTTGCTTGTCTGTGAACAGTGTATTCTGAGAAGCATAACGTCAGTGAAAGTACACAAAAACTATTTTGCAATAAATTTTTTTTGTCAATGTTGGTGTAGTGAGAGAGTGACTTTAATTTCTCCCTGATGTTTCAAACATTACTTACGATCTTCATTTTGAAAAATTTTCTCTGCTATTTTTGAAGTGCTGCACTGAATTAAGTGGAAAATACTTCAACAGTAGCTTAACTCATCTATTTACAATTTAGTCTTGCTTTACGTAAATTGAATGTGAGTTATTCTAGCAGTTAGTATAGTTCTAAGAAGTTTTGAATAGTTGTGTAAGGAGGGAGAGTTACTTGAGCAGTTAGTTGGCTTACTTTCTCAAGCCATTGAGCAATAGTAACTCTAGCAGTAGGTATAGTTTCTTAACCCTCTGACTGCAACGTGCTCTACCGGTGGCCACGAAGTGGATTTTCATAATACTGTTGACCGACCTGTAGTCACAAACTCAATGTTCAAAAATAATTAATTAAAGCTAAATGCTGGCATGATCCAGTTAATTTTTGACATTTTCAAAATTGACTAAAATTAACTTGAAATTTATGTTAAATGTTGAACTTTAGTTTAACCAATTGTAGTCAGAGTGTTGAGTATTGAATGTGTTGCATTGCATTGACTAACTGATGACGATTGTGCAGGTACCACCAGCGGATGCTGGCAGGCTACCAATTCCAGACGCACTCTAGCAAGGAGCCATCACCTGAGCCGGCGGCAGCAGCAGGAGCAGCAGCAGCAGCAGCAGCTGTAGCTGTAGCAGAACAACCAAGTGAGAGTATCGCCTCCCGAGGTGTTGCTGCCAGCAATGGAGATGAAGCGCCACTCAAGCCTCCCAAGTCCAAGATTTGCTTCAGCATGAGCTCCATTGAGGAATGTCAACTTACTGCCTTCATCTCCCTACTCAGCCGTTCTGGCAAGTGCCTGTCTTATTCCGACATCAGGGTCATAGCTGAACATGTGGTGCGCTCCTCTGGGAAAAGCAGACCAAAGAGCAAGAGTAAACTCTCTCCAACGTCAGGGTGGGTTCAGAAGTTCAGATTACGTCATCCTGAACTCATTTACAAGACTCTGGATCACTCATTTATGAAGGCTGGAGAACCTTCTCGGGAAGACTTGCTCTATTGGCAGAATGATCTTGAAAGCTTTCTCAAAGTTGACTGGAAGCTTGACCCTCCAACCATGTTCAGTGAAGAAAATGCTAGTCGTATTTATACGTGTGATGAGATTCTCATAGCTTTTAGCAAAGTAGACAATAGAGGAGAGAAGGTTTCGTTGAAGTCAATGCTAAACAGCAGGAGTGAGGAAGAGAAGCAGCTTGTGACTGTCATAGCTGCCGCGTCGGCATCTGGGGACTACGTGAAGCCTACATTTTTATCGCCACGGATCAGCGTTGATGTTAATAAGTTCCTTACTTTAGACACAACCTCCTACCACGCTGTGCTCAGCAGCTCGGGGCTCGTTACGCCAGAGCTGTTCATGCAGTGGATGCAAAACTTTGAAGCTCACTTGACCTCGAAAAATATCCCGCGCCCTGTGGTGCTGCTCATGGATGATCACGCAGCGCACTTTCACATCAGCGTCTTTCTTTACTGCCTTGACAAGCAGATAGTGCCTGTTTGTCTCCCTCCAAAGCTCAACAAACTCCTTCAACCTTTGCTTGGTAGCTTTTTCCCTAAGCTTATGATGGCCTACCAGGCGTGTTGCAAGCGCTACACCGCCAAAACTGGCGAGTCTATCTCGCCTTCTTGTTTCCCGTACGTCATGATGAAAGCGTGGACTCTAGTCACAAAACCCAAGTTTGTTGTGGAAGGATTTCGCGCATGCAATCTAATTCCAATGACAGTAACAGAACACGTCCCTCCAGCAGAGCCTTCTCTACCTTCAGACAAAACTAGCAATAACGGCGATTCAAGAGACCACTCGCTCAAGGTTAAAAATGAAACTGCTGAGCAGCAGTCGGAAGATGGCGAGTCCTCTTGTATTGTGGCTGACGATGCGTCTGTGAATGGCGACGCCCAAGCCTCAGCAAAGTCAGGCGTGAAGACTGTAAAGAAGCGCAAACTTTCCAAATCCTCGTCATCATCACAGTGCAGTACAAGCGCAGCCCCACCTCCAGTGAGCACCAGCTCTCCATCAGAAGTGATGTTGGGAGACAAAATGGTGACGGAGGAGCGGAGGACTGGCCGGCGTGAGGGCATCGATATTTGCCTGTCTGTGTTGGAGTCGTTCGTGCCGGCAGACATTTTGCCTGTGTGGCGCCAGCGGCCTTCTAACCACACCGGCACCTGTGAGATCGGCTACTGCATGTGGAAGGCAGTGCAGCTGCTCAGCAAAGGAGGTGTGGATATGGCTGGCAGGGCTGAGCCTCAGCTGCTTCAGCGATCGTCTGCGCAGCACCAGTGACTCGCGTTTGTTTTTGCTCGTTGCATGTCGGGCTATCTCATTCTTCTGACTTCCGCCGGTAGATATAAATTTTTCACAAAGTAAGTAACGAATGATGTTGGGTCATCTCAACAGTGTCTGCCACCTGTAGAAATCAGTTTTTCACATTGTTAGTAAGGATGTAGGGTCATCTCTTAATTGTGTCTGACGTCTGAAGAAATCATTTTTTTCACGCTGTATGATAGGGTTATCTCATCGTTGATTGCTGCTTGTAAAAATCATTACTTCATATTCTATTTACCAAGAACTTTTACCTTATTGTTGTGACGCATTTCTACTAGATGCCCATTTACTTATTCTTTATCTTTTATTTTGTCAGGTCTTCAATTATTGTTACTTCCATTTTGAGTGGATACCGTTTTCCATTATTTTTTGTTAGAATTTCTTACTAATCTTCTTGAACCTGAAGATAATGAATTGTACAGGGTGTCCTGTTAAGATTTACCCATCAAACATTTATCAGAACTCATGCGTGTAGGAGATCGAAATTTAACTCACAGGCTAAATGTATTATAGTAATATATTACACGAAGCACATTTGAAAATGACATGTTTTTACTTTAATGTATATGATCCAGACCACTCGTTTCTGCGTGGTGTAAATTCTGTACTATTTCCTATTTCAAATCAGATCATGAAGTTTTTTGGTCGTCTGTCTAAGCAGCCACACTTAAATAAAGTAGGGTTTCTCCGAGACCTCACTCTGTAGGATCAACCTGATGGTCAATTCCCTTAGAATATCTCTGAGACTAAATGAAGGCTTATTAGTTTTGTTCCAAAACTCGCTGAAATTTCCATGTCCCTATCTTCTGGGTCAAATTTGATGCGTGAGATGAGACTGCATCTCGAGTGAAAACGTATTTACTTCCAAAGCTTCCATAGCTCCAATGTACCACATCTTCTGCCATCATCTCGATGTGCGGTTGTGTTTTCACTTCATCTTCATTCGGAATGAAGTCCAAATTGGATTTGTACTGGGGTAAAAGGGACTGTGGCTTACATTAACACGCCAGTTGGGTTTGTGCGTTGAAAATGGGAAAGACCACTGTTAGGCAAGTCCTCTGCATCACGCGCCTTAAAATCATCAATTCGTTTGTTAAGGAGAGGGTTACCCATGAAAATTCTCTCGTCAGACTGTGTTGAAACAGTGTCAATGGCCCGTAGAATCTCTGCCATCTTCATTTTGCATCTTATGTTTAAATACCCTCTACTTTTACCAGCTTGAAATACCTGTTTTGTTATTTTTCTCATATTTTTGCGACCCCTCTGAAGAATACAACTATTGTATCTGTAGGAATTAGCTCTCCCGGGGGAAAATGTGTGTGAGTCCGAGCTGAGAGTTGGGTTGGCCTTCTTTTTGTTGAAATGAAATGTTTTTTGTTGTGTTAAAGACTTCCATGTTTCGGTTCACTGCTGTCCAGTGAACTTTTTGCTATTTTAACTGTGAACTTTACTAGAGTTCTAACTGTTCTTTCTCAACTTGGTGTTTCTATGCCTCTTCTGCAAAGATTCTGCGTTCCATAATCTGCATGCTAAATGGTGCCTTCCTCCTTCCTCTCTTCTTAACGCGTTTTTCAGCGGTTTGGGGGGCTTAAACTAACATTTAATCTAATCTTTCACTCGACTCGTTCGACTTTTTTCTATCAAATGAACACTTTCATCAAAATCGAATGTGGATTAACTGGTCAGCAATGTTGGTTTATTGCGGATCAATGCTGAGATCATCTCGTGGAGCTGTGATGGTTATGTGAATATTATGAGAATATTCGTAATATTTAAATTGTTGAAATGAGTGCAGTAGGCAAAGAAAGTAACCAGATTAGACCTCATGATACCTAGAATTGATGTCAACGTGCGATTCGTGTCTAACGGAGTATTGGCCATTGTGAAAGAAACAAGATTAAGTCATTTCTATGGGGGGAAAATTACGCCCCCTCTTGTTCGGCTAATCGATAGAAAGGCTTCATTGCAAATGCACTGGATGACGTCACAATTGTGACGTCATTTGGCCAATAGCGGTGCCTTATTTGGGGCTAGCAGTGTTCCCAGATGTAATTTGAGTGCTTCTGTTCGATGCCATGACGTCAACATTGATACTTGGTGGGCAAAAAAGACTGTTTTGACACGACCTTGTTTCTTATACTATGGCATGGGCGCCTAACGATTGTTTTGTTGGCGTATTGCTACACCCCTCAGGGGGATACAACTATTGTATCTATGGAAATTAGCGCTCCCCGGGGAAAAATGTGAGGGCCCGAGCTGTGAGTTAGGTAGGCCTTCTTTTGTTGAAATAAAGTGTTTTTTTTGAGATGTTGAGGACCACCTTTTTTCGGTTCACTACTGTCCTGTTTTTCAGCACCTCTGACTTTCTTCTTCAACTTTTATCTTGTTTCATGAACTTCTTTCTCATCTTACTGTTTCTATGCCCTTTCTGCATAGATTCCTCATCTTATCTCCATACTAAATGGTGCCTTCCTCCTTCCTCTCTTCGATACGCTCTATTTTTGTAGCGGTTAGGGAGGCTTAAACTAACTTATAATCTAATCTAATCTGGCGTATTGCTACAATATGGTCATGGTGTCACGCTTGCATCATCCTTGCCCCCTCAGGGGGATACAACTATTGTATCTATAGTGGGAATTAGCGCCCCCAGGGGAAAAATGTGAGGGCCTGAGCTGAGAGTTAGGTAGGCCTTCTTTTAGTTGAAATAAAATGTTTTTTGTTATGTTAAGGACCGACTTTTTTCTGTTCACTACTGTCCTGTTCTTCAGCTCCTCTGACTTTCTTGTTCAATTTTTATCTTATTTCATGAACTTCTTTCCCATCTTACTGTTTCTATGCCCTTTCTGCATAGATTCCTCATTTTCTTATTTCCTTACTAGATGGTGCCTTCCTCCTTCCTCTCTTCGATACACTCTATTTTTGCAGCGGTTAGGGAGGCTTAAACTGACTTACAATCTAATCTGGGAATTAGCCCCCCCCAGGGGGAAAATGCGGGAGGGCTCGAGCTTAGAGTTAGGTAGGTCTTCTTTTTTGTTGAAATAAAATGTTTTTCATTATGTTAAAAACCACCCCTTTTCGGTTCACTGCTGTCCTGTTTTTCAGCACCTACTACTTCCTTCTTCAAATTTGATCTTGTTTCAATACCTTTTTCCTCAACTTTCTGTTTCTATGCCCTTTCTGGATAGATTCTGCGTTCCCTTAATTCCATACTAAATGGTGCCTTCCTCCTTCCTCTGTTTGGATCTCCTTTGTGACGGATAGGAAGGCTTACACTAAAATATATTCTAATCTAATCCTTGTTTCAAGCCTGTTTGTCTAGTGCACACTTTGCAGTACCGCATTTACGATTGTATCTTACGGCGAGCAATCTGAAATGACTGTCGACAACGGCATTGAGCATACCCGAACTAAGCTGATTGATATCGTTATCAGCCGTCATTCTTGCTTCAGTGTAGCGCTGTGATGTGAAATACTTGAACTGCTCCCCTTGAACAGTGCAGATGTCTCTTGTATAAAAGGATTGTTGCCTGTTAGGTAGTTGGGGCTTATCGAATAGCAGCTTGCTAGGAAAATGGCCTATGTGTTTTTTTGATCACATAGATCTCGGTTGCATTGTACCACTTCACTAGAGAAAAATCTTCCAGATTCGACTTCATGTTGATGGTTTAATCTGACCGTAATAATGTTGTGAGATATTTTTTGTTTTGTATCACATTTACTTAGACTTCTGATCTGAAGGTTAGGTTGGCCTTCCTTTCCTTGAAATTAGACATTTTTTATTTAAGACTGACTTTTTTTTACGTATTTTCTGGTTCACTGTTGTCTTTTTTTACAACCCCTATAGGTTTCTTTTTGAAGTTATGGTTTATTTCATGAACTTCTTTCAGTCATGATGTTTCTATGCGTAGGATGTGTGGAAATACTATGTGTATAGATTCCCCGTTCCCTAAATTCTGTGATGAATAGTGCTTCTTTTCCTTTGGAAGAGCGTTGTTTGGTTAGAGCGGCTTGAAAAAACTTTTAACCTAATATAGTTACGAAAATTTCGTAGACTCTCATAATCTAATTTTATTCTCAAAATCTTTGCTTTCTTGGCAGTCCGTCGTCACATCTCTTCTATTTCATGACATTCCAGGTTTGTTCACGTGTCTTTTAGACGTTTGATCTACTTCCTAATTACTAACTAGGATTATTGCTAATGATTTAGATTAACCTTAAGTTTCGTATTCTGTATTTATTTCTTTCACCTTCAACATTATGATATCTTGCGTGTAATTTGTATTATGAAAGAGAAGTTTTATTTTGTATTCTGATTACCGTAACGAATCAAATTCAGTAGTATGTAACTTAAGTGGTAAATTATTACTATTAGGATCCGTGCGTAAATTTCGTGTTTGAGAAATTTCAACAAATATCAAGTGTGGAGGAAAGAGTTGAAGATCATTCGTGAATTTGCTTTCCAAGTCTATTCCAACGACAGTAATGCAAGTATTAAAGTGAGAGTGTGAACAGCTCAAATGTGTGTGCGGTAAATGAGATCAACCTTTTTCTCTGGTGACGAAATATGTCTTGGGTCTGGCTGCATTGTAGCTCCATTTTTGATCTTTGCTTATTGTCATGATTGTCGTTTGTGAGATACTTCTCTTAGACAGTGTCCTTTGACCTCGCAGACTCTTGCAGTCTGTTGTGGGTTCAATTTTGCCGAGCAAAGCCTGTGTTTCATGGTTAATTCTTTGCTTTTCTCTTCAGTTGATCGAGTGTTACACTCCGTTGTAGGACCTGTTTTGGCTGATATGGTCCATATGTTATTGTTGAATCGCGGCTGATTTTCTTCAGTTAGACAAGCGTTGTAGTCTGTTGTGGGTTCAGTTTTACTTTACAAGTGGCGCGTTTCATTGTCGAATAGCTGCTTTTTTCTTTATTTGAACAAGTGATGCAGTCTTGTGGGCACAGTTTTGCTAAGCAAGGTACATGTCTAATGTTAATTCTCCTATTTTCCTTCAGTTGTACACATTGTGGCGTCACTCACGACTACCTTGCATTGATTGCTGCTGGTCGCTTCGCATGAGCTCCATTTGACGACTGTGAATTCTGCTCTTTTTCTCACTTCGATTATTGTTGTAAATAACCCCAGCTTTATGAAGACGGCAGTGAAATTTTAGCTAGAGAAGTAAGGAATTTAGGTGTTCTAAGATTGAGCTGCAAAGTTGTAAATTAATGAGAGAAAATGGCTCTATTTTCGCACATGTGCTCAATATTTTGTAAGGTAGAGGTGTGCGTGTGAAACTACCTACACTGCTTCATCTAAGAAGCTTACAAGTTCATTTCATAGAGTGTACCTCAGTTGCATGTTGTGTTTTGCTCTTTTGTTATCATGTGTGTATTTCAGCTATTTATTTATTATAGCATGTAGTTCCACATTCCTCATTGGTTGGTCATAAAACGTTCTGTTTCAGCTGACATTATTTGCAGGATCTCTCTTCCGTATCATTATGAAACAATCGCCCGAATTAGGTGGACGGGTTCTGCGTGGACTCGGTACAGCGTAAAGGCCTGTTTACACGACCATTGAATGTGCGCGTGAGCAGTGAAGTGAGGCACAAGCCCCGCCCACTTGCTCTCGCTTCAGGCTCATTTACTGCTCAATGACAATGCGGCTGTGCTCATTTTCATGACTCTGACCAGAGCTTGTAAGTGTCATTATCGACGAACTGTCATTGAGCCAGTAAATGAGCCTGAAGCTAGAGCAAGTGGGCGGGGCTTGCGCCTCTCTTCACTGTTCACGCGCGCATTCAATGATCGTGTAAACAGGCCTTAAGTCATCTATTTAGAGCGCGTTAAGGCTATGTTCGTAGTCTTCTGATATTTAGGTTTCCTTCGTCGCCATTCCACTGTTCGTCCTCTTGTTAGTGGACTCTTGCCTTCGTCATTGGGATGACGATCGACTGTTACCTGTCATTTTGCATCCAAGAAATTTTCTAGAAGCGGCATCGGTGATGGGTTACTGCGTTGTGGGCTCAACCGTCTGCTCTGTCGGCCCAACTCGGATTCCCTTATGGTTCTGTCCCTTAATCGTAGACTTATCTACGGTAGCCAATCTTATGAGATTTTCTGCATTGTAGTACGCTAATGGAGTGGTGATTTAATAGTAAAAAATCTGGCATTATTAGTTTATTCTAAATTTTTGCTTCATGTAAAGATAAATTCATTATGACATGAAGAGCATTTTCGTGTCCGGGAATTATCAAGGTTGATCCATTGTGCAGTGAATGGTTAAGCAAGACAATAGCTAAGCTCATTTTTGCCTACGAGTCTGCTTTTTTATGATTGAATGGGCTTGGTAGAAATGTTTTTTTGCTGGTCAAATACCTAATAAAGTTACTGAAACGAAAATCCTTCAATGATGTTCAATCAGGATGTTTTGAAAGTCGACTTGTTAGTAAGTATACAGCAACTAAATATATTCTGGGGCTCTTCGTCGAGACACAACTTGAATGCAGATGATAGCGTGTAGGAAATATGAAACGGGGGAATCTTGAGCTTGCCTTTCAACTATTCTCAATATCAAGTAATTAGGTTTAGTGTATGCGTTGTGATTCAGAAATTTAAGAGTGTACGTTGTCGTAACAAGGATCTGAATTTATCGTTGGAGACTCGGGTGTATGTACCAGATAATGCTGTAGTTTATTAGACAGTGTAGTGTCCACAAGATGCAATCTCTGCGGTATTTAAGCATTACGATCAAGTGATGGCATCTCCAGTGACATGTAAGTGACCTGGCTCGAGATGCGACTGCGACAATACTCGAGATGCTGCTTGGCTCTGACTGTGCGCGTGAATTTCATAGAGGTGCGTCAGAAAATACTTCGGCCGATCATGAGCACGGAAAATTCGTGCCGTTGGATCTATGCAAATAGACCGTACTCTGATAAGGTTCATAAAGCAAGATTTACATCTGCGCTTGGCTCTGACTGGGCTTGTGCATTTCAAAGAGGTTTGTCAACTTGCCATGTGTCTGGAGAAGCTCAGGCTTGTTACGGAAAATTCGCGGTTTGGGTCTCTGCTAATAGTCCTTGCTCACATAAAGACTCGCAAGAGACATAAAGTGAGGTATAAATTTGTCTACTTTCGACGTACCAGCTTGAAAAGCGCTGCAAATACGCGAGGGTAAACTATTTCTTACTGATGCATGGAGTGAAAGCTTTTTTTGGACATTTTCTCATTGCCTTTTCATCTCGCGTGTACTTTTTTGGGAACTCGTTTGAATGGTTTCATTTTTCTTCGCAAATTTGCTGTTAAAATGAGCCGAAACTTGAAGCGTCTTCATTCATATTTGTATCATTTTCCTCATCACGTATTATTGTACATTTATGCTGGTGTATTTTTATTAATGACCTTTTAGAGAATGAACTTTTTCCCTGACCTCTTTTATATATGTGTATTGTTTTGAAGTATTTTTGTCAGGTGCGCTGTGCTATTTTGTTTGTAATCCCATTTACTCACGTCTTGCAGTGTACAGTGAGGATGAAGAATTTTTTGTATTGTTTCATTTAAACCTTAACAGAAGTTTACAACTTGTCTTCCTTTGGAGACCTGCTGAATGGGAGTGACTTTGAGCGGAACAATCTTCTTGTCACGCGTGAGGGCACTGCTTTCAAGCGTAATATTTTTAGAAAGACTAAAATGTATGCTGTGTTAGCGTGGTTGTGCCTGAAAGGTCCAAAGCATATAAACTGGCGCACTAGGCTTGTCATCCTCTGAGCTGAATGCTTGTACCGTTCTGTCTTCTGGGAGTAGAGTGACACAGCTCCACAGAGTTCTAATATCTCCCAAAAATTGAGCGTGGCTACGGGATTGTGCTTTGTGACTCATTCTCGCGTTGGCTTCTCAAACCCCAGCCGTCTGACACAAGGAGGAGGTTTTGATTGTCATAAGATTTTTGGTGCTTTAGGATTCTCTAAATGCGCCTTTAGCAGTCGGCGAAGGTGCTTGAAAGAATAACATCCAGGGAAATTTGAAGAATAAATGTTTTTTTTTTTGTCTCTAGGAAAGTGATCGACGCTCCGCCTCCTGCCTCATGATCGCGTGTGATCTCATTCACAGTAGTGGCACTCGCATGCGATATACGTATGGGCTCTACACGTTTAGGTGTAACTATTCTTTAGAATATTGCATACAGAAAGTGCACTCGTGAGTGAGACGCAGAGCTATTTGAGGTGGATGAGAAGCGGTATTGAAAATTTGTGAAGTGTAAATTTCATAAATACCTACTTTTTGCTTATAAAGGCAGCACATTACGTGTCTGTACTTTTTGATCTCAGGAGACACTGTATGAACGTTCGTATAGCTACTGAAGTCAACCCTGCTTGAGGTGATGTAGAAAGCCGTAGCTTGTGTAGGGTCTCAAGACTGACTGACCCCAGGGTGGGTGATGGTTGCGGCCAGCACCTTAGGGAAACGAGCCTTCCCTGGGTACCCGAGCTATCTGACCACAGGCTTGCTGCAGTCTGCCGAGTAGAACTTATTAACCAAACTTGATAAATTGTTTAATTATTGTATCTATGGGAATTAGCGCTCCCAGGGGGAAAATGTGAGGACCTGAGCTAAGAGTTAGGTAGGCCTTTTTATTTAAATAAAATGGTTTTTGTAATGTTAAGGACCTTTTTTTTCGGTTCACAACTGTCCTGTTTTTCAGCACCTACTACCAACTTTCTTCTTCAACTTCGATTTCATTCTTAACTTACTGTTTTTATGCCCTTTCTGCATAGATTCCACGTTCTCTCAGCTCCATATAAATGTTGCCTTCCTTCTTCCTCTCTTTGGATCGCATTTCTTGCTGCGGGTAGGGAGGCTAAAACTAACGACTAATCTAATCTTGATAAATTGCTTAAGAAAACTGATTCTCTTAAACGTGCTTAGAGGGGAAACACGTAAACACTTCACGGCCTATCTATTGAAGAGGATTTGTTATACAGCTAGCAAATGTTTAACGCTTCCCTCAGAGTAGGAAAAGTTTCGTTTCGCCTCGCCAGTAATTGGCGCGTGATTTTCCTCCTTTTTTTTGAGTAGTGGGAGGATGGACGAGTTGCTTCCGAGGGACAGAGGTATGCTGGATACGCTCTTGAACGTAATTACGGACTGTGAATCTCTTTGAAATCTGCACATTGTAATTTCTTAGTCCTTAGAACAGCAACTCACGGGTTTCTCTTTCGGGTTTGCGATATAAGACGGTGCTTTCTTTATGTCTGCAAACCTCATAACGAGCGACCTCCATGAATATATTTCATTCAACAACATCTTCTCTTCGAAACGAATTTGCTATAAAAGTAATAGTAAAGAAATATTCCAATAGATTTTGTGAAGCCGTTTCGAGCCTAGGCTTTATAATCAAGAAATAGACTCAAAAAATCGTTCAATCACAATTTCAAAAACTCTTGAAAAATTAACTCGCGTTCAATGAAGAGAAACTATCTCAAAACAGGCTAATAATATTTTAACACTTGCCATTTTCAGCATCGTAAAATGCGGGTGTTGGCTTCAACTGATATTTTACTGATGAAATAAATTATTTTCTTGGTTAGCCAATCATAAAAATATTCTGGTGAGACTAATGGAAGAAAATAATTTTGTACTTGAGAGTTCATTGTAGTGGGAAAATAATTAGAAACATCAGAAAGTTTTATTTATTTGGTTAGTGCTCGAATGAATGACTGTGAGAAGTTATATAACATATTAGATTGCACTATATTGGAAGTTAGGTTGAGCCTCCTTAACCGCAACGGCGCTCTCAAGAGAGGGATGAGGAAAGCTCCATTTAGTTTGAGATTATGGGGACGAGGAATTTAGGCATAAGGTGTACTGCCACACCCCGTGCATAGAAGATAAAAAGAACGTATAAAAGATTTATACGTATGTATAAAAGATTGAAGAAGAACGTGACAAAACAGCATGGATAAAACTAAAAAACGACTGCAGCGAACCAAGAATGATGGTCCGTAATAAAATAAAAACCAATCTATTTCAAAATTAGGCTTATCTAACCTCAAGCTTGGAACCTTACAGTCTCATCCCAGTGAACGCTAATTCTCATTGAAACAATACCTTTATGCCTCAGGCAGCGCTATGACATGTAAATTCTTCGTTAGGTTTCGACTGAAAATCAATATTTCCTATCCAAGAATTGTGAAAGCTCTTGCGAGAATATGAACTGAGAAACGTTTGATAATACGCGAGAAACGTACGATAATACGGGCCTCGCCCCCTCAAGGAGAGACAACTATTGTATCTATGGGAATTAGCGCTCCCAGGGGGCCAATGTGAGGGCCCGAGTTGAGGGTTAGGTAGGCCTTTTTGTTGAAATAAAATGCTTTTGTTATATTAAGGACCACCTTTTTTCGGTTCACTGCCGTCCTGTTTTTCAGCACCTCTGACTTTCTTCTTCAACTTTGATCCTGTTTCATGAACTTCTTTCCAACTTACTGTTTCTATGCCCTTTCTGCGTAGATTCCGCGTTTCCTTAAAAACATACTAAATGGTGCCTTCCTCCTTCCTCTCTTTGAATCACATTTGTTACTGCGGGTAGGGAGGCTAAAACTAACAACTAATCTAATTTAATACGCGCCTCGCTGTTAGTTTGTGGTGCAGTGCGCACCTGTGACCATTTCAAGTCTTTTCAGAGAATTCGTCTTTACACTCTAGGGTTGGGGCACTTGTTAACGCTTTTTATTTTTCGAACCCTCTTGCCTGAAGTATCGTATGATTATTATTATTCATTCAGCTTCTCATTGAATGAAAGAAAACCAAATTCTGTTTCTCCAGCTATTTTGCCTTCTGCTGATGTACTGGAGAACCAAAACAGGGCGAGCGAATATTGCTTCATAAAGTTGTGCTCAGACATACTGGGTGGGCATAACCTATCTTTTTCTGTACAGGTCAAGTAAGTATTGAGAACTGCGCGACTCCTCTTGTAAAGAAAAATTATGTAGAATTTTCGAAACAGATTAAAGATGAAAAAATAAAATATTAATTTCGATTTAAATGTGTTCTTGTTATTTTCAATAATCTTTGTTTTGATTTAACTTTCAATTTTGCTGTATGGTTCTGCTATGGTACAGTATTGTGAAGCTCAGTAAAATCGTTCACACATTAGTTAGTCTCTCATTCATCCGCGGATTCACTACCGCGGCTGCCCCCTTCATCACACAAAGTCCCTTCCAAAAAGCGAGGCCACAATGGCTGCCATAGAAGAGCTGCCGTCCTCGGAGCTAGGCACAAAGGAACAGTGAGTATTCTGCTCAGTTCTAGGCGTATTTCAATAGAGACATTTAAACAATTTATTTACCACAAGCGATACAACAGTGATTTGTTTTTCAAGTCTAGTACCACTGTTGTGAATCAAAATTATTTCACTCATCGAGGTTACAGAATGTCATTTCAGCTTTTCATTAAATGAAAGAATACCAAATGCTGTTTCTCCAGTTATTTTACCTTCTACTGATGTATTGAAAAACCAAAATCGGGCGAGCGAATATTGCTTCATTAAGTTGTGCTCAGACATCCGTAGAAAATCCGGTCATGAAAACACATACAATAAAAAAAACGAGTTGATAGAATAAAAAAAACGTGTTGATATCTGATGCTAGTGAAAGTTAGCTTATTTGCAACCACTCTGATTCCATGTATTTCTTTTTGACTCTGCAATATTGTACGTTAAATTAAAACGCTCACAGGAGACGACAGCGAACCCCAAAATTTTATTAAAGTGGAAGCTCAATTGAATTGAGACAGCATTAACTGCGATGTGAAATGGAAACCTTATTTTCACTTAGCTGGGACGACGCCTACAAAGCTGAGCTGAAGGAGTTCGAGCGACGTGGGGACACTGGGGAAGTTTGGTTTGGGGAGGAGAGCGAGGAGCGGGTCATTGACTGGCTGGTTGAAACTTGGTCCCCGGACCCAAGACTGCGCCCTGAGGCGGACCAGGACGAGGGGAAGAAGAGCCTCGCTGTGCTCGACCTCGGTACAGGCAACGCGCACTTCCTCATGGAACTGGTGAGTGCTCCCACGGTAGAGGAAACAAGGTAGAGGCATTTCTATGGGGGAAAATACGCTTGGGCTAGCCAATAGAACGGCCAGCCGAAGTATATTTTTGGCTAGCCGAAGTGTAGTTCGGCTAGCCAATAGAACGGCTTCATTTCAAACAAACTGGATGACGGATGACGGTAATTGCCAATAGCGGCCGTTAGGCCAATAGCGGTGCCAAATATGGGGCTAGCAGAGTTGTTAGATACAAGATGAGCGCTGCTAATGGTTCGTTGCCATGACGTCAGTATTGCCAAACGGTCGACGAAAAAAGTCTGGTTTGACCCTACCTTGTTTCTTCTACCATGGTGCTCCTTTCTGTGCGTTATGCAGGGGTCAGAAAACTCAAGTTTATACCGGGAGTAACCGTCATTGTGTCTAGGTTTTAGAAGACATTTGAAAACAAATGTACAAGATGATATGTATCAGGCTTGATTAGAAAAGAAACATCCTTTTTTAATCCTGCTGTATCATGAATAGCGCTGCACTTTATGCGCGCCCTGCTTTATTTGTTGGCTTGTGTATGGAAGGCATATCCTCTGTTCTATCTACAGGGTATCTCAAAAAAATGTGCTCATTTTTTGACCTCCCAATGCTTAAGTTTTTTTTGTTTTGATGCAGGAATTTATGGACATAGATGTAAGTCTAAACAGATAAATCAAAGAAAAAACCATAAATTTACAGAGAATCAAGCGTTATAAAATAAAACTTCGTTGGACTTGAAACGAAACAAAAAATGCATGAGTAATCGTCTATCAAGGGATGAGCATATTCTTTGGACCACCCTGTAGCTGCGAACTTCAAAAAAATCGCAACTCAAAGAGGAAGAATAATTTCCCCTCAAATTTTTACGGATGCATTGTTTTCGTGCGCCCACAGGCCGAGTTTGGTTTCAAGGACTTGACGGGAGTGGACTACAGCGCGCATTCTGTAGCCCTCGCCCGCGCCGCCGTCTGCGCGTCGGGGAAGACCATCAATATCGAGGTAACTCGCTCTGGTGAGCGGTGATGTGACCTTGCCTTGTGTTATGTGCTTCACTTGCGTAGTTACAGGGGGCAGTATTTCCAAGAAATCATCATCAGCTTGCCTTGCTCGCACAAGTTATAATGAATTAATAATTTTTGAACTAGCCATCCAGAATTTATATTTTTCTCAAAGTAGATATCACTGAAAGAAATTTCAAACGACCCACTGATGGGTCGTTTCGCAGCTGGGAATACGAGCACTACCCAGCGGTGGGTCGTAGTGTACGCAACATGTTAAGGGTTAACACTTACTTTTTGCCGTAAACTTTGAACGACTCCCCAGCAAGCGGACCTGGTTAGCCCGAGTCTGCCCCCTGTCGCCGCCCTGAAGCGCCAGTTTGCCGTGTGTCACGACAAGGGCACCTACGACGCTATCAGCCTCACGCCTCTCACCGCCGGCTCCGACAGAATGGCATACCTTCGCAACGTCCATAGGTACTGTGACTTGTACCTGCATCTTGTTCTTGGATGTCTGAGGGTAAGGAATATCTTAAGGTGGGAGTAAAAAAGTAGGTTTTCTTGTTACGTATATGCGTTATAAAATAGACCTGTGTCTTCGAGCATTTTAGTATTGTCTTACTTCTATCAATTTTTCGCCCACGTTCATACTGGTGCATGAAAATTAAATGAAGGCTTGTTTCATTTGTTATTATAAAGATGTTATTTTAAAGGTATTTCATGTGATCAGATTGCTGGCACCAGGGGGCGTGTTCGTGATAACCTCATGCAACTGGACGGAAGATGAGCTGCTGTTGCACTGCCATGAATGTGAGTCTTTGTTAATTTTGTGTGCTTCTCGAAATGCTGCTGAGTTCGACATTTTTAAGTGGAGAAGGAATTTTGTGAAATTAGATTCAAGCTCAGGTTTAATACACTTTTTTGAAAAAATAAAATAAATTTAATTTAATTTATTTATGGTTTTTAGGTAATCTTATCTTATATGTTATTTGTTTTCCATTGTTTCGTGGTGTTAATCAGAGCGTGTCTGTAACATTTCCAACTATCGTCGTGCGTGAATTTTTGAGAAACCACTACGTAGGTGTTTGGAATGTGTTGAAGTCAGCCGTTGCTCGAGATGCTTTGCTCTCGTACTCCGCAGCCCAGTCTGATCAGTGTACAACTCATCGGAAGTTCGGTCCTCCTTCGCACTCCAGTGCCAGAAGGAGGCTTAAAAATGTACGAATTCAGGCTAGGTTTTTCAACATTATGAAGTGCAGATGTTCAAAATACGAAATAAAATCGTCATACTCTCCGATGATTACCTTAGACTTACTTTTTGGCAAAGCTCACTTTTGAATAGATATCGATTGAATTTGATTTTGTTGTCTCAGTGAAATCACAATGCATATGCCTGGAATGTTGTTTGGCGATGGCTCGTCTGATTTACTACACTTCTACGTCGCAATATTAATTCTCTTTTTCCAGGCTTTACCGGTTGATTTTACTGACGGGCCTTCATTCTAGAATTGAGTACATATTTATTGATCAAAACTTGCATCTCTAAGCTCGTAATCTTACTACCATTTGTCGCTATTTCAAATAGAACTATATTCCCTTTAAAAATTTCCAGAGTTTCCGTATATTTTCATTCTAGGCAGGAACGAAGTTTCATGAAAATATACGGAAACTCTGGAAATTTTTAAAGGGAATATAGTTCTATTTGAAATAGCGACAAATGGTAGTAAGATTACGAGCTTAGAGATGCAAGTTTTGATCAATAAATATGTACTCAATTCTAGAATGAAGGCCCGTCAGTAAAATCAACCGGTAAAGCCTGGAAAAAGAGAATTAATATTGCGACGTAGAAGTGTAGTACATCAGACGAGCCATCGCCAAACAACATTCCAGGCATATGCATTGTGATTTCACTGAGACAACAAAATCAAATTCAATCGATATCTATTCAAAAGTGAGCTTTGCCAAAAAGTAAGTCTAAGGTAATCATCGGAGAGTATAACGATTTTATTTCGTATTTTTTATTTTTTATTTTCATTGTGTTGCAGGAACGAAGTGGTCGAGTGTGCGATTTTTCCACTTTTAATTTTACTTTATTTATTCAGTACTTATGCAATGCTAAATATTTGTTGAAAAAATAAGTTGGGAGAAGCATTACTTTAATTCTGATTCAAGAAATAGTGAGAATTTGTATAGGTCACACCGTCACCGTTCCCTATGAATTTTCATTTCCACGACAAAGGTAGAGCTCTCTACATTCGCCCCTTATATCGAATAAGCTTTCTTACGTTCTCTTTATAAAATCATGCGATGCCTGGTGGTTATTGGTCCAAAGCCATTAGAAAGAGAAGTATCTTCTTTCTGACATTGTGACTGTCGGACTCTTCAGCCCTTATTTCACTTTTGTTTTGGTCGCAGATTTTGAGAAAGTTCACCTTATTCCGACGCCCAGCTTCACCTTCGGCGGCAAAACTGGATCTCTCGTCACCTCTTTAGTTCTGAAGAAGAAATCTGATCCGTGACCCCAAGGATGTATTTAGTAAACATTGAAATAGATCTTTCGTTGTTTGATTGCCCTCTACTTGTCGTAAGGTTTAACTTCAATGGAATCTTTTGTGAATTAATGAATGAAATGAACTAGAGGTGAATGATGACGAAATGAACTGTAGATTCAGGGTAGCTTTAACCTGAGGGAAACAAATAGATTGCTTGTGAATTTCACTTACATTTATAAACGCGGTTAATCTTACACTTTACGTACTGTTTAGTTGTTCATATCATGTCATGCATGGGAAAACTCCAATGGTAGATGATGACCATCTACAAAACTATTGTTAGAGTTTCTATCATTTATCTCAATCTTTTCCAAATCCTCACCGTAAGTTGCCACTGTGAGCGAGTTGTGTGTGCGTTTGTCTTTCGTGTAGGTAGTTGTGATTTCGAGCCCGGATTTTTATTGGGAAAAAGGAACCGTAATTACCCCAGTGGTCCCAAGTGTGTGAAATGAGTATCAGCTCGATATCAATAACGGCAATGCGTCCTGGCATTATTTGTGAGGCATTTGAAAAGTCAAACTAAGATAAGCACATCCTTGATCGGGGTAAATGTTATTTTTTGTCTTATTTTTTAATGTCATGTAGACTTTTTATCGGCCCTCACTTTCACTATACATAAAAAGTAACTAGGAATAGTTTCTCCGATGACGTTAATGGTATTCCTAATGTTTGGTTATAGATATATATTTGCTCTGTCACAAGAAAATATTTCAGAGCATAATTTCTGAAAATGTCGAGTGATGAGTTGGCTGGTTTGTGACCCACATGTGGCCACTAAGAGGATTTCCACCATTTGGATCACACCGGTGATCACAACTGAATTTATGCATGTGCTGGATGAGAAACAAACGAAGGCTCGTTCCAATCAGTCTGTTCAATTAAGTGTTAAAAATTCAAAGGGAGTTTAACATGAATTGAATGTTGAACTTCAATTATACGCACAGTAATTAACGGGTCAACCACTTAAGAATCAAACAATGAATGGCCTCGGCCATCAAAAACCTCAAGTCAGCTTTTGGCTGCAGTAGAAGAGGTGGAAATGATATAAAAGAGGGCTCCCGCTGCACACGGTAAGTATTTTTGCAAAGCATGTATTCCAACGGAGTAGACTCGTCAGCACAATAATTCCATAGTTATTCCCATTGCGTCTTCACCATTTTTTTGTCCCATGCAGCAAACAAGCTTTGGAAAGTTGCTGATGCTTAGTTGGAATGTATGCCCTTCTAAACTAACGTGCTCTGATATCGTTGCTCTTACAGGCATTTTATAGCTTCGCGAACTATTTTTTTGGGCGTGTCTGCTGTGTCTAACCACTTAGTAACAAAAAATTGAAACTATTTAATGAAAATTAGTTTCATTTTTTTAAATTTTATTGATAATGCGTTATGCATTGTATGTAATAATACTATTAGAACATCTTGCATAGATATTATGGATCGAGGAAAATAATTTTAATTTTCATGAAAATCTAAAACTAATGCCAGCGCCAAAATCATAAATTTCTTCGCTAAAGATGGGACTGTTTCTTCTCTTCAATGTTGCTAATCACACCTAGGTATTTCGATGAGCAAATTTTCTGAAAATGTTGATTGACGCGTTGACTGCTTTGTGACCCACCAGTGGCCACTGAGAGGATTTCCATAATGCAGGCGGCTCCCCGGTAGTTCCAGCTGAATTTCTACATATACTGGATGAGAATCAAATGAAGGCTCGTTCCAATTAATTCAATTTCAACATGCTTTGACTCGACCCGAAAAAGTTGGAATTGATGACGTCACTTGTGTCGCGACACCGAACTCAGGCGCTCAGCCAACTAGCTGAAGTCGTAGAAAGATATACTGTATAACTGTTCAGAGGCCAAATGTGAAGTGAGTTGTATTAAAATAAATTTGAAAATACTAGTACTACTCTTTTAATGAATTGATTAGTTATGATACCAGGATATTTCGACATTTCCTATGGAACAGGAATTATCGAGTTCCCTTAGTATTCTCTATATATCTTGATCCACTTCATAACTATCTCCAACAAAGCCCACAAGAAAAAGATGGAAAGTTTCTTCAAACATCTTCGAAAAATTTTAACAGTTTTCCTCACGCCTCATCCCACATCCCGGTTTGAATCAACGCTCTTCTTACTCTCATCCGCGAACTTAGGGTGCCTCAGGTTAGACGCTGCCTCCGAACTCTCATCCCGGTCACTGCTCTGTGTTAAAAAGCCATTTAGCGAGCCGCCGAAGCTGATTTCTTCATGAACATCAGCAGATTGCCCGTGAGTTTCAGCCAGTTCGGTCTCTTGGCTTATGCAATTCTCAGGTAATTCTTGCTCATCTGCAGCCAGTGCGCGAAGTTTTGCTGATGATTTAGGGTGGTTTTGTAGAGCATTTGCAGCTTCTGGTTGAAGATTGCTACGCTTCTGATGCAGCCCCTTGTCCTCCTGGGACTGGTAGCGAAGGGCTGCAGGAAGACCTTCTTTTAACTTATCGTAGGTTATTACGGGCGATGAGGGAATGAGGGAAATATCATCCGATAAGTATACCTCATTTAACTCGGCGTTTTCAGTCTGCCATATGTCGGAAACTTCAGACGTGGCAGCGGGTGTAGTCATAGGTTTGTAAACGTTCAATGTTATATCAATGAACGAATCAGTTTGTATCCCAGGGACGTCATTCTGCAGGAAAGTGGACGAGTTATCATTTACAGTTTCTGTTTTAAGACCTGTTATTTTCTCGACTTTACTGTTACTGTCTGATGCGTTGTTTGATTTGGAAACCGAAGAGTTTAGAAATGCTGTTTGAATAGATTCTAGAGCTTCTTGAAAATCGTCGTCAGGAGACGGAATGACGTCTGCCTCGTTGCCTGATGAATCTTTTCCATCAACCCAAGAATTCAAATTGTCTAACAAAGGCAGAGAGTATGAATCATTTTGTTTTTTAATTAACTCTTCGGAATCACCGTAAATTTGAAGAATATCATTATCAGCAAGACTCGTGTTAAGCATGGAAGGCGATGCTGTAGCAATGGCCAACGGTGGCCGATGAAGATATTCGACCCTTCTTCTGGGCTGCGCCAAATGGCTGTATTCAAGGGCCTCGCCGAACGGTAAAACTTGATTCATGTTTCTACGATTAATGTTCAAGCCGTCTACCCCGCGGTCGCCGATGACTTTTTCTTCGACATCCCAAGTTGGCTCGTCTGTCAAAAGCGTCACCGCGCTGTAGCCCCCGCTGTCGAAGAGCTTTGGGTGCGGTGCTGAGCCAATTTTAGAAGGCCCGTTGATTACGTTGTCGGAGTCAGTGAACTGGTACTCATTGCTTCCATGGTCAGGGTGGATGGGATCAGATCTGCAAACGATAGAAGTTGATATTCAGAGGTCAGTTTCCATTTTATGAAGAAAATCCACGCTTCTATTCCATTAGCTTTCTACATACTCTCGTAACTCCTTCAATTGAACCGTTGAACATTATGTGTTACGAAAGCTTTTTAATTCTAATGGCTTATCAATGAATAATATTTTCGTTTATTAGTGTGTGTTTTAAGAATGCTGTATAAATTCAAAGGTAATAGCGAAATCCTATACTATGTACGTTTAAAATGTGCTTTAACTTCAACGATCAAAAATTATCAAAATTAGAAAATAGCAATAAAAGTTCAAATCAATATATTTTGAGATATATGTGGGGAACCAAATTTCTTTGTAATTAAAAATTCTATAGGTAATGAACCAACAAAACTTTGATTCAACTTTAGTTATTCTAAGATTTCGTGAAAATGATGAAATAAAACAATATTCTGGACATATATATATATATATATATATATATATATATATATCAATAGCTCAAAGTCATATCACCCCCAGAAACAATTACTGAGTCTGGTAAAGCGGGCTCTCCGTCCACGCATAGGTTTTTTTCAAACGAAATAAATGTACAGGGAGTTCATGAGAATCGAACTCGTGACTTATAAGTTACCGCGCCAACACGCTACCGACTGCGCTATCAATCACCCTAAAAGGTGATCGAGGCGCAACGAAAGCAATGCATGGCACGGCGAAAGCGGGCTCTTCCGTCCACGCATATAATTCCCTTATGTATCAATAGCTCAAAGTCATATCACCCCCAGAAACAATTACTGAGTCTGGTAAAGCGGGCTCTCCGTCCACGCATAGGTTTTTTTCAAACGAAATAAATGTACAGGGAGTTCATGGGAATCGAACTCGTGACTTATAAGTTACCGCGCCAACACGCTACCGACTGCGCTATCAATCACCCTAAAAGGTGATCGAGGCGCAACGAAAGCAATGCATGGCACGGCGAAAGCGGGCTCTTCCGTCCACGCATATAATTCCCTTATGTATCAATAGCTCAAAGTCATATCACCCCCAGAAACAATTACTGAGTCTGGTAAAGCGGGCTCTCCGTCCACGCATAGGTTTTTTTTTCAAACGAAATAAATGTACAGGGAGTTCATGGGAATCGAACTCGTGATCACCTTTTAGGGTGATTGATAGCGCAGTCGGTAGCGTGTTGGCGCGGTAACTTATAAGTCACGAGCTCGATTCCCATGAACTCCCTGTACATTTATATATATATATATATATATAACATGGACGAGCATATTAGAATTAACGGTTTATTTTTTTTGGGCCATGATAACGAATCTGATTGAGTATAATCAGATAGAGTCCATGTATTTGGAATGTGAAATAAACTTTACGCTTCTGTAAATATGATATTTGGTATTTAGATATTATCACAAATATTTTAACTTATTTTATTTGTTATTGTAGTTATCATTATTATTACTTTTTTGCAAAAATTTATTGTTCTTCTTGTTATTTATTAAATATATTTCTTTAATTTATTTATTTGTAGTTTTTACTTCAGCTCGAAAGGCACGTCGAATTATCCATCTTGTTGTTTCAGGGAGAACCAGAACAAACGTCACAGCCCTCGTTTTCGCTACCTTGTTCCAATGGTCGAGGGCGCTTAATTGTGCTTCGTGTGGGAGGGTTACAGGGCTCAAGAAACTAATATTCGATTTATTTTCCCTTGGGAAAAAAAGAGTTAACCACGATTAACACTCACTCAATTTCCCTTCCTAGCCAGGTCTTTGGATCGGGATCCTAGCTCTCCGTGGTACAGTGGTTAAGGGATCGGGCTCGTATGTTGGAGTCGCGGGTTCGTATCCCGGCGCTGACGCGGAGATTTTCCCCGTTGGGTTTAAGGGAAAGCTCAAGCACAATACCCCACTCAACCCAGGTGTCGGAAATGGGTACCGGCTTTACGGGGGAACCGTCATGGTGTCCTATATATAGGGTTAGTTATAAGACATTTGAAAAACCAATGCTAAGATCATATGTATCAGGCTTGATTGGAAATAAAGCATCCCAAAGATGCCGATGTTAACCTAACCTAACCTTTGGAATGGTTCTGCTCGACCGGGAGTAACAGCCATGGCTTCCTGGCGTTAGTTTCAAGATACTCGTATTTGAATTTCTAATATCCAATATGTTTTAATATATTTCGTGTATCCATTTTATGGAAATAAACGGTTTCTTTCTTTCTTTTTTGAAAAAAATAGCGTATAAGAAGTTGTAAACTTGATTGGGATGAAACATTCTCCCATCAAAGACAAGGCCTTTACCTGGCGACCCGCTGGTAATACTGATAACTTGGTTGGAATGAAACATTCTTCCAGCAAAGCATTCACCTGTCAACCCGCTGCTGCAGCGCCGTCAGGTCGAGCCTGAGGTCGGCCAGCACCTCGAGCACGAAGTTGAGAGCGTCTGCGTTGCCCCCTTCGCCAGGAGGTCCTCTGTCTCCTCGCAGACCTCGAGGGCCATCTCGGCCGGGAGCTCCTGGCGGACCCTGGGTATTTCGGCGAGTGATCAAGGAAAATAGCAAGCCGATAAAGCTAATTTGGATTTTCAAACGAATGATGCCGAATGTTCTTTCTTTTCCTCTACCATGATTTCTCTCTTTGCTCAAAGATGGAAAAAATCTTTCTTCTATAATAGTGTTTAATGGGAAATTCGCCTTCCTGTTAAAACTGTGTTTTCAAAGAATCATCATTTACTCGTTGATTCTTCTATGTGCTAGTCCAGTGAGTATCTACAACCATTGTGAATTTCATAGCCAGTTTCCTTGGGACTTACTATTGGACCTCTTCTGCAGCGACAGAAGCTTCTCTGATTCTGCTCGCCAATCACAGTCCAGGAATCTAGCGGGAAGTCTTCACTTCGGTTGATATCGTTGGTCTCCTCCAGCACAGCCGACCTGTACTGGTCAGTCGGGGCGCCCGGTTCACCCGGTGGTCCAGCATTGCCTACGGAGCAGAAATTGCAATATTTATGTTTATTTCACAAATGCAAAGCCTTGAATCAAGTTTAATAGCTATCTTAGTTGGAGTCATTGGGCAGTTGGACATTTGGTACGGGACTAGGTGTGTTGAGCATGTGTTTGTGGTGAGTCAGGAGTATGAGAAGTGTGAGCGATAGTCGGTTTTCTCGAGAAAATAATTAAAAAACTAGCAGGACCCGTGGAAATTCCACGGACAATGTCATCAATAAGGTATGTGGATCCGTGTAAAAATTCGGTCAACATTACTTAAAAAATTTTCAAATAATCTAAGCTTACCTACGATGCCATCCTAGAAAATTAAATGAAACTACTATTACATATCAGAGCACCTATATGTATGCATATATTCTATATATAATTAAAGGCCCATTTAACTTAGGGCAACATTTCTAGAGAGTATAAATAAAATAGTGAACTTAATTTGTCATTTGTTGCAGCATACTTATAGTCAATCACTCATTTTAGCATACTTATAGTCAATTTATTGTACATGAGAATTAAATATCTGCTGTAGACTGCAAAGGAGAAGACTTCTGCCGACCAACACAAGCAAACAAATATGGCTTCAGGGCACCCAAACTCATACACATTAAGAAATTACTTCTGTGTATACGATATTTCTTGTAAATGTGATTCCTCTTTTGTGGCCATGCGTGGAATCATTAAGATGTAGGACTTCAACTCTCAAATTGTTCATTGCTTTTGCTCATGAAAATGCTATATAGAGCTGGCCGTGAGTGGAGCATGGCTTTGGTAAATATATGCCAACTCTATCAAATGTTTGACTTTGAGCTTTATTTATTGTCATTAAGTAGGAGAGGCGAACTGGAAATTTAGTGCAATGCAGAACAAAGGGAATATTGGCATCGTCAGGGTTCAGTTTTATCCCTGGGATAAGTACTTTGTTATGAGCGTGAGAACCACTGGTTATTGATGCCTCGATGCTGTGCTCATGAAGCTGAATGACCTCCAGTCGAGTGCCGTTACACAGTCCCTGAGTTATGGATAGGTTTCTCAGTAGCATGATTATTGCGCCAACTTTCAAATTCAGTCTATGAGGAGGCATGCCAGACGGAGTGAGAGAATTAATGAACTCCATTGGATACTTTTGTACTTCTTCTTCATTATCGCAAGATACGGAATCGGTGCTCAAGTAAGTTTAATTTTCTGTTGGTAGCATTCTCAGAACTTCCTCATTGACTGCTAAGCATTCAGAATTTTTTGTGATAAGATTACTCTTGTTTTCATCTCTTCAGCCGTACAGTTGTCAAACACCTGTGATATCAAAGAGCCATGACATGTGCAGGTTTCAGGAACGTCTATAACATCTGGAGCCATTCAATCACGAGTACTCTGGATTGATCCATTGCCCATTTGTAGAAGCCACCTTGAAAACTCATGTTCATTTGCATTTGCTCTCATGTTCTGTGTGAGGCTCATGTGGCGCAAGCTGTGCCATAACTCTGAGCGTTTAAGGCACACGTCAAGCACAGCAGCAGGAGGGGCTCTGGGAACAATTGGAAGTACTTGTCTGAAGTCACCTCCGAGTACGTTTACTTTACCACCAAATGCAGTGTGGGTGTTCATTATATCTCTCAAGCATTTATCGATCTCTTTCATAGCATAGCATGGAATCATAGAGGCTTCATCAATAATGAACGCTTTAACTTGCCGCAGAAATTGTCCTTGCACAGAGCTTGGTGGCACACTGCAGACACTTGTTTCGCTTAGGGAAACTGGAAGCTTGAATATGTTGTGCAGCGTTTTGCCGCATCTCAACAGTGCTGCAGCAATACCGGTCCAAGCAGATGTGCTTGTCTTAAGGTTGTTCGCATTAAGATAGTCATTTACTTTGTTGAATAGGTAGGTTTTCCTGAGCCGCCGGGTGCATCCACATATAACAGTCTATTTTCAATCTGCTCGCCTCACTCAAAAGAGAATGCACTTGCAACCACAACATTGAATATCTGCTTCTGTTCAATATCCAGAGAATTAACATCTATGTTATTGTTTCCAACATCTCCTTCATTTACAGGATTATCCCCAACTGGTTCAGGTAGACCGAACATGTTGCAGGTTATGCCATTTTCAATGAAGAAGGCATTCAGCAAGTAGAGAGCAACATTTTCAGCAGTTATGTTATCATTTCTCAGCATCAGATCTTCAATCATGTAATGCTTATTCTCATTGCATAACTGCAGGGCATTCACGGGCTGGTTGAAGACGCACATCATTGCAAACATAGTAAGTAGTTCCCGTGGCATTTGATGAGCTGCTGCTTCTGTCAAAGCTTACTGCAATGCATCGTCAATCTCAACCAGGCGCAGTCTGACGAATGCCTGTTTGAAGGTGTCCATTTCTTGACCCCCGATTGAATTCAAATCCCTGAATGAAGTCGCTCCAGGGACATGGAGGAGCAACATCCTAAAATAAAATTTTTCAGCATTTCGAGGACTTGTACAGAACATTCTGGTTACAATGTTGCTGAATCTAACACGACGCGTCCACCTTGTTTGTTTGATGAAAAAATAATGCTCAGGTATAGAAGAGTACAGAAAATTTCGAGCATTCTCATCTGTTTGATTGAGTTTAAACCAAGCTGTCAATTGTGTGTCGCGTTCTGCTGCTCATGCTGCCGCCTTCCTTTGATTTCCTTGTCTATAGAACACTTGCTGCTCATCAGGTAAATGTAGAGCCAAACGATAAACAGTGTGAGATTGATCATGCATTTTGAACTCTGACAATCTCCAAAAGGCTTCTGGCGGAGACACATACCTGCATGACAAATACTGTTTAACTTCATTATGTTCATGTACTTCAATGTGTTCTTGTACTTCATTTGGTTCATTATTTTTAACAACATTATTCCTGATTTCAATGTTAGCACAGTCGTTGCCTTTGTGTACATATTTGAACAGGTATTTTACGCTTTTCACCGAGAAACACACAAAAACAATTTTATTGGCGCGGTGTTTTCTCTGTAGATACTTATTGTATGGGACGACAAATCTGTTGTCAACCTCACGAGTGCCCACTTGTACATTGTCTGCATTGTTTCTCCGTCTGTACACTGGGTCTCCGGATACATTCATCATGGTTTTTTCTTGGAAATCTTTTGGATATTTTTTCTCACACTGTCCTTCAACCATGCACACAGAATTAGGATTTGATGTCCCACATGGACTATGGATCATCAATGTTCTCAACGCATTCTCTCAACTCTGGGTGGTCTGATGAAGGTATTTCAGCGCAAACTACATAATCAATTTGCTCTCTTGTTCTTAGTTTGTCTTCTACTCGCAAAATTATCAAAAGATGGCATTGATCCAAGGTTCTCTGTGATTTCTCGACACTTTGGGTTACAAGAATATGTCAGGAAAATATCTGGTTTTCAAAATTTGCAGACGATCGCCATGGCAGCTTGATCTGCTTGTTGCATGTTCCTTGGACTTCCTGTAAATGTGGAGGGCAAAATGACTGGAACACCTGGCTCTTGATGATCATTCTGTCTACCTAGGTGATCCATGAGACCCGAATACAGTGTCACTCTTAATTGTGCTTGACTATTTTTAATGAAGTTCAAACGGCAACCCTCCACTTTCACATAGGCGTCAACAATGTATCGTTGCAGTATTTTTCCGCATCGATGTAAAGCACTGAAGTCATCTCTGATTGCCAGACGGTACGAGTAAAACTGTTACATGGTGACTTTGTTGCGAACACGCGTTTGGCGATGTTCCACATGAGGCATATCTATATGCCATCCAGGTTCTCCTTTTGGAAAGAAAAAAGAATAAACCATGGGAGCAAGATGGCAAGATATGTAAAAAATCCTCTGCCTCTGTAGACCTATAGGATAAACAACAATATCACGGTACATTGGAAGCACGCCATCATCACCAACGAATATGGCTGGGTTGTTGTATCTTCGTCTGTCAGGGCCAGGGATGAACTGCATGGTTACCTATCTTTGTGGCATGTTCTCAATTACAGCTCTCTCATGCTCATGTTGTTCAATAGCTTTCATTGTGGTATGCTGCTGCATAAGGATTATTGTTCATCGCCTCATTTACCATTAAAAAAACAGATATTAAGCAGTTAGCATTTTCGTGAGCATTTGCTCTAATTTGTATGGCTTCATTAGTTTCTAAGATGTAGAGCTGGCCGTATCTTCTCTCTTCAGAGCCATCTTCATAGAGGTGGCTTGCGTAGTGGTAAGTTTGACCTTGCAAACGGAAACAATACGGTCCACGTCCTGGAGGAGGTCTAATATTCGCACCAAAAGATGCAAAAGCAAATGCAGAATTATAGTTTCTTATATTCTGTCTAAAATTAGAACCCTGTGCATCGTCGGCATCAAAGAGTTATCTCAAATTTTCGGGGTATTTCTTTAAGGGGGTCCTCCGGGGCCCCTTTTCTCTCCGATGGTCATTTTTCATTTTATTGCTGGAAAAGAACCCATAGGTGGTGGACTATTCGGTCCTAAAATTTTATGGCGCTACGGACAATAGATCCCCTCCCCCAGGGTACCAAAGGGTACCAAAATCTTAAATTTTCGAGCCCATTTCGACCCCATATAAAAAGAAAACAAAATAAGAAATGTAAAATTTGCGAATGTGCTTTTGTTAGATATGTTCCAAGGATTCTAAAACTGTCTTTGTTTTTGGTCTAGCACAAAAACTCAATGAGTTCTATTCGTTTGAAATATCAATGCCAGTGGACTAACAACCAATATGTCAATTTTTTTCAAAAACTAAGGCCTGAATCAAAAAATGTACATAGGAAGTTGTGTTTTTTTTCAAAAGTTACATATAATAGTCAAATTTCATAAGAATCTAATTGAATACAAAAAATTTCATAAATTTTATGAACTTAGAAACAAATTTTAATTTTTTTCTTTTTTGTAAGTTACAATTCACAGTGTGAATATGATGTTATGCATGGAGATTATCGAAATAAAAATGAAAACTGCATTCAATTACATAAATTTTTCATTATATCACACTAAAACAAAAAATTTAATTTTTGGCCTATACTGTAAAGTCACTTATTCTCAAAATTCAAAAGAATAGAAGTCATTTAGTTTTTATGCTAGGAAGAAAACAAAGACAGTTTTGGAATCCTTGGAACATTTCTCGCAAAGTTATATTCCCACTTTTTCCATTTTTATATATGAATTTTTTTTATAATAGTTCAAATCTAAAAATTTTGTTTTTCTCTGATATATTGGTAAATTTTCGCATATAAAAAAATAAAAAATGCAAAATCCCTGAATATATCTTTCTTAGAAATCTTCCAAGGATTCCAAAACTGTCTTTGAATTTGTTCTAGCATAAAAACTCAATGACTTCTATTCTTTTGAAATAGGTATAAAAATGACCCAAAAACCTGTTATTTCAAATTTTTCGGAAAAACTAAGGCCTAAATCAAAAAATTTCATGAGTTAAAATATGTTTGTCTTGCAAAACTACATATACTGGCAAAATTTCAGACCAATCGGACGAAAAATTTTTTTTCCGGAGGACTCCTTAAGGAAGGGGGTGAAACTTTTTCATTCTAACAATGGTTTGTTCTTTCATGGTCTCTGTTTCTCATGGTTTGAAGATAAAATTCTCGCTCCTCCTGACTCATATTTATCCTTCACTGTTACATTCGTAGTCTGCTTCCATCACGAATTGCTTGCCTTTCGTCTTCTCGCAAGCGCTATCGTCTCCTTCGCTGTCGCTCTCTAGCTACTTCTCTTTGTTGTCTTATTCTCTGCTGCATTGTTTTAGATCAGGGGTGGACAAAATTTTAGGTGCTATTAAGGGCCATGTTCACAAATTCGCAATTTCATAGGGGCGCATAGTACAGGTTTGGACATAAGTAAGGTATTGTCAGCAGCACTGATACGCCAGCAACACTTGAAATTTCAAAAACATTAAAAATTGAAAAAATTCAAAACATTCAAAAAACTGCAGCAGCTCGTAAAATAAAAGTGAAATGTTTTTTAAAAAATAAAAAAAAACGGAAAAAATAAGGAATAAAAAAATTAACCGAAAAGTATAAAAAAATCAAAAAATTCACATGATAAAAAAATGAAAAATAAAAAAATTAACCAAAATTTATAAAAAATATAAAATCGAATAAATAACATACATTCAAAGAATTGCAGCAACTCGTAAAATTACAAAAAAAACATTTATTAAAAAAGATATATATAAAAAATAAACCAAAGATTATGAAAATAAAATAATAAAAAGTTTGAATAAATAAAAAATAATACAATAGAAAATAAAAACTTAAAAATAATAAATGAAAAACAAAATAAAAAAATGAAATGAATTTTAAAAAATCATTCTCCCTCTCTCCCTGTCTCTCTCTCTCTCCCGCTAATGTAACGCGATCCGACGCGAGCCAACCCGTATCATAGATACCGCAAAGATGTTGAAGAGCGTGACGCACAGGTTAGCGTATTAATATATAGATTGATGTTTATGGAAGAAGTGTGTCATGGGTGCTGGGACACCCTTCCTGGATAAGACATCTTGAAGCCTCAGTATGTAAAATCTGAGTGTATTTGAGTATAAAATGCACAAGTATGACTTGACTTGATGTCTGATTGAAGCTGCACTACTCAAGAATAAACAGGAAAGACAAAATCATTTGTAATTATTCTGCGTAAAAATTATACTTAACGGTTATTTACCCGACACAGAATAACACATGTTTCTTAATAGGTTCTCAGGGACAATAGACCGTATTCAGTCGATGGAAAAAATAACAGGTTGCATAAATTCTATCGGACTCCAAGCCCAAGATTTTAACTTCGAAAAATAAAATTTTTTGGTGGAGAAGTTTTTCTTTCAGAGAAAAGGATACACAGCATCACTGTTGTAGTTTAGTTTATGTCTTACATGTACTTGCTGCATCGTATCATGATGCAATGATGTCTCATTTATGATGCAATACTTGATGGATCACTAACCACGATTTGATTAGATTAGATAAGTTAATTTGAGCCTCCCAACCACGGTTCCTTAACAACGATTCAATGTATCTCTTCTTCCCTGACGCTGAAACTTTAAATCTCTAAGAAATTAGTTTTTTGCAGTCAAAGCCTTGTATGTCTTTTCTAGTGGAATTGAACACGCTGCCTGCGTTTTAGTACACATGTGTACCACTAGGTAAATTGCTCATTTGCCTACTGTAATCAATGAATAGTATTTAAATTATTTCACTATTTTAATTTAAATTAGATTATGGCGTGCGAGTAAAATTTTTATCATGCAAATATATGTTTCCCATTTCTTAGAAGGATAAAAACATAATCACGCAGAAAAGACGGCTTGCCAATTCTGCTACTGTTAACCTAGCCAAACCTACGTAGCAACCCATCAAACTCAGTGAATGTGTTAATGATGTGTTAAAGTTGAGTTGTGCATGATGTATGGCATCACCTGGAAACCCTCTGGGGCCGGAGTCTCCAGGGGGCCCCGGCGGTCCATCTGGGCCTGGTGGACCTGCTGAGAAGCTGTACAGCCGCACTGCTGTGCTCAGGGCCACCAGCTGTGTCAGTAACGTGCAAACGTCCAGGATTAATACTTATGATACTGTCGCTTTAACGTTTCAAATTTATTTTGTCTTCAATTTATGTTAACTAAAGCCTAACTTATCTATTGTAACCAATCCCATTCTGGCGTCATCTAAGCTGAATTTATCTGCTAAGATTTAAGTAAGGAGAAGGAAGCAGGGATCACTAGACGCGTCACCTGATCTCAGGTTGACTAAAGTACTTACTTTCTCTTCGAGTTCCTTGACCTTATCTTTCAGTTGGCCGACCGTCTCGCAGGAGGCGGTGCAGCGCTGCGGGCCGTCGCTCCTGTACCGCCGGCGGGCTTCTTCATAAGTGAACTCTGGAGACCGACCAGCGAAATGAGTGGCATGATCCATTCGGCACTTTGTGTAATTTTAAATTTAGTGGGACGGTCCATTCGGCATTTAGGGAAATTTGAAATATAGTGGGACGGTCCATTCGGCATTTAGTGAAATTTGAAATTTAGTGGTGCTGTCCATTCGGCATTTAGTGAAATTTGAAATTTAGTGGGACGGTCCATTCGGCATTTAGTGAAATTTGAAATTTAGTGGTGCGGTCAATACGGTACACAGTACATACATGCATACATACATATACCGGGCTTATCCTCCCTATGGGAGGGTAGCCGACAGCAGGCCACAATCACCACACTTAGTCACTAGGAGGCGAGAGAGGCAGCACTGGCCGCACCTGAACTGCCAGGATCAGCAGCAGCCCAGCACAACCACCTTCCACAGTCAGGCCCGACAGCCACAGCTGGTTTACCCCGACCGCTTCATTGAGTGCAGCCCCTCTCCCCGCACATGACAGGTCAACCCCATCACACGCGGGCAGCTTCCAGTAACGCGTCAAAAAATAAAATTACCTCCTTATACACTGCCCCCACTCACTTCTGTCCGCAGCCACCCCTCTCGCCACGTCCACAGTCAGACCCCTCTCATACAAAGCACGTCGCACCCCATCCATCCAACTCATCAGTGGTCTACCTCGCGCTCGAAGACCACTCACTTCCGACATATATATCTTTTTCACCGGCCGCTCAACATTCATTCTTTCAACATGCCCAAACCATCCAAGCACTCTTTCATCCACTCGCCTGCTCAACTTTTTGATAACACCCGTCTGCCCCCTAACCAACTCATTCCTGATCCTATCTCTTCTAGTTACTCCATACATGCTCCTCAAACACTTCATCTCAAACACATCCAACTTCCTCCTCTCAGCTGCTCTCAACCCCCAGGACTCTGCTCCATACAACAAAACTGGCACAATCAAACTTTCATACAGTCCCCTCTTAGCATTCATACTCAAACTCCTGCATTCAAAAACTTTCCTCATTGCACCCAATGTCTTACAACCTTCACTCACTCGATGCTTCACTTCTACTTCCATACTATCCTTAACAGTCACATCCGACCCGAGGTACCTAAAATGCTCTACCTCCTCTAAAACTTCCCCATTCAACCTCACATCCAAAGTTCCAAACACTCCACCTCTTGAACATCTCATCACCTTACTTTTATTCACATTTACCCTCAATTTCCGCCTTTCGCACACTCTACCAAACTCTGCAACCAGTCTCCTCAGTTTTTCCTCTGAATCAGCCACAAGCGCTGTATCATCTGCAAACAACAGCTGACACACTTCCCAATACAAACCATTTCATCCCATCAACTGCGCACCTTTTCCCAACACTCTGGCATTCACTTCTCTCACCACACCATCCATAAACAAATTAAACAACCACGGCAACATCACACATCCCACGGTACACAGTGAAATTTAAAATTTAGTGATACGACCCATCCAGTATTTCCTGAGCAATTGCAGTGGCTTGAAATTTAGTGGTACGATCCATTCGCCATTTCCACTTGCCATTGCAATAAGTGGAAGCACCTGTCAGCGTGGCGCCAGAAGCAGGTGCAGAGAACTGGACAAGAGACAACTGGACATTTACTATCCCCGGCACTTGAAGAACTTTCCTCAAATATTGAATTACGAGTGTACCTCATTGTCACGTTTGGTTTTGTGTGGTAATTTATATTTTCCATGAATCTTGCGCCCATCACGTGGCCGCTTCCTGAGTTATAAAGATTTTCTAAGTGACAGATCGCCTTTAGATCCTGCATGATGGAAAATATTATTAACAGTATCATATGATAGACAAACTCAACCGAGAAATCTCCTAAAATGGATTTAAAATTAAATGGATTGATGTAAACCTAAATGGATTAATCTAAACCTAAATTGGTTAATCCAAACCTAAATGGATTGATGTAAACCTAAATGGATTAATCTAAACCTGAATTGATAAATCCAAACCTAAATGGAAAAATCACTTGAGAATCGCCCCATGAATCTCACCCTCGTCTACTTCATCCTCGCTCTCGTCGTCCTCAAAGAGCTGCAAGTTCCTCATGGCAGGCAGAGCGTGTGAGGGCTCTGCCGGGCTGCTCTCCTGGAGCTTCGGGGAGATCAGCTCGCAGGTGGCGTTGTCCGCCAGCAGCGTGTACCCTGGTTATTGTGGGGTTGTTATCCACTCTAGTGCACGAATATTTCATTGTGTGAGGTTGTTATCAACTCTAATGCACGAATATTTCATTGTGGGGGTTGTTATCCACTCTAGTAAACGAATATTTCATTGTGTGGGGTTGTTGTCAATTCTATTACATGAATATTTAACCCCACTATCATTGTGTTGGATTGTTATCAACCCTAGTACACGGTATTGCTCCCGGTTGTGTTGGGTTGTAATGAACTCTAGTAAACGTATATTTGATTGTGTTGGATTACTGTCAACTCGCGAATATTTGTAATTGATACCTATCCACGCTATGAAGTAACTGGTACATAGGTTACGCGATAGCTAGTTTTAATGTTAAGAAATGAGCAGTGTCTTTGTTACGAAATAACTGGAATCTATGTTACGAATATCTGATATCTTTATCTTGATGTTATTGATATGAGTTTTGAATCATTATAACTGACGAGTTTTTGTGTGAGAGACCAGCACTGCGCGATGCGAGCAAAGATGCTGTGAGGCACCCACCTGGTCTGCAGGAACACACGTGGCCGCCCTTGGTGTTGATGCAGGCGTGGTCGCACCCGCCGTTGGTCGTGTCGCACTCGTCCACATCTGCAAGGTGTGAGTACGCTGCTTACTCTTCGTTTCTAAGCTCCTTGAAATTAACTGTACTGTTGCTGTTTCTCTTCGCCTCTAAGTTTCTACGTTTCCTGTATACTATTCGTTTCTGCGTTCCTTTTTGAAATTAACTGTACTGTCACTGTTCGTCTACACGTCTCTACGTTTCCTGTATACTGTTCGTTTCTACGTTCCTTGAAATTAACTGTACTGTTACTGTTCATCTCTATGTTTTCTGTCTACTGCTCATCTCTACGTTCCTACGTTCCTCGCTGTTCCTTGAAGTTAAACGGTACCGTGGGAAATGAAGCACTGCTCTAATATTAGGATATATTGTTTCTGATTGTTCATGTTTTCACTACTTTTTCCAAACAATGTAATACTTAATTCTACTAGAGCTTAGGCATTTGTTTGATGGGAGCGAAGACGTTAAGTAATGAATGTGTACTAGTGCTCACAGTGGCTGCAGAAACGAGCACTTTGCATGAAACTAAAATGCTTGATGTACAGTAGCCCCAAAAGCATTTCTTGGGGTGATGGTAAAAGACAGCGAGATGAGTGTTTGATGCATCTTGATGGACAATATTTTTTGAATGACACTAGCTAAACGTTAGGTGAAAGTGCCCGTATATGATATATACTAATGTCCAATATCTTTTTATGGCCGATGACGGGAAAATAATTGCGCTCAGCGTAGGGACGCCGGCATGGCAACTTGCGCATGGATTGTTTTGGTGCATGAGGCGACTGGATACCCTGGGAATTATTAAGAGAAGAATACATATGATTTGTTCTCTATATTGGAGCGGTGTTTTCTGCAACTTTGTTACGGCTGGAGGTTGAGGTTTGCTACTGGCAAGAGCAACTTGGTTTGACAGTTACGTATAGGAGAAAAAGTGGTAAAATTAGAAAGTTGGTTAAAGGTAAAAAATACACCAGTGTATACATACATGCAAATCAGGTGAGTAAGGCCTTTTTATTTTACACCCTCTCAGTATCCTTTTTTTTCTTATGCATTCCTTACAAACTATTAATGGAAAATGAGAGAAGATCTTAGAAGAAGGTGTTTTCGACTCGCGTTCTTTTTCCTCCTGTTAACTGCATTTAACTACAGCATTATAGCAGTAGCTGGGATTGGGACTAGGGTATTTCACCCCAACACTCGATAGTAGAACCCTGTGGTAAAACCCAGTTCGATTTGAGTAATTTCCTTAACACGTTCACAGAGTTTCCGCAGATGTTAACGGTTGGTTTGGCTAGATTGTAAGCAGCAGAATTTGGGAATCAACTTTACAGCTCGAATACGTTTTCCTCCTTCTTAAGAAATATGAAAAATATAATTGCACAATAACATTTCACCTCGTATGATAACAGCTATATTTTCAAAAAAGTCGCGAAACAGATGAAGTGTCATTCATCTATATGGATACGTGAATGAGCAATGTACCTATAGGCACACAAATGGCCCAATACGTTGGGAACGTGTTTAATGAACAGCGACCAATGGCTCATAATCACCTATACAAACCGGCGAAATGCCTCTCCTGTGGTTCTCTGGGCTGAACTGGTACCCGGAGTGGCAGGTGCAGATCACGCGTCCGAAGTACACCGAGCATTTCTGCTCGCACAAGTTCTGGGAACACGGATCCACCGCCTCAGGGAGACACCTGCTCAGGGAATGTGTTAGTGAAAATTTCCTTTCCATCTCGCACTTACCAGTTTAGCAGCGGAAAATTTCCAAAGTTTGAAGGTGACGATATAATTTTGTTTACTTAATTTACGATTTTTGAGGGAGGAAGAACTATTTGCAGATTTTGGCTACCATCCTGACATTCATTTCAAAGTTTTTTTTATAGTTTTCTGCACATTCACAAATATCACCACGAGTACCAACATGCATAGGCTACATTCCTACTATTCTGATGAGATTTGAACGATCATTTCAGCCTATTAAAATTTTAGTTCGATGATTTTTCATTCTATCGTGCACATTCACAAATGTCACCACCGCTTCAAGATGCTTAGGCTTCCTATTCTTCTAATCTAATGATATGGAACTACCATTTCTTCTAATCCTATTCTTCTAATCTGATGATATTGGAACTACCATTTCAATCACCTACATACTTAGTTTAATGATTCATCGTAATTTTCTGCACATTCTCGGCTGTCACAGAAGAGGTGTTGGCTCACCTGCCCGCCACAAAGTTGTACCCCTGACAGCAGTGGCGACGGAAGCAGTCCACCCACTTCTTCTTCACCTGACACTTGTACTTGGTGGTGATCACGTTGCCGCTCGGGCACTCCAAGGTGTCTGACCTTGGCAGTAAATATGGAAGTTAATCCTCGTTTGTGGTATACATTAGTTTTTTGGTGGTAAAAAAGGTTTTCACTGCAAAACGGGTAAATGCGTGATGGAAATATTCACCAACACGTTCCCTAAGCAGGTGTCTCCCTGAGGCGGTGGATCCGTGTTCCCTTTTCTCTACCTTCCCTTTCCTTTCTCCTCTGTGAAGGTATTCCTAGGAGGAAAGTAGCTCTGAACGGTTTAATCATATCATCACACCGATGCCCATTAACATAGAAGTAGCTCCGAAGTTTATCGTATCATCACACCGATGCCCATTGACATAGAAGTAGCTCCGAATTTTATCATATCGTCACATGTTGCACCGATGCCCATTAACATGGAAGTAGCTCCGAATTTTATCATACCCTTACAAAAACGACCCATTAGCTTCAAAATTTCATGTTCAATAGAAGATAGTCAAACCAATGTTATGGAAGTAGCTACGATTTTTATGATCTCTCCGTAATAACCATCCACTAGCTCTAGAATTTCATATTCAATAGCAGAAACTAAATACGACCGAGCGACAACTCTGGTCCCGGCGAAGCCCTGTGTCGTTTACAGCGAGCCTCGCATGTGCTTTATGTAATCACATCATCATGGATGCGGTTAAAGTCAACAGAACTGCAGATTTCGTTCGAGAGCATTTTTGTCATCAGCCAATTTCTTTTCTCCCTCTGTTTTTAACGCTGAAAAGTATTTAACTGCTACAGGATGCCCGGTAGTAAGGCAATAAGTGTGAAAAATGGCAGCATTTGCGGGACTTCAACGACATAGTATAAGGAAAAGAGCATGAATTATTGTGTATTTATTCTAAATATGAATTCCACTCAGAATGTGACACTCTACTCAGAACTTAAAGTCTTCATACCTGGTGACCGCTCGAATTTCTCCTAGAAGGAAAGACCCTTCATCCATAGACGAATTTCCGAGAGCGTAAAATGCGCTGCCTGAGACCACATAGCCTTCTCGTCCGTAGGAGTTGAATCCTCTTTCAGCCCGATCATAAATCTCATCATGAAGATTATCCCTGCCGTAAATGTTAACATCACGCAGTGGGAGATCAAAATTCTCAGAGGCAGAGCGCATTGAAGTGGTAGACTTTTCGCGCGCTGGATCGGCTTCAGTCGCTCGTGGTCCCTGCTTAGTTGCTCCGATGTGGGAGTAGAACTTGGGTAAACGAGAAAGCGAAGGCTGCTGGAGAGCTCCTGCGGGATTGTGGTGAGATAAGAAAAAGGAAGAAAAACAGTATATTTCTAATGAAGAAGGTACAAATACCATCATGGGTATATAAAATGTCTCAACATATATATCCTTAGCTTATATACATACATGGGTGTAGTAATAATCTTGTTAATAATAGAAACAAATGATTGAGAGAATTGCATGGAAAAATGCATTCACTTCGTTGCGTAATCTATGTTTGATAACACATATAAATACAAGATGAAAAAGTATATATAGTGCTCGCCATAGCCATGTGGCTAGAGGTTCTGCCGCCGTGCGGCAGAGACACGGGTTCGAAACTCGGCGCTGGCTGTGGCGATTTTCTCTGTTGGGTATAGAAGAAAAATTCCAAGCACAATACCCCACTCTACCCAGGTGTCTGAAATGGGTACCGGTCTTGACCGGGGGAAACCGTCATGGCGTCCTGGCGTTAGTTATAAGGCATTTGAAAATCCAATGTACAAGGTGATATGTATCAGGCTTGATTGGAAATAAAGCATCCGTAGATGCCTTCATTATTATATTATTATTATTATATACCAGTGACGCTGTAAGATGTGAGGCAGGCCCATGGCAGCACGAGGACCCCCAAGCACCAGCCCGGCGATCTGTAAAGTTATGGAAGACGCTAAATTGGTATAGTCGAAGTCTAGACGTTTTTATATGTAGATCATTCCATTTATATTGGTATTTTGTTTGCTTACAGTATAGGAGAGATCCCCTATAAATCTCGTATCCATCATTTCCGTTTTCTGCAATGCCGCAGAAGTTTACTCGCTCCAGCCAAGCTCCGCCCACGTGCGGGGTGGGCTCGAGCACCATCTTATATACAAAGCGTAACGCTCTGCCTTCGTTACGCGAATAAAATAAAACTCTAATATTGCAAAGGCAAGGTGACATTTATTTATTTAAGGGGTTTGTAACAGCTTGTAATTTCATACTAAGCCATGCAGCTCGAAATAGTTTGAAAAAAGTGAAATCCAACGTGATTATATCGAGAGTACAAAAACAGTAGCTAACATTGAAACGGTAACTGGTAATTCTCTTTAAAGTTCAACGTGTTAGGCCTCTGCTTTCCAAGTTACATCTTCCCTCAGCAATAATACTTTTTGACTTTGAATAGGCCATCGCCAAATAATAACTGCATTATTCCAAAAAGCGTTGAAAGCAAGCTTTCTAACATATTGATCAAGGGATCCTCTAATATTCCAATCCATGCGTTCGTTCTTATATTTATTAAGACGAAAGAGATTGGTACTGCATAAGCCGGAATATTCACAGCTTTGGGCATCAAAGCTATCGTATTAAATAAATCAGTGAATGAAAAAATTAAATTTATAAATAAATTAGAGCGCTTGTTGAAATGAGAAGACGACGTTTATTTCGTGGACTTTATAAATATTTTTTCAAGTCAAACATTACCACTCGAAAAGCTGAGGAGAATTTTCAAAAGCAACAAGTATTATTTATTTATAACTGCTCATCTGTTACTCAAGACATTGACCACAATTATTTAAACTGAAGCTCAATATTCAACTCAAATTTAAAATAAATTGTAGTATAAGCAATTTTGAAAACAGCAAACATTAGCCGGATCGTGCCTTCATTTAGCTTTCATTAAGCTTTTATAAAAATAGGGTTGGTGGCCACTGGTCGGTTATCATGCAGCATTATGAAAATCCCCTCCGTGAATACCGGTGGCGCCGTTGCGATCAAAGTGTTGAATTCAAGTCAAGCGTAGCTTCTGCACCATGTCACCCCCGCGCACTTTACTCAACAGTTTAAACGTTTGCCAACTTTTTAAATCAGAATCCATGCAAGGTAATCGTACCGGACGACATGATTCAGTGAATAATGAGAAAACCTGTGTAATAGCATAGGAATCGCTATACCCAAGGGTTTATTACTTGACGCAAGCATGCATGTATTGTAATGAATTAAAAAACAATGTTAAAATCCACTACAAGCACGTGATCTAACGGGAAACTTGAAGGAAATAATTTATTTAATACATTTTTGTTCGTAATTCTATCTCCATAAGACAAGAAACAGGGCACGTTTGCGTCGTCTTGATTCAGTAAAACTAACTAATTTTATAATTTTATGATGTAAATGTCGTTAAACTATTCATGAAGCCGTGACGATACGCGTGTAGTTCAAAGGAAGCCAAAAAGAATTTAAAGCATAAATGATAAACTTACGTCAAACAAGGGAACTTACAGTGACGGCATAATTGAGAGCAAGAGGCGTGCCAATTTCAGGACATGGATGGTAGAGTGAACTACATAGAGTGATGAAAAACAGGTTGTAGCATAGTAATTGAAGGAACACGCGGGTAATTTTTGGTTACCATCGAGTAGCGCAATTTAAGCCGGAGAAACACAAAAGAATCTTAAAAATAATCGTAAAAAATGTATTACATTAATATTTTTAGCTCAGTTTAATATAAGTGATGAGGTTCTACCATAGCTACATAGGTGGGCATGTAGGTGGCTGCCAAGTAAGTGAGAGGAGAATTTAAAAAAGGAAGTTTCCCAGTATTCGTTCCTCACCCTGATTACGCCACTGGCACCTGTACTATTTCGTTGCATTCAGGTAACGAGCTTGTCCAATATTTTGCCTGTGAAGCATGGGCTTATGATTTCTTAAATGAAATGCATAATTATTAAATATCACAGAATTATGTAGGTCATATTCATTCTTTGTTTTGGCGCGAGCTCTATGACCGATCCCTAACATTATAATTGATCTAGGATGCTGTAATATACTAAATAGCATTATCTAAATCTTCTAAAATAATTGCACACTTTTGGACACGCATACAATCTTACCTTTGCATCTCGTTTGATTTCGGAAAGCGTAGCGATGTTTCTAGCTGATCTCTCTTTCTTCAAACATCGTGGGAGAGAAGGCGAATCGGGCTGCGTTGGCATCTCTTTGGTCCATTTATATCCATTTAGATACTGAGTCCTTTAGCAATTCATCATTACCACATTTCTTCAGTTATTTTCCACCAAGTTCGTTACACGTTCATGGGAAGTTTCACTCAATTTTCGTGTGATAAATTTCGTCTTAAGACGATAGCTTCATATCACTAAGTGTTTTGAATGCTCTTCGAACAGGTAAGAGTGTTCATTTTAAGACAAGCCGCATTTTTCATTGGCACCATTTATCGGTACGATTTCACGAGGAGCTTCGACAGCAGGCATTCGTTTCAGTTCCTTTTACACAGTCGAGGTGTTATTTTTCATTAACGCTATTCTCATTGACGTTTTTTGTCGGTGCAAGAAAGACCTCGAATGAATCCAAACCAAATCTCAAAAGAAGGCGCTCATTTCAGATCGCCTTACACAGGCTAGGTCTCATTTCCCATTCATTTTAATTGATTTCATTCCTTGGAAAAAGGAACTTGAACGATTCTGAAGCAAACCTTAAAAGAAGGCGTCCGGGGTAGCTCGATTTAGACAGGCGAGGGAACACTCGTGTGACACAAGGACGGTCGGAGCCAGCACTGGCCGTCACGCACAAGGGCCTCCGTCAATCCTGTCGAGACCCTAGTACAATTGGGCTCTGTCTTCAAGTGCAGAGGCTCGCCGAGCGCTGCCCTCTGTCCTTCAACAAAGAACGCGACTTTTACATGAAAGCAAATGGGATTCGCCAACAAAAGGAGCACAGACAAACTTATTGCCTCGCTTGCACGATAGCGAATTGTTTGCAGTAATACATTGATAATTAACCATCAGTTGATGGGAAGGTGCTAGCCTAACGCGAATCTCAAAAGATGCTACGTGCAAAATAGCTTTTTGAAGTATTCCATGAATATCTTTTCTAACTTTTCAGCCCTACGAAATATTTCAATTTCTTCACGTGTAAGTTGATTAAGATTTGTTGTCTTAATCGTGTAAGTTGTCTTAAGAAGACATTCTGTTTTTTTCCAGCCTGAGGATGACGTTTGATACGTCGAAACGTTGCATTTTATAATTAGACGGAAATATAGATTTTAACGAATTGCTGTGTTTTAGTACGAAAATGCTAGGTGCATTTCTTAATCAACTTACACGTGAAGAAATTGAACTATTCCATGAATACTATGGGTATAATGTTGCTGACATGCATTTTTTTGTCGATTTTCAGCTAATATTTCTGTGAAATTATTACATGGTACAGTAGTGAGTTAGGAAAGCTTACTATTCGTTCTCTTATTACATGCTCTTGCTTGAATGATCTCATATTTATGTAGCATTTGAGGTAACAACTTAGGGTAATGTATTCAGCTTGATATTTAGTAATCTTTAAATATAAGCATTGAAAAGCATATGTGTGTTAAATTCAATTTGATCTCAAGGCTATAACTTTGGCAACATGACTTTGTAACTGAGTTCAGGGCAAAACTGGTGACCAGGGGTTTATAAAGTCATTAGAGCGTGAATTCTCTATTTTAAAGAATTAGTCCTACACAATTTTTTTACTAAGCCTTTTGAAGTCTGAACATCGTAGTAAACAATTCACGGACATATCAAAAGTGGGCGATAGGCTTTTTTATGTAAATGAACACTATCTGAAGAATTTTCGTGCAACAGGATGCAGCGAATCAACTTTTTTTTAACTTAGAGTTGTTTCTGGCTTTGCTTTGAATAACTTTACCTGAATGAAGCCACTGTTTTGTATTGCACATAAATCCACTAATACCTTTAAAGTTCACCCTTAAATACGATAACCTTCATAAGGAATTAGCAGTGTTTCTCCTCAGCGTGCAGTATCCATTAGTTATCCGAATGCGAGCGATTACCTTTTGACTTTTTTGCACATTTTTCTTCTGCTGATAACGGCAATCAATTTCTTGTCCTTTATTATCAATACGCATTTGAGTTTCTACAAAGACTTTTCAAAAATTTTAAAATGTGTTTTAATTTCTGGTCTGCGTGTTAATTTGTGTAGTGTTTTTGTAGTTTTCATGTAATTAGGTAATGGTTCCGTATATGAAAAACATAATTGGAGGCCATAAACTAAAGGTGTGCAGTTGAGGAAGTACTCGTATACTCACTGCAGAATGATGAGTTGTGTGGCGAGGGTCGAGCTGCGCGGATTTGCGGACGTTTTGACTCTGTGTTTACGGTTAGTAAATGCGAACAAATTTCTGTGAGATGATTTGGTGTGTTTTGAACATCCTCGAATTGTGATAAGAGTATACCACAGAGCTTTAGGTGTTATGCGCAGTTATTTTGTTTCTATAAAATGCCAAAAACGAATGCAGATAGGACGGAAGAGCTTTTAAGGGAATTTTAAAAATTTAAAAGCCGTGGACGAGGTTTAAGGTTGGTTTCTACCACTAGTGTTATCGAAACTATGCAACTTGACCTCAACAAGTATGTTTTATTTATAGGGATGCTTTTGTCAGGGTTCTATACTCTCGTGCGTCAGTAAAGGTTGAAACTTAATAAACTAGACTACGGTGCCTAAACTCCCTGATATACTGAGAGGATAATTCATTGGAAAAAATTAGGCGAGCACAAGTATACTGGAAGTTGATAGGCATGTGAGTAATGTGACGAGGTATTTGATGATGAGAACAATGCAGTAATGAACCCAAGTTGCACGCGGTATAGGTAGTGAGGCCTCATTATTTATTTAGAATATCTTCATGTTATGTACGGGCTGGAGAAAAATTCATAATATAAGGCTGGGCAGAAAGTGTTTACCAATTTTAAAATAAAATTTTATGGTGTTGTCTAACAAAATTTTAACGAGTCCATAAGAGCACCGACAAAAATTTAGAATCTCAAGCAGCTTGTCTTCATCATTCACATTTGATTTTTGGTTATTTATCATTATTAATCACAAATGAAGTGGGTAGTAATAAATATCATACTCATATGGTGATCCTACTTTTCTTAAGAAAAGTTGAAAATGCTGCAAAAACTGACTACGAATTTTGTGAAGCAAATGGTAATAACGTTTTGCTTGTAATGATACCCTAAGGACGCAACCCAAATATATATTATCAAAAAATCCTTGCTCTGTTTTAAGTTTAATTTAAAAGTGAATATTCTCTATAAACTTCTTTCACAAAACCAACGATTTATTCTGATACGTACTGTCACTTCTTATCAAATTTGGTCCTCAAAATCAAACAACTGAAGCCGGAGATGGCGAAAAGAAACAGGTCGAGCTTCTGCCAGACAATGCCTTAGCACATGTATCCGTGGCAAACCGATCAAGGCTAAATGAGTTTGGCTGGGATCTCTGACATCTTCAATATTCTCTCAATTCTGTACCATCCGAATGCTACTTTTTCTATGCAAAAATCACTGTGTGGAGAACCATTCATGATTTTAAGCGAGGTGGAATACGAGCGGCCACCTTTTTTTGATTAAACCAGCAAATTTTCGAGCTGATGGCATTTTCACGTTACCTGATAGGCGGGAAAAAGTCATTGCTGGTAATGGAAATGATTTACTTGATAAAAGCTCGTTGGAACATTTGCTACTTCTATAAAAAGAGCTCTGAATTTTCCGGATAACTTCGTTAAAATAGGAAACGAAGAAAATCTAGGCTGGAGAGCAGCTCAAGAATTATTTAAACGTAGTGATCTTGGTCTCCTGTACTGTGATGTATTGCAAAAAATTGTAAAATGTCTCCGGCTAAAGAGCTGAGAATCTAGGAATAGCTCATTAAAAAAGAACTGAGTTACACCTAAACTTTTCATATTTTACTCCTAGCCCAACACACTAAATTCCAGACTTCTGCATGTTCTTTGTGCTCGTATTCGAAGTTCAACGGTATGTCTTATTTGCGTTTTTTTTACGGCAAAGGGGTTTTCCTTGGGCTGCTAGACTTAGGATCGTGTGATGGGTTTGATTAATTATAAATTTCGAGATCGAAATTCCTGTTGCCAGATCTAGTTGCTGCTCGACGAGGAAAGTCGTTGGAGTATCTCTAACCTTCTCGACCGTATTTATTTAAGGGCAAGTTCTATAGGAGTATCTGGATGTTAAAATTAAGCTGGGACTCCAACCTACCGCCAAACAAAGACATGACATAGAAATTACAGTTCCTTTGATGATAAAAACTTTCCTGATAATTATTAGGAAGTTTTAAATAAAGCGATTAGAATAACTTTCTTTGGCGCATTTCATATATAGAGCGGTAGTCTTAATCTTATGTGCTCGCGTTGCATACAGTTTTCCAACACATCTGAGAAGTATTTTCAAAGTTTTTGGAGGTACTAACTCTGCAAGTTTGAGTTCACTCAACGTAGCCCCGCAGTTTGAAAATATTGTTTTTTCCAATTTAAAAGCATTCGCTTATATGTTAGCTAAAGCACAAAATAGACGTTAAGCCAGTTGCACGCTATATCGCTGCTCAGAAAACGAAACCTGGGCCTCTGCTAAACTCCAGAGGCGATTCAATTAAATCTATTCTAAACTAATGAAAGAGGCTTTTTACGTTTCCTGGAAGAACAGTAATTAATTGTAGTGCGTTTTTAAATAATGCCGCCCGATTGTACATTTTTTTAAGCCACCCGACCATGTCCATTCCGATTATTTCAACAGTAACAAAAATATTCCTAATGGCCTGTTTTACAGAGCAAAAATAATTGTTTGACGATGCTCATGTATGGAGTGAGGGGATTCATTTTGAGTTTGATGATTTAATACGAAAATAGCAACCCAGAAGCCCAATCCTATTAAATATTAAAAACTCCTATTTATTCCAGTAAAAGTTTTACCCTCTGGTTTGTTACGTCGAAATTGCTTTTTGGGTTGGTACAGGAGTGTATTTGAAGATGAAAAGGATCACTTACGTTTTTTTTACACAAGTCATACGACTCTGAAACTTCTGGAGTTCACAGATCTTGGTTTAATTTCACAAATTATTTGGTAATTTTGTGGTAATTTGACTCTCCTATACATTCATGATCTTATCAAATGTAATCGTGTGTCAAATGGCCCCAGTGGCCCCCCCTTGCTGCGCTACTGACAATTTCATGATTTCTGTTTTGAAACCGTTATTCATTAGGAAACATTCGTTTCTATTTATTTTGGGATTATTTTTCCATTAATAAACAGGATCGTGCTCAGTGCAGCCAAATCCAGATTTGTTTCCTGCATGTCACCGCTAGAAGTATTTTTCTCAACTCAATTCAGAGCACCATGTTATTTTTCAGAATCATTGAGCTTCAATAAATGCTATCCCAAAAATCATTCAATTTCAATGCACAAAAATATTCGTAATTCTGGTTAGTAAAAGTTCGGTGTAACAATGTGCATTAAATTCTCATTTCGTCCATCGTTGTATTTATTTTTTTCCTCAGTTAACACGTTGACTGCGACACGACCCACCGGTGGGTCGTGCTTAGGTTTTTCCTGCTGCGAAACGACCCATCGATGGGTCGTTTTGAAAAATTCTAACAACCTTTCTAAATTAGTGGTATTTAACAGGCCCAGTTAATGTTTGATATTTACAAATTTGCTTATCACTTTTGACTTTAAATTCAAGTTGAATATTGAACTTCGGTTTAACCCATCGCAACTAACGTGTTAAGTATTTCGTAGAATTACATGACGATTTCTATCGCTGTGTTGAAAAGACTAAGAGTTTTTCAGTTTCTGTGTCTCTCATTTCACACACTGATGCACGTATTAGGGATGAATAACCATCAGAAGATCTCAAAGAACATTGTGCATTTCTGCTTCAAAAGAACAATCAATAAACCAGTAAGTTATCAGTGCTCTCAACAATTTGACTGCGGTAGTAAAACTGAAGTTTAATGTTCAACTCAAATTTAAAGTAAATTGTTGTAAGCAATTTTGAAAACAGCAAACGTTAACTCAATTGTGCTTTCGTTTTGAGTTGATGACTACTGGTCGGTCACCAGCATTTTGAGAACTCCCCTGTGACCACCGGTGACTCACGTTGTAGTCAAAGTACTAATATCAGTAATTCGGCTCACTCCCTGTACTCATTCCTGTGATGCTGCAAACATTTACACGAACACGTATTGCAGTAGAGGAAGTATTTACGTACACTCGGCTGAATAGTAGTCTTGGCTTAGTTGTTGTAATACCAACTCGCCTAAAATTTGTGCTTAGTACCAATTCTTAGTGTGATTTTTCATTTCAGTTATGAAAATTCATCATAATACTTTTAGCTTAGTTGTAGTTATACCAATTCGCCTTGAATTTGTGCTTAGTCTAGGAACACTGATTTTGAATTTCGGTTATGAAAATTTATCATAATACTTTTATCTTGCATTCATTTCAGCTATTCGGTGGTGATTTTGATCTCATTATGTGGTGGAGTGAATCAATTGATTGGGAGTGAAATATAAAAAAATAGTGACCGTCGTAGCGTTATTGGAAAAAAGGCATCGTTATTTATTGCCCAATTAGTTCAGTTGTGTCGTGCAAATGGGTTTTACAGTTTCTCATCACCAGGGGAGTGAAGTGCAAGTCCAACGCGTAAAAGATTAAGCTCTTTAACCCATTTTTTTCTGTTTTTTATAATCACCGGGGAACCTGCATATACGCTGGTGAAAATGGGTAGGTTACCAGAAAGGTGTAGAACCGTGGTCTTTGTCAGCCCTAGAAAAACTCACGCCGCAGGGATATAGCAAAACTATGAGTAATATTTTGAGTTACTTAAACGTTTCCAGTCGATGTTCGGTGGACGGAACTTGAAAGATGTTCCATTGGGCCAAAACTGTTTTATTTTCTTAACGTTGTGTTATTTTCCGAATAACATTTCATTTTCGCTGCTACAGTGTTGCTCCTGAAGAATAGTGTCAAGGGTAAGAAAATTCAGGTATTAAATCAAGAATAGATCCATTCTTGCTTAAAATGAATAGATATAAAATAACCATTTATACCTTTATACAAATTAAGGAACTTACTAAACCATACGCTAATATCGCTCAGACGTAAGATATAAGACAGAGATACAGAAAAGTCAGGAAAAAACGCCAAGCTGCGTTGTGACTCAATATTTCAACACATTCAAACACACTTCACGACAGCATCATCACTCTGCACTTCATAACAAACTGTGTACACTTTATACATATACTAATTACAATATTTTGTGCCCAAAACGACACGTACTCCACAAAGTTCTAGAAACTGAACGTTTCGTAACCTTGGGAGTTTGAGAACATTTTCAAGACTACGCACCAATCGTAACGTCCTGGGAATGTTTTTTGCTGCATGCCTTAAGAATTAAGCAAGTTTCAGAAACTGTTCTCTTGGGTTCAAGTACGCATTTCGGTCAAGAGAAAGGGTCAATACTGAATTTGGCATGGCAAAAGCGCTCGAGACCTCCAGAGCGTCTACTTGAAGCACACCGGTCCTGCCTTGAATCCGAAGGCCTGGTTAGGTAACCCGTAGTCTCTTGGTTGGAAGTCGACCAGAGGCAGAGTTTCAAGTTTCGTCGTCCTGATTTCGAAGATTGTGCTTCCTCCTTTTCCAGGTAGACCAATCTTAGACTGTGGATGAAAAAGTTATTCAAATGAATTTTAACTTCAATCAGGGACGATATCTGAAACAAGAAATTAACAATGTCAATGTGAAGTTTACCTGAACATGGAATTCAGAGTCCACTCACTGTTTCACTCACTTGGAAAAAATTATATAAGTACTCACAGCGCATCCGTCCGAAAGCACGTCAGGTTTGTTGGCATCAATAGAGAAGATGTGCTCATCCTGCCCAATGAGGCGGATGGCTTTATCGTGACTGAGGCTGTCTTCGTCGAACCATGCCCTGCTCTGCACACACGTGTATGTCAGGTTCTGGTAGGCGTACGAAGAGAGAAGCCGCAGGAAGGTCATTTGCACAACTCCCACCGTCTCGTATGTGATCTGCGAGCACAAATAGATGGTTTTGAGGGAATACATTGCTGTTACTGTCTCATAAATCTGGATTGAAGTATACCTCATTAACATATTAATAATTAAACAAGCCCATGAACGCCTTTGACATGTTTTCAAACACTTTACCTCAAATCCGCCTCGGAGGTCTGAAAATCTGGCGTCCGAGTTGGCAGTCTTTCTCCACGGGATGTTGACGATGCTGGCCGAGTGGATGTCAGGGAAGACGCACGTCTCTCCGTCCACGGTCATGTTGCAGAACACGTAAATCGCATCGTCTGGCATGCCGAGGTTGGGGTCGATCCAGTACCAGCCGTCTGCAAAAGTGAATTATAATTTTAAACTTTCTCACAACTTTTGATTTAGGGTGTGTCTAATCAACAACAAATTGCTCTTGCAGTTTCACTGCTATGCAAAATGTGGGCTTCTATAGAGTGATGCCCTAAACAACAAAAAAATTATTTTATGAGTTTTCGAGCAGTATTACGATGTCATCAGAATCATAGTTATTTCATCCTTTTTAGGTATATGCATATCCATAAATTGTATTGCGTCAGGTTTCTCTCTTTGTAGATTGGTTCAAACGCACGGAAAGAATTTTTGAGGAAAAAGACATTTAAAAGTTAATCCTGTAACATCTAAACCGAACAATAACTGCGTCAGTGTTTGTCCGATTCATGAGTTACATTTGTGCTTCAAAGTATGTAACGCGTGACGCGACCGGCATTTTACGTCACCTTTGAATTTGGGATGTCCGTAGAAGAGGTCTTTGCATGTCCTCGAGGGATTATCTTTAGTTCCAATCGGCTTCTTGAGATGGTCCAAATCCTGCCTCATGGTGTAGATGTTGGTGTACATGTCCAAGAGCTTGCCGTCCAGGTCATCCGAGTCGATGGAATCCAATTCGCTGTCTGGTGCATCCGACCTGTCGATATTAATCCTTAGTTAAAATATTAAGGCAAAGCTCTTCGACACGGAATTTTTTCATAATTTTCACGAAAAGGAGCTTTAAAATTGAGACAAGCAAGGAAAAAACAAAATAAAGAAATGAATGAAATTGTAGATCAAATGCGAAGGCGAGAGAAAAAAAGAGCGTCAAAGGGAAATTATAAAATTAAGCTTATATGACTTGAATATGTTATGGAACGTGGATGTTACGCTCTCATTCTAACTGAAACAATATCTAACGGGTACTATTTAATCGAGCACATTTTCTAGAGTACAAATTTACTCACGGCGTGTTCGCGCTGCTGCTGGGATTGTTCCGCCTGTGATTGCGACGACCTCTTCTTCTTCTTGGTCTGAAAAAATTTTGCCTGCTAATTTCATGTAAGTAAACAGCTTTTTTCCTCAGCACTATAGAGTTTACTCACAAAATTGTCCTAAGCCTTGTAATCTTTATTTAAAGGGCAAGAATTAAAAAAACACTAGCAAACTGCTGAGCGCATTTTCAATTTCATTATTTATCCTTACATTGCATGCGATAGGAAGATATACCGTGATCAAACCAGCTCTACTCTTATTACGCGAACACTTTACCACTGTTCCACTGCGGACAGTACTGCATGCTATAATATAAGAATACAAATTGTACAATGGAAAGTAAAATTTCAACAGAGAAATTATGGCCTATCTCTCAGCCTCTGCCTTAAAGCGATATTTCTACAAAAAAATTATGATCAACCTCTCAGCCTCTCTCTTGAAGCGATAACATTTTTAGCAATAACATTTTTACGAAGAAATGATGACCAACCTCTCAGCCTCTCTCTTGAAGCGAAGGGTTTGGCTCGGGTTGTAAGGAGCGTCTCGCTGGAAAAGCAGCTCTGGAGGCAGCAACGGAAGTTCCCCGGCAGGTCCAGGCAGACCAGGAGGACCACCAGGTCCAGTTTCTCCCTTAGGTCCTGTTGCTCCTGGAACGCCTTTTGGTCCCGGAGGCCCGCTCAGTCCCGGCAGACCAGAAGGTCCATCATTTCCTTTGTTTCCAGGTAGTCCAATCGGTCCCTAGATCGATAAAATTTGATGAATACGATTTCACATGGCTCCATTGATAATAATCGGTAAGGATAAATTGAAATGATGAAATATTTAAAAAAAGTAATTATACTATTGTGGATGAAAAATAATATGGGTTAAAAACAATAAACAAACAAAAATTTACCGGATTTTTTGCACAAAAATTCGGTAAATTTTTCTCTAGTTTTTATATAGTTGGAAGCGATAAGAATTCGTCTCAGCGACATAAGACACGTAGGTAACTATTTCTCTTTTCTCTAATTTTTTCAGTGAGCTAGGTGATGTGCAAAATCAATACTCACAGGTTCTCCCTTTACTCCACGAGGTCCTTGCGGGCCCTTCATGCCGGGTTCTCCCTTCTCGCCGAGGTCGCCCTTGGAGCCAGCAATGCCTATGCGGCCTCGGTGGCCCTTCTGACCACCTGGCCCTCGTGAGCCCTTCTGTCCTTTCTCGCCCCGCAGACCTTGCTGGCCTTGCTGCCCTGGAGGACCTTCTTTTCCGGGAGATCCGACGTCACCCTGAAATTGAATTACGCAATGTCAAGTCAGAGCGTCGGCTGCCGTGACTTCTTAGCGCCTGAATTTCAGTAGTCTGAATTTTATGTTCTACTCGTCAAATACGCTGTGAAATTCTCCGAAGAAAATCAAGATTCCTGTTGAGTGAAAAATTAACATCGTTAAATAACACGTAACTGGCTCTGCATTGATGGTAACCTAACCAAGCGATAATGAATTAGCGCATTAAAATTAAAATTTCGTATATAGAATCTACGTACAGCGTCACAGATAAAATGAACAATGATGAATAATATATGAACACACAATACATTCCAAAAATTTTAACGACGCAAAAATTTTCTTCAACGTCCATTTACTATAAATACCCGAGGAGTGAAAGTGGGGTTTGAAAAATCATCTGTAAGCTCAACTTAATTATGTGGAATTGCTAGTGCAAAGGGAATCTAGCTCTGTTTTGTAACTATAGCTCTTTCTTAACAACATAGCTCTGTTTCTCAACAGAGAAACTTACAGCTGGGCCAGGAGATCCTCGCAGACCAGGTAGACCTTGAGGTCCAGGAAGTCCTTGCGGTCCAGTAAGACCAGCCGGTCCAGCAGGTCCAGATACACCGCGGTCGCCTTTGGTACCAGGCAAGCCTGGCGCGCCTTGAGGACCACCAGGTCCTTCTGGTCCCTGCAGTCACAAATGTTCAAGATCAGAGAGAAGAGTATTGAAATTGTTTTTAACCTGAGGTAATCTCCAGACGTTACCGAATATAGATAGAGCTCTGAGGTTGGCGACCACTGTAAGCCTTTGGAGGTTTACTCACCCCGGTACGAAAATGTTATAAGTATTAACATATGAAATGTCAACAGGTGATTCAGAATATTTCAACTATCGCGAATGAACAGTTCGAATTGTTTGTAGTTGGCAATACAATGAAGGGAAATGCAGCAATAATGAAGAGTTGCCAAAACCTTCTTGAGCAAAATTAGGGTAATGGCAAAGATGAAGTACACTTTTGTTCACCCTCTAATATATTAACACAGTTCACCATATATAAATTAAATTAATTTTGATAACTTTAGTTTCCTAATTTTTCATTTGTTATACAGCAAGTACTGACATTATACGGTAATCAACGCAACAAATATGAGGACCCTCTTTGGTACCATTATGTGAGGGACCGTTGAAAATAACTCACAGGCTTTCCAGGGCTTCCAGGCAGTCCCATTTGCCCCGGAGGGCCAGGGGCACCAAGTGGTCCTGGTTCGCCGACTTTACCGTCATCCCCGTCTTTGCCAGGCTCGCCTTTGCCGCCTTGTTTGCCTGGTTCTCCAGTCGGTCCGGGGAATCCAGGAGGTCCTGCATTTCCTTTTGGTCCTGGCGGTCCCATAACTCCCCTGATACCTGGAGCTCCTTGAAGTCCTGGCTTTCCTTCCTCCCCCTTTGGTCCCGGGGGTCCTGGTCCTCCCTGAAACGAAATTTCATTATTTCCAGCTTCAAAAATATATTTTTTTAAGTGATAAAATTTAATTTTTTTTTGTTCATAGAAATTTACAAGACGTTTCTAATACAAGGTGCTAGTAGGAAGTTGCACTCACATGCTCTCCATCTTTTCCGGGATCTCCGGGTAAACCTGGTGTTCCAGGTTCTCCTTTAATTCCTTGCAGTCCATCTGGTCCGGTAGGTCCTGGAAGCCCAGGTCCACCTTTGGATCCGGGAGACCCAGCTTCTCCAGTAGGTCCCATGGGTCCTGGCAGTCCTCGACGACCTCTGTCGCCTTTTTCTCCGTGGTCACCAGAAGGTCCTGGCAATCCTTGCTGGCCTGGTGAACCTGGAGGCCCAGGCACTCCCACTGGTCCATCCTCGCCTTTCCTGCCTGCGTGCCCCATGACTCCTGGTGGACCTCGCTCTCCTGGGGACCCTTGAGCCCCTGGAGCTCCTCTCAGACCTCTGGAGCCTGGCACTCCTACTGTACCCTGCGATGTTGGAGTTGCTCAAATTAAAGTAAGAATTTGGGTTCACCTATAGGTGTTCCTGTTTTTATGACACGTAAACGGTTGAGTACTATTCTCAAGTCAAATTGAACATGATATCGTTCGTCATCTAATTTACGGGCCTTGGAGTTCTGATTGAGGCCTAAATGTTCCTGAAAGTGTTCCTGTTGTTATGACTCTCAGAAAATAAAGCTCAAAAAATTTATGTCGCTGGCTGTTGTTTCCATATGCGCACTGACCTGCCCTCCTTTGTCGCCTTTGAAGCCCTTTTCTCCTGGAGGTCCAGGTTCACCGTTGTCACCGTCCTCACCAGGTTCTCCGACAGGGCCGGGAGAGCCAGGCAATCCTAGAACAACACATTAGTTTAGCTCAAAGTTTAGCTCAAAGAATGAGTTTTTCTCAATTTCAAATTTATGTTAATGAAATATGAGTGAAGCCAGCAATAGAAGATTAATTTCATTAACGAATTAGAAGTTCTGTAACGGTGCGTTGCTTTTAAAGTCTTCTTAAATAATTGTTTTATAATATACAAGTAAACCTTGTAAATTTATTAACTGTTACTTTCTGTTACATTCAAACCCATTTCCTTAGGCGTCATGATTGACATTCGTATAAACTTAATTACAATATTGTCTTCTATCTTATCTGAGTTGTAGCGCATGAGCCATAATTTTAAAATCAGGGTATGCTCCAAGGCAGCTCATTTCTTCACTAGAATAATTTTTCGGCAAGGCGATACTATTAAATAATGTAAATCCCTCCAAGTGTTGGAGAGCAATGCTCACTCACCGCGCACTCCCGGTAGCCCGTCTCTTCCAGTCGGCCCGGCTGGTCCTGGATCCCCCTAGACCAAAATTAAACACAAATCAAAAATACTTTCCGTATGACTGGAAATTCTAAAACGTACCTTGAATTTGATTTATAAATTTTTCATTTTTTTCAACAGTGAAAAAATTTCATATACTACTGATTGTTATTGAACAGCTAGCGTTTGAAAAGAATGGTTTAGATGAAATTATTCGAGAACATTTAATACTCTGGTATTTTCCTGCATAAATAAAGATGTTTGGGCTACAACGACAGGTATATAGCAATAATTACTGCACAGCTCTTTGCTCACCCGCTCTCCTTTCGCTCCTGAAGGACCTGGAGATCCTGGTGGGCCAGTTTTACCCTGGAGACCTTGAGGGCCGGCTGCTCCTGAAATACCGATGGATCCTTTGTCGCCCGGTGCACCGAGGGGGCCTGGAGGACCTTGCTCTCCTTTTAGTCCATTGGCGCCCTGGCGTCGGAGATTGAATTTCGTAAGCTTCGGTTACGTTCCTTTATTTTTGAATAATATAATTCGCTCCCGACACGGTTATAGTACGCTATGGTTTGCCTATCATTATATAAGGACCTTCATATCAGGAAATCTTAAAATCCAATGTGTTGTAATACATCTCATGTATAAACTTTTTTATAAATAAACGTTTTTTCTTTAGTTACAGCTGCCTTAACAATCAAGTAACACTTCTTTGTCATGAATGAAGAATTCACTCACAGGAATTCCAGGAAGTCCTCGTTCACCAGGGAACCCAGGCAAGCCTGGTGGTCCGACGGGGCCTATTTTTCCAGGAGGACCCATTGGTCCAGGCGGGCCTTCCTTTCCAGCTTCTCCCGGACGACCTTCTCCTCCTGGTAAGCCAGGAGGCCCGGGTGGGCCTGGTTCTCCAGCAGCGCCTACTTCACCAGTCACGCCCATGGGCCCAATGACTCCAGGTGGACCGATCGGTCCTTGAGACCCTGGTTCTCCCTGAGAAAAGTTACAACCAGATTCGATGCTTCAGCTGGGCATTTTAAGCGAACAATCAACATTAAATATATTTTATTGATGTTAGCGGAGTGCTGTGAAATGAAGCAAACAGTGCTAAATCGAAGTCAACAAGGTTATTTTAAATGCACTAAAGCGTAGTGAATACATTACGCTTCACAAACAACAATCAATCAAGCTCTTTTCAAATCCCTTCCAAAATGACACTGATATTTGAAGATTCGGTTCTAGCTCGACAGAGACCAAAAAATTCGATTTTAATCAATTATTGCACGGTGTTTGTTAGAGAAATATTTGCTTACCGGAGGACCACGTTCCCCAGGAGATCCTTGGATTCCGTTCTTGCCGTCAACTCCAGGGTTTCCGGGAGGGCCTTCGAAGCCTCTCGGTCCTTCAGGACCTTGTGGTCCGGTGCCGCCAGGAGGCCCTTCCGAGCCAGGCTGACCGGTGTCACCTTTTGGTCCCGTTATGCCTTGTTTGCCTCGCCGGCCTCTGGCTCCTCTGAAACCCTGGATACACCGCACCATTTGAAAACTATGCGTGAACAGATTGTCTTAGTCTTTTGGAATGAAATTACCGTGTTATATACCCGGCGGGATGAACTTCATTTAAAATAGTATGAACTCTTTATAGCATAAAGAACCAACATGCGAAGGTTAAAACCATATTGGTAGAGTGACGCAAAATTTGACTGTCCTTACCCTTGGACCTTGTTCTCCGCGTTCTCCCTGTAGACCGAGGTTCCCTCGCTCGCCTTTGTCGCCAGGTCTTCCGACCAGCCCAGGTGAGCCTTTGTCTCCCTTAGATCCAGGCGGCCCGGGATATCCTGGGAATCCAGGCACTCCGAGCTTTCCTTTCTCTCCAGGAGGACCGCTTGGTCCTACTTCTCCTCGGGGTCCTTCTAATCCCTGCCGCCATCAAAGTTGGAAGTACAGTCATAAGAAATTAAAGTTCTGTTCAATTTTTATCGATAATTTTCACAAGACTTACACCAAAACATAAACACAAGCATGGACACTTTAAATTGAATAAGTATATTCAATTTTGTGGAGGTTCTTGGGCTAGTTTGGACAATTAAGTTTATCGTCGTAGGAACTTTTTCTTCTAAGTATTTTATTTTCACAAAGTGTTTATCTTTTCATTTCGATGCTTTCAAATTCGTTAACGTGTTTCACTTTCTTTGAAGTTCTTGGGCTAATTTCACCGAGTAGAACTCTTCAATGAATGATTGATTTTATTCTAATTCTTTACATTTCATTATGCGTCAATAATACCACACGTTACCTTGGGTCCTTCGGGTCCTTCTAAGCCAGCAACTCCAACGGGACCGAGCTCGCCTCTCTCTCCTTTGAAGCCGATGTCGCCTTTCTCTCCGTAGGCTCCTTGTTCTCCTTTGTCACCTTTCTCGCCTTGGAATCCTCGAGACCCTTGGTCGCCCTTGACTCCTCGAGGTCCAGGGAAGCCAGCAGGTCCCTGAAATTACGCACCAGCGTCCGAATTATGCACAAACGCCCAATGATTGTCAAGAGTGCCTGATGAGCAACGTTCAAAGATCGTTTCGGAAACGGTGATCATAAATGACAAATTTGGCTCAATTCAAGAATGAAATACAACAGTTTGGCAAAAATAAATTGGCTGAAGTAAATTGAAAACAGCATAAATGTGCTTACTACATTTATCAATTAGAATAGTGAATCCAATTTCTTTATCTGAACGTAGGAATGTTCCCACACCCTTCCCGTGCACGACTTATGACTTTGTTTATTCTAGCTTCTTATTGCACATTGTAATTTCAGTTACATATAGTTCGTTTGTTGTAACAGTTATTTACCGTATTTCCAAGTGGTCCTTTGTCTCCCTTTGGACCAGGCATTCCTTGGTTTCCAGTGAGGCCGGGGAGTCCATCTTCTCCAGGCAGACCGGGGACACCATTTTTCCCTTGGGGACCCTGTAAAATGCGCCACGATAACCAAATATTCCACGCATGCTGGCTGCGCGAAGAAATAAGTCCAATTGGATTTCAGGGAATCTCTTTTTTAATCATCTTTCATTCGTGAGCCATCATGAGAACACAAGTGTTGAATAATTTTTTTTCATTTTTCCGTGTTCTAGAAGCTCCAAAAGTGAAAAATCAAAGAAGAAAGCAGAATTCAATTAGTTATTTTATTTCCATTCTTTAAATTATTTTCGTTATATGTGTGTCACTTTGCAACTTAATCAGTTTAGAGAAATTAAATCATTTCTATACACAGTTGCAAATATACGCCGGTTACTTTAACCTAGTTTCACGCGTCATGTTACTTTAAGCGCTGCCTGCATTCGGTCGAAATCCACTCACCGCAGGACCAGGCGGACCGACGAGACCCTGAGGGCCAGGTGGTCCAATAGGTCCAGTGGGCCCAGATTGTCCCGGAGGTCCCGGTTGTCCCGGCGCGCCATCGCTTCCTTTCCTGCCGGGGCCTCCTTCGCTGCCTGGGATGCCGGGAGGACCTGGAAGACCAGGGAACCCTCGTGGTCCTAAGAAGCCTCTTGGACCCTGGAGTAAAATGAGAACGGCGTATCAGAATTATGCGACAGATCATACACAAGTGAGTGAAATTGGTCGATTTTACGAGAGTCTTTGGTTTTGGGTTTTCTGGAAATCGGGAAGCTTGATTCTATCAATATCATTTTAGTTACGTTGGTGGTTACTTATATTCTATCCGAATCAAATTTCACGCTACCTGAAAAATACTCTGTGTAATTAATGCATTTATATTGATTTAAAGCGCTATGAAATGTTCGATAAATTTTCATACAATGAAACGAATTAGCTTGGAAATATTTTTAAGAAAAATCGTACCATTTCTCCTGGCAGTCCAGGCAGACCCGGAGCACCGGTCTCGCCCGGCATGCCTTCGTGTCCCGGAAGGCCGGGGGTGCCGGGAGTTCCTTTGATTCCTCGGTCTCCTTTCTCTCCAGGTATGCCTGCACAAATAATATCATCCAGGCTTTATGTTCGCTATGCACTCTTTCACCTCATTCTAATTTACAGGGTGTTTGCGATCATTATCTTTGAAATTTTTTCAATCTCTCAGTTTCTCAAAGAAATGACTTCGAGAACTCGTATTGTTTTAGATATTTTGTTGAGTCTGTTGACCTGTGAGATTTTGATTTCATTGAACTAATTCAACTTGATATTTTGGAAGCCTTTAGACATTTACTCTGCACCTGAAGAAAAAGTAGGAAATTTTAAAACTCTGTTATCTTCGACTTCAACTGAAAAGGGGAAAAAATACAAGATATTGGAGCTAATTCAATTTTCAGACACGTACCAGGCAGTCCTCTGAGTCCGTTATGTCCTTTCTCTCCAGGTGGACCAGACAACCCTCGCTCTCCGTCCCGTCCAGGACGTCCTCTTCGGCCGTTCTTGCCCGCAGGACCTGTTCTTCCTCGCATGCCTCGAGGGCCCTGAGAGACAAGCAACAGTTAGTTCACAGCTTGATTATGCTGAACTATTCCAATGCACATACATCACGGCATTCTTTCCGTGGCATAGACATCTCAAATTCTTGTAGTCCTTTCATGATGAACGCTTATTCAGTCTTCTTTCCATGATGCACACATATTTTAGTGGACTTTCCGTGGTGCGCACATATTCTAGCAGATATTCTATGGTGTACACTGATTTCAGCAATCTTTCAATGATGTACACACATTCAAGCAATCTTGCCCTTTTGTATAACACAATTTCGAGCACTCGTCCCATGATACGAAAATTAAAAGTTCCCGTCATACTCACGGGAAGTCCGACGTCGCCTGGTTCGCCTTTGATGCCAGGCTCCCCTTGCGGCCCCTCAGGCCCTGGAAGGCCTGTGAGACCCATGGGTCCCGGCACTCCTCTCATGGCCATCATGTGCTGCGACAGCATTTGCTGGAACTGCTCCAACATGCTGTCGGGGCCTTTTTGGTTGCCTTGCAAGTTCAGCTGCAAAAATAGGATAGCGTGATGAAAGTATGTCGCAAGAAAATGCAACATCAAGAGGTGTTATCGTAGTAATCAAACCCCTGTATTGACATAAATTTCGCCAAAACACTGATCTGGACGCTATCAAAATCCGACTCTTCCTGAAACCAGCATCAACAATGCTTTTACTGCAATACTTGTAGATGTTATTGATTAGTACTAAGAAGTTATCTTCTGTATTTCTACTTCAGATAGCATGAAAATAAATACATCTAGTAGGTCGATAGAGATACCTGGGCTCGTAGTTTGTCAATAAGGTTGTCACCACTGAAGATGTTGGTTAGGACTTCAACCAACTACCACTACTTCAATCACATGCTACTGCTTGAAACTTCTGAAAGAACATTTTCGTTCGTGCGTTTTATTCAATTTTGTGAAGACTAAGTTGAAAACTCACCGGGATCATAAAGACATGTCCTGGGGCTCCCTCGCCTCCGTCAGTGCCGCTTAGACCATCCCGTCCAGGCTCTCCCTTGGGGCCCGTGGGTCCAGGAGGGCCAGTGGGGCCTGGATACCCTCGTATTACTCGCTCAACTCCAGTTGGCAAATCCGCGTCGTAAGGACTCGTTTCGAAACCGTAGTTCTAGAAAGTAAAAGTTCAAAAATTTCAAAAGCATTCGAGCAACGCACCATGTCTCTTTGTTTTTAACTTTCTTGCAGATCTATCGAATATGCGTAAGTAGACGCTCTAGCAATTAAATTATACAGAAGGTGTTTGGAGTAGTAGTTCAGTCATCAGCGCGAGAATTTCCATCCGCGAGAAGGTTATTCAAGGCCTTCATGGCAAAAAGATAATGCCCTCTTGAAATTTGATTTAAATTTACAGCAGAGGTGGACTAATCAAATGCAGACTATTCGAATGCAGAGGCCACTCACATAGGAAGAGTTGCTGTAAGAACCGTATCCGCTGTATTCCGGGTCATCATCTCCTCCTTCAATGGTTATGGTCTGGTCACTATTCTTGGCCACGTAGCTCGACTGATCTGTTTCGGACTCTGCGTGTCCCCATGAAGCTTGAGCGAAGTATGGTCTGGGTATGGGAGTGTCACAGTCCGGCATGTACAAACGACAGTGTTCGTACGCTGCCTCCGGTCCGGCAATCAAATCCATTTGTTGCACATCACCCTGAAGAGTTAAAAAATATCAATTACACTAACGATTGCTTTTACGTTTCTAATTCAGCATTTACCTCATAGACTTAAATTCTCGGCTTTGCGTGCAATAACTTTGCTATAGAACACTCACGGCGAAGAAGTCGTCCTCCAGTAGTTGTTGTCCGAGGAGTCCTATGCCGGCTTGGGATATGTGCGAGGGAGAGTCGCGGGGCAGAGGCAGGGACTGGATGGTGAGGCAGTCCACCAGCAGCGTCGCGCTGTCTCCCTTCACGCTGATGCTCACTCGGTGCCATCTAAATCAAAAACATCAGTGTGAAGTGGTCCTTCGAAATGCAGTTATCTTTTGAAGCAGAGTAAACACATACGTCGCATTTGTTTGATAACTACCGTACAACCATCCTTTGTGAAGGCCACTGTCTAGTCTCTTGAGGCTTGTTTCCAGCTAAGTTGGTTAAACTGATATTTGATGTCTATCAAATTTCATCTAGTGTAATTTTTTATGTTCTGGTACAATAAGGTAGGTGTACCATTTTAGCTTAATCTTACATGCTTCAAATGATTCGCTATGACTTCATGTTGTGAAGACATTAGTTTTCCAGAGTGAAAACTGCTGTCACCTGCAAAAACTGTGAATAAAGAGGCAATATTTCGTTCATTTATCATGCTCCATACATACATTGAGGCGGAGTTGGTTAAGAAATAAAGTCTCTAACGAGAGAAACGTACACTATAACTGGGCGTCATTTTCAATTTACGTACGTCGTCTTAGAAGTTCAATTGGCAGCGCAAGTTCTTATAATCGGCTTCACTACACACTGAAGCTTAAAGCGTATCCAAAACGAACTCGCACGCTGTTGTTTCGCTACGATTACGCTATTTGTTTGAAAATACTGCTGCCGGGGGTCGGACCAAATTTGAAGTGTCACTCACTTGCCGTCGTTGATGCTGACGTTGAACATCAGGGAGTTGCCTTCATAAGGCTTGCCCTGCTGGTCCATGTAGAAGAGGGTGATGGAATCACCGACTTCCAGGATGAGTTGGTCATCACCCTCGCCGGAGTAAATGCCAAATACTACTGAAGTGGAGCCTTGCTCCGGTCTCAGGGTGGTTAGTATGCTAAAATCTTCCGGGAATATTTCTGCCGGGAAGAAAAGTACCGTTAGTCATGCAGGTGAGTTCGCTTAACGCCTTTTATGTGTAGTCAAAATATTATATTTATAATTTCATTGAGGAACATACATTGTAAAAAGTGCTGGCATGAATTCATCGGGCTTACCAAAATGTAATTTTCATGCATTTTTTTATGAAAATGCGTTCATTATCATTCATTCCGAAAAATAATACTCAGTGTGCATTATTCACCGCTAAATCCTGAACTATGCAAACGAGGTGATGAATGCTAATACAGGAAAAGCAAATACGAACAGTTTCAATTCCGTTGACTAAATTTAAAAACTACGAAGTATCAAACAAGGAAGAGAACTTAAAATTCTCTTCAATGAAATAATGCCGTTACTTCAAAATGCACAGGCATTGAATTCGTTCAAAACGGAAAACTTATGCTTAGTAAAAAAATTTCGAACACCTTTTCTTAAGAAAACCAAAATAAATTGCGCTAAACATAGCGAGTCACGGTATGTCGTAACGCTTGAATCGATCACCCGAAAAACGAGGCACGTTAGATGCCAGGCGAAAGAGGCGAGCTGACCTGGGAAGAGCTGCGCAGTGGGGAAGGTGAGGACGGCCTGCTTGGTGATCCTATAGGCGACGTCTGGAGCGGCGACGGTGGTGGAGGAGTTGACGGGGCGCGCGTCGCACATGCCCCGCGTCACAGCCACCCCCACCGGCACCTCCTCCAGACGCACCGCCTGCAGGAGTTGTCCTCCTTCTCCGGCACCTTCTGCTGCTCACACAACAACAAAAGCACAACGTATTAGTAACGAGCAGTGTTTTTTTCAGCCAATATAAAGTGAGCTTGGATGACTCATGGAGCTCTTATGCCTTCGACAAGAAAGCATATGATGGGTAGTAAATATAAGTTACTTATTTGTGGCTTATATTTATTAGTCACTTTTTAGTGACCTATATTTATAAGTCATATTTTAGTGACTTATATTTACTTTTGTAAATTAGTGACTTATATTTTATCAAATTGTGTTTATTTTCACATGTACAAAAATTCACAGTTGCTGTGATGTAGAAGCGGACTCTGATCCTTTTTGTCCAATCAAATATCTCCCCATTGTAACTTCTTCATCCAGTTCACGAACTAGAAAGAAAAAAAGAAATAAAACACTTTTTTTTAAATTAAGTTGTTACACCAAATGCATAACTTTGGATTGTAACATGTCATAACATAAACCTCCTTAATTTGTAAACACACATTGATATTTTAATTCCATTATAATAGTTGAACAAACGTTTGAAAGAAAAAACTCTTCTATTAGAGCCCATTTACACTGATGAATGAAAGTAATTAGCTTGTGCTTCTGCAATGTTGGGGAATAATTTCGAAAGTTGAATCGGTGGATAAAATTAACAAAACTAAAAGGTTGACGTGGTAGAAGTTTGAAACTCTCTATACATGCTTCCGTATGAACTAGTATACCATGTAATTAGCTCAGGAGAAAATGTTTCACCACACTACGCATTCACGCTATTTCCTGCACAAATAATACTTGTGGAGTCGAAAACAAGAAAATGAGAGGGGGCAATGAAGACACTCCCATCAAATGCCCGAATGCCTCGCCCACTCTGGGCAATGTAGCTGAAGCCTGGTGTAGAAGATGATTATATTATCTGGTGACTGAATAATATTTGAGTCTTGAAGTTTTTTAGTAAACATTGAATTATTTTACCATTCAAAATGAGAGAAAATTAGTTTATGGCTATTGTGTGAAATCCTCTTTATTTTGCATAAAATGCATTAAGAATATTTGTCCATAGTCCATATTCAAATTATTTGATTTGTCCAGTATTCACATAGATCGAAATTCAACAAGGATGTGAATCGAAAACGATTTCGTATGTTTTGCATTAATACACTAAATCCTTACACCATTCCTTCTCTTTTTCGTATTTCCAGCATGAACCTCGTAAAGGTTTCGCCACCTCTACCACTCCACTCTTAGCTGAACTGCGTAACACTGTGCGCTGGGAGTGAGGGGGCCTCTCTCTTAGCAACTCGGGCACTGCAGCCGTCAAAGTAATTGGATTTGAGGTAAGATACGCTGCTTTTACGTTTTTATACATATATATCGCTTCGTTTTACGATCGTTAAATCGTTAAATGGTTTTTAAATCTTTCTCTGAGGTAAGAGAGAGAGAGAGATAGTGGGAGAAATCGAAGCCCATTGAAAACGAATGTTTCCTCTATAACCTCTCCTGGCACTCTCTCCGATATCTACATTACTTGAAGAGCAGCTCTATGACGATTTTATTGAAAGCGAAGTGCTGAAATTTAGCTTCTCAGTCACAGGTTTTTTGCCACATAATCTTCCTTCATAAGTTGCCTTCTACGTTGCGTTGGCGCTCTACGTTTAATCAAAAGCTGCATGTGCACAAGCGGTGCGAAAGCTTTCGTAGGACAGTTATCAGCAAGTTATGAAGTCTCGTTAGGCTCTAAGTTCTCAATAAGTATGCAGCTGTTGCTATGTTTCGCGAGTAAACAAGGTTAGAAGTTACATGTAAAGTACTTGTCTCCTTCCCAACAAAAGACATTAACGAATTATATTAAAATTTTTGCCTAGATCCTCCTGAGATGTATCATTCGCATAGCAGATGGGTCGCGAAGTTCTATGACTACGTTAGCAACTTCAGAATCAAGCGTTGCATGCACTTAAACAAAGAAAATAAATTGAGACTGCATTAATGCATGCAGTCGAAAGTATAGAGTGTGATATTGTTACCAGTGCGGGATTTATGAACAGATAGTTGGGCATGCAATAACTGATACAATTCGAGTAATCGGAAACCCAGCAGAGAGCGGAACGACTATAAAGTGCAAGTAGCAAGACTATTGATTATGCTACTCTGATAACTCGTTCATCATTGTTAAAGAGTGTATTAGCAAGTAAGGACGGCTTCTGAAGTCATAAGACTATAGTGTATGATCAGCGCGAGCAGACTGTGTTCTGTTAGGTTGCGCAAATAAACCACACTTTCTTTCAGCAACCTTCTTAAATGAAGGAAGAATTTTCAAGTACATTATTATTGAGGGACATCGAAGTAGTCTCATTATGTTCATAACCGGGCAAAATAAAAGGATTTTTGAGAATGTAGTAATCTATCACAAAACATTAAATCGTAACCGACTAAGAGCATGAGTATGAATGTGCTGTCAAAAAAGTGAGTTTTGTTTTAAAAGAAATTGTATCTAGCGATGAAGCAAGGAGCACGGACGAATTACAAGCCCTAGAAGACAAGCGTCCTTCTCTGTGGCCCAGGCTCCTCAGAACAGAGCGGTAGTTGTTTGCTTTGGTACCATCGAGGTCACGCCTCATGCACTCCCATCAGGACCAGCCTCACACCCAACGTGTAGGCTGCTGCTTTGTGGCGCTCTCCTGCCTCATCTACACCAGCACTGAGTTTGTGTCAGGCTGGTTTGCGCTCACGAGCCGTTCAGCACGTCAGAATTACAACAGCGTTAATTGACCACGACGACAACTATTGCAGATGTTAGGTTAGGCATGGGTCTATTGCTACGAACAACGGCGTAATTTTGGCTGTATTCTAACTTGCAACAAAAAGTATTTTAAAGTTTATCGGTAGGCTTTGCAATTTTGTAGCAAGACCAGCTTCAGGTCACTATTTACTGCGGTTGGTATGTCATTTGGTGAGCGATCAAGAAAAATAAAAGACGCTATAACTGAAAGAGACGCTGATCGGAAGGTGATCGATGACCTCAGAGGATGAATTCAAAACGCCAGTTTCTGCGCAGCCACGATCATTCTCCGTGTTTGACTTGATGGATTGAATAGCAACATTTGATCTCCAGAATACGATTCATGAATTTAGCTTTAGAGTAAGACTCTAGCGCCAGTAAGTATCACACGTTTAAGTTGGCTTGAGGTACGTGTGGTAGGGCCCAATGTTTCAAGACCATTTTAGGTCGTGTGATATTTTATATCAAAATTAAGGTGTAATGCCATCAAATATGTGCACCGGATTCCACCGAATATTATAGGCTTCAGGGAGAATTTTTCATGCTCACGATTGCGAAACTACATCGCGCTTAACGCCGTATCAAATTTGAGGTTATTACTCGAGCTTTAGCACATTTGATCTCTTTTCTTTGACCTTCTTCAGACTGTAGTCTTGTGCTACAATGTCTCGATGAAGGTCTCTACGTGATTAAGACTTAAGTTAACTACGTCTGAGTACGATCAAAGCCACTGTTGATCACTAGAGTGATCTACTCAGAAACATGATTCTAGTGTAGTGCACCGAGGAAGGCATCTAGGCCATGAGTGCAGAACCTTTCCACCATACTGTGTTATTCACGTTTAATTTTAAAATTATGAGCAAATGATTAAACCAACAAAATGCCCCTCAAAACCAGTTTGTTTGAGTAATGGATTTAGTCCACAGAATTTGTACTAATTCCACAGAAATTTGTTGTAAATGAAGGGATTTATCGCATTAACTCTAGAACATCGGTCAATTATCGCCACTTAAAAATCAATACACATCACAATGATGGAAAACACACGAATTTATGTTTATTATTTCAGTGTAATGAAATAATGAAGATGCTCGTTGAGCGGTGTAGGGGAGCGACAGTACAAAGTTCGATTCCCTGGCAACTTACCCTTCCCCAACGAGTCCTAAAAGTGAGATCTTGCTGGATAAAATCGTTCTTCTGTGGTAATTCTGTGTTAAATCGTAATATTCATCTCGCATAAAATGGGTGTGTCCTTGAAGTTGGGAAGAAATCAGGGCATTATATTATTTTTTTTTATCCTTTGATATGTTTCGATTACTAACAACCACAACTCAAGTATGATAATTCAAACATTTCGAATATAAATCCACTCATGTCAAACGTCACTGTAAGTTTTAAAGTGTAAACATGTATGAACGAAAATAACTAGATTTAAATTACGGCTACGATACAATGACGTTATTACTTGAATTAACTTTTATACTAGGTCAGGTTTTACTATTTATTAGCAAACTTGTTTTATGTGACCGCATCCGGCCTGAAACGCTGAGTTTGTAAGCATAACTTCTTTCAATGAGGCGCATTCTGGTCTTTGAGTGGTACAGAAACAATTTAGACTGGTGATCATCAAATCGATTAGTTTTACTCGAATATGCTTGAATATCTTGAATATTCTTCCACTCGAAACATATTTTCAATTGGGACACTCAAGACTTTTATGTATTTTTCTCAAGTGAAAGGCGAAATAATAGATAATACTAAGACTTCTCTCTAAAATGCACCAACCACAAAAAAATATAAAATAAAATACTCTTTCAGCCTTTAGAATTATTTAACCAGCAGCTGAACAGACCGTATGAAATAAACACGTCAGAAAACACTCAAAATTTTGTCTGGACGCATTTACTTTTTGCAGCCCAAACTGATTGTTCGTGTAACGAAAAGCTTTTTATAATGAGATTTTGCTTGAGAAATTATTCGTTATTTCGGGATACAAGCCCACGATGAAATTCTGTGTCACCTCCAATCCTGGCATGGGGCACAACTCGGAATTCTTTTTAACAAAAATAGCGATAGTCCATGCGTACAGTTTCATACGCCACGGCATTAGAATAAGACCAGCGTCAGCAGAGTATACTCGAGCCAGGGTCAGTCACCGTCACATCGATATGTCTTCCGCACAGGGCTGCATTGACGCTTGCTGTGGATGACTTGGGGGCCGAAAATAGCATCACTCTCTTCATCCTGATATCTGTGTTAGTTAGCATTTGTTCAGTACTTTAAGTAATTCAGAATATAAAATTGGTGGAAATAATCATGAAATGAATTTTATGGTAATTAAAACTTTCGTAGTTACTTCCGTGGAATTTTATGATTCTCTTTTCTTTTTCTTTGCATAATTTCAAAGCGCTGCTCTTATAAATATTCTGTGACGTTGAATGCCCTAAAGTTAACAAGGAAGCAACTAAAAGACACAGGCTCACATGCGAGTAATGAAAACATATCCATACATCTTTAGCTTGCAAAAATTTTCGTTACGCTCGCAATGACCGTCTTATTATTATTTATACTTACAAAGAGTGTGCGTAAGATGGACACATTGTCATTACATACGAGGAGTTTTTGATCCAACACCTCGATATTTCCTTTAGGGATTTCTCATTATTTAATTTACAATGTGGAAAACTCATAACTAATTGCATCACTCGCTCGGCATCGAGTAAACAGTTTATATTGACGTATTCAGTTAAGTTAAATATGTACCGTAGAAATGTTCAGCTTATTTAAAGTATTGTGGACGTCGTCACATCATTGCTGCCGGTGCCCGAAATCTTTACTCTTTTGCGCTGTTTCAGCACCGCATAGTGTATAAATGCAAAAAATTCAGCATTTTCGGCCGAGGCCCGAGAGAGTTAGCGCTATAGACTAGGTTAACGAACTTCAACCGAGCTCTTCAACAATGGGACGACATACTAAACGCCTGACGGTACACAATTCCCGTCCCAGCAAACCACTGAAGAGTCGATTTTGCAAGAAACGATGCTCCACCAACAAAATAAGTCAATATTCAAGAATTGTAACTCACCAGCGCTTACGATCCGATATATCCAAGCCCAGATGAGTCCGTGTAGAATAAGTCTGAGCCGCAGGGCGCGGCAGCGCAACATGGCAGCGCTCGAGTCCCCAGGGCTGCACTAGCCTTGCCACTGGCTCATAGTGAGGCTCGTGTGCCGCTGCTGCTGCCACCACCTCGTGTTGCCCTAACCATAATACAACACGGAGTGAGGTGGTCGTGGCGTCGCACTCCCTCCACTGACTGCCGCTTACTTCCTCCCTCTGCCCAAGTCGCTCGGTTCTCCCACGCCCACCTACGCATGCTCCGGTCTACGGCGGCCGCCGCTGCTCCCCCGCTCCATGAATGCCCCTTGTCCGTCCACCGTTTCTAGACAGCTCGTTTGTCTTCCTACTTTCACCGACGTCTTTGAGGTCTCATTTGCTTACATGTTTGCAACTTTGGGTCAAACTATTCCGACTCAAAAATTTGCGTGGTGTTTGTGTTTTGCATGAAAATACTTATTGCAGAGCGTTTGCTGAAATAATGAAAGAAGCCATTTGGGCTAGGATATTTTCCTTAAATATTGAGCACAGCAATTTGGACAGTAGTAATTTGCATTCAACACCTCACTTAGCTCCTGAACTTGCGTTCAACGCTCATTAGTTGTGGCCGCTCACTGTGCGTACTTGACTAAGATTAAAAGACGCTATTTTAGAGCAGGAGGACATAAGGTTTTTTGCAGAGTCAATTCTGCGAAAACTTAATAGCAACCAGCTTTAGACGTTAAATTTAAAATTTAAACGGCTTGAGAGTTAACTTTACCCCGAAATTTTTGTTTACTTTAACTCCATCACTTCAATTCAAGACTCCGATTCGAAACATGCGTAAAAAGGGATTTCAACTTGTGCGTTGTTGTTCAGTTGCTGAGGGAAATTTAGACTTTTGCCTATCTTCTTGGGCCATATATAGATTTAGAAATACGTATTACGACCCAGCAATTTTTAAACTAATAAAAATTTTATTTGCATTCTTTTAAAAACTAAAAAATGGCTCATGAAAAACATTGAGTCATTGGCTCATATTTCGTGCTCTAGGCATACGTTGATACATGCAGGTTACTGGTTAACAAAATTTTTACGAATTGCCTGGATGCTAAAGCCCAATCTCTTATCAAGGCACTAATGTATCCCAGCCTTCATAAGTAAAGGCGTTATTTAAAATTCCTGCTATATTTCATGCTTTAAACCTGAAACTGCTCTTAAAAAAGATTTGAATGCGTATTGATTTCTCCAATTTTGTATTAGGATAACATCGTCATGAATTTCAATCAACACGAGTATATTTCAATTTAAAAAACTAAATTTTACAGTCGTTATGTAGCGTTCAGGTATCCAGCTTGTACAGTGAGAATAGAGACGGACAGACCAATCTAGCAAGCAACAAATGCAGAGTAATTACCCGGAAGGTTATTTTACATACTAGGAAACGATCAAGTGCTAGGAGACATTTACTATGGACTGGCTGTAGAAGAGTTGAAATGTTTCCTTCTACCGAAATTCTGATTATTATAAAAAACAAATCCGAGGGTGAGGAGGAGTTAGGAAAATTACCAAGCATTGTTATAAGCGTAATTAGAATGCCTCACATTTATCAAAATATCTTTCGGAACTTTTAAAGCACTTCACTCCACCTAACTAGGTATATTTGGCAATTATTTGATGCTAGAATAGCTTTCCTTGAGGTAATGATGTAAAATTTGAAACTTCCATCTTTGATAGAAGGGTTAAAGTGATAAAATTAAGAACCAACGTACGTATCAATGTTTTAACCGAAAACGTTTTGGCGTTTAAAAATCCATCTTAAGAGTTGAAATAAGATAATAGAGAACTTCAAATGTTCAAACAAGAATTAATGAAACATCCATCTCTAGACGCCTAAACACTGGCGAACTGAACACTGCTGTTATTCTAAAATCTCCAATGTTAACGCACAACACTATCATCATGTTCCTTCACAAGATGAAGGAACCCAACAAGCTGTCATGAATTAAGCTTCAAAAACAGCTAACGCGAAGCCCATGCGGACTTCTGCAGTGGAAGCCTCCGTATAATAGTCAAATCTTAAAATTTCAAATTCTAAAATGAAGCTAAAAGCTTAATAAATATTAAATACAGTATGAGAATTTCATTGGTAGTCAGAAAGTTATGTAGTTGAGTAGTAAAAGGCTGGGTATAGCATCAACTATACTATATAAATTAAGTCTTTAGTTGATCTTTCACGGCTAAAAGAACGCAACTTCTTTCATTTGCTTAGACTTGGTAACATAACCACGCCATCAGCTCTTCTGTAATTTTCTCTTTCCTGAGGGACCTGATGTTTGCGTACCTTCAATTGGGATTCCGCTTTTTTGGTTGTGTCTCAAAGATAAATTTTTCATCACACGTTCATTTCACCATCCATGGTCAAAAAAATCATAAACCGTCGTGCCTGTAAGTGAGTGACAATCTAATTTTTCAATCGGCCTATATACTTCTGCACTGAAAAAAATTCCGTTTTCCGTTGCATTGGAAAATTAGTTGTGTTTGATTAGAAATATGCGTCTGCGTCGAACACGTTGTACGCAGCACTTTCGTCGCCTCTTCGGAGCTTGTTGCTCGAAAAGCGATTATAACTGCCGAATATTATTATTATTATTAATGGATATTAATATGTCCGTTGTTGTGTGAGGGCGCTGTGAGGCTGTGATCATGCAGCTCGATTTCAGGAAGTGAAAAATGCTTGACGAAGCCTTTCTGCTTAACTGCACTTATGTACGCATAGCATTCAATGTGAAGTTATGAACTGAGGTAGAGGCGAAATTCTGTATTATGTTCTCGTATCAGCATAAAAATAGGTTTGAGTTATTATTCTATCTATAGTGATATTTATTGGTATGGGAGTTTTTCTCTGCGTAACTTTCTTTGCAAGTTTGCTCGTTTTTATCAATCTTCTATTACTGACGGTGTGTGCTGGTATAGTTAATTGATTTCATCTCTCCCTTAAATTTAGTTAACTCTGTTACTATAAATTAGGCTATTATATCTGTATACTCTGAACATTTTGATCAACGTTGGTTAATGTTTGGAGACGCTTGAACTTTAACAAAATTTTAATTTCGTTCAAGCAGGGTTGTTTATTTCAAAAAGTACGTTCCTTAAATACTGTATAGATAAAGAACAATAGTAATTTTGCCTGTTATCGTAAATTTCTCAGTTTTTTTTCATCTCTCTGAAAGTGCCAAGTGTACTGCAAACAGAGGAATAAGATGCAACAGCAGAACATTTTAAGATTTCATTTACAATTCAAACTTGCGTGCCCTCATATTTTCTTCTTCGAAAATAGCTCACAATCCTTCGAGGGTTTTATGCATTCTTTTAATGATGAATGGCTGACGCAAGACAAGGTTAGCCATTCTGATAACCATTTTTTTAATTTGGATTTTGTGTGTTCTTTTAATGATGAATGGCTGACACTCGACAAGGTTAGCCATTCCGATAATTATTTTTTTAATTTGGATTTTGTGCTTTCTTTTAATGATGAATGGCTGACACAAGGCAAGGTTAGCCATTCCGATAACCATTTTGTCTGCTGCCAGATTTCAATTTGAAAATCTGAGAAAAAGTATAGCCAACTTTTATCAATTTGAAATAGGAAATCTCGTTCTTCATTGGAAAATAAATTCACCAAAGGTCTATCCTTTGATAGGTGTTTAACTAATGGGCATTGGATATCCCCATCCAAATCCCTATTAATTACGCATATTTGTTATCGGTCATGCAGTAGCGACATCTTTATACTTGGTGAGTCCGGTGGTCGTTGTCAACCTCGAGCAGGTGACGTAGTTCCTCGTCTCTTATTTAGGCTTTGATTTACACGCTAAATAATGTATACTAAGAAATACGCACCAGGTTGTTCTCATCAAGTAATGCGTATTAAGTGTAACGTGTGAGGTGATTCTTCCTACGTTTCGCTCAAAAACTTGTGCCAGGCAATTCTTTCATATGAGTTTAGTTCAAATATTCCTTTCTAAAGCTGTATATACTTCGATGTAATTAAAACGCTGACAACTTCCAAATATCGAGCTCGAGCTCGGCATATTTCGGTATTTCTTATGAGAATTGCCGTGCAGTTATACACTTAAGTCGTCCTATGGAAATACACGACCGGAAGTGAATATATGACTTGGAATGCTCTCTTGAAATACTTGACTAAAAATTTATTGCTGAGTCAAACATTTTATGCGACGGGTATTTCCGGAGATTCGTTTGATTCGTTCTAAATTTTGCTGTTTTCCTGTTTTTTGATTAAAGAACGAGTTCTCATTCAAAGCTTTCAAATTAAGGGATTTGAAGACATTTATTGCCAGTTAACTGCTCTAATTTTGTACTTAGTTTTGAGTGTGATTTCTATTAATCCTCGACGTATTACTGCTGTAAACATGAGCCAAAAAAATACTTCATTTCATAATTTACGTCGAAGTCTGTACGCGTACTAACATCTTGTAATATTAAGTTTTGGGTTTGATTAGATCTCTCGGTTTAATTAAAGTTACAACGAACTTAATGCTACACTCTAAAGTTATTGGTGACTTCCATTAAACCTTAAATTGAGGCATTCATACTCTTTAGCTAAGAAATAATACTCCTTTTCAAATTTAAATTCTAGAGTATAAAATAATGAGTGAAGTACATGTAAACTGGAGCTCTAGAACTAGAACGAGATTTGAACTCACAAGATTTTGCTTAATTCGTAATTGTTAAAAAAACGAGAAAAAATGTTACTCTTAGTTAGGGGCAGAACGTGCGTGCTTCAGAATATTTGTGTGATGATGACTAATGCCCATGAGTGTGTTTGATACGCTAAAGTTCTGTGAAAAATATTTGCGTGCATTTCACCCCCGCAAAAGCACACTTGAATCGCAAGTTTTCAGTAATTCACTCAAACTTACTGACATACTTTAAAGCATGCGATATACTTAAAAAAACACACACATTCTATAACTCTATGGAGTCGCAAAAGTGCACTCACGAATTAGATAGTCTACAGTAAATGCCAAACAGGGCATCTATGCTGATCAATGGCTGATTTGAGTGCGAGAGCGCGTGAGCCACCCATTGAGAAGTACCGTTGCACAAGTCTGGCCCCGGTGAGCTCCCAACAGAGGGACTCTTTCAATGAAGCAACGCACGCGGCGTCCATAAACAATCTGTGTCAGCTGATCGTGTCTGGTTACGGCAGTGCTCAGCAATGATCATCAGGCCTGGCATTAAACACAGCGCTCGACCGTTATTTTAACCATACTCTTTCGAGGCACCCAACTGCGCATCCTTGAAAATAAGAGCGGGGTTTTTGACGCGTTTTGATAGAGTGAACTTCTTAGTTTTTTCTACATGTCATACTTGAGAAATTTAGTCCGATCTTGCTAAGTTCGCGGAGTTTTTCAGTCGTTACTCAAACAGCTGCGGTTTCGTTAAGTTCTTAGTCTATTTTCGTACTTTCTGAGTCAGCATAGCAAGTCTCTCGAAAAAAAGAAAAAAGAAAAAAACATTTATTTTCCAATAGAGTACAAACATGAAATGTCGATACATTGGTTTTTTTAAATGCCTGACACAAGGCAAGGTTAGCCATTCCGATAACCATTTTGTCTGCTGCCAGACTTCAATTTGAAAATATGAGGAAAAAGTATATCGAAGCAAATTAACTAACCTGTAGTTAAAGTAGAGGTGTATTAAAACGATTGCTGTTCAAACACAGGGGAACGGAAAAGTTTCCCGCTAAAACTCCCATTTTCGCAAATATACTCTGGCTCGGTAAGTTCCTCTTTTCGATTTTAGGATAGAAGTAAGCGCACTACTACCAAGTGCTGTATTCAATATTGACGCTTTTGTTCGTTGCTCAGAGTAAAAAGATACGCGAAGAGTGAATTGAGGCCTCCATGCATTTTGCCTGTTCTTTCTACTCGGTGTCAGCATCTAGGTCCAAGTTTTAGCTGCAGTTTTCAATTTTTAGTAGGAATAAATGGTGAATTTCTTTCTGATAGTCCTCTAATCTTGGGCGTCGATTTTTATCGCAAATAGCGGAGCTTATTCAATCTAAAGGATTTTCTCCTTATTCGTGCAGAGGAACATTTTGAGACGAAAGCGACGATTTTGTTAATCTATTTTCTGTCAGCTATGGATGGAATGAATATTTAACCCTACTAGGACCTAGTTATTTCTTTGCACAGAATATTACAATCATATTACGCAAAATGTCGCAATATGCAATAGAGGTCGAGGTGTCCAATAAAACGTTTCAAGTAAAATAATGTTATAGATCACTCCACATCAATGTCCAGGAATGACGGTAATCTTTATAAGGTTTAATTGTTTCGTTTGTCTGTTATACATCCGTTTCAAATTCATTCACTTTATTCTTATCCGAATTTAATTTCCTAACGTATCAGGTTTTTCGGTACAGTAATCATGGCGATTGTGTCTATTCAACCGTTATACTAAACTTTAGAGGCCAAATGAACTGTTTTGATGGTTTCTACAATTTCACTCGTCAAATAGATTGACTAGGCTGTTGTTCGTTTACAATACGCATAATATTAAAATTAAAGCTACCTGCGCTTTTTGGTGTCGTTGAAATCTGAGAGAAATTTGAGGATTTAAGATAAAATTCACACAAAAATATATATATATATTTTATAGTTTTAAACCCATGATAGAGTTTTTTATTAGGGCTACTTGATTCCTCGTCATTATTTACGTTCTGCTTTCAGTAATAACAAAGGCCAGCATAAATTATCTCATTTCAAATAATGAAATAAATTATTCATCTTCTTTTTTCACTCTGCAGATAACGTAAGTCTTTCGATACTACGTTGGAGAAAATTCCCTTTCTTCTTGTTAGGGTCCAACGCACAGTATTTCGAATATCAATCCCACTCTGTTCTGGATACTCTGTAACAAGTATCCATTTTACGGATAATCTTTCAAATTGACTCTTCAATGAGTTTTTAACGAAATATTTCTCACTGAAATCAAATTATTATACATAAAAAAACTATTTTTAACAGCTATCAGGCATGAAATACAGATAGAAATAACTTTATCAAACGGGTCACGAGTGATGCACTATTATATATAACAACAAAACCAATAATAGCGTGGCATCACTAATCAATAGTAGCAAGGAAATCAAAAATAGTAGTAAAATAAATAGTAGCCATCCTATAAAAGTTACTAGTATGACTCAATGATGAGGAAGCCATCAAATCATTTGTGAGACAGGAGTTTTATTCCGATAAAAAGTCACAAATTTGGGAGTGCAGAGTTGCACACTGTTTCAAGAAATTCTATTCGCTGTTGATAATAAAAAATATAGAAGTATAAGGGCAATACTGAGTTTCTGAACTAGGTGATGTGTCGCATGAGTGTATGTTAGATGATATTGCCCTTACAAGCTCCTGCGATCTATCGAGAGAGGCGGCCATGTGGAGGCATCTAATGTATTATCACGAGTTAATCGCAGTGTCCGCGTAAACAGCTCCCATTGTAAACTAAGAGATTGGCGAGTCAGCAGCATTCGTACGAATTTGCATTTATAAAAATTACCGAACTTATTTTGCGATATTAATTCGAATCCGTCAATTTATAGGCCATGCTTGAAACTGACTCCATGTCCCGTATTGTCTGTATAACCAATGTCTTGTGTCTTTGCTTTGGCTGAAATGATCATCAATTCATTTTTGCGTTTCTAATCTTGGAACAATTATTCCTTAAATTCGTTTATGTTTTCCAGAACTGAGTCGTTTACTTGTCGGTTAATCTTTGCCTTAATATCAAATTTATAATTTTATCGTACAAATTTTAAGCCTTGGATTCAAAATTTCAATAAGGGCACAGCGTGTGAAAGTAGCATGCATGTACGTCTATGATAGTTTTTTGTAAATTAATTTCTTAGCATTTGGGGTAAATAGTTCTACATAATAACTGCTCTCAGTTTTTAATTTTTCGAAGTACTACTGAATAATCTTCGTTTCATGATGGTCAAAAACGGAGCACTTTCACCAAGTTAAAATTCATCGAGTGTATTAGAATAAAATTCTGTTCGTCTCTTTCATAATATTTTTTTCAGTTGGCTTAGAAAGATCTTTCCTTCTAAATGATGATGCGTTCATGTTTTTCTTGATAACACACATCACCGTCCTCCACCAAGCATTGGCGTCGGATGTTGGTTTTATTGCATTTATTCCGGTATTTCACCAAAATTTCTATCGAGCGTTTTAGCAAGCTTTGAAGCCCTCTCTGAGAGCAGTATTTAGTTATTATTGAATATATTAAAACAGCTTGTCAAAGTAACTCATTCAATAGCTGTACAATTTCTTTAAACCTTGAATAACTCGTGTGTTCACTTGTAATAAGTTTTGTGAACTTCTGCGAAGCTTTGGCGCATTGACAATATGCTGTTTTCACCAGCTGGTACGAGATCGAACATTATTTATTAAAAAAATTATTATAAATATTTATTTAGTTTGGTGTCATTATTAATCAAAAAACAATTCATGAATCCATAAGAAATAACGTAGTTTAGACTATAAAATAAACTTGAACACATCGGGTCCTTATAATTCATATTTTAAAGCAGATTAGGCTTACACATCTTATTAATCAATTTTCTTTCATTATTCATGATTGCTGTTTTCAATGATAGCTTAGTAAAGCTTCAATCAAAGATAGTGCTATCGATTGTTTTACTGGTTCAGAAATTTTTTATAACTATTCCCTCACCAATGACGCAACGGACAATTTAACCAACGCACAGCGGGTTAACAGCATCGTGATTTTGATAAAGCAAATTAGTATGTTTCCGATGTTTAATTTAACTTTTTTGCCGCGCTGGTCGGAGTAACTTTATTTATTTATTTTTATATTTTTAATTTAATTCTACTCTCAGAAGCATCTCGGACCTGAAATCACGTTGCGATTTTTATCTACGAAATTTTATCGAGCAATATGTCCTTCTAGCCTGAGATATGAGGCGGATAACCTATCTTTGAACTTCTATGGCCTACTGTCGTTTAATTTAGAAATCAGGTTATAAGGAAATGAAGAAATTAGTTAATTATTGCTTACTCAGTACTTCACAACTTCATCTAAGCAAATGAACTGGTCGCGTCTCAAGTGTGTAGTCGTTGAGAACTGAAGTGTGTAGTCGATGGTCGTTCTGCATATGAAGGTCCGTACTTTTAGTAAACAATTGAATCAAATAACATGTGGTGCTGCAGTGAGACCGGTCAGGATAGAAAATCTCAAGGCAGATATTGATCTAACTTTTAATTAAATGTTTCCATTGATACTTGCACGCTGTTTTTTATTTTGTCTCACAGAGTATCCCACAAGAATGTGGGCGGATTTAAGTGAGAGATTCTTTCCTGAAGCACAGCAATAAATAGCCATGTAGCGTGTGAAACAAGATAAACTGCGAGAAATTCGTGTTCTATTTCTTTCTACCTGACACTTTAGGAAATGGTATGTTCGACTAACGAAAAAAATTGTCTGACTGTGAACTCTCAAGTAGTTGCAGAGCGAACATATCTACGGATGTTGTCAGTAACAGCAGGGCATAAGAGAGCGGTCATGAAGCGTTAGCCTTAGTTAAGAACAAAGCGATATTGTGGCCCAGTGAGCCCTCTGATGATATGGTCTGGTAGAGGCCAGCCGCGAGACGACGGTGGGTGAGCGATCTAACAGATGAAGAACTCCCGCATTCCCAGTGGTGTTTGGTGGGGGCGGCTGCCAGTCACATATTGTTGCTACCACTGCCGCTGCTGCTGCTGTCGCTGTACTCGCTCGCTTGATGAGATATCCTGATCAAGAGAAGAGCATATCCTCCGCTGGCGCGCTCTGCCTCTCGGGAAGGACTGCGTGCACGCTTGAGAATGCGGATTGCGGATATTAAACCAACTATTTAAGTAAACATTTGAATTCCGTTCATCGGTGAGAATAGAACATTTGAATTTTATTGAATGGGGCGAATAGAATATTTGAATTCCGTTCATCGCTAGATTAATAGAACATCTGCTTTTCTTTCGAAATCGGCCAAGACATCGGGGTTAAAACACTCTCAGATTACTAAATTAGGCTATTCAACTTTCATACTAAAAGAGTTGGACGAGTGAAAAACCTGAAATTGGCAATATGCTTTATGAGTTAATAATGAGCGATCTCGAAAACGTAGGATTATGAGCAAGCAGTTTCATTGAAGTGTTTGAAGTATTTGAACTTATAAAACATATTTACTTTCCTAGAAAACCACATGCATAGTCTGATCATAAGAGAATATTCCCGACCCCTCTGTAGTGCTGCGAAACTATTAAATGTGGACGTCAACCGATGCTGTCTGCCAATAACCACCCTACGTAATAAAATATCGTTTTTTATTAGATTATATTAGATTATAAGTTGTTCAAGCCTCCCTAATCACAACAAAGGTTTTTCGAAGAGAGGAATTATGATATAAGACTTTTAACTACAACTGACATTCACTTTACTTTCGCAGTACATTCTTACTTTTCGACAGCCATGATTTTCTGCTGCATTACTTTCAGTAAACGTTAAAATCAGTGATGTTAGATTTCTCTTAGCAATTATTCATCTCGAAGAAGATTTTCTAAGTTTGTGAAGACTACAATGGTAGAGTTTGCGTTTCACACTCTTTGTTTTATAGTAACTAGTCCACCCCCTATTATTTGAAATAAAAAAGAAGGCCAATTAAGAGAAAGGCCGTAAGAAATTAAAAAATACAATCTCTCGAGAGTTGATGAGGCCGCGTGAACACGGCCCGTCAACATATATAGGGCTGGAGCTTGTATCACAGATACGCTCATCACACACTGCAGGCTGGCTTCGGACAGACAGAGAGACGGACGGACGGACGCAGCTCTTATTATAGTATAGATTCTTGCAGAACTTTGACCAAGCTTATGAAATACGGGTGAATTTGTACAGCAATGAATACTACTTTGATTGCTGCAAATGCACAGTGATGTCAGAGTAATATTTTCATGAAGCAAAAATCATATCATCTCACTTTCAGTAAAGTATTTTATGCTAAATCATAATCGCTTTGCTACTGAATCACTAATTTGCCGATACGTATATTTATATATGTTTATTGTAAGCAGCGAGAATATCAAAGTTGTAATGATTATTCTTCGCAACTTTATTTAACATTCAATTTGATTTGGTGCTTTAAGCTTGAAATGAAATACAACTGACCCGGACTAAAGAATTTAAATAATTTATTTTCACAATCAATGCATTAATAGAATCATTACTTAGAACTATTACAATGGAGAGGTTGAGATGGAACTTCTTGAGGGCCCGCCGGAGTTCAGTGACTCGAAATCTAGGGGTGGCTTCACTAGGCGTCGTCTCCGCGTCTGCAAGGTGAAATGAGCAATGAAATCTGAACCTAATACAGTGACGTTCTTCAATTTTTTTATGGAGATCACGTGCTGAATCACGCTAAATAAATTTGTGTGGAAAACGTCCGTGCGATAGGGGTGTCTTTTGTGACTATACTCATTGAATAATTTACTGAAAATTTCAACGCGGAATGACCTGATACGAGAGAACTGCAACGCTGGTGCTTGAAAACCTGCAAGAGATGATCGCCAATTGTTTAGCTTTTTTTCCGAGGAATAAATTCACCTCGATTATAAACTTGGTCAATCAAAATCATACCTCGAATGCTGCAAGTTAGGTCCTGGATAATATTGCAACAAACTCTGTCATAACTCATGCTGAAAGCGGGAAGTGTCGAAACCGCGTTTAATCTTACTTCCAAGATATAAAGAAAAAAATTAACAGAAAAATGAACTTGATTTCTCAAACGTTTTTCATGAAGAATTAATTTTTTCATGAGAATAATGTCACATGACGACGAATGTGGAAACAAGCTTTTATCAATTGCCACTAACAGAGAGTATAATTCTTTAGACACAAAGTAGTCTAATGCATCTGTATAGTAACTTCTCTATACAGAATATCTAGGAAATCAGACTCTTTGATGCCAAAACATCTTAGTAAAATTGTAGCTGTTAACCGTTTAGAAAAAACGAAGAAGCGGAAGAGCTTGATTAACCCTATATGGCACGCATTTTCAGTTTTGGTAAAAAACATTATTTTAACTCAAAACCTCGTTTATAACAGTGCCAGAATGATATACATCGTGTTAAAAAAATTTTACTATGAGTATGTAAAATTTTTCCGTATTGTTGCCTCAAAGCAACATTGCGCCATATGGGGTTAAAATTCGTAAAGCCACAAGGAATTAAATTAGTTGAAAAATTAATATTTTTTGGTTAAAATCTTCACTTAAAAGTTTTTCAGGTGAAAGTTTTTATTTTAGTTCTTGACAAGAGAAAACCAATTTCAAAGTTGGGGAAATTCAAAGACATACTGGAAGGTATACTAAAGGGACACCGGCAGTTCAAGATGTGCGTAGAGATTACTGATGCAATTACTGTATGTCAACGTCGTTCAATAATTGGAATAATGGGATCTGATTCGATCGGTTATAATGTACTTTTTTCCAAGCAATTGACTGGTATTTACATAATATAGAGAACATCAAGATAAGTCTATGATTCAAACTGAACATACTTTTAATAGTTCAGCAAAGTGAATTAGTTATGACCCGAGAGGCTCGGTTCCTGAGAATGTATATCTCAACATCTTGACCCTCATAAAGATTACCCTTTGCGTACTGATGGGGAACATTACGGTTTTTATAGATATTAAAACCGTCTTAAGCAGAACATCACAAGTAGAATAGTAACGACAACACCCAAGAATAAAGTAAGTTGTCACGTCGGATTGAAGGTGTCATCTTGGAAGATAGTTGATTTTCTTACATCGAGGATAAAATAATTTGACATACAGTACATAATATTTGAGCTCGGTCTGGAGCTTCTTGTGAATTTTTTTATGTTGTGCTGTGCTTCTTGTGAATTATTTTATGTTGTGCTGGGCTTCTTGTAAATTATGTTGGCCAAATTTTTATCAGATCCTGAAATCATTTACGGCTGTATTTTTCTATTCACTTAAGCATTTCAAATCTTTTATCCTTTGAAATAGCAAACTAAGATCATACATTTTTACCACGCTGCTCGTATCTAGTTTAGCCACTGTCATAGGTGTTAGAATACCTTTCGTTATATTTACACTAATTTGACAGAAAGAATGTTACGTTAAGCAATTTTGAAAATATAATGTTTTGATTTTTGTCACAGCTGTTTTTTGTTCGTATTATATAATGCTTTGTAAGCCTTATGCAATAACTGTTTCTCGTTATTGACTAATACGAATTCTTGTGCCTCTGTCATTTTATTTCGCAGTTTAACAAGTTTGTTATCTGATAGAACAAACTCCACAAGATACTTATTAGGAACTCACTTGACATGCATGCACAAAAACAAAAAACAAATAAGCCTGCTAAGTAGAAGGGCTTTTATCATAACATTTCCTAGCTTTCCTCTCGGCTTTCTTTTAACACTAGATAAAAGGGACTACCCTGATAAATACTTCGTGCTATTCCGAAAGCGTATTTTTGAAACAAATCTGTAAAAAATTATAAGAGGAATAACTGCCCCGGAGAAACATAAAAAAAGGGTCTTGATTAAAAAATTGAAAATTTGCTGGAAAATTTATCACTTGCACAAGGATTCTAAAAATATTCACGCTTTACGATAAATTTTTTAATAATGAAGGCATCTACGGATGCTTTATTTCCAATTCAAGCCTGATACATATCACCTTGTACATTGGATTTTCAAATGCCTTATAACTAACACCAGGATGCCATGACGCTTTCCCCCGGTCAAGACCGGTACCCATTTCAGACACCTGGGTAGAGTGGGGTATTGTGCTTAGAATTTTTCCCCTATATCCAACAGAGAAAATTGCCACCAGCGGTTTTCGTGAGTGTCGTGCTCATTTTCTTGAATGTTAATTGGAATAAAATCCAGTTTATCAAACTTATTTGATCTTTCCATTGAATAATATATAGTAACCTGATTCAGAGTTCAATGTTTGATTCATGGTTAATATCGCCGATCTTCAGTCTGCTCTTACATCGTTCATCGAATATACTGTTAAATCTAGTCCATATGAACTATATTGTAAAATGAAGCATCTAATATCAAGTTAAAGTATTAATTGATCAGTCAAATGAAAAACTAGTTTAAGTGAATTAGGTTAAACACTATTGTACACCTTAGAATAACGTTGATGTTAGGAAAGAAAGAAAGAAGAAAGAAAAAACTTTATTTCCAATAGAGATTGTACAATATTACAATCATTGGTTTTTAAATATCTTAAAATTAATACACTTAGATGATACACACAAACGAGTATTGAAAAACTCGTGTCACTAGTCGAAAATAAATGATTGAGGGCAATGTACTCCTAATCTTGCTTAATCTACATTTGACAATACATGTAATGATAATTATAAGAGATAACGCAAATTCATGGACGATGCATTTTCATTGTGGGGTGAAAAAACTTTTGACAGTTTACATGTACATGACATAAAACTTCGCAATTATTGATGCCAGGAAATAATATATGAATCGCTTGTTTCGGCAAATGTTCAAAAGTGTCATTTTAAGGAAGCATGAAAAAAAAATATATATATATAAATACAAATCCATATACATATATATACGTACATACATATATACATACATACATACACACACACATACAGATATATATATATATGTACGCATAAGCATGAGGACCAAGAAGATTATAAGTTTTGTATTTCTAATTCAACAATTTTAACATGACGGTCGTTAGTTAATAAGCATTTTATTTAAATATAAATGGATGATCGTACAACAAATGTATAGTTGGTACATGAATGCTTTGCAATAATAAAGAGATGACGAGTTAGGTAATGTTACAAGTTGAGAGTGAACAGAAAATGACCATTATCTCTAGTAAAATGCTAGTTGTCAGTTTAGTACACACATATGTGCACACATACATGTAAATATATACACATACATGTACACATAAAAAAGAAAAAAAAATGGTTTATTTCCAATAGAGATGGTACAAAAGTACCATCATTGGTTTTTAAAATATCTTAAAATTAATACACTTAGATGATACACACACACGAGTATTGAAAAACTCGTGTCACTAGTCAAAAGAAATGATTGAGGGCAATGAACTCCTAATCTAGCTTAATCTACATCTGATAATACATGTAATGAAAATTGTAAGAGATAACACAATTTCATGGACGATGCATTTTCATTGTGGGGTGAAAACACTTTTGACAGTTTACATGTACATGACATAAGACTTCGCAATTCTTGACGCCAGGAAATAATATATGAAATCGCTTGTTTCGGTCAATGTTTACAAGTGTCATTTTGAGGAAGCATAAAAAAAAGAAAAATATATATAAATATATACCCACATACACACATATGTACATATACGTATGCATGTGTGTATATATCCATACACACACTCACACACATACACACACACACACACATACATATACACGCGTTTTACGGCCATGTGTGTGCCTAGGTTACGAAAAACACCGGTTTCGTTAACATGGACACACACGTGTGTACATATAAGCAAGAGGACCAAGAAGATTATAGGTTTTGCATTTCTGATTCAACAATTTTAACATAACGGTCATTAGTTAACAAGCATTTTATTTAAATATAAATGGATGATCGCACAACAAATGTATAGTTTTTACATGAATGCTTTACAATACTAAAGATATGACGAGTTAGGTAATGTTACAAGTTGAGAGTGCACTGAAAAAAAGACCATTATCTCAAGTAAAATGCTAGTTGTCAGTCTAGTACACACATATATGCACGTATACATGTAAATATTTACACATACACATGCACACATATACCCACGCACATATTTACACCTGACTCGTAAGCGTACGCAAATGCATTTCTATACATCGAGGCAATACATACGCATTCTACAGAGTGTCATACGCATAGCGTGGACACGTACACATTTACACAAGTAAGCATGTGCGCAAATATCAGCGTAAACTAGTCAGTATAAATCAGAATTCCAATCGAGGGAAACGGAGAAAATATCTTTTATTATAGCATGAATTTTATAAAATTTCGTACTAAAAATAGTGGCACAAAACAGTCTACTTAAGTCAGAAACATGAAAACGATTGTGGGACGTGAATAAGAAAGAAAACCTTAATGTCCTATAATGGTTTCATATTAGAAAAAAAAAATCACATTATCTTTGAAATATGGCGCAAATTGTCGTCAATTGATAAACAAACATAGGTATCACATTATTATAAGCATATAACTATAGGCCGAATAAGTATATTACTGCAGTATAAATGGATGATCACACAACGAATTTATTTTTTTTTACATGGATGCTTTACAATTTCATATTAGAAAAAATACATTATCTTTGTAATATGGTGCAGAATGTCTGTAATTGATCAACACACACACACATAGGTACCATGACGGTCTAGTTTGATGCTTGCACAGAAACGGAGAGGAATGACATAAAATGCACCTTCGACTGGTTCATCTACTCTAGTGCACACAGTTGTACGTGCACATATACACACCCATATGCGCACATACACCTATATACGTACACACATATACAAGTAAGCATGTTTGCAAATGACAACGTATAGGCGGTCAAATCATAATACCTACGCATACTTCAAAACTGTTGTTTGATGTCTTGAATTATAACACAATGAGCGAGGGAGATTGTTCAGCAATGGAGATACCAGGTAAATGAGATTCGTCAGTACTCATTCAGTATGTTCTGTAACTAAGGATTATTATTGAGACACAAGATGACGAGTTATTTTGGCTTTAAATTCTCTCGGTCTTTGAGGGACTTTAATACTCAGGGGAAGTTTGTTCCACAGTAAGGCGCCTGATATGGACAGAGCCTTCTGCCCTAAGTGAGATGAACGATAGTTGACTAAGACATTATTGTTTCTGTTCGGTTTTTGATTGGTTACAGTGGGTGGATGGAAACGCACTATCTCAGCATTGCTCTGAGGAAGATATAACGAGGAGAATACGTATTGGGCCTTCTGCATGAGGAGCCTTTCTTGGATAGGGATCCAGCCGAGTTTATTGAGGAGAGGGGTTACGTGATCACGTCTTTTGAAATTACCGTTGCATACCACCTTGGCTGCAAAATTCATGCATTTTTGTAAGTCCCTTTGAAGGTATTGAGGTAAGTCTCCCCATACTAGGCTGCAGTAGTCAATGCGCGATAACACAAGGGATTGAATGGCTAATAATCTGGATTTTTCGTCTAGCATACTTTTTATTCGATGAAAAAACATTAAAGTTCCGTAGATTTTGTTGCAAGTAGTCTCAACGTGAGATTTGAAGGACATATTTCTATCGAACCAGATACCTAGATTTTTAACTTTTTCTGATGCATCAATTTTATCATTTCCAACTGCAAGAGTAAGATCTGAAGTTTTTTTAATTGCATCTTTGGATCCAAAAATGATGCATTGTGTTTTGTTAGCATTTAATTTGAGACCATTTCGGTCGTACCATGATTTCAGGCTAGTCAGTAAAGTTTCGGCTTTAATTTGCGTCTGTGGTATTTCCGATACAGAACTTGTTATTGCAATTTGAACATCATCTGCATACATAGAGATCCGTGTGTTAGAAGGCATTGGAGGGAAATCATTAATGAAAATAGAAAACAGTAGCGGACCAAGAATGGATCCTTGGGGAACACCAAAATTGTTTTGAATGAATGGGGACAATTTGTTTTCTATGCGGACTGCATGAGATCGATTTGACAAGTAACTTTCAAACCATTGCGTGTCTATTCCCAAGTTCAGTATTTTACGTAGAAGTCTTTCATGTTGGACGCTATCGAACGCCTTAGAGAGATCGAGTAGTAGCAAGAGTGTTACATTCTTTTGATCGATGTCACTGTATATTTTTTCAGATATATTGAGCAGAGCGTCTTGAGTGCTAGTATTTCTTCTATAGGCATATTGATTTTGGTGGAGTAAATTTGACTCGTCCAGGTGAAATGACAGTTGATTTGTCACCACTTTCTCCAGTAGTTTGGACATGACAGGCAAAAGACTGATGGGCCTGTAGTTTGATGCTGTATTTAGGTCACCACTTTTGTGCAACGGTCTAATAATGGAGTGTTTCCATTGGTTTGGAAACGTATTGGTTACTATTGATGTATTAATTATCAGACGAATCCATGGTGCTGTAACAGGGAAACTATCTTTGATATATTGAAGACTGATACCATCATGTCCAACTGCCTTTGTGTTTTTTAGTGAGTATAAGATGTTTCGTAACTCTGGTAAATCGACAGGGCGTGGTCTCCACTTGACATCAGTCCTCGAGGGTGCAGTGGGGCATGAATTTTCAATTGTCGTTTCATCTGGATTGGTACACACCTCACTGAAAACTTGAGCCCCTACTTTTGAAAAGAATGTGTTGAAATCCGTGGCTGTTGCCAAGGGATTTTCAAAATTACTTATGCGATCTAAATTTTTATATGGGGCTACCTCACTAATGATTTCCCAAGTTCGCTTCGGGTTATTTTTAGCCGTTATCAGTGCCTGGTGGAAGTGAGTTTGTTTCGCTTCAGTGATTTTCTTTCGAAGAATTTTTTCATGTTCTTTATATCTCTTGTATAAGGTACTGTTTGATCTATTGTTTTTGTACTCTCGCAAGTTAGCTTTCTTTATTCTGCTCATCTCTTTAACTTCGTCAGTGATCCAAACAGTTCGTTTTGGCTTGGTTTTTTTGGTGACGTAAGGTGCACATTCGTCGAGAGCTGCTGTGAAGTTCTCGTTGAAAATTGACACTTGTATATCAACATCGTCAGATTGCATCATTTTCTGGAATTCGGTAGACCTATCGAGTAGTTTTTCTTGAAATAGTTCTGCTGAATAGTGCCTTTTCGAGCGATAGGTCATTAAGCGGTATTTTTGTCTTTCCTTCGCAATATTAATTTCACATTCTATAGAGTGGTGATCGGAAATAGAAGGTGATATTACTGTACTAAGTATTGCGGTGGGATTATTTGTGATTGCTAGATCGAGGAGAGTTGCAGAGATTTTAGTGATGCGAGTCGGTTCTTTGACCATTTGTGATAAGCTTAGTTTATACAATAGTTTGCTTAGCTGATTGTTTTTATCCGTTAGGTCAACATTGAAATCTCCGAAAGCAAAGAATGATCTTTTTGCCTGAAGGATTTCTTTGAAGGTTTCCTCAATGAAATCTAGTGTTCGATTTAGGGGAGACGATGGGTGCCGGTAAAGGCTGCCAATGATTATTGATTTGTGTTTATTTATTTGCACTTCTAACCAAACCATTTCAATGCCTTCGCAAACTTTATTCACTAGTAGTGAAGATGTTGAGTACATTTCTTTCACAAAAATACAAGATCCACTACCTCGGCTGGTTTTAGCGCCATCGTAGCGGTACAACACGTAATCAGGAATGTTAAAAAATGAACTTTGGGTTCGTGAATCAAACCATGTTTCTGAGACACACAAAATGTCAATTTTTTCAGTGACCAACATTACTCTGATTTCATCCAATTTACCATTCAGGCTTCGAGCATTTACATGCTTAATTTTGATTTTACCTATATTAGCACTCTTTTTAAAGGTAGCGAGGTTACTACTATCTCTACTATCTTCAGGGGATTTATCGATTTTGTCTAAGTTGCCCAGGGTGTTTGGCCCAGCATCTGCTATGTAAGAAAGTCTACTATTTGGCTGGGCAGCGGCACTTTGTCAAGATGAGGTAACCCCGGTCTGATTTTTGCCTTGTGTGACAAGAGCACTGAAGTGATCGTTTTTACGATGGAGCAGTAGTGGAGGGTTATTATTTGATAACTCTGAAATGGGAACGATTGATATTTTCAAAACACAATGATCTTTTTCATCCAGGACGAGAAGTTTTTGGCCTGTCACATTTGAAATGATTAGTGGTATAAGGTCTACAGCAGCTTGGTCAAAATGTTTTTCGTTAATGTAATTATCTATGAGGTTTTGCATGTCGCCACTGTTCTTGTCAAAAAACTTAGCATATGTGCTGTAGTTTGCTTTACTCTCTGTTTTGATTGCAGCCTTTAGGGAATTGTAATTCCATTTTGATGCTGGTTGTTTTGTAAGTAGTTGAGCTACTGCGTGGAGGAGGCAGTGTCCATCGGCTTTGGTGGGAATCAGTTTTATGTTCCATGATCGTTTCAATTCATCCATTGTGGAATTCATGCGTTCACAAATGCGGCTGGAGACGTTTTTTTTCGCACTTTTTTCATCATTAAGAGGTTCTGAGAGGTGCGGGGAATTTACGTTTTTCTGGCTCTGAATTCCTGTTCTGTGGTGATTTCTCGTATGGGGATTTGCAGAGAACTGAGAAATGCTCGTGTCAATTATATTTTTCTGGTGATGATTGTGCATACCGTTGGGTAGTGGATTTTCCATCGATTGTCGACTGCAATTTTGCAGCGATTTCTCTCTTCCTATTGATTTTACTGCTTCCGAGTATGTGATTGGATGTTGATTTATACTCGTGTCTGAGAGGGGCTTTTCATCCTCTTCATCAGCATTGGATAGCAATGAAAACCTATTTTTTGTAGGCACTCCGCAGTTGTTTGTGGCGGATGCAGGAGAGGGCTTGTTATATGAGGGCAAACATCGGGAGGAGAGGGGAGGAGAGGGTTTGTTATATGAAGGCAAACATCGGTTTATGCTGCTGGAGGTTTCACGTGGATAGGCGGTCAACTTAGAACAATCATTCAACTCATTTAGCTGTTTTGAATAATCATTAGAGTATTCAATTTCTTCATTCAGATCATGGGAGTTTCTGACACAGGAGATAAAATGTGAAGTTAGTCTCAAAGGTGATTTTAGAGCAATTTGTTGAAGAAAATGATGCGTGTCTTCTCGCGTAACGGGCCAAGTGCGGACATTGTTGTAAGCTTCATCAACAGGACCGGTTTTTACATTTGCTCGCAGCGGAATCAGTTTAAGACCAATTTTTCTGCACAGGCTCGATGCCATGTACAATTGCTGCCCACTGCAGGCACTCACCACATAAATACGAGAAAGAAGATTCTTTGTCCTGATCAAATTTTTTAATTTCGTGAGATTTTGGGACGAGAGGCTCAAACCTTTGAAACTAATTATATAATTCCTGAAAGCAGGTGCGCGTTCAATCTCATCATAGAGATCATTTAGACGTTCCGAAGTTATGGTCTGAATCCTGCATGCACTATCAATGTCATCTCTGTTGATTTTTGTGAGACTATTGTCTCCAACGAGAAAAGTGTCTAAAGGGGATTTCGCATAAGGATGGTTACTCGCAGCTACCACTGGCGTAAAATCATGAGCGCTGATACGATAATTTAAAGCAAAAAGCTGTTCTGTAATCACTTGAATATTTGATACAGTGGAAAAAATCGACGCTGGGCTTGGGGGACAATTTTGTCTCAAAGCTTTATTGAGAAATGCAGCTGTAAGAGACAGCGTGTTATTTATTTCGTGAATAGTTTGGGAACTGGTCATTTGGAGAGGATGTAAGTACCCATCAAAAGCGGTAACAGGTCTGGTTGTATTTTTCTCCACTGAAAATCTTACGTTATCCTCGCAGTTTACGCTCTGAGGTATTTTACTGCCAGTATTAGCTGCTTCGTATGCATTTTCAAACATAACTTCGCCACCTGAAAGGTCTACACACAATTTATCATTAAAATTATAATTAAAATTACCCCTTTTACTCTCTGACTGGTTGCACACATCCAAAATTTTATCGCGTTCTAACGATGACGTTGGTGTTTCCGTCGGCGGTGATAGATTTTGAGCTTTCTCAGTGACGCAGGGCAGGGGCGACGTCGCCATGACGCAATCGTTTCGGCGAGACGAAGGAGCTCGCAGTGCTGTGGCAGCTTCCGCCAGTGAGGACGTATCTTCTTCACTAAAGATTCTCGGCTTTGTGGACGATGAATCTTCTCGGACACAGTCCAAAGCGTGGGGTTGAGAGTCGAGTGCTGCTTGTACGGAATTTCTTGAACTCGCTTCGGGTGTGCCCGTAGCAGGTTTCAGAACTTGAGAAGATGAATTATTACTGGGAGCTGAATTATTACAAGCAGCGCCTGAGAGATTTTCGCCCGTGTCAGATGACTCTGATTTTGCAGTCATTAGTGATGCTTCAGGGGCTGAGAAACACTTGCTGATACCAGACTTCACGAACGTCCGAGAAGCATTTTTCGTTTTGAGTGTTTGAGGACCTTGAACAGATGGATTCACAGGGGCGGATTTATTAGGTCTGCCTTTCCGCTTTATGGCTGGTGCTTGACGCTTTTTACTGAGCTTTTCGTGCGAAGCTGTACTGGAGGATGTTTTTTCAGATGGAGCAACCTTCCGAGTAGTTGAACGAGTTCTATATTGATACATTGTGACGTTGATAGAGAGGAAGAAAAATTAAAATTTGTTCATTGGGTTAAAGTAGAAGACCTCGCCTTTTAAAGGTAGATAAAAAGAGACTGCCAGTAGGAAAGCAAGGGGGGGGGGGCTTGGGGTGCAAGACAGAGGAGGACAGAGTGTGAGCGGGAGGAGGGGGCAGGATGCTTGCGGTCGGCAGAGCAGCGTTGCTTGCTGTCCTGCTTGGGGAAGAAAAGAGAACAGAAAAAATTGCCTTATAAGTCGCTGAACTTATTCGGGCTCACAGGTAGCTATAATTAAATTTGACCATTTTACTAGACTTAAGAAACATTCTATCTCTGTATCACCTGTGGTAAATAATTTTTTTAAATGTGCGAAAAACATAAAATTTGATTACGAGAGAAGATAACTAAAAGCAACTCAAAACTATTTTCCCCGAGCGAGAAGAGGTAAAAATCACTTTTGAATCAAAGAAGGTGATACTAGATCCCAGTTTAGTACCTGTTGTATTTTCAATAGAATTAATCTCTGGTGATGTTAGCAAATGAAAAAAAAACTGGCAGAATGAGGTTAAGATAATGGGAAAATGTTTACTCATTCTGCTTGCTCTTCGCCCACTCATACTAACTCATTTCCTATCCTTTTTAAAATAAAATTTAAACCATTACTGTGCTGATTGTGATGATAATAAGTTAATAAAATAATACATTCTCGATTGGTTGTTGGCATTTGAGCACGCGATAAAAGTTTTTTATTACGTACGTAACTTGTTTTATAATATATCATTGATAATTGCTTCAACTGTAAGAATATCACTTAGACCTTACTTTATGTAATTGCTTGCGAGATATTTTAAAGAAACATTTCCATTTACGAAACAATTTTAAAAAGATTCTCAGATTTTTACGTCCACCAGCCCGCATCATACACTCCTCCGAGTGCAATCACAGTATGAAAGTTTAGTTGTCTGAAATTGGCTGTTGGTAACAGTTGGTTCTCTTCTTTGAGTTCTTTCATACAAATGTGTGCTTCAACTGCTGACAAAACGGCATGAGTATCTGTTTTTGAGTTTTACTAAGATCGATTATTTTTTTGACGGCGGTGTTTTGAATCTTTTTTAGAGATGACTGGTATTTGGGTATGGAATGTGTGATATATTTAACTAAGAAATCCATTGACTAGGCCTAACTAGTGAACTTTAACTAATTTTTGTGCATCCGATGAATGGAAATTTTTAACTAGCACTGTATGCCGTTGGCTGTTTCTACATTTTTGTCTCGAATTGTTACAATTTTTTATTTATTTTGTTGTTGCATTGCTTGTCCTATTTGGCGTGATAGAAAACAAACTACAACTTTAGAATGAATAGCTTGCCTTGATGAATGCAATGTAGTTGTAGTGTGTGCATGTTTATTGAATTTCCACAGAAAATTTCATGAAATTTTAGAGTTTAAGCCTTCTTGAAGTTCAGCCTGTAGAAACAACTGTAAAGTTGTTTCAATACAAACAAAGAAGGTGATATTCAAAAGTTGTTTCACTTGAAACAACTGTATTAATATTTTGGTTCACAATCAAATTTTTAAGTTAGGTATTTTAATTAAATAGTCATTATTTAAATAACATAGGTAATTTCTGGGTAAATGTGAAGGAGAGGACAATAATTGATTTTCTAATTTTTTTTCCTTGTATAATGGTAATGATGTCAAAATAAACGGTCAATATTTACTTTAATGCTGTCAACGATTCTCATAATTTCTTAGCTATAGATAGGTAATATAATAAATTTTAAGACGTTTTACAAGAATGACAATGTGCCTGGAAATGCTTAGTTTTCAAGTTATTTAAGTTTGAAGTTATACAAACGGCGCTCCTGAATGGCCTTTTTTGCGCAAAAGCAGTCATTGTTTTTGCAATAGAAACAGAAGCTAACCCTCTATTACAAACGTAAAGAGGTTGGGTCATGAATGGTAGCCACAGTTCTTCTAGGGAAAATTATAAATAAAGGTTTCTAGTGACGTTTGTTTACATGAACTCCAAAATAGCTGCTGCGATCTTTGGTACCGGGTAGCGCCATGGCGGCAGCCACCTCGTAGTTGATGTAAACGGACGTTACTGAAAACCTTTTTTTATAATTTTCACTAAAAGAACTGTGGCTACCCCTCACAACCCAACCTCTTTACATTTGTAAAAGAGGGTTAGGGTAATCCATCAAATATCAAACTGAACTAATTATCAAACAACTTTGAAAATATGCGCGTAATAAATTTAGTAAGCATCCAAACTTGCTCAGTGCTGGTGATCTTACATCTAAAACTCCTATTTTAGTGATAAGAACTCATTTCTGTTAGCTGCAAACTGCTACCAGCTGTTGCGAACGCATTTCTGTACGACCCTTACAAATTGGTCATATTTTTCCACTTGAAAAATCTTACGCACCTTGGGAAAATTGCGACGGTTCAACTGTTGTCGTGCCAACGTCAACCTCCCGTCATAACTAGAGAGTAGGGTTGTCATATGATGTTCTGTTGCTGTATTTTTTTCTTGCCGGCTAAAACCTTGATAATTATTCCATGTTTGACATTCAGTTCCTATTTCATGTCAATATTAAATACTGAACAAAGGTGTTCGAATCAAAATTCCTTAAAAATCATGAATTTATGCCTCAAACAAGGCTTTTTGATTCTTAATTCTTTTAAATAACTAAATCGATCTATTGAATGCCTGTTTTATTTCCTCAAAATATTGTATAAATGCTTGATAATAACATTGAAGTAGTTGAAGATGACCACCAATCAGCTGCTGGTGTTCCAAGGCCCTCAAGATCATCAATGATTCGTCTGGCTACATTTACTGATGATCAATCCCTTGCCAAGAAAATTGATGCAAGCATCAATAATAATTCATTGACGAGTGCTCTACACTCTACTCCAAAAAAGGTCACACAGGTTGATGATCACAATGATGGTCCAACAAGCACTGCAAATGAAAAATCGATCTCGTATTCAAATTTTGATAACTCTCCATTCTAATGCTTCCTGAAAATAAGTAATGAGACAGTTATTTCAAGAAAATCCAGTGCACCAAAGCCAGTTACACCTAGCGCTATTACAGGGAAGATGTACAATGAGACATTAAAACTGGCACAGAAGAAGAAAGCTGATGCAATAGCTGAAAATAATCAAAGCAAGGAAGAGAGAGCAAAAAAGAAGGCACTGAAACAAGCTAAAGGAAAGTCTACAAGGATTCGTAAGGAAAGTTCCAGCGAGAGTGAAGATAAAGAATCTAGAGCTGCTTGCCAAGCCTATGGTGGGAAAGACAGGTGGGAAGACAACACGGCATGGATTGGATGCAACACCTGTGATGCGTGGTTGCCCAGGGATTGTGTTTCTGAAGAAGTTGGGAACATGACCGAAGAAGAAATCGAACATTTCAATTTTGTTTGTTTAGCGTGTGAGAGGCAAATGATTTGTATTAAGCGGAAGAAATAAGTTGAAGCTTGCAGCAAACCCCCGCACAAGGACCTCTTGGGAGGAATGCCTTGTTCGTTGTACAGAGGGTCCGTTGTGCAGGGGGGGGGAATGCCCCCTCGGCACAATTGATAATCCCCTCTGCACAACGAACTTTCATCAGTTTTCTCTGTTGTGTGGAAGTCCGTTGTGCGGGGGGTTTACTGTAAGTATAACTGGCTATAGTCTTGAGACATATCTAGTTGCGCGGAAGTCCATTGAGTTAAAAAGGAATTTATCTTGTGTTGATTAGCCTATGGCAATATATACGGACGTGCTTAACATTACAAAGTGTATCATACGGGTCAAAGGTCAATAAAAAGTCAATTTAATTACTGAAGAATATATTTGTTACAAAAATAAGTAAAATAAAATAATATCTCCGTCTTAACTGTATACAAGCTCGGTCTACCTCCCCAGACGATATAGGCTACGTTGCAGTACTTAGCCATAATCGTAAATCTAAGATCTAGAAAATGTACTGTAGTATAAAGAAGAAGTCACTCCTTAAATATATTGATATAGGGTATCTCACGGCCTTTTTTCCCTAATCCTAGATAGGCCTATATAGTTTTTAGTAAGTTGTGTTCGGATTCAAAATTCGAACAAAAAACCTGTTAGGACCAAAATTCTTGTTCGATTCATGTTCGATATTGATGAAATTGTTATTAAAGAGTTCGATTTTTAGAACAATGAATAAATTCCAACAATCTACGTTGTCTTTAAAGCGACATCACAGAACAAGAAAGCAACTGTTCAAGAATAATCTTGAGGCCCACAACAGTTATTCAGAGCAAAAGTTACCGATTTATGAAGGTTGTTTCTAGACACACGTGGTTTCTGTTCGATATTTGATGAATTACCCTAGCTTCCGTTATCAATTAAATTACGCTAGCCACGCACGCTTCCATGGCGCGCACAAGCCAGCTTCAAAGATTAATAATTCGAAAATAACGCATCAGCGGGCAGAATGTTATTCGTGTAAAACATTCTTAAATGTGTTCCTTTATTGATTCTTTGCAACAAAGTTATGAAAATCGTTGACAACATTAAAGTAAATATTGACCAAATAAACAACTTATCTTCTATGCACTTTTTGTCACAAATGCATATGTAAGGTCACTTCACAATTTTAGTTATTTTACCTGATTTGTTTGAAATTTGGCCAGTATATGTATATGTTGAGAGTGCACATTTTTTATTCTTGTAACTTTTTAGATTTAGGCCTTATTTCGGTATTTGTGAAGCGTAGGAAAATCGTTGATTTTCCAAATTTTGCTGCCTAAACATAGTTAATTAGATTGAAATAAACAACTTTTCTTCTATGCACTTTAGGGGGCAAATGAGTGTTTAACGAGTTATAGCGGAAGGTTTAGTTTTGTCTTTGATGACGAATACGCTTGAATAAACAGCCACTTACCGATTTTTAAATTTTTGTTGCTTGAATCATGGTAATAAGTTACTAATAACATCAAAATAAATAACTTTTCTTCCATACTCTTTTTGCCGCAAATGAGTATTTTACGAGTTAAGAGTGGTTGGTTTTTTTTTGCACGATTGAGCTGTTGAAGTACGTTTAAGTACTTATTAATTTATTATTTGCCGGCCCTACAGAGCTTGCGGAGCCTAAACCCACTTCTAGGATCTTTTAGTTAATAACACAATAGAAATTATTGGTCAATGTGAGGTGTGATGCAATCAAAGGAAATGGGAATTTTATTCTGAAGAATCACTAGAGGAACCCATTTAGGAATGTTTTACACAAATAACATTCTGCTCTCTGATGCGTTATTTTTTAATTATTCAGCTTTGAAGTTGTTGGGGGATAACTGTTGACCCGGTAAGGCCCCTATAGTAGGAGACTGGCAGGACTCTCTATTCCACTTCTCAAGTGGAAGTGGCAAAAGAAAATACTAAAATGATGGGAGCCACAGGCAAGGGGAGAGCTTAGACTGAATATGAGAAACTCAAAAGGGGGAATTACAGACTAATTCATTCAGTGGGATATAAATTAAACTTTCATGAACACACAACATATACTGAAACAATCACAAATACAATGAATCCATTGGCTGTAACTGACAATTGGTTTGGTCAAAGGGGTTAGCATGGTTAGATAGGGAAGGAAGAATTACAGCCCAAAAGACAGACAGACTATACCTAAACACATATATAAATACACAGATGCACGAGACATAAGAGGTTCGTAACAAGCTTGCACAATACAATTTCAAGGGAATCTGCTACGTAGAAGGGAATCAGACGGTGGAGGATCCTGTCACAAACTGCCGGTGGGTACATTACCCAATCTGTCTGCCCAACGTAGCTGAGTCGGGCCAGTGGCAAGAGTCCCAGACTCGCTGCTCTAAAAGGAAAAACACAGGACATAAGCATCTCAGCTAGCCACAAGAAGCAGAAGCTGCCGAGGAAAAAGTTGAGGGAACAGTATTTAACACCAAAGCAGAGCAGCACACAGGGGCAAAAGAACTGAAGCACACGCAAAAATGATGGATATTGAACACCAAACTAATAATAGAGATATAACAAATAAAGCTGAAATATAGTATTAGCACTATATGCAGGTATTGGACAGTAAAGTAAGTGAACAAGAAGCACAAGGCACACTGAAATACATTTAAGCAATCCTAGTCCAATAAGGTCAAATAAGCAGGCATACTTAGACTTACCCTAAACGAGCAACCAGGATTAAAATACGGCAGGATGAATCAAGGTAGCAGGTCAAGCAGTGGATCTTAAGATTAGCGTCTCAAGCAGGTGAATAGAAAAAGGCAAAATATGACACTAGGAACAGAAGAGGTTATAGGATTTAGCAAAATAAATCTGAAACAAAAAGAAACAAGGGGTAATGAATATGGTGGCAGGCACATGAACAATACAGGAACATGTCAGGCCAATCCTCCACAAAGTTAATAGGTAAATTGCTTTCCCGCGCAAAATGTGGAACACAGAGTGCGAAAAGGTTGGGTCCGGAAAGGCAAAGTTTGGATCATGAGGTGTTATAGTTTTTGCTAGAACTTCGTAGAAATAAAAAAATGATAGAAATTGTTTATAAATAATCAGAAATATTGTTATCAGTTAATAACATTAAAAAGTTAACGTACAATTTCTTGTACTTGGTGCTTTTGACGTTTTTTTAGTCATCATTATTATTATGTTGTCACCTTTACAGTCAGCTCATAGATGGCGCCACCCGGTACTGTCACCTTTACAGTCAGCTCATAAATGGTGCCACCCGGTACGGCCGCCGCCATCATGGAGCAGATGTAAACACAATAATTAACATGGCCTTTATGGGTTGCTTTCAACCTTTATTTATAATTTTCACTAGAAGAACTGTGGCTACCCCTCACAAAACAACCTCTTTACGTTTGTAACAGGGGGTTAACTTCCGTTATTAATGAAATTATGGTTTGCCCGCTTGCTTCCTTTGGTGCACGGAAGCTAATTTCAAAGTCGAATAATTCTAAATTAATGCATCAGAGAGCAGAATGTCATTCATGTAAAACGTTCTTAAATGGGTTCCTTTAGTGATTCTTGGGGTCAGAATGATTTTTTTCCGTGATTGCATCACGCTTCACATTGACCAAATTATCACCCAAAAATGAGTTATAGCGGTATGTTAACTTTCGTCTTAGATGGCGGGAACGGGCTTGATGATTTAAGGGCATTCGATGGCAGCGTCCATTGCAGTGTTACCAGATGCCGTGCTTGATGAATTACTTCCCGCTTCAAACACTGGAGTTGTGGTAATTAATTTACCGCTCTAACTTGTTAAATACTCGTTTGCCCCCAAAAGCGCATTGAAAAAAAATATTTATTTCGATCTAATTAGCTATGTTTAGGCACCAAAAATTGGGAAATCAACGATTGTTCTACCCTTCACATTTACCCTTATTTTTTTTTAGGATAATACAAAATAATAGTGTATTGGTACATTTTTATGGATATTTCAAAAGAGTAAAAGTCACTAAGTTTTCATGCTAGAACAAAACCAAAGACAGTTTTAGAATCCTCGGAGCATTTCTAACATTAGTATGGTTTAAAATTGTAAATTTTTTTCTTTTGATATGCAATATATTATAAATATTTAGCATATAAAATAATTTTGGATTTTGAGCTTGATAACAATTTCGATCAAATTTGAAAGTTTGAGACCGTACTATTGTTGAAAATGTTCCAAGGATTCTAAAACTGTCTTTGATTTTGTTCTAGCATGAAAACCAAATGACTTAAACTCTCTTGTATATTCAAATATATGATTATTCAGGAGAGCCAAAAAGCACAAATAAATTTCTTGAAGTATCTTGAAAAAACTACCATGGGGGCAAGGAAAGAAATGCTGAACACTCTGGACATATACTGAAAGTCGTCAGTACATTTTTGAAAGACAGTTTTAAGAGCAATTTAATATCCAGAGCCCCAGCAAGTATCCCCGCATCGGAGAGGTGACCGGCGGAGTGTCGTCGGCAGCGCGACTCCACGACTAGCCCATGGGCGTTCACAAGGAGGAAGATCACGGGCTGTGAACAAATACTTGAGTTAGGTTTGTTCGGTGCGGTAAAACAAAGTTTTACAAAAGAACACTAAGAGCAAATAGTAAGCTTTCCCTTATGCATCTTCGGAATTAGATAGCCCGGAGATAGCATACAGGTATAGGAAAATAGCAGAGGCTAAATAGCATGGCTAGATTGCGTACAGGTATAGGAAAATAGCAGAGGCTAAATAGCATGGCTAGATAGCGTACAGGTATAGGAAAATAGCAGAGGCTAAATAGCTTATAGGATGATAGCAATGCCTAAATAGCTCATAGTGTGCTTAAGTGGGCGAGAACCCTTCGTGATCTTCTCATTTATTTCTTAGGCCAGAGTGATGGACCTTCTACTTGGTTAAGTAGTTAAGAATTACTGAACAGGTTGACTGGACATAGCGCTATCAATCACTGCAACCCACCATAACAGTAATCCGGTCCTTGGGTCCCCGTAGCCCGTAGTGAGTGACGAGGAGGTAATCCTGTGCCAGGTCTTCATCACTTGCGGGAAACGACTGCTCCCCCGAAGCGTCGCCGTCCTGCCCTCATCCTTCCACGAGCCGGCATGTTGATTAGCTTCACTGTCGAACACATGCTCTCACCAGGCACGCTGTGATTAACGAACGTGACACACTGTAAAAAACAAGCTGAACGGCGAGAAATTTTATTGATGAGGTGATTGATTGGTGCCAGACTGATGTTTTTGCGTAAAGCATGTCTGGAGTTAAGAATGGTTTTGTTCTTTTGGGGCTAGTGGGAGTAGCTAGGGCTGCTCTTGGAGCCTCGGGGGCTAGGGAAAGAATAGCGCTATGAGTGAATAAAACTGCGTAATTCTTTGAAACAAAAGAAAAGTCACGAATGGTTCTCTTTTTGAGCACATATTTGCCTTAAGAAGATTTTTTATTCTAAATAGCGGAACTTTCTGTACAAATTGTAATATCATGGACAATTTATGTAATTGAATGCCGTTTTCATTTTTATTTTGATAATCTCCATGTTTTACTTGATATTCTCACTGTGATATGTAATTTAAAAAAAAATATATTTTTTTATCAAAATTATGAACTTTTTTGTGGTCTGATTCTTATGAAATTTGACTATTATATGTAAGTGACCTCCTTAACAAGTTATAGGGGTGATGTAACGTAACTAAACTAACCCAACCTGACCTAACATAACCTTAAGTAACCTAAAGTAACCTAACGTAACATAACCAGCCGTTGGAACAGAGATTCTGCTTGTCACCCCTCAAAACTATTTTTCCTGTGCTTGAAAGAATAGAATTACGGTAACATACCGCTATTATTCGTTAAATATTCATCTCCCCCGGAAAGTGCGTAGAAGAAAAGTTTATTTCAATGTAATTACCATAATTCAAGCATCAAAATTTTTAAAATCAATTAGTCGCTTCTCTTTAACACTTGCCAAATATTGATGGAAAGTTATTAAACTTAAATCTAGAAGATTTATGTTAGAAATAAAGTTTTTTGAAAAAGGCGGTTAATGTTGAATGTTTGGCAGTAATTGATTTTTGAGATTCCTGTGCCTAAACATAGTTAATTAGATCAAAATCGACAAGTTTTCTTCCATGCACTTTCCGCCGCAAATAAATATTTAACGAGTTATAGCGGTAAGTTTAGTTTCGTCTATGATAACGAATAAATAAAGGTTTAGCCCGGAATTGAGTTATAGTTATTTCTTTGATGACGAGGGCGTCGGAAGCGAGACTCCATTGCAGTGTTGCTATAAGACACGCTTGATGAATTTCTTCCCGCTTCAAACACTGGAGTTGTGGTAATGAATTTACCGCTATAACTTGTGAAAGAGTCATTTCTGACAGAAAGTGCATAGAAGAAAACTTTTTTATTTCAATATAATTGACTATGTTTAGGCACCAAAAACTGGAAAATCGATTACTGGCAAACATTCAACATTAACCAAATAGGCTCCAGATCCAGAAAAGTATTTGTAATCACATTTTCTTACCACTTCTCATATTTTTCACATGACTGGGTAAACCACTTTTTATTTCATATATGTTTTGTGCTGTATGGACAATTCAGCATAAAAACCTGCTTGTTATTTATGTAACGCTCATTTTTTGCACGTAGAAGAAAATTTTTCCTGAAAGCATTTTTCTATTTATACATGGTTGTCTGATGTGTTTTATAGCATCATGTAAATGTTTAACTAGTTGAAGCTTTCAAATACTCTGAACTTAGCCTTTGAGAACTTGGGTAAATTTATTTAATTTGCAAGAGAAGCTTTATTATTGAAGCATTGTTGAGCAATATCTATCTACTTGTAGTATTTCATTTTGGTTAATATTTACTTTAATGTGCTCACAGAAATTGAAAATTTTGTTCCAAAGAATCCCTAAAAGAACATATTACAGTAATGACATTTTGCTGCTGGTATGTAATTTTTGAGTTATTAAACTTTGAAGTTATAAAATTGTCATTTATAACAGTGAAAAAATGTACACCTAAATATGCTGTAATACATTATTGATGTAATGATTGGTTAGATTAGGTTAGGTAATGTTATGTTAGTTTAATAAACTAACCTAAAATAACTCAACTTAGCTGTACCAACACTGATGATATTCCGCTAAAATAGTGCGCATGTTCCAACCAAGCAGGTACGCTGCAGCCGACTATTTAACGTTACTCCTACCTGAATATAATTCCTGTTATATCTCAAAAACTTTCTTAAATGTGCTCCTTCATTGATCCGGGAGAATCAGATTTCTGAATTCCGTGAGCGCATACAAGTAAATAGCGACCTTCATTTTTGTTTTGTTAATCCCTGCAGAATTTCTTCCTTCAGCAGCTTAGTCGATATTTTTAGTTTGTTAGTTCAGCATTTCTAAACTTTCATGTTAAAATGTACATTTTCTACAGTTGTGTATATATAGTCATTTTGTTCATTTTAAATGGACTTTATAAATGTCTTGTCTTGAATCAAATTTCTATATTTCAATTTCTTTACGTTTCAACTTGCAAAGGGTCTTTGTGCTACTCAAAATCACTTCTAGCTGCACTGTTTACTAACTTCTTTGATGATCATTCTTGGTGAACTATAAAACTTTGCTGGTTTGATTTCATTGAATATTTTAAAATAAATGTTGATATCAGAATAAATAATTTTTTTGGTGAATAAGTTTGAAAATAAAATTGTAATTTTGTCAAAAGGTCTTGAAAAAATTGTTCTTAAAGCGCATAATTGGTCTATTCTAGCTATAGTTTGTTGTTGAAATGCATGGGTTGGTACATGATTGATAAATCTTAATTAACTTGGCAGAAAACTAAAGATATATAGAAATGCTTTGTTATTCAATGAGTTAAATTTTTAAGCGTGTTTAAAATCGAATCGGAAAGAAATTGTACGTAAATGGCTGACCAGCACTGCATGTAAACAATGCACTCATAAAATAACTAACTAAATAAACATAATGCCAAAAATTCATTATTTTGGTCATGAATGACAAAAAAGCAGTTTCTAAGGAGCACATGTCTGATGTAGGACATGCTTCTACTGTGTACAAATATTTGGAATCAGTGTCACCTGTTGGAAAACAGAAAATAAACTTCTATACTCACAATCACCTCCTCAACACAGTAATATTTTTGAGTATTTTAATGGGTGTTTTAAAATTTTACCAATGCAAAGGTAATCTTTTCTGGATGAGTAAAAATTCAAGAAAAACACAGGATGGCTTCTCCGAAACCAAAAGTATGAAAAAGTCTAAAATTTTATAATAAAATAGCTAAAAAATGTTTGTTAAATCAGACTTCTAAAATTGATAAGCAATGTTATATTAGATCAGTCTTCATATTTTCAACGTACTCAAGATTTGTATAATATGAGAGCATTTGTTGGGGGAACTATCTTCTGTACATAGAGGTTCCCAATCAGGCCAGAGCAAGCACCCTTTTCTGTAATATGTATAAAACATATATCATTGAATGTGTTTAACACTAAAAATAGTCATGGATGGTACTGTTTATAACCAAAAGAATACTAAGGGTTTTGAAGATAATTTTCATACTTTTTTTTTCAGATTTCTTATTGCTTTTAATAATTCAGTTGCCAATTATATTGATTGATAAAGTCCTCTTAATCCAAGTTTGTATGATAATCCAGCCATCATGTCTCTTGTTGAGAAATTGATGAAAGAAACAGGTAAGATAATTCTCCGCATTTCAATTAATTAGGTTGTCAAGACTTCTTATCAGTCTCAATTTATGGTTAAGGGAAACTGTCGATATAGCAATTGTGCAGCAACACATATGCTTTGCTCACTAAAATGAGTCTTTCGATTCTAAAATTGGTCTTCAAGGTCTGGCCAGTCCAATTTCAATGTCATTTAAAGTAAATACTGTAATATTATAAACTGCATTATACTGAGTTTGTTATGTAATTAATGGGCAGTAAATCTTTAAAAAATATTTTTATGCATATCAACTAAATTTTTGTCCTAATTTTATTTAATTTTCACTGTTTTCTGATATAACTCATAAATTATCTGTTGAATTTTGTCTTGAAAGTGACTTATAATTTTTTAGAAGCATTACAGCAAAATAAAATGATCCTAAATTATCATTTGCAGGAGCTGACAAAACAACTGCTCAGTACTTACTGGAAGCTTGCAGTGATGACTACCAAATGGCAGTGGTCATGTATGCTGATATTCAGCCATCTACATCAGGTGCCCAGGTAACATTTTAGTCTCTAGGCCCGGTTATAATCAATAACATCAGCACTTACAGAAAAATTGAAGGAACCTAAAGAATAAAAACTCACAATAGCAATGATTGGTGGTTCTAGTTTTGGTTTATTGTAGGGAGCAGCAGTTTATGTGTAGTTATTTGGACTAGTTACTTGTGAAATTGAGCTTTTTAGCTCTTTTCTTAAAGATACATGTTTATAAATACTTAATTGAGGGTCATCCAGCGTTGTGCTATATCCAAAGTTTTTACAGAAAGATAGTCTAGTAATTAGCTACTCTGAGTACCTTGTACTGTGTGTCATTGTCTCATTTGGATTAGGAATTTGGATTTGTTTGTTGGAGAGTGAGAAAAGCTGCAAGGCGCAATGTCACTTGTTGAAATTTGTATCTTCTAATTAGATCAGAATTTGAAATTTTTAGTTTACACTTTTGAGTTGGTAACTGGCATATTTGTTAATGACTGCTAGATAATTATCTATAATTAAGAACCTCCTCTTCAAAGAAAGATCTATGGGTAAATTGTAAATAATATTTTATCAAATTATCTACTTTGCTTCTTTTTTTTTCATTATGCTCCCACTCTTCAGGGGGCAAAGAATGAGCAATGGGTGTAAATTCATTTACCTATTTTATGGGAGGTAACTGGCTAGGATGGATGAGTAAATTGATATAGATAGGCAGAGGGGACTCGCATTTGTTGTGTTTACTTTATTTCTTTTAGTGTTCATGCATTCTATGCTGTCTCTTCTTTATCTTCCCTTATGTACTGATTCTATACCCTGGGTATCCAGTGTTGAAACACACCTTGTACATAAATTGCCCATTGCCTTCAATCCTAAGTGAATGGTCCCTAGCCTTGGTTCTTTTGAGATTGCCTATGATGTTGCTGAGGAGTTGCAATCTCAGTGCATTTTACACTTCATTTTTCCTGCATCATAAGATAGTGGTTCATGGGAACATTCATGCAGACACAGAGACTGATTTCTTTTGTCAATAGCAATAGAAATCAGTCTCTGTTATTATGTATTTGGGCCTTTGTATATGTTTTGTACACAATTTTTTCTCTTTTTAACTATTGAATCTTTTATCAGATGACAGTTCACAAAGTATCGTATGAGGATGTAGCTACTGTAGGGATAGCAATTATCTGTCCCAGGAAAATATGGTAGGCATAATAATAGATAAGCCAACTTTTTGTTGAAATAAAATATTTTTTAAATTTGTTATAAAGTATCTCTTAGTAGTTCACTGCTTTCTTTTATTTTAGAACTTACTACTTTATTTTCCAACTTTTATTTCGTTTCATCACCTTTCAACCTTGCCCTTTCTATGTGCAAGGAATTTGATGTGGGAACATGTGAACACTGAAGGGTGCCATCTTCTTCTCCCTATTGGAGATGCATTTTGTGTGGTTTGGGTGGCTAAAACTAACTTTGATTTGATATTATAAGAACTAAATTCAGTTAGAGGTGCAATTTAGGGTGATATATTTTTCTGCTGTCTGTGTCTGAAAGATAATGGGTAAACAATTTGCAAGGTAGTGAGAAAATAACAAAATTGATTTGTTGGAAGATAAAGCTGATTGCTGAATGAGATCACTTGCCAGAAGGCTTTTGGAAACCTTAATTGAGACTAATATATACAAAAAAACAAAAGATATTATGAAGCTGATCATGAATATACTCATTGCTCACTTTCATTGGTTCAAGTAATGGGAGAATGTGCTCACTATTTTATGCTCTTAACCTAATTGAATGGTTTACTGTGTTCCAAATTCATTCATTATTGAATATTATCAATTCTGATAATGTGCATACACTGGTGATAATTGCCATCTTGTGTAAATAAATGTACTTTCAAGATTTTTTGTTTTATCCTACATATTTTTTTCATCAAGTGTTTGCCGTGTGTAGCTGTCTGTTAAATTTTCCTTCTGCGTGGGTTTGAAAATACACAACTCATTACCATTATTATGGTGGATATATGTGTTTGGTGTTCACATCAGAAGGATCATTAAAAAAACTCGAGTAGGTACTGAAGAGCATTACAAATATCATTTTCACAGACTTTCTGTGCAGTGGATCAGATTATGGTTGTGTTATATGTAATTCTAAGTTTATTAATTGGTTTATGAACTCTTTAAAAGATTATCATGGGCTGGTCATTTTAGGTTAGCTGTGTACAGTATGTTTGATTTTACATAGATACATCGAATCTATTATGATGTTTAACTATTTACTATAATTTTTTGTTGCTTTGAACTAACACTGCAAGCTTTCCTGCAGACTTGTTCTAAATCAAGTTTCTCACGCTTTCCTGCAGACTTGTTCTAAATCCAGTTTCTCACGCTTTCCTGCAGACTTGTTTTAAATCCAGTTTCTTACACTTTCCTGCAGACTTGTTCTAAATCAAGTTTCTCACGCTTTCCTGCAGACGTGTTCTAAATCAAGTTTCTCACACTTTCCTGCAGACTTGTTCTAAATTAAGTTTCTCACGCTTTCCTGCAGACGTGTTCTAAATCAAGTTTCTCACGCTGTTCTGCAGACGTGTTCTAAATCAAGTTTCTCACACTTTCCTGCAGACTTGTTCTAAATCAAGTTTCTCACGCTTTCCTGCAGACGTGTTCTAAATCAAGTTTCTCACGCTTTCCTGCAGACTTGTTCTAAATCAAGTTTCTCACGCTTTCCTGCAGACTTGTTCGAAATCAAGTTTCTCACACTTTCCTGCAGACTTGTTCTAAATCAAGTTTCTCACGCTTTCCTGCAGACTTGTTCTAAATCAAGTTTCTCACGCTTTTCTGCAGACGTGTTCTAAATCAAGTTTCTCACGCTTTCCTGCAGACGTGTTCTAAATCAAGTTTCTCACACTTTCCTGCAGACTTGTTCTAAATCAAGTTTCTCACGCTTTCCTGCAGACGTGTTCTAAATCAAGTTTCTCACGCTTTCCTGCAGACTTGTTCTAAATCAAGTTTCTCACGCTTTCCTGCAGACTTGTTCGAAATCAAGTTTCTCACACTTTCCTGCAGACTTGTTCTAAATCAAGTTTCTCACGCTTTCCTGCAGACTTGTTCTAAATCAAGTTTCTCACGCTTTTCTGCAGACGTGTTCTAAATCAAGTTTCTCACGCTTTCCTGCAGACGTGTTCTAAATCAAGTTTCTCACACTTTCCTGCAGACTTGTTCTAAATCAAGTTTCTCACGCTTTCCTGCAGACGTGTTCTAAATCAAGTTTCTCACGCTGTTCTGCAGACGTGTTCTAAATCAAGTTTCTCACACTTTCCTGCAGACTTGTTCTAAATCAAGTTTCTCACGCTTTCCTGCAGACGTGTTCTAAATCAAGTTTCTCACGCTTTCCTGCAGACTTGTTCTAAATCAAGTTTCTCACGCTTTCCTGCAGACTTGTTCTAAATCAAGTTTCTCACGCTTTCCTGCAGACGTGTTCTAAATCAAGTTTCTCACGCTTTCCTGCAGACGTGTTCTAAATCAAGTTTCTCACGCTTTCCTGCAGACGTGTTCTAAATCAAGTTTCTCACGCTTTCCTGCAGACGTGTTCTAAATCAAGTTTCTCACGCTTTTCTGCAGACGTGTTCTAAATCAAGTTTCTCACGCTTTCCTGCAGACGTGTTCTAAATCAAGTTTCTCACACTTTCCTGCAGACTTGTTCTAAATCAAGTTTCTCACGCTTTCCTGCAGACTTGTTCTAAATCAAGTTTCTCACGCTTTTCTGCAGACGTGTTCTAAATCAAGTTTCTCACGCTTTCCTGCAGACTTGTTCTAAATCAAGTTTCTCACGCTTTCCTGCAGACGTGTTCTAAATCAAGTTGCTTACGCTTTCCTGCAGACGTGTTCTAAATCAAGTTTCTCACGCTTTTCTGCAGACGTGTTCTAAATCAAGTTTCTCACGCTTTCCTGCAGACGTGTTCTAAATCAAGTTTCTCACGCTTTCCTGCAGACGTGTTCTAAATCAAGTTTCTCACGCTTTCCTGCAGACTTGTTCTAAATCAAGTTTCTCACAGGTGACATCACCCCTAGGTGTAGAGGATGCAGTGCGGGCACCCATCCCACCCAAGTTTGAAGTGCTGTGTCCAGAGCCACAGATGCCCGTGCCTCTCCACCAACACCGAGTTCCGTCTGCTTGGGCTGCTGCTCCCCACAACACCGCACCATTCAGAGACTTTGAGCATGAGACGAGTGAGCTCCCGTAGACATTGCTCCTGTATGCTACGTAGTGTTTTGCCAGAGCAGTCATTCTCGGTGATCTTCATTACCATCAGGGATTCTGTTCTGGATTAAATAACTTTTGGTGCATATCTCAAGCATGCTAATTAATTTCGAATTATTAACTCACAATTCAAGAGAAGTTGTGTGAAAAAGCTCAAGTTTCCTAGTGACTCATTCTATTCATTGAAATTAGTCTTCAACTTGTGTTAGAAACTTATTGTAGTAGTGCTAAATTATTAGAATTTTGGTGTTGCCACTGCCGCATTAAAATTTGGTATTGCTACAGTGGTTATAATTCATTGTAGTTCCCCTTGGTGAGCTTGAATTGTCAGCTGTTTAAAATTCACCTTTGTTTTTTTTCTCATAGGATTACTTTGTGTTTCTAATTCTCTATTAGGGCAAATCATTACTGCAAACACAGGCACACAGCCTAGGAGATGATTGAGGTCATAAGATGTAGGTTCGGTAAGCAATCCTTTTGTTGAAGTGGTATGGCTTTTCATCTTTATTTTGGCCCATCTTGTTTTTGATTCACTGCTGTCCTCGACTCTCTCATTACCTTGCCAACATTTATCTTATTTCATAAACGTCTTCCTGTTATACTGTTTATATGTGCAGTGAAATCTTGTCTGGGAAAACACTTGTACATGAATACCCTTAGTTCCGAAGTAAATAGTGTCTTCATCTTTTTTTCTTGGGACTACATTTTATGTTATTAGGAAAGCTTGATTGACTTAGAACCTAATCAACACAGCCACAGAAATTTCACCTCTTAACTCAGAAATATTAATATCTAATATTTTTTGATGGTGCAGAAACTAAAGTCTGATGATGATTTCGACAATCAAGATGGCAGTGTGTAATTATCTAAAATTGAACAGTTTAATTTGAAATATTTGCTTTGAAAATTTGATCTTTGAATTTCCTTTTATGCAACAACATCAATGTTGTTAGTTTGATCGTTATATTTATCACAATCTCAGTTTCTATGTTTTGTGTGCAGGATTGCAAGAGCAGATGATGGGACTGGGCAGTGGCATATTTGGCACAGGCCAAAACAGACCAGGACCACGGGATGGAGCGGGACCAAGCTCTAGTAAGTCTTGAGAGAGCTGCTCCCAGACTCATAGTTCTCTTTACTCTCACTGCTGCTGGCCTTCTCTATGCTTCAGTGTTGACTTTGACTCTATGCTTTGTTGACTAGGTCAACAAACATCGAAGTTATTATTGTGCAGACCCTGTCATTGTTATGCTGTCCCTCCAGTTATGTGCTTCACAGGGTATGGCTTTATGAAATTCATTAGAAATTTTTTTTTTTTTTTAATTTACATTTATGGGGGCGAGATCGTTTTATTCATGCAATTTTGCTTTGGTCAGTGTTATTTCTCATGTCAATGTTTAGTGTGATGTAGCTTAAAAATTCACTTCCTATTTCACATTGAGAACTAATTTAAGAATAACTATTGCAATACTTAGCTCTCAAAAGAAATAACCTATTGTATAGAGTTCATGTTATTTGATCTGCTGTTCAGCTCTCTACCCTCACATCTGAGCAGGAAGGACAGGCAAGAACTCCAAACTGTCTGGGGACAAAATTGACTACAACGCCAAGCTCAAGAAACTGGAAGATCTCTTCAAGCCTCCTCTCGACATCATCTACAAGGGATCTTTCTTTATGGTAGGTCATTAAATCTTTATTTTGAGCTTTGACCTTTATTATGGGTCATTACGCCTTTTTATGGGTCATCAAGTATATTTTACGGTTGGTCATTACATTTTCATGGTGGGTTGTTTCATCTTCCTTTATGGTGGGTCAGTACATTTTCATTTGTTATAGGTCATGACATTTTCATTTATGATGGATTATTACATCATTACTGCTAGAAGTAAAATATCTTTATAATCCAGGAATTATGGTCCACAGTTGTTGATGCCTGCAAAGTCAGATGGTGGGAGTCTTCACTCGCATTCCGTTTACTGTACTGTTTATAATTCCTTTTATACGATCAGAAGGTATGATCGTGGTAGATGGGAAGAAGTGAAATGAGACGGTCAAGTGAGAAAGATCTTTTTAAATAGAAGCACAGAGTGTTTGCTGAAGACCATTCAGAGCTTAGAAAGCTTGTTGGCCTTGATGTTCTGATTAGCGCCTGTTTTACCTTCTGCGCCAAAGTACAGTAGATAGAAGTTTGCTCCACTGTGACAAAAGTGATCTAGGTAGACCTTGCTGGGTCCTGCCTTGAAGGGGCGGTCGGGATATATAACCGCGAAACGACCAATGCGCGCATGCTGTGATGTTAATAAATTCTCTCGATTCATTTTCAAGCATTTCCTTGTCCCTTTTCTCTTAATACTTCAACGAGAAAACGAGCATCCTGCTCCGGGAAAAGGCTAGTAGTTAAGCAAACCATTAATGATGATTTATACTCGCTTGCACTTCACATTAAAAGGAATGGGACTGACTTGCATTTCAGGCTCGAGAAGAAGGCAAGACAGCAGGGAAGTGGCTGCTGGCTAACATCCAGGACAACGACGACTTTGCCTGCCACAAGCTCAACAGAGACGTTTGGGCAAACACCAACGTCCGAAAGTTACTGGAGGGTCACTTCTTGCTCTGGCAGGTGAGACCCTGCCACGTTCGCTTTGCAGGCTGACATATAGCTTTTATGCATCGTTTCTCTCCCTGAATGCGTGAGACTCGCGGTAACTGAGTGAGTGTTGATAAGTTTTTACCAAGAGACTGGTTTATTAATGGTCTCATTTCATGTTCTTGTTTTGTTTGAAATGCAATTAATTTTACTTGAGCAGGGAGTGAGTGAAATAGCTAATTTAGTGTTTCCTCCTATACCTTCTCGGACTCATCTCTTACGTTCAAATGGTGCACAACTGCTTACGATTTGCTATTTGTGTTCTCAAGTATGGCTTTTGAGTTGCAGCATTACTCTTTTCTTTGATGTTGATGATTCAAGTTCTCCACTTTTGACACAATGATGATAGTGCTAAGACTGAAATAGAAGAAGAACTCTTGTTACTTCATGCTTGGAACTTCATACAACGCTTTTAAAGAAACTCAACTTTTCAACTTCAAAACCAGTTAGAGAAGCTACATTGTTTCACGTGCGATATCCGAGACTAGCATCTTTTCTTCACGCCACAGGCGATGCACACCTCACTAACGTACTGTCAACCTTAGAACTCACTATTGAAGTTGTACGCATCTTTTTCAACTTTGCCACTCGCGCAACGTGGCGTTGCCTTGCGGTGTTCTATTGTGACGGTCTCTCCACTTCTGTAGGTCAGTGCTCTTTCAGTCACCAGCTCTTGCATTCATTAATTAATTGCAAATTTGCCACGCGGCTTCAATCAATGATTCTGCGTTCAAAATTTTGAAGTTGCATTAACTCGGCATTTGCAATTTTGTGTTGACAATTGGCATCAATACAGCAGGATTTATTCTGCTTTGGCACCATTGCGGAGTAGTTATTCTAAGTTGGTACTGAGAGTAGTTCAAAATCCCTTGAACTCTTCAGTCCAGACTTTTGAAGTTTCATGAACATAGCTTAACGAATCTCTTGTTAGCGCTAATGGAGCAAAACACCCTTCAATTTATGTTGATTAACATGCTTGTTCTCTGCATCAAGGCGGGCCACAAGAGCGAACACGGACGCAAATACATGAATTTCTACCCTTCTGTGACATTTCCTTACGTTGCCGTGATTGACTCGTGGACTGGGGAGCACATGAGCACATTCAGAGAGACGGACCCCAAAGCTTTCTGCCTGTTCCTGAAGGACTTCATCAGCACCCACGGCAAGCTGGCCAGTAGCATCGAGCATCAGTCAACCGAGCCCGAGGCTCCTAGACCGTCTACGTCCAAAAGAAAGAGTCCTCCCTCACTTCGGCGCAATGGCCACGTAAAACCTGCTAAATTAACAGTGAGAGTTTTGCTGTTTGTTTACAGTGCATTGTTTGTGCTTGGGGCATTCTTTTTATGGCTTCTGCAGTTTTGATTTTTTTTTCATTTTTAAAGCCGCTTTTTATGCTTTTGTTAATTGTGCGCGTTATGTACCAAGTAATATACAGCAGGGCTCTCCACTGACTTAACTACATTTGCTCGTAAATTTCCCCGGGAATTTAGATATACTTCAGAGTAATTTGATGTGACTTGCTTATTCAACTCATCTCTGTGGCCTCAAGCTCTGTGAGCATCGTAGCCTTAGCAAGACTTTTATATTTTTGTTATTCTTTGTTTACTTTTCCCACGTCTTGGGTTTTCGGAAAATATTCCGACTAAATAAATAATTTCGCTATTTTACTCCGAAATTAGGGTTGGTCTACACGCTGAGTTGTTTAAGATCCACATCTGAGTGTGACTAGTAGAAGGTCTCGGAATGCTTTTTTTTTCTGTAAACTTGACGATTGTTCCTAATGCTGTCATGCCCTTGCGTTGAATAGACACTAGACTACTGTTTTGGTGTGTGACGTGGTGTGACTATGAGGTGGTGTGTGACGGCTTGGTTCTTTTTGGAAGTAATCACACGTAAAAACATAATTTTTGATGTTTTTTTGTTTGCGTAGTTGTATAATTTTTGTTATATTCTGTTGTCTTTTCTTCTTGTTACCAAGGTGCTGTACTAACGTATTATGTCTTAATATATATAATAATGCTCTAAATCTATCGGCTTCCTTCATTATTTGGTGATAGGGGTTCTAACTATCATTATTTCTAACACTCATTTGAAATTGGTAAAGTCTCAATATTTTTATTATTTAACCTCGTCAGTGTGAAATATTTGCTGCAACTTTGCTGAGGTCAGCAGAGGTACGCCTTCAGTGTCTGCACTTAGGTGCCTTCTCGTGCGCATGCCGATTGACTCACGCTCAACGCTAGTCTTACGAGTTCTGTTGAAGCTGCTGAGTCCGCTTTTTTTCTGTTCATTTTCTCTCACAGTAGCGAGTGGAGTGCATGTGGGGTGCGCCAGTATTTCGTTTGTTTTTTCCTCGCCCTTGTTTCTAATTGCATGTAGAATAGGCCTCCAGGAGTTGGTTCTTTGCCTGAGGTTTATGAATATTAAGAATTCGAAAATTGCAACCAAGGTGCAATTACCGGATGAGTTAAAATTTGATTTTTTTTCATTTGTTGTATAGACTTGGCCCAACCTCCAGTGCTCCGATTCAGTTGTGATAAATCATCAATTGCTTTTTTTCTTTCTTTCAATATTACTCTGATGGTCATAGAAACGATTTGTATTCACGTGAATCGAGATGAAAATGTTCTTGAGATTGAATTATAAGGATATACGGGATTTGACGGAACCATTTTTTTTAAACTAAATAATCAGAGCTTTTTTAACGTTTACCGCAAAATTCATATGCTTCCAGCTGCCCCAATAACTGAAACCGTACAACGCTAAGTTCCGATTGCCAGAACTTGGTGTGTAGACTAAGCTAGGATAAGAATCAATGACTTGGTAAAGTCCTATGAAGTTGGGTGGAGCATTTTTGGACTTTTTAAAATTTAAGTTGGGCTATCTCTAAATATGTGCTATGTCAGGAGAAAAAATAGTGCCAAATTTGAGTAGAATTGGTCGATATCTTTTACCTCCTCAACGCACTTGAAAATGGATTTTTTTAAGCTTAATTTTTCTGAAATGCTCAATGTATTCACTTTTTTCATATTGTCTCGCTTACAAAATGATAAGAAATTACTTAATTTATAATATTTTAGTTGAAAATTTATGGAAATATAGCATTTTTCTACCTCCTCACTCGACTTTAAATATGCATTTTCTGTAATATTGTATATATATATATATATATATATATATATATATATATAAATTATTAAAAATATTACACAACTAAATTTTGTTACAGGCTAGTTAGTAATGACTTTCTATATGTCTATAGACGTCACAGAAGAAATTTCACAAAGCTACGACACTTTCTACCTCCTCAACAAGACTAGTGTGACCATAAAATTTAATCATTTCGTAATTTATGCTACCAATTTATTTTGCGAGCTATGCTCATCAGATTATTAATTACAGCTCTCTGCTTGTTTTTTACATATTTTTTTACTCATTATTGATGAAATAAGTAATGAACAATGACTAGACTCCCGCGCGGAGGTGGCTGTAAATGAGTCCCACCCTTACCGACTTCATCCTTCTTTCCATTGTCGATTACTTAACTTTTCTTAACTTTCACGGCATTGAATTAAAGTACTCATTAAAATTCTTTTTGGTCTCCAAGTTTCCAAACTTCCTTCTCGACTCCAAAACATTCTTGATGTTGCCATCTCTTTCTTCTTGCCGCAATCCTTTACTGATGCTTCCATGACAGGCTTAACTGTCCTCTCTGCCTGGGTGTGACATGGAAACTGAGGAATTTCTAGCTCCAAGTCTCCATATTCATCAGCTTGGCAATCCTATCATCTGGCAAGCCTTGAAGCACAGGAAGTTCAGTAAGCTGGCAGTCTTGCCAATCAATCATATGAATGTTGTCGTTAACATTCCCATATATTTTTGATAAAGTAAACAACCTCACGATCCCATCCAAGTCTCTTCCATCCCTGGCCTTTTTTACTTTTCTCCATGCCAGCTTCCGCATCTCTGATATGAAAGAGATGCATGCAGAAGCTGGCATGGAGAAGAGTGAAAAAGGCCAGGGATGGAAGAGGCTTGGATGAGAATGTGAGGTCGTTCACTTTATCAAAAATATATGCGAATTTTAGGGTCTACATTCATATGAGTGATTGGCAAGACTGCCAGCTTACTGAACCTCCTGTACTTCAAGGGCTTTCCAGACGATAGGATATAGCCAAGCTGATGGAATTTGAAGTGAAATATTTATTTGGCCATTTTTCTACTTCGTGTGTAATTTTGTACCTCTTACTTTGAAAAGCACTGTTTTTGAATATTTAAGTGAAAAATGCATGTTTTAAGTTGTGCGAGGAGGTAAAAGATGTCATATTTTCTTACATTTTCAACTAAAAAATAATTAGTTATTTCCTATCATTATATAAGTAAGACTACCTAAAAAAGTTGAAAATGGAAGAAGTTTACGTATTGCGCATTTCAGCAAAATTAAGCTTAAAAAATCAATTTTTTATTGCATTGAGGAGACGAAAGTTATTGACCAATTCCACGAAAATATGACGCAATTTTTTTTCTCCTGTCGTAACAATTTTAGAGGAAGCCCGACTTCACTCAAAAAAAAATTCCAAACCGCTCCCAGCTACTATGAAGGCATTGTGTTGTGCAGCGCACGGAGTCCGATGACGACGTGTCGTCCTCTAGCCACGCCGCAGAAGGCAGGCAAGGGAGCACTCGGCCCGGGCATGTAGGTGGTCGGGTGAGTTGCAGTGCAGGGCGTGCTCCTCACATCTGTTGACAATCATCTTGATAACGCGGCTTGTTTACATCACTTGCAGCAGAATCTCCTTGCTTACGCTGCAAGTGATGGAAACAAGCCGACTTGTGGAACTTACGCTACCAGTTGCGCTGCTACGACGGCATGGGCTGGTTGAAAATCCCCTCTTAGGGGGATACAACTGTTGTATCTTTGGGAATTAGTACCCCGAGGAGGGAAAGGTGCAAAGACCCGAGCTGAGAGTTAGATAGGCCTTTTGTTTGCTAAAATGAAGTATTTTTGTTGTGTGAAGGAGCACCTTTTTTCGGTTCACTGCTATCCTGTTTTTTTCAGCACCTACTGCTTTCTTCAACTTGAATCTTGTTTCATGAACTTCTTTCTCAACTTCCTATTTCTATGCCTTTTATTCATAAACTTTGCATTCCCTTATCTCCATACGAAATGGTGTCTTCCTTTTACCTCTCTTTGATACTTTTTTTAATGGTTAAGGAGGCTGAAACTAACATATAATCTAATCCTTTCCGTACAGGACTGAGGGCGTATGTTTCTAGGTATTGCAGGTAACCTGTTCTTTTATGTTCTGTACATGTGTGTGTCAATACCTAGTAGGAAAAGAGAGCGAAAATGAATTTGGCACATGGTGTGCCAAAGATATGACAGAAGCAAAAATGACGTGGATAGTAGAAAAATATAAAGGCACAGCTCGTGTGCATGACTGGCTGTTATGTACGTTTTTTTTTTTTTCTTTTTGAGGGTAATGTTACTGAAAAATTAGATACCTATCAAGGCTTCGTATTAATTTATTGAAAGTCTGCAGCGTTTAATAATTGATCAAAATACTTCAATGAACAATTGGCTTACACAAAGTGAAGTATTGACGGAAGTGCTGAAGTATTGCTTGTTTCTACACATAGAAACATGAGAGGAGGTTCTCGTAAAGATGCTTATAATTTGGAGCTTCTGAATTGTGGATGTTGGCGGCTTAGTGTTTCGGGCTTAAAGTCAGAGAATCACACAGTTGGGGCTCTAGCTGTTGGAATTGCGACCATATTTTGTGGGCCTGACGGTGTAATACATTGGTGATGGGTGGGATTTGCATTGCCTGTGGAGTGGTTTGGACGTCTCTTGTTGTCTGACCATACGGTTCTGGTCATAAATTTCAAAGCTTTCTTATATATTCTTTGTAGTTTGGATATAGTAGTTTTTGATATGGTGTGCAGTGGAATGATAGGATGTATTAGTGTTACTCTTGCTAATGGTAAATAAAGTTTGCTTTTGTTTGCATTCGATAAGTGATAGAATACATATAGCTTTTGTAGGGGTCTTCTTGCCATATGTTGCCTTGATCCTATATGAGGTTTGTACAGTGTTGTAGCTATGATTAGCCTTAAAGCCTTTCCTTTGTTGCTATAAAGGGTAGTAGAAATCGTCAACTATTATATCCCCTTTTCTCCGTCAGCTGGTGGGCAGTGTTGTAAACTTTCTAATACTTGTCCTGATTTTCAAGTTATTTTTATAAACATTTATCTGTTCGATTGCCAGTCCAGTGGTATGGGCCAAATAATTACAGTTGCTGGGTACTGCTATTATTTGTGTGATCTTTACGTAGTAAAGCATACTATAGATGAGTTATCTCTGACTCGCCATGCGAGATTTTAAAATTATTTCGAAATACAACTGAAGCGCTGTCGTTAGGAACATAAAGAGTGGTAAAAAATTGAAAGTTGTTCTATAATTTATGTACTTAATTTTCGATTCGTTTCATAACGTCTAATGCGAGCAAGTTTGAATTGTGGGAATAAAGGGAATTTTGCTTTTGAGCGTACAAGAGAAATACACAATGTCTGGAATGTCAATATTGTCATGGGTAGCAAAATGTTCATAGGCATAAAGAAATGACCGATCGTCTTACGCAACAATTTATATTTATTTCGGCAAGTTATCAGCATCTTGTTGGTGAATAATTGTTTTTCTTTCAAATGTCCATGAGGATGTCAACATGAACTGATGCCTGAACAAACATTGGACTAAGAAAAGTTTTTGATGTAGAGTGAAATAAAAATATCTGAATACACGTTTCTTGTCGGTGAAATGATGTATCAACTACCAGCATTAGGTGTGAAAGGCCTTTTAATTCTTCAGGCTAAAAATCTTGTATCTTACAGACTCTGCTGGACATCACAGAAGAGGACCAGATGAAGCTCGCCATTGCCGAGTCTCTTAAGACCTGTCGCTCAAATTCCTCAGATATTGATGACAATGATAACGACGACATTATTTCCCTCGGTGCCTCGTCAGATGAAGAAAAAGAAATAAATTATTCATTCGAAGACCAGAACGAGTCAAGTAGCGGCAACACAAAGGGTAAAAACGTAGCTCAAGATTCTGCAAGTGGGAGGCTGAGTGAATCTCAAGTCGAAGATGAGAGAAGTGGCGGCGGCAGCAGCAGCAGCAGCAGCAGCAGCAAGGGATGGCCAAAGAGCGAGTGGAGAGCAGCTAAAGCGCAACTCATCAACGGCAGTGCACCAACACCGAGCACGTCTTCTGGTTCCTCCCGTACTCGTTAGTTGATCAGCAATTTCTTTTAAATTTTCCTCACTGGTGGTTATGGACGCTTGTACCATGTTGTTGTAGTTCAAGGCTGTTTTGCATGACAAGGACTATTGATGTTTTTTACTGAATGCACTGATAGGTTGTTAAAAAGTTAGTGACCTAAAAAGTTAGACTTAGGTTGCATTTCACATTGTGTTGCGAGTGGCAATTTTTACTGGTGTCGAAGTTTAATGATGTGCAGTCCTTGAGGCAATGCACAAATTGAGTAGAGGTTTGAAAGACTAGTGCTGGGGTTTCATAATAAAATGCTATCTTGTAAAAAAAAGGGGAAAATAGTTTGAATGACAGTGGAGTGTAGTGTTTAAAGAAATATATATATATTAATATATTTTATATTCATTAGCATCTTAGATGGACACGCTAACTAAGCTAATCGAGCGTTCGATGTGCAAGGTAGGTCTAGGTTTTATAAAGCAATATTTCTATTCAATATTGTGGTGGGAAAACACGTTTATGCCGTCGTTGGAGTTTGTGTACTCATGTACTGACTTAGTAAATATTTGCTGGTAATGCGCTAACTCCTTGTGCTTTCATGTGTCATCAGCTTAGATGTCGCAAATTAGAGAACTAGGAATCATTCGAACTGCTTATAATTATTATGTAAAATTGAAGTCTGAGTCCAGTAATCTTTACATTTTTCCATTAATAAAAATATTTGACAACGAACTGATTAGAACTTGAGTATGATCGGTAGGAAGGACTAAGTTTACAACGGTAAATTCATGTTAAATTGTGTCTGAGGCCAAAATGATTCGACCGCGTTCAGAGAGAATGTAATTACAGAGGCCTGTGTTTACAGAGCTGTGAAAGTTTTCTGATATCGTATCAGCGAAGTGATGGACCAGACATTTACGTACCATTCACAGGTTATTTGTTATTTATAGTTGATGTATACGTGTTTTTTTTAAACTACAATATTTCATTCATGCCGTTTATTGCCTTTTCATATAATTGAAGTTCCATGATTAAAAGGAGAGTTGCTCCTCTGTTTTGAAATATTTCTGTCGTAAGGACGTCTTGCTACCAATCGGTGTTGATTTTTGTTTTGGCGTGCAGCAGAGAGCGACGACCAAGAGTGGAGAAGACTAGCTGCCGAGTACGACGAATCAGACACCACCACCATTGCTTTACGACTGCCTGACGGAAAGCGTGAAACCATTACACTGCCTCGAGCTGCTCCTCTAGATGTAGGTTTATGGTGTAATCTCGTTTTGGTGGAAAATAGGATTATCGATATTTTCTTTATTTTAAAAGTTTTCAAGTGTCGTGTAGTTCATGCCCTTTCAGGGGGATACCGATTGTGTATCTATGGGAATTAGCACTCCCAAGGAGAAAACGTGAGGTTATTGAACGAAGGTAAGGCTTTTGTTGAAGGAGACGAGTTTTTTTTCCTGAAGCATGTCATCTTTTTATGGTTCACTGCTGTCCAGTTTTTCAGCATCTACTTCTTTCATCTTCAACTTGAATTTTATTTCATAAGCTTTCTCAATTTAGTTCCTATGCGCGAGGGTTCTTGTGCTTAGATCTCTCGTTCTCTTAAATCTAGGGTAAATGGTAGATTTCGTCTTCCTATTTGGCACACTTTCATTGTGGTTAAGGAACCCTAAAATATTTATCTCTTGTAAATTTAATTCATGCATGCATATAGATGCTCATTACATGTACTACATCAACGACTGAGTAGAAATATTGTGATCAGTACCCCCAACTCAGTCTGTTTAATGCAAAACCATATCTATTTTTCGTCCTCAAAGTGCACAAAATTTGGTCGAGGAAAGCCCCTGAAAAAAAACTCTCCTTGGTAACACAGATAATTTTTAATGGCATGTGTGGAAGTAGGGAGTTTTTGAAGGTTACCTCTTGCTTGACGGATTCAGTTACTGACGTTGCATTTTTCGTGCAGGTGTTTCGGCTCTGGCTACGATCGAAAGGATTTTCTGGGTCGGGATATCGCGCTTTCACTGGGTGGCCTAAGAAAGACCTGTTGGAGCTGCCACAAACTCAGTCTCTCAAAGATGCCGGGCTCTTGTCCAGGGATACGGTAATCTTGCAGGAGGAGTAACTCTCCAACCACTCCATTCCAACCTTGTCTTGCCTAGTTAAATACATCACGTCTCATGACACATACTTGCTTATTCGCTTTCAGTCTTAGGCGCTGAAGTTCACTGAATAAAAAAGCGATCATTGCTAGTGGAAAAAATAATATTCATAACCTGGAGGTAATTTTGATTCACTTACACTTTCTCATTAACGATGGCATTCCAAAACTCATTCATTTTATCGCTATTGCTATTTTATTTATCGAAGTGCGAAGATGGTGTCTGAGCATGGTTGTTGATGCTTGCCTAAATAATAACGAAGTCCGGACCTTTTTTTATAAATTTAGTTGACGTTGTGCGCAGTCCAAAGAATTCGTTATGTTGTCGACACACTCGTGTGGTGATTCAATGCACGGCAGAGTGATGGACTTTAATTTAATGGAGTTGTAAATAAATATTTTTCTACTAGTGACTTGATATTCAATATCATCCTCACCATTATAGTACCAAACCTAATTCAATTGTAATTGATTTCATAACTTTCAATCTCCAATACCCGTATTAGTAAAATGCAAAGGATACAATTTAATTTTGAACAGTCTTTCAATACTAGTAAATTTGCGTAAAACATTTGGAAAGAAAACCACCAATAGCGCGGTTACAAATAATATTCATGAATCTCTTGCAACAAAAAAAAAACGCGATAGAGAAAATTTAACTGAGATCTAAAACTAAAAATGTGTCATATTACTAACATGACAAACACATGAGGACAGTTAGTGGAACATTGCTGAGTTAAAAAGGGAAACGGAAAGGCTCATAAACCTAGTCTATGAAAGATGTTACCTCACAATAGAATGTGCGGTAATAACATAAACATTGAGAAATTAGACGGCCGAATAAACGCTCAGCTCTTCGCAGCAGCCTTGATGAGGAGCTGCTGTAGTTGCTGCTGCAACTTCATGATGTCCTCCCGTTTGCTTGTCTGGTCCTTGTCCAGCTTCTCGAGCGCTGTGTCGTGTCGCTTGCTGCAATTCACATCGTACATAAATATCGTCACCCAGGCTCGTACGCTCAGGTCTCTTAATTCGAGCGTCAGTCTGTCTCTTACATTGCTAGAGGAATAATGTGGTACACGACTGTCTCAGAATTAATTTCAAACATTCCCGATTTGGTCAGAAAAGTTACCTCATGTTGATTGATTATGATTATATATGTTAGTTTGAGCCTCCCTAACCGCTACAAAAAAAGAGCGTATCAAAGAGAGGAAGAAGGCCCCATTTAGTATGGAGATACGGGAATGCGGAATCTATGCAGAAGGGGTATAGAAACAATGAGTTGAGAAAGAAGTTCATGAAACAAGATCAAAGTTGAAGGAGAGAGTAATGGGTGCTGAAAAACAGGAGAGCAATGAACCGAAAAGGTAGTCCTTAACATAGCAAATAAACTTTTTATTTCAACAAAAAGAAGGCCTACCTAACTATCAGCTTCGGCCCTCACACATTTTCCCCCTGGGAGCGCTAATTCCCATAGATACAATAGTTGTATCCCCCTGAGGGGGGGGCCCCTCGTGTTTGATTATCAACACGCAACTCACACCATTTATGAAAAACAGCAGGTATCGTAGACCTCAGTACAGTTCTCTCAAAAAAACAACTATTTCTCAATACATCCTTGCTGCTTCTCGTTCACGATCGAGTGTGTTACGTTGGAAAGTAAATATTCAACTGCTGGAGTGACAAAAAAAGTTGAAAGAAGGGCGATTCAAAACATTAAGGATGTTTGAAAGCTAGCTGACCAAAATGACCATTCCTAAAAAGATAAAAAGAATGCAAGAGCTCAACGGTGCAACAACAAAACTACCCACATTATGTAACAGCAGCAAGATCCGCACTACATCACTAGTAGACTGCAAAAGTTGCACATCACAAAACGCCAGCAGAAAGACCCACTCTGCGTCGCTAACATGTCTTTACAAGCCTAATGCAGCATCATCAACACTTGAAACAGGAGCTAAACATGCGATGGCTCGCAAGACTTACATTTCGTTAGTAATGTATTCTATTCTCTTGTCAACACTGGACTTGGCCTCCGTGAGCTCCTGCCTGATGAGTGCAGGACCGATCAGCTTGAAGACCACATCATTCTCCTCCAGCAGGTCCATCTCCTGCAAAACAGGCTCATATCACAGCCGCCTTCCAAACTCACGCATTTGTTATCATTGATAATAAACCGATTTCAAAATTTTACTCCCACAAAATCCCTCACAATCTGTTCTACCAGAAAAAATCAAAATAAACAATGTAAATAAAATCGTAAATACAAATTTCAATGTAGTTTCAAGGAAATTTGATATGGCATGTACACTACTTAGAAGTACAGAAAAAATGACATACCGATCAAGTTTCTTTTATCACAAAACCAAATTGATTCATCAATGTTTACCAAAAGAAGTCAATGCGTCATACTTATAAATCAGAGAAATTAAGCTTTCAAAAAATATTCTGTTGGGTGTCTATATTACAAATTCATAAATGCTACAAATCATTGCTAAGGTTGACCTGAACATTACTGAACACAGTCAACACTCTTCAAATGAACCATCTATGAGCCATTTCACGAAAAAGCATACAAGGAAGAAAATGAAAAATTACAACCTATGATAAGTGAACTAAAGAAATTGAAATGATTCATTTGAGGAAACTTACGGCTTTGACAAGGTTGTTCTCGTTGAGCTGAGAGTCCAGTTGCGACCGCCTTATATTGGTCTTGCTGATTTCTGCACGGTTTAGAAATGAAGTAATTTTCTAAACAACAGAACATATTAAAAGAGAAAAACTTCGAAGGAATATCAGTCAAAAACATAAAATATTAATGCACAGAAACATGCAACAAGTGAAATTTTAGATAAAACCGTGATTTTATTCTAAACATTGGCTATTAGCCATTATATATTTTCCTTAACATCCTAAAAACAGATACTACAATTATTATTATTAAATAAGAAAGTTTTAGCCTCCCTAAACCACAACAAAGATGTTCTAAGAGAGGAAAGAGGAAGGCACCATTTAGTATGGAGTTGAGGGAATGCAGAATCTATGCACAAGGTGCACAGAAACAGTAAGCTAGGAAAGAAGTTCATGAAACAAGAAAAAAGTTGAAGAAGAAAGTAGTAGGTGCTGAAAAACAGGACAGCAGTGAACCGAAAAAAGATGGCCCGTAACAAAATAAAAACCTATTCTATACCAACAAAAATAAAGCCTACCTAACCTTTAGCTCAGGCCCTTACATAGTCCCCCTGGGAGTGCTAATTCCCATAGATACAATATTTGTATCCCCCTGAGGGGAATCAATTAACATATAATCTATTAGTAGCAAGGGCCTCATTGCATGTAATTCTTCAAAATGTCTACCATATGCCTCAACACAAGTGCGACACCTCTGCCGGAGGAAGTTACGTACAATGCTAAAGACTCCAGGCATCTCAGTAATATCTCCAGCAGCGACTGCACTTTTGGCGACAAGATCTTCCAACTCGACATGTGTTCCATAAACAAGACTTTTCATGTGCCCCCACAAAAAAATATAAGGAGTCAGATTAGGAGATCTTGGCAGCCAGGACACAGGACCATTACCAATAATCAATCGATTTGGAAATTTTGAAGGTTAAGAAAACGTCCCCTATTCACAGGAAAATGTGCCAGAGCTCCATCATACTGAAATCAATTTTTCTACAAGTATACAATGGAACATTGGTTGATAAATCCAGAAAGACTTCTTCAAGAAAGATTCTGTAAACATTCCAAGTGAGACACTGGCAGATTGTATGGGCCAATGATTTGACTATGAACGATACCTGCCCAAACATGGACAGTGTAGTGGCGTAGGTTATCCATGTTCATGAATGACATAAGGATTGTTCGTTTGCCATTCGTGAAAATTATGGAAACTGAACATTCCATCACGGTTGAAAGTACCTTCATTCAGGTTTAGGAACCAGTTTTTATAGTTTTTCATCATATATTTTCAAAATAAATTTTATCAGGACATTAATTTTAAGTGCATTCAATGTTTGCAGTATTTATAAGTTTTTACATGTGCTCACCTTTTACAAAGGATTTTTTCATAAGCATGGTTTTTCAAGACAACTTATAGTATCTCATATAAGTCAATTTTTGAAAAAATTCAAAGAAACTGCTTCCTGTGGAATCATCTGTGAGGACGTTTGCTTCCATATTTTGGACCTCAGTCGGATGAAATGAAGTGAGAAATTTTAGCACCGTTTGACCAATACAATCTAGGAATAAATTTCAAGGTGGTTTAATTAATAGTTTCAACAAAGGGTCATTTTTTTGTTTCAGAAACATGCTTCCTACCGCAATGCAGGCCTCCTTAATTAATAAATTTTGTTGAGCACAATGTACATCTGAGTTCGTCAGATTGAATTCACGTACTATAGGATGTAGGGTGGCTGAGCATCGAGGGAGAAGTCACCACACAGAAAATATTTTATCTAGTCCTTGCATTCAGCTATTAGGGATCACTAGTCCACCCCCCTTTATTTGAAACTAGCAGGACCCGTCGAAATTCCACGGACAATGCCATTGTTACGCTAGGTAGATTCGGTCATCATTGCCTAACCAATTCCAACAAAACCTTTCTAACCTAATCCATCACAACATATTCTAACCTATCCTAAACGTACCGTTCGTGATAATGTCAATCGTAAAAAACCGAGGACCCATGATAAAATTCCATTAACATTATCTAATATATCGTAACCAAACATAACTTAACCCATCCTAACCTAACATATCTTTAACCTATCTTATTCTTACCTAACCTATCCCAACCTATCTTAGTCTATCCTATCCTAACATATCCTAACCAAACCTATCCCAACAATATGGCAAACATAAAAAGAAACCGTGGACCCGTGAAAAAAATTCATCATCATCATCTAATCTATGGTAACTTAATCCTTTGCTGCTCCCTGTCCATATTTTGCCTTCGTTGCCAAAATAAATTTCTCCGACGCTCCGGTACTGTGCTCGTTGTTCCTCATCCATATTTTGCCTTCTTTGTTGGGATAAATTCCTTTCCTGCTCACGATACTGCGATTTTGCTCCTCGTTCATATTTTGGCTTCTTTACTGAAATAAATTTCTCCACCTCTCAAGGTACCAAGATTGCTGCTCCTCGTTCATACTTCCACGTATGATTTGCTGTCTTCCTTTGTCTTGCTGAACGGACTCGTCATGTACATCATTCATTGCAGCTCGTCTCACTTGCTGACGTTGCCTGTCCCTTTCAAAAATTTCATGCCGTCGTTCATTCCTTATTCACTGCCGGTAGTCTCATTCTATCGCGAGTAGCTTCCAATCTTTGCTCGATTGCGTAGCTCTAAGGCTATAATTATCACTTAAACATGAAAAAAAGGTACTGTCTTAGGGTGCCTGCACACCAAAAGATTTGAAGCAAGAAAGCAAGCAAGCTTGAATCGATTAAAATGTATTCCTATGGGAGTCCACACACTGAAAGTGAGCAAGCGAGAGGGAAAGACTGAAGATTGGCTGAAGCGAGAAAGCAACTTGAAGATGGTTTCACGCTTGAGAGCTGCAGCGGGAAGCCTCTGGCAGTGCACGGTGAGATGTCGACGAGGGAGGTGCCTGCTCAATTCCTTCTGCGTAGACTGAACTCCATATATTCGAAGTTTATCCTGTACTGCACTTTTGGAACTCAAAAGATCCAAAGCAAAGTGACAGATTTCATGTTTCAAAGCAATGGGGCAAAGTAGGAATGAAATTCAATGTTACCAACACATGCTTGTATTGCTTTTTTGTTATAAACCTCTCTCAAGGACATTCTGGAGCAAACTAGCCGTCTTTTGGTGGGTGATAGATCTCACCTGACATCTTTCTCTCTTGCATTCAGTCTTTTGGTGTTTAAGCACCCTTAGGGATACCTGAGGGTCGTCAGTTGATCAATAAACGGCCATAATTTCTCAGGCTGGTTACTAAATCCATTGGAATCTTCCTGGTATTTCAGGGATAGAAGAGAAGTCAGTTTGCTGACTGATATTTATGAAGTTTAGATTCATCAACAGTTTTTCTGTTGCTGCGATAAGCTTCCAATAATTTTCAGAATTTCAGATGGCTGCATGGCGAAGTAGCAAAACTTACAATAGCAGTCAAGCAATAAATCGATTGAGCTAAAAAGCTAACAAAAATTTGAAATTCGAGACAAAAGTATGTTTCGCAAGTACCTGTGATCCGCGCGCTCAGTATATTCGAGGGAGGAATTATTTTCTCTCCGTAGTACAGAGGCACCATTCAACCCATCCTGACAATGGTCTAACAGCGATCTTTTAATGAAACACTCAGGAATTTGGTATCCATAAGACCGCAAACTCGGATGAGGGCGTAACGAACAGACTAAGGGAGGAACAAGCAGAATATCATTTGAAGATTAGATTATAAGTTAGTTTAAGCCTCCCTAACCGCTACAAAAATAGAGCGTATCGAAGAGAGGAAGGAGGAAGGCACCATTTAGTATGGAGAAAAGAAAATGAGGAATCTATGCTGAAAGGGCATAGAAACAGCAAGACCAGAAAGAAGTTCATGAAATAAGATAAAAGGTGAAGAAGAAAGTCAGAGGTGCTGAAAAATAGGACAGTAGTGAACCGAAGAAAGGTGGTCCTTAACATAACAAAAAACATTTTATTTAAAGAAAAGAAGGCCTACCTAACTCTCAGCTCGGGCCCTCACACTTTTCCCCTGGGAGTGCTAATTCCCATAGACACAATAGTTGTGTCCCCCTGAGGGGGGAATATCATTTGAAATGAAATGAGAAAGAAGGTGATATGAAAGAAAAACCGTAAGAAATAAAAATTCAATCGAGAGCTGATGAGGGGAGCTTGTATCACAGATACGCACATCACACACTATTGGCTGGCCTCGGACAGACAGACGGATGCAGCTCTTATTATAGCATAGATTCAGAGCATTGTTACAGCCGGTTTAACATCAGTTAATTCAAATTTTGTACCAGATTTAAACTTTTCTCTGATTTAAGGATTTTAGAGTATTTTTTTCAAGAAATAAGCCAATCTTGAGGGAAATGAATGAATTTTCATATGATTTTGAAAAATGAATTCAAATACTTCCGGGGGGAAATAAGCTTTCCGGTATTCACAGCATGTTTATCACATTCAAATAGACAGTTGTAGCCCATAAAATTTTAACATTTATACATCCTCCATGAAATTTTGTTTAAAATTCCAATTTCTCAGCCAATATTGTAAATAGAGACAAATGTTTTTTATTTGTTCAATTTATAATAAAAATATCAACGATGACTAGGAAAGGTTTTTTTGTTTTTGCTAAAAAAATTGACTATTTGAAAATTAAAAGAATGTATTTTTTCTATGAACAATGAAAGAATTTAAAATGACCTTTTCAAAAAAACTCTACCTAGTATTTATAGTACTTGCTTTGCTCTTCACGGTGCAAAAAAAATCTTCTCAATAGCTTCAAAACTGTAGGAGAAATTGCCTGTCAAAGTCTATGACCCACATTTTGAGAAAATGTCGGCCAAAGTTACCAAACCAAACATTGTTTCCTTTTTATGATTTCATATTTTTTTTCATTAGAACTTACAAACTAGTACACTACTAATAAGTCTAAAACATTTCAGATAAGTCTTCCATAGTTGTAATAAGTCAATACCACTAATGAGTCACTAATACTTGCTGCAAACTGCAGAGGGCCCTGAACGGTTTTTCCCCGTGAAATATTCAAGAACTAAAAAGAAATACTTCCGGAGTGAAATGAGCTCTGAGGTATTCACAGCATGTTTATAATGTTCAAATAAACATTTATAGCCCATAAAGTTAAGAATTTACCCACACCCCCTTCCCCTCACCCAGAGGCAAATTTCTTAAAATTTCAATTTCTCAGCCAATATTATATATACAGACGATTAGTTTTTTGTTCGATTCACAATGAACATATCTACACATGTACCACACAGTTTTTTGATATTGCTTCAGATTTTTTAAGAAATGTCGAATTTTTAAACCACAATTTTTTTCAAATACAAACATTTCTGATCAACTTATCAAAAAACTATTTCGTGTATTTATAGTACCCACTTTGATCTTTACAATGCAAAAAAATATTTCCTCCATAGGTGAAAAACTGTAGCTGAAATTTCCCCTCAAAGTGTAAAATGCATCATCGGCCAGAGCGAACAGCTGCATTTGATATTCTAGGCATTTCACAGGACGGAAAAGCACAAAACCACTCACTAAGAAGGTCAAGAGACCACTAAACCTCTCTAATGAATGGACAGTTGTCATAAAAACAAAAAACTTTTGGACCCACCAACCAGAGCTAAGCAGAGCCGCAGCTGGTCTCTCTGAGCGCAACTGCGGGGAGGGGGGGCAATTTGGGGGTATTTATGGGGGTTTGGGCTGCCAACAAGGGACAAATAATGTTTCTACGTGATAGAGAAAGGTTTAGGAGCTTTTTCAAACAATAATCTCATTTCCAGTTTTGGGCCCAAAAAACTGTTTACTTCCCTTAAACAACCAACTTAGTTCTCATCCATTGTCCATAGTTAAAAGGTAGTTTTTAAAGTTAGATATTACAATTTATCATCTTTCTAATTCATGTGATGTTTTACCAGGTAAATTTCCTTTGCTGAAGATGAGCAAATGCTCAAAACGTTTAATTTTTTGTTTTACTGGTAATTATTAATTTGAGTAAATGTTTTGCAAGGTATTTTAAGTTCTCTCTGTTTTACTTAGGATCAGGATGCCCCCATAACTTTTTTTGCCCAATTGCATGGAACACGTGTTTTGAAAAATAAGCACCTTCTAACTTCTGATTCAAAAACCACTGCATGAATAGTTTGTGAGGAGCATAATCTGAAGGAAGTAGTCCCTGGACTTTTTGAAAGTGATAGGGATGATTATTATTTGGATTCAATATCTGCCACACTGCAGTATGATCTTGAATTCCCATAGAAGCGGCTGCAACACGAGTGCTTGTACGTGGTCTTTATGGAAATGTTCCAACATATTTTCCTCATGATCCAGATCAAGTTGCCTTGGGCAACCAGCATTCACTCTGTTTGCACCAAAATTTCCGTACTCACACAATCTTTGGTGCAAAGCAGTGAATAATTGATGAACAGGCACCTGTCTATTGAAGTAATGTTCTTGGTACATTCTTGTGGCACGTTTTGCATTACCATCAGTAGAACCACAGACGAAATGCATATCAACCATTTCTGCATTTGTTAGGTGGCTCATCTTACCAGTACAGCATTATGATGCTACCTGACAAATGATTACAGTTCAAACTAGAGGACACTTACGTTGACTGGAAAGTTCTGAAAATTTCATTCATCTGGAAAGTTTTTAAATTTGTGAATAGTAAGTTTTAGACATTTTACAAATAAAAATAAATGGGTATGTCATCAATCCTACCTAAATTTGTCAATTCTAATTCTCCTTATTGCTCTGTTCCTGTCTTTTGCAAATTTCCTGTCGTGCTGCAAAAAATGAGTCTTTTAAAGTTGATGTTTCATCCACAAAGAGTTTTTTGAATTTTTTCATTAAGGAAATAGTTGATGGTTACATCAATAATTTCTGGTAGTAGCCAAAGTTTGTACCAAAAATTTTGCAACACCTTATATTTGTACATAACACAACAGATATAACACTTACTAGCTACATGCAAGCACCACAGACACCAGGAGAGAATTCTACCCTTATAACTGTTCAAAGGTTTAGCCTCCCAAGCCACAACACAGGAGTTGCAAATAGAGGAAGGACAGAGGCACTATCAAATATGAAGTTTAGAGAACCAGGATCCTACGTCCCAAGTGTGCTTAAGATCCCCTTTGCATAAAAATGGCTCATTAGCATGAAATTTCAAGAAACTAGATAACACATTGACTGTGATATGACACCCGGTGGGTTGTGCGTAAGTTTTCTTGCTGCAATATGACCCATTGGTTGCTTGAAAATGTTTCAACAGTCTTTTAAAATTAACGGTATTTAATGGACCAAGTTTATGTTTGGTATTTATAAAATTTCTCACAACTTTTGAATTCGAATTTCAGTTGAATACTGAACTTCAGTTTAGCCCATCACATTCAATGTGTTAAAGTCAAAGAAAAAAATGATAGATTATGAAAACCCCAATTTAAATGCATCATGGGGTAGACGGGTTTAAAGCTAATAACCGTAGGAAAATATAGAAAATTTGATTACATACCTTTCTGTAGTTTCTTGAAACCCTCTGATTCATCTTCAAGTTTCTTTTGCAGAGCTTCAGGACCCATTTTTAATTAGGAAAGTTTTAAATATCTGAAAATCACAGAAGAATGTATATGTACATTAAATATAGTACAGAAAGTTGAGAAGCAAAATAAAATTCCCTCACGTGATAAAATGAGCGAGTCAATATTTCTTATTTACAGCATTAAACTCAAATTATTGCCCAAATGTGCACAATTATTGAAGTTGACAAAATTTGCAAATCTTAAATGAGAATACCACTTTTAAATACTCAGTAGAGGACAAACTCACTCTTTTATCCAACTACCATGCTTTAGAACACTATTTCTCAAAAATATAAGGTGTCCCATGAAAAACAGAACATGAAATAAAGATAATATAATTTAAAAACTATTTGCTCCACTTCTATCCTGTTTCAAACAAATTCTTTGTTGAATGCTTGTCAACAAATGTTACATGTTTTGATGAAATATCTTGAAAAATGTTTACCAGTAGTTCCCCTCTTGAAGATTACCAGAATCATGATTGTGTAAAAAATTGAATAATAAAATGAACCTGCCCCATTTCAACTTTATTTAAAGTAAATCATTTCATTTTAAATATTGCGTGCACATTTCAAACTCCAATTTATTCAACATGTCATCCATTTTTATCAATGCACTTTTTACCTCTTGATAGCATCAAAGAAACAATCATTTGATTAACTGTTGATAGTTTTTTAGCACATTAAATTTGTCAGAACGAGTCTCTTTCAATTCTTCAGTTTTGATGAGAACTAGAATATTCTTATGTCTTACAGTGTCCCCATAGAAAATAATTACATGATGTTAGACCTGGGGATCTTGGAGGCAACACAATTATTGGGTTTACTGTAATTCAACTACATGCTTAGATTCAGTGAATAAATGATACTGCTGCTTTTTCTGAAACTATATTTAAATTGTAGTATGTACATTCAAATGTTTGACTTTCCTGCACAAACGTGTTTCTGACAACCTTCAGTAGAGATATTTGTTCAACAAAAATATAGTCAAATCAGAATTAATATGCAGTAAACGGTTTTTTGCACTATGTTTTCATTTATGGTTCCTTTTTTGTCTGATACTTAGTCTATTACAATGCAAATTTCTATGTGCATGCACAAAAAAAGTCTTATGAGCAAAATTTTTTTAGACATATGTCCTTTTTAACTGATAGACAAAATTAACAATTCTCAAATCCTTTTGGGGCAGAGCTCAAAATATTTCCATTTGATGTTTATAACTAGGTTTCAATTTCAGTATACTTGTTCAAAGAAAATTGGAAGCATGGCTTTTTAGCAGGAATGAATAATTTTTTAAAGTTTTTAAATTAGCCAAAAGAAATCTGGATTAAATGTAGCTTCTCTACCTTTCTAATAAAAATTTCACACAGCACACAATTTATGTGTTATGACTAAAAGTTTTAAAGATGAGATATTAACTATAACTTTTAGATAAAAAAAATGTTGTCACTATGTCAAATATTTCTGTATAAGTTCAACTTCATTACTGTTGATTGAAATTTCAGTTCATACACATTTTGAGATAATCAGCACGCACAAGCAATAGAAAAGGGCCCCTGTTACAAGTACCGACTCATTAATCCGAGAAATTCTTCAGTACAAGCTTACAGTGTACATTTTGCTATACCTCAGCCAATGCAAGGGAATATTTTTTCAAGATCTCATGTATTGAGTTGGAAAAAAAAATTGATTATCATGTATTGATTAGCTACTGACAAAGTCCAACTTCTTAAACACATCCCCCCTGCATATTGGGCCATATAAGAAAAAAATAAAAAATTTTTATTTATTTTCAATAAGGTACAAACATGAAATGTCAATTATTGGTTTTTAAAACACCTTAACATTAATCATCCTAAATTGATCATAACACATTGGTATCAAAGTACCCGAGTAAACGTTGAAAATAATATCATTGACAGAAAAGCACAATAAAAATAATTTCCTTCCTTGCCTGATCTGATTTTCATAGTGCATTCAAACATACGTAACTAAGAGAACATAATCTTCACGACGTTCATTTGAAAAACACTATTATTAGTGCGCACATGTATTGAAATAAAAGCAAAAAATTCATTCAAATACCTTAGCATAGAGACCCTTAATTGCTATTCAAAGATGGTTATGGTAATATCCATATTAAGTGTTAAAACAAATGATTTAGATCCTTAATTTTTATTCATACATGGCTATCGTAATACCCATGATAATTGTCAAAACAGGATTTGGAGAAAAGCACGAAAAAGAAAAAAAATGCGTTCCTCTTTGTCGCGGTAGTTATATTTTGGTAATGCATTTATATACAAGTGACTAAGAAAACATAATACATATGTACTAGTCGGAAAATTTCTCATTTACGTACAAATATAAATGAATGACATAATTGACATTTCATGTTTTGCAACATCAATAAGGAATAAATGGTATCATACTGGTGAAATGCTATCAAGCAATGGTATTTTTCATATTTCTTAGGAAGGATAAAAATTTACTTGAGCAATAAAGTTAACTTCCCAATTTGGCTACTTACAACCTAACCTAACTGTTTACAACCGTGGAGCCCCAAGAACGTGTTAAAGCCACCAACTTGAAGTAAATCTTTAATTCAGTATATCAGGACAAAATTCGTAAATTGACTCTTAGTGTTTGAAGCGGAAAGAAATTGTTCGAAGGGGAAGACTACAATGGACTCTCCCTTCAGACCAAGCTCAAATGAGCGCATTCCAGCCATCAAAGACGAAAATTATCATACCGCTATAACTCGTTATTTTTGAGAAATAACCTTTATGGTGTTGTTGAGTTGGATCCTAGAAGTGGGTTCACGCTCCGCAGGGTCGGCTAATAATAAATTACAAAGAACCCAAACGTACTCCAACAGCTCAAGCTCGCAACAGTTTCTACTATTTGAATGACTGGAAGTGCTATGGAACACAAAATTAAACCTACCGCTATAACTTGTTGAATACTCATTTGCGCAGGAAAGTGCATAGAAGAAAAATTGTTTATTTTGAACTAATTAACTATTTAAAAACAGAAAAATTGGAAAATCAATTACTGTCCTCTCCTTCACAAATATCCAAATTACTTACAAAATTTAGGATAAATTTTGAGGAATGGACCATAATCGATATTTGTTTTTTGTTGCCTAAACATAGCTAATTAGATGTAAATAAACAATATTTCTTCCATGCACTTTACGTCGGAAATGAACATTTAACGAGTTATAGCAGTATGTTAATTTCATCTTTGCCCACCCCACGGAGCCTGAACCCACTTCTAGGATTGGCTTTTGTTAAGGAGACTAACCAATTGATTTTCAAAATTTTGTTGCATGTATCATGGTAATTACACCGAAATTAACAACTTTTCTTCTATGCACTTTTTGGGGCAAATGAGTATTTAACGAGTAATAGCGGTAGGTTTAGTTTGGGTAGAGCACATTTGGGTACTTTGCAATTTATTATTTGCCAGCCCCGAGGACCCTGCGGAGCCTGAACCCACTTCTAGGATCTTTAAGTTAATAACAAAATAGAAATTATCACAGAAAAATAACAAATTAAAGCCGCATGTTCATTTTTGTCTCAGATGGCGGAAATGCGCGCGACCATTCAAGCGCGTTGGAAGGGAAAGTTCATTGCAATGTTGCCATACGACGCGCTAAATGAATTACTTGCCGCTTCAAACACTATACTCGAATTTAGGTAAATCTGAAGGATATGTCAGTTATCAATTTTGTAAATTTAAATGCCTAAACATAATTCATTGAATGAAAATTAACAATTTTTTTCTGTGCACTTTTCGTCTCAAATGAGTATTTTACGATTTATAGCGGTAAGTTTAGTTTGGTCCTTGATGACGAATGCGCTTGAATAAACAGCTACTCATCAATTTTCGAATTTTTGTTGCTTGAATAATGGTAATAACATCAAAATAAACAAATTTTCTTCTATACACTTTTTTCGTCAAATGAGTATTTAACAAGGTATAGCGGTAGGTTTGGTTTTGTCTTTGATGACGATTGCGCTGGAAGCGAGTGCACATTACAGTGTTGCTGTCCGACGTGCTCCTTGAAGTATTTTCCGCTTCAAACACTGGAGTTGCGGTAAGTCATTTACCGCTATAACTAATAAAATAGTCATTTGAGATGGAAAGTGCAGAGAAGAAAACTTGTTTATTTTGATTAAATTAACTATGTTAAGGCATTGAAATTTACGAAATCAATAACTGATATCCTTCAGATTTACCGTAATTTACCGCTATAATTTGTTAAGTACTCATTTGCGCCAATAAGTGCATAAATAAAAAGTTGTCTATTTTAATGTAATTACCATGATACAGGCAACTATATTTCAAAAATTGATAAGTTGCATCTTCTTAACATTTACCCTAGGATCTTTTAGTTTAAAACACAGTAAAGGTTTATCACCCAAAGTTATGGTCTAAATTGAGTTTAATGTTGTCAACAATTTTAATTGTTTTGTTGCCATAGATAGGTAATATGGTAGATGTAAAGACGTTTTACAGGAGTGATGTGGTGCTCGCAAATGCTTAGTTTACGAGTTATGTAACTTGGAAGTTATAGGAACGGCGCTCATCAAATCACTTTCCCACGCAAAAGCAGGTCGTGTTCCAACAACGCCGCCGGGGGAAAAGTTATCGTTTTTGCAATATATGGCGTAATTTATATGCCGATCTCCTATAGCGGCCACCCGGAATCCAAAATGGCGGCCGCCATCTTGGAGGTGATGTAAACGGACGTCACTAGAAGCCTTTATTTGTAATTTTCTCTCGGTAGAAGAACTGTGGCTCCCCCTCACAACATAACCTCTTTACGTTTGTAATAGGACGTTAGCGTCCGTTATTAATTAAATTATGCTTGGCGCGCTTGCTTCCCTGGCACGCAAAAGCCAACTTCAAAGTTGAATAGCCTAATTCAAAAATAATGCATCAGCAAGCAGAATGTCATATCATTTGTGTAAAACGTCTTAAAATCTTCCATACTACTTATCTATGGCAACGAAATTATGAAAATCGTTGACAACATTAAACTCAATATTGACCGACCAAAGTTATTAACTAAAAGATCCTAGAAGTGGGTTCAGGCTCCGCGGGGTTGGCGCTTGCACCGACTCGATCATTCGAGCGCGTCGGAAGGAAGAGTCCATTGTAGTGTTGCCATTCGATGCGCTCGATGAACTACTTCCGGCTACAAACACTAGAGTTGCAGTAACTAATTTACCGCTGTAACTCATTAAATAGCTAGAAGAAAAATTGTTTTTTATATCTAATTAACTATGTTTAGGCACTGAAAACTGGAAAATTGATTATGGTCCTCTCCTAAACATTTCCCAAATTTAGATTTAAGCAATTGACAACATATAACTGCAAGGTATTTACTTTTCTGTAGCTATTAGAACAACGAGTCAAATCAAAGAATGTAGCTTAAAATTTCCTTAAGTCTAGGCATATTAAAGAAAAAAGCAGCTTCAAATTATCCCCAACAATCACTATACATGAACAAAATCAGCTTATGCATAGCACCAAAAAATCCCTCATTCAAGAAAATCGTTAATTTCCAAACTTTCCTGTTCCTACATTCAAACCAGTCGTAATATATACTGCACAACAATTTAACAAATTTTAATATAAACTGCTTCGTTTCTTCGGACTCAAACTAATCCAAGCAATAACTCAATATTATCTTTGAGCTGTACACAGTAGACACTTTCCAATATTTATGGTTAATTAGCGAGGTGCATGATTGCTATAAAATCTTTGAAGCTGACAATCGGCCCAAGTCACACTAAAACATGCCTGACTTCCTTCAAACGTGGGCAGTACACTGATTATAGAGACAAATTTGGGTAATTTACAAAAAGAATGATTGAAATTCTACCTAATACGCCAGAATACATGTAATACAATGGTACCTGTATGACAAATTGATTTTTAAAGTCGAGGGCTGCAACATGTAACCAGCTAAGGTGTTGAATTTCAAAGTACAGGAGACGGCAATCCGAAACGAATGACTCACTACATTGGATTTTAAAAATGGGTACCTAATAACCCTTTCGGTACGATAATTCAAATGGTTTGGGTAAAAACATCCAGGGAAAAAATTTGTCATTACCCTGAATGATCAGTGAAAATTTCCTAGTGTGGGTGCTTTTAGCTTAAGCAAGTGCTTACTTCTTTATTTTAATTTTAAAATTTTTTGAATCTTTGAAGCTCCATGCTTTGCGACATAAATTTGTGATGTTGATGATACAGTTTTGTATTTACGAAGAAATTATTTATAAGTTTTTGCCGGAATTTACCAGAAATAAAGAAAGTTCAGAAACAACTTGCTCAAGTTAATTGTAAAGGGTATTGAATGTGATGCACGGACCCTGTAGCAGGAACTTACGCGTGCCTATGCTATAGGGTCCTAATGTAGCCTATGGTAATTTACATTTGCAGGCTTCTGGAATTGTTCAAAAACTAGTTTAAAGAATTTTTGTAATTTCCCTAATTTTGTTATTTACTCCAAAATATTCCCTCACTAGTTAAATTACTTTAAAACTAGGTTAGATGCCCTAAACTGGAAGCACTAGCCAACTTGGCACTGGAGTAGCCGTTAGTACCGAAAGGGATAAATGCAACTATTTGAGAACCTATTTTTTTTTGCAGTTCGAAGTTAACAATCCACCTCAACTATTTATGTCTAAAATTTGAAATATGATATTTATGAGCACTATGTAAACATGTGTCAGTTATTCAAAAAGCTATATTATTGAGATGCAAGTAATTATGTAGTGAATCTCTATCCCGCAACCCAGTCGAAATTTCGAAATTCTCAGAATGATCATCTAAAAATTCAGTAAAATAAATTCAAACATTAGCATAAAATCACATTACGAAATTCACTGATCTCTGTCCTCAATTTTATCAAAATTATGTAACGAGAAAAAATTCAATCTCTAAGAATTCACATTTGCGTCTTAACGGAACCTCCCACGGACGCGCGACAGCAACATCGTATGCGATCTAGCGCCCATTGTCTCATATCATACAGAGCGTGCATATCTAGGTGTTTCTGGCTGGTGAGATTATAATACTGTGTTTTTGTGTGTGATAATCTACGGGTAACTATATATATACATTATATGTCAATTGTCAACACTATTAATGTGTAAATAGTAAGCTGAATTGCCTCAACTTACCATTGTCTTAAATGTTAGGATTTCTTGCCCAGAACTGTGTTTCCCACAGGGTATTTTCCCTTGGGTATGATGTTATTTTTATTCAAGCTAAATTTCCCCTTTTGTTTTAAAATAATTTTTATCTCAACATTTCAATATGATGTTATTTTTATTCAAGCTAAATTTCCCCTTTTGTTTTAAAATAATTTTTATCTCAACATTTCAATATGATGTTATTTTCATTCAAGCTAAATTTCCCCTTTTGTTTTAAAATAATTTTTATCTCAACATTTCAATATGATGTTATTTTTATTCAAGCTAAATTTCCCCTTTTGTTTTAAAATAATTTTTATCTCAACATTTCAATATGATGTTATTTTTATTCAAGCTAAAATTTCCCCTTTTGTTTTTAGAATAATTTTTATTTCAACATTTCAATATGATGTTATTTTTATTCAGGCTAAAATTTCTCATTTTGTTTTAAAATAATTTTTATGTCAACATTTCAATGGATGTTATTTTATCAAGATTAGAATTTCCCCTTTTTTGTATCAAAAATGATTTATTATGCCAAAATTCAATATGGTGTTATTTTTGTGATCAAGTTAGGCTTGCATCAAATTATCATTTTATTCTGTAATGCTGTTTTTTTTTAATTCAAAGCAATCAAATTATCATTCTCATTATTTACAGCTGTAGTGTGTCACAGCTGTATTTTCAATTAAGTAGGGTTTTGATATAATCACATTGTTGTAGTTTTTTTTGTACAGTCAACATTAAAAACCATTCTTAACCAATTTTATAGTCAATCTTTGTTGTGATGATAACCAGAACAAACCTTTGTAAATACCAAGCACATTTTACCGCCGTTTTTCCTAATAGAATCAGTAATTATACATTAAATATTAGTGACGTTTTTTTAGGTTTAGTTAGATGGTAATTTTATAATTTTTAGTCATTGTACATCAGTTATGAAACTGGGGAAACATTTTCCCTGGTGCTAAGCTGAGCTAGTTGTAACCTTACTCCGGAACTTCTTATCTAGAGGTTTTCCTCCTGCGCTTGTATTGTTTTAGAAATTCCGTATTAATTTGCATTAACAGATGTTGTAGATATTTTTACCATTAGCTACTAATTAAGTGAGGCAGGATACTCAGTTCGCTGCTTATGCCATCTTAGTTTCGCCAGGCAAAGTTTTGCCTGTGTGAATTACTAGTGTAGAATTTTAGCTTCATGCCGTTAGAAATATTAGAATTAATATCTGGCTCCGAGCAAATTGTCAGTGCTCCGAAGCTGATCCCCGCTTGCACTCCGGCGCCAGAGTGCTGGTGGGGGTCGTTTTTCGAAGAGACTCCTCGCTTTGAGGCGGCATGTTAATGCCAGATTGTTTGCAGCATAGCATGTGTTGATATGTGGTTGTTACCGTGTGCATTTTCACCCAGCGTCTCTGTAGCATACCGCTACATAAGCGTAAAAATTAGAAATTTGCCATTCTCACTGAAATAAATTAATCATTAGCATTAAAAATCTTACTATAATTTATTATTAATTATTTTCTACTTCTAACTCGTAATCATTGAAGTTTGTGTGTAAATACTTGAGAGACCAAATAATCAATCGACATTTCGAGCCTTTAAGCACCCCGATTTGGAAACATTCAAGCGCGTCGCTTGAACTGCTCACTCTTTCTTGTGGCGTGCTAGCGTGCGAACATCACCTTGTAAGTGCGAGTGAAATTTAGGTTTAGAATAGAAAAAACGGGTAAAGTATATGTGCCTTGTGTTTTTCATTTGTATTGTGTTTTACCCTAAAGATCTGCTCAGTGTCTTGAGTTGGGGGTAAAAATTAGTGTTAAGATTCTTAGACTAGCATGTGTTTTTTATAGAGTGAATATTGCGTGTCATTCCAAATTCACGTATTCAAAATTTCATACTATATATTCAGCTAACGTCATTGTTTCTTTCTCACGGCAAAACTTATATCGTGATTGCCAGTATCATATCGAGAATTACTCATAAACTGACTCGTGATCGCACGCGCCTAAATCGCCGGCGCTCTTTGTTTAGCGTGTCTTTGTGTTTCAAATGGCGGAGCAATTATACTGCCGTTTTCCGTCACTACTCCGTGACCATAATTGCACTATAAGCATGTGTATAATAGTATTTTCTATTTTTTTACAAACTTACTTGCAGCAGTTTTTCGTAAATATGTTTCAACGCGAAATAATCATTAAAGATGTCTCTTAAATATCTCGTATGTGTAAATTACGAAGGTTATTCTTGTCGATGCTTGCTAAAGTTTGGGAGTTTCATTTTTATTTCCATACTCCTTGAACCTTTTACGTAACCGCACTTATTCCAAAATAATCCTTTCCATAAAATTTAATTCAACGCTGCTCATTCTTGTGACTGAAACACTCACTACCATCTGCCTTCATGAGTGTGCGAAAATTATGCTGGCGGCTCGGGCTAATGCCGACGTGTGGAGCCGCCGGTTAATCGCCGCACTGATTTATTATGTTTTCGTTCTTTCGCGCATAATTTTCCTTCGATGAAATCAAAACGTTTAGTGTTCTTGGTATCATTTGGGATATATATATTCCTTTTATTCCTTCATTATTGCAAACGATATTTATCAGTAAAAATTTCAGTAGAATTTATAAATGAACTTTAGGAATTTCTTTTCTCTGTATTCTTGTACCGTTATGGAGATTTTCTAGAGTACATAAAGAAGCTTAAATCTTCATGTTAAGCATTTCCTTAATTACTAAATTCTTAAATTTCATGCCTTGCATTTAAAGCAAGAGCATTTGTATCAGAATCTCTTAATTGATTATTTCCTATCCGTCCTTAAGTTAGCTGGTGTTGGATCTGTAGGACTTTCTCGGAGTGATCTATTTTATGGGAGTTTTATCATGTACTTTGGGATAACTTCAGTGTGAAATTTCCTTGATGTCTCCTTGGACTGCTCATCCAGCTTCTTGGACTCCTTGCAGGACCTCTACATCATCGCCATACACACAACACTCACAGTTTTGAATCTCCCTGGGTTTCCTGAGTGCCATGCTAAATACTATTCTCACATAAGCTGTGACTAAACTTGCTCCTACCAATATGAGCTGTGCCATAATATGCTAAATGCTAAGGACCTGGGCTTACTAGTATCCTAGTATGCTATGCTAATATGAGCAGTAACTTAACTTGCTCCTGCTAATGTGCTAATGTGCTAATGTGCCGACTTGCCTCTGCTCACATGAGCCGGATTTAACTTGCTCACTCACACCTCACCTTATTTTGAGTCATTAGTTCTACCTGAACTACGTCATTGACCCTCGCTCAATTATCTCAAATTGCCTAATTCAAGTTCCCAAATACAACTCACTCACCCTGCCTACTCCATCGCGTGACGGCCTTCGCCAACGCCAGCCTGGCTCTCCGGCACGGATTGCCCACCTAGACAAGCTCTCCGAGATCAAGATCCAAGCCAGTTCTCCTTGGTTTTCCTTCAATAAACTACACGGCAGGAAAAAGCTGAGTTAACCAAAAATTGTCATTCATTATCCCTCTTATAGTCGCTCAAATTTACTTGTCGAGAGATGTTGTAGTCTTTGCCCGTCAATTCACCCCAGCGGACAATCAGATCTACACACTGGTGACCCCAGTTAAAATAACCCAAAACTTTCTTAAAAAAACTTAAAAACAATTCAACTCGACAAGGTTTGAGAGATTGTGAGAGGATAATTTTGGCATGTCATTGTAGTGATAAATTTCCCATGTCGTAGTCTTTGAGAATTTTCTATAGATGTCACTGTGCTAATCTTTCTCTGAGCAGCTCTAAAAATTTTTATGCTGTTTTCCTGTCTTTGTTTGTTTTCGTGCCTCAGTAGGTGGGAAAAATATTTTTCTCCTATTTCCGTGCTGTGCATTTATTTCTGACTACCGTAAAAATCTTCGCCTCCATTCTCTCTCTTTCCGTTTTTTTTTTTCAACGTTAAGGATTGATTGAGTAGGTAGGAAAATAATTTTTTTTCTCACCTGCTTTATTTTTGTGCCTACGCAAAAATTGCCGCATACCGCATAATTTTTTCTCGTTTCCAATTTCATATTTCTGTTTCAACTTAATTTGAATGATTGAGTAGGTAAAGAATTAACGCAAATCCTTGCCACTTAATTCCAAGTCATAGGCATTGATATCTTAATTGCGCATCCTCAAAGAGATTGCTGGCATGCCTGACTCAGATAATGAAGATCGAGCCCCCACAAAAACCCATTAGGCTTCCCCCCTTTATCCCGGAGGACGCTCACACGTGGTTTCAACAGTGTGAAGCCATGTTTAGGTATCACCAAATCACTAATAACACAGACCAATTCTACGCTCTAGTGTCCGCAGCCCCCACAAAATTGTTAAATGATTCAAATCAGTTGCTCGAGAACCCCCCCGCCTTTGACCCGTACGGCACCTTAAAAAGAAAAATTCTGCAGAAGTTGCAGATGTCCGATGCGGACAAATTTCGCAGTTTGGTAGACGCCTCAGCTATTCCTTCTGTCTCTAGTTCTTTCTCTCCCACTTCGCTAGTCAAAGAACTGCGAAAACTCGCTACGGGTGTTGCCGTAGCTGAGGGATTTCTGAAGGAAGTTTTCATGACTAAGCTTCCTCCGAATGTGCGTCCATTTCTATCGCTAGCAGGCCCCGATCAAACGTTAGAAAAGCTGGCGGAGTCCACTGAGACGGTGATGCGCAATATTAATTTGTCACGAGAACCGCAAGTTACTTCCCTAAACGCAGCTGCCGCAAATTTTAGCCCCGCAAATACCCAGAATCAATCCGCAGCCACAATAGACAAGTTGCAGCAAGACATCGCTGAGATAAAGCAAGCTTTACAGAATTGCCAGTTAGGTCAGATTGGTCAGAGCGTAGCTCACATTCAGCAAGGCCCAGGGAGATTCCAAAGCCACCAAAATGCCTACGACTATCCTTATGACTATCCCTCCAACTATCACTATCCTCTTCCTCCTCCTCAACGCTTTGACAGAGGTAGATCTTATGATAGGTCAAATCAAGACCGCCGCTTCAGGTCGCGCTCTCGTGATGCCAGTAGTAATTTATGCTGGTACCACCAGAAATTTGGTGACCAAGCTCGCAAATGCGCCTCACGTTTTTGCCCTCGTTATACCGAAATGACTTCGGGAAACGCCAACAGCAACGCATAGTAGCGAGTACTGCGTTGCCGCATTCCCAGACTACTCGCCTACTTACAATTTTAGATCCCGCTACCAAATATCGATTTCTCATCGACACTGGCTCAAGCGTGTCAATTATCCCAGCCACGGCAAAAGACAAAAACAACCCATTGTTGGCGACATTACGCGCCGCAAACGGCACGCCAATTCCTTGTTACGGTGAAAGAGTATTAGAGTGCAGTCTGGGATTGAGGCGATCCTTCCTTTTCACCTTCTTAATCGCGGAAGTCCAAGAGCCTATCATTGGCGCGGATTTCCTAGAGAAGTATGGGATTATTGTAGATGTTAAAAACCGTAGAATTAGGGACGAGGAGACACAGATCTCAATTCCCGCTTGTAGCATAACTAGAGCTAATGTCTTGCATTCCTTCTCAATCGCTTTCAAACAAGAGTGCATGTTTGAGCAATTACTAAAAGATTTTCCTGCATTGACAAATTCTAACTTAGTTTCCACAAAAATGCAAACCAGCACAAAGCACTTCATAGAGACGACGGGACCGCCGGTTTACTCCCGTGCAAGGCGATTGCTGCCTGACCGATTGGCTTTAGCCAAGAAAGAATTTGCGCGCATGCTCGAAAATGGCATTATCCGCAGTTCCAAAAGCCCCTGGGCTAGCCCCCTTTTGCTAGTACCCAAGGCTAACGGTGAATTCAGACCGTGCGGGGATTTCCGCAGACTGAATGCCGTCACTCTACCTGATCGCTACCCTATTCCCTACCTTCATGATTTCAGTGCAAATTTAGAGGGAGCACAAATTTTCTCAAAAATTGACTTGCAGCACGCTTTCCATCAAATTCCACTTGAGGAAAGCGCAATTGAGAAGACCGCGGTAATCACTCCGTTTGGTCTCTTTGAGTTCCTCAAGATGCCATATGGCTTGAGGAACGCTCCTCAAACGTTCCAAAGGCACATGGCTGAAATTTTCTCTGATCTCACTTTCGCCTATGTCTATCTAGACGACATCCTAGTGGCATCCACAACCCCGGAGTTGCACAAAGACCATCTTAGGGTCGTTTTTCAAAGACTGTCCGACAATGGACTCCTCGTAAATCCTGAGAAATGTGAGTTCGGAAAGTCATCACTGATTTACTTAGGTCATGAAATTTCTAGCCTAGGTCTAAAACCTTTGCCTTCCAAAGTAGAAGTGATCAAAAACTTTCCTCTTCCACAGACCCAGAAGGAACTAAGAAGGTTCCTAGGTTCTGTTAACTTCTATCATCGTTTCATACGCAACTGTGCCCAAACTTTAGCGCCCTTGTCTGACCTCCTCGAACCGAAACGAAAAGGCAAATCTATTGAGGTAAAATGGACAGAAGAAGCGCGCAAAGCTTTTGAGACAATCAAGCACAAGTTAGCTTCCGCGACTGAACTATCCTACCCTATTGCTAATGCGGATTTCAGCCTCGTTGTGGACGCATCCAGTACCGCCGTAGGTGCTGTTTTGCAACAACAAGTAGGTACTAATATCTCTCCTCTTGCTTTCTTTTCCAAAAAGCTGTCGCCCACTGAGCGTGCTTATAGCGCGTTCGGTAGGGAACTTCTTGCTATCTACTTATCTGTGAGACACTTTCGCTATGCTCTAGAGGCGAGGGAGTTTGTGATCTACACAGATCACAAACCTCTGACCTCAGCGATCAAAATGCCTTCTGAAAGACATTCCCCAAGGGAAGCTCGACACTTGTCGTTTATAAGTCAGTTTACCACTGACATCCGTTTCATAAAAGGGTTGGACAATACTGTCGCTGACTGTCTTTCCAGAATCAACACTGTCCAAACCAGTGGTGAAATCACCTTCGGCAACATTGAAAGAGCGCAGAAGGAAGATCCTGAACTTCAGGACCTTCTCAAACCTTCTAACACTTCCTCTCTGAAATTAACCTTGGTTGACGGCGTGTACCGTGATGCCGAGCGACTTTCTCGTTTGTACCTTCCTGCAACTCTCCGCAGAGTAGCTATCCTGCATTACCATTCTCTCTCTCACCCTGGTATTAACCGTACATTGCGTTTGATTTCTGATCGTTACGTCTGGCCAGCGATGCGTAAGGAGGTCAAGCAAATTGTGCAAAATTGCCATGCATGTCAGAGTAGTAAAGTGGTGAAACATAATCGTGCAGCGCTGCAGAGTTGTGCATTCACAGGTCACAAGTTCGACTCGGTCCACCTAGATTTGGTGGGTCCTTTGCCTTTATCGCGCGGTTATTCTTATTTGTTAACCATCATCGATAGGTTCACACGTTGGGTTGAGGCTGTCCCTCTTCCTGATACCCAAACTGAGACTGTAGCGCGCGCTTTCATGTCAAACTGGATCTCTAGATTTGGTGTCCCCTTAAAGGTCACGCATGACCGGGGATCACAATTTACCTCCAAATTCTGGAGTGAGCTTAGCATTGCTTTAGGGTGTGCAAATACATCAACTACAGCTTATCATCCACAGTCAAATGGACTTATTGAGAGAGTCCACAGAGTCTTAAAGTCGGCATTACGTTGCCTAAACTGCAGCAATGATTGGACTGACAGACTTCCAGTAGTACTACTTAGCATCCGAAATTTACATAGACAAGATCAGCAATGCACAGCGGCTGAAATGCTATATGGTCAGACACTTCGTCTCCCCGGCGACATTGTTGACCAAAAACCTTTGCCTGAATTTTCATCCGCTGACCGTTCCACATATGTAACCTGCCTAAAAGATTGCATGCGCCAGATCAAGTATGTGGCTCCGCGAATGCCTCAGACTGAGGACAAACTGGATCTTGCCCTGCGAGACTGCACACATGTGTATGTCCGAAACGACGCCATCAAACCTACACTCACGCGCCCTTATGATGGCCCATTCAAAATAATCAAACGCACGCCCAAGTATTTTGTCCTGGAAAGATCGGGTTCACACGACCCCGTGAGCATTGATCGATTAAAGGTCGCGTACACTTCCGATCATAGTGTAACTGCTAACCCATCATTCTCTCCACAGAATTCTCCTTCCACTGAGACTCGATCATATCTCCCATCTCAGCTTCCTCAGTTGGCTGCATTATTGCCTAGTCAACTTGAGTGTAATCCTTTCTATGTGCCTGTACATTCAAACCCTACCTCTAACCCTGTCGTAGATTCTAATTCTAGCCCTCTTACTGACACAGCGACAAGTCTGGAGAGACCAGACGAGCCCGCTGCAGTAACTCCTGTTCCTAGGACTCTTGCCGATCTAAACTTGCAGACCCGTTTGGTGAAACTTCCCCGCTCAGTATCATTTGCCAATTGCCGAACCCGGCAGGGTCGTGTAGTTTGCCCTCCTTCCCGCTACAGATGATTGCAGCGGGTGGACCTTTCGGTCTGCGCCTTGGGGGGTAATGTAGCATACCGCTACATAAGCGTAAAAATTAGAAATTTGCCATTCTCACTGAAATAAATTAATCATTAGCATTAAAAATCTTACTATAATTTATTATTAATTATTTTCTACTTCTAACTCGTAATCATTGAAGTTTGTGTGTAAATACTTGAGAGACCAAATAATCAATCGACATTTCGAGCCTTTAAGCACCCCGATTTGGAAACATTCAAGCGCGTCGCTTGAACTGCTCACTCTTTCTTGTGGCGTGCTAGCGTGCGAACATCACCTTGTAAGTGCGAGTGAAATTTAGGTTTAGAATAGAAAAAAACGGGTAAAGTATATGTGCCTTGTGTTTTTCATTTGTATTGTGTTTTACCCTAAAGATCTGCTCAGTGTCTTGAGTTGGGGGTAAAAATTAGTGTTAAGATTCTTAGACTAGCATGTGTTTTTTATAGAGTGAATATTGCGTGTCATTCCAAATTCACGTATTGAAAATTTCATACTATATATTCAGCTAACGTCATTGTTTCTTCCTCACGGCAAAACTTATATCGTGATTGCCAGTATCATATCGAGAGTTACTCATAAACTGACTCGTGAACGCACGCGCCTAAATCGCCGGCGCTCTTTGTTTAGCGTGTCTTTGTGTTTCAAATGGCGGAGCAATTATACTGCCGTTTTCCGTCACTACTCCGTGACCATAATTGCACTATAAGCATGTGTATAATAGTATTTTCTTTTTTTTCACAAACTTACTTGCAGCAGTTTTTCGTAAATATGTTTCAACGCGAAATAATCATTAAAGATGTCTCTTAAATATCTCGTATGTGTAAATTACGAAGGTTATTCTTGTCGATGCTTGCTAAAGTTTGGGAGTTTCATTTTTATTTCCATACTCCTTGAACCTTTTACGTAACCGCACTTATTCCAAAATAATCCTTTCCATAAAATTTAATTCAACGCTGCTCATTCTTGTGACTGAAACACTCACTACCATCTGCCTTCATGAGTGTGCGAAAATTATGCTGGCGGCTCGGGCTAATGCCGACGTGTGGAGCCGCCGGTTAATCGCCGCACTGATTTATTATGTTTTCGTTCTTTCGCGCATAATTTTCCTTCGGTGAAATCAAAACGTTTAGTGTTCTTGGTATCATTTGGGATATATATATTCCTTTTATTCCTTCATTATTGCAAACGATATTTATCAGTAAAAATTTCAGTAGAATTTATAAATGAACTTTAGGAATTTCTTTTCTCTGTATTCTTGTACCGTTATAGAGATTTTCTAGAGTACATAAAGAAGCTTAAATCTTCATGTTAAGCATTTCCTTAATTACTAAATTCTTAAATTTCATGCCTTGCATTTAAAGCAAGAGTATTTGTATCAGAATCTCCTAATTGATTATTTCCTATCCGTCCTTAAGTTAGCTGGTGTTGGATCTGTAGGACTTTCTCGGAGTGATCTACTTTATGGGAGTTTTATCATGTACTTTGGGATAACTTCAGTGTGAAATTTCCTTGATGTCTCCTTGGACTGCTCATCCAGCTTCTTGGACTCCTTGCAGGACCTCTACATCATCGCCATACACACAACACTCACAGTTTTGAATCTCCCTGGGTTTCCTGAGTGCCATGCTAAATACTATTCTCACATAAGCTGTGACTAAACTTGCTCCTCCCAATATGAGCTGTGCCATAATATGCTAAATGCTAAGGACCTGGGCTTACTAGTATCCTAGTATGCTATGCTAATATGAGCAGTAACTTAACTTGCTCCTGCTAATGTGCTAATGTGCTAATGTGCCGACTTGCCTCTGCTCACATGAGCCGGATTTAACTTGCTCACTCACACCTCACCTTATTTTGAGTCATTAGTTCTACCTGAACTACGTCATTGACCCTCGCTCAATTATCTCAAATTGCCTAATTCAAGTTCCCAAATACAACTCACTCACCCTGCCTACTCCATCGCGTGACGGCCTTCGCCAACGCCAGCCTGGCTCTCCGGCACGGATTGCCCACCTAGACAAGCTCTCCGAGATCAAGATCCAAGCCAGTTCTCCTTGGTTTTCCTTCAATAAACTACACGGCAGGAAAAAGCTGAGTTAACCAAAAATTGTCATTCATTATCCCTCTTATAGTCGCTCAAATTTACTTGTCGAGAGATGTTGTAGTCTTTGCCCGTCAATTCACCCCAGCGGACAATCAGACCTACACATCTCCTCCCCGTACAGGAAGCCACGAGACACTTTCACATTCCACTGCCAAGCCACCTACCTTGCCCGAACAAATCAAAAGGGTAAAATAACCCGGTAGCCAAACTCGGCAGATTTAGAAAAACTACCTCCTTCCTTGGTTTCTCTTTTTTTACTTTTACCAAACAATCAATTACTGGACGGCAAGCGCAAGTACCGCATTCCTCTTCCACCATCACTCTGAATTGAGACCCTTTTGGTTACAGCTAACCCAACTGCTGCTTAACCTGCAAGTCTATATTCACCTAAAACTAGAGGAATAGCGCCTTATCGTCCTCACTTATCAGTGACGCTATTTGCCGTCTCTAACCATTGGGTTACATTGCACACGACCTTCTCCACAAATACACTCACCACATCACCAACGCAGCTGTGGGCCTGTTGCAGTTCCTACTCAAGATCGGACCCCAACATCAGCCCATCCTGAAGAGACAATCTGCCAGCCACCCCAATAAAAAGGCCAGATATAAATAAACATATCTACTTTCTTATCCTTCTGATGGTCTAGTTCCGAGGTGAAAATTATAGTGTTTTGATTTTGATTAAAGACGCCAGAAATATTGCGTCCGAACCCCCTACACTTAACTTCTTCGGAGTCAGAGGCCGTAAATCATTCAATTAGCAATTAAGTGTGCTTGAAAAGGCACTGGTGACCTCGCCATTATTAAAAGAACATCTTGGGAAATCGTTAAATTCCTCAATATTCAACCTTTAACCTTCAAAAATCTAGATAATCATAGAATTCAAACCGGTCTAAAGTAAAACTTGAGTTAAGCCACCAAACTTGAAGTTTACACTGGTGATTACCCAGATTAGTTTAATCAGATATAAATACTCACCCGGACCACCATCGGAAGGATTAGGAGCGCATGTCTAGTGCTGTCAACTTCTGTGCATGGCTGACCTTGAAGGAGGTAGTTTCTTTCCCTACTCTCAGTAGCTAAACAGAGTATTTCCTCTCCAAACTCTTCCCTAATAATAAGCTATTGCTACTGCAGCCTATTCTAACAAACTCTTCATGTTTATCCATTGCTACTGAAGCCACCTTTTACAAAACTCTTCATGCATTTCCATTGCTACTGAAGCAAACCATAGGAGACCTTCTAGGATTATTTCCATTGCTACTGAAGCTCCTTACTAATAACCTTCGCAATTTCCATTGCTACTGCAGCACCATTGCTACTGAAGCACAAAAGTAACATAAAAACTTATACGAAACAAAAAGCTATTGCAACGCGCGTTATCATTCATTCTTGGGGAACATTAGAAGCATTATGGCGCCAAACGATGGTAACGAGAGTAACGGCAGTCAGGCGGTGTCCGTAAAATTAACACCGTTCGCGATTCAAAGTCTGGACTCTTGGTTCTTCCAAACCGAAGAACACTTCGAAAGCCTATCCATCACGTGTGAAAAAATTAAATACTACTCCTTATTAAGGGCCCTGCCCACGACTTGGCTAGACGACCTCTCTGGGGTCTGTAACGCTAACTCAACCAAACCTTATTCCACCCTCAAAGATCATGTTTTAAAACGTTACAGCAAGGATAGAGCCCAAAGAATCCAGGCTTTGACGAGTAATCTCACGACATACAATAGCCAAACACCTTTGCAGCTACTGAAAGAAATGCGTAAATTAGCGAAGGGGGTCATGGATGACGATACCCTTAAGACATTGTACATCCAACGCTTGCCCTTACGCCTTCAACCATTCCTCCATACACAAGATTCCTCTGTGAACCTGGACGTTCTCGCAGAATTAGCCGAGAAAATTATTGCCTGTGAAAACCAGACACCGAATAGCTCTGCCGCTACTCCAGTGGTCAATCAAACCAGCCCAAACGAAGTGGAAAGATTATTGCGCGAGTTAGTTCAGCGAGTTGGAGCACTAGAAGTTGCTACCCAGCAAGCCGAACACGCGGATAGAGTTCATGGGGTTGCACACCATCGTTACGCGCAGACTTAGGGTGGTGACTTCTGTTCTGTCAAAAAATTTTTTTTTATTCTATTCTCTCCTGTCAAACCTTCTGTTAGGATTTTCCTTTTATGATCATTTCGGGCATTTACAGGTAACAGCTTCACTGTTACCAGACCTTTCGGTCCACATGCGTTGGGGCGTAGCTGTAGTGAATCTCTATCCCGCAACCCAGTCGAAATTTCGAAATTCTCAGAATGATCATCTAAAAATTCAGTAAAATAAATTCAAACATTAGCATAAAATCACATTACGAAATTCACTAATCTCTGTCCTCAATTTTATCAAAATTGTGTAACGAGAAAAAATTCAATCTCTAAGAATTCACATTTGCGTCTTAACGGAACCTCCCACGGACGCGCGACAGCAACATCGTATGCGATCTAGCGCCCATTGTCTCATATCATACAGAGCGTGCATATCTAGGTGTTTCTGGCTGGTGAGATTATAATACTGTGTTTTTGTGTGTGATAGTCTACGGGAAACTATATATATATACATTATATGTCAATTGTCAACACTATTAATGTGTAAATAGTAAGCTGAATTGCCTCAACTTACCATTGTCTTAAATGTTAGGATTTCTTGCCCAGAACTGTGTTTCCCACAGGGTATTTTCCCTTGGGTATGATGTTATTTTTATTCAAGCTAAATTTCCCCTTTTGTTTTAAAATAATTTTTATCTCAACATTTCAATATGATGTTATTTTTATTCAAGCTAAATTTCCCCTTTTGTTTTAAAATAATTTTTATCTCAACATTTCAATATGATGTTATTTTCATTCAAGCTAAATTTCCCCTTTTGTTTTAAAATAATTTTTATCTCAACATTTCAATATGATGTTATTTTTATTCAAGCTAAATTTCCCCTTTTGTTTTAAAATAATTTTTATCTCAACATTTCAATATGATGTTATTTTTATTCAAGCTAAAATTTCCCCTTTTGTTTTTAGAATAATTTTTATTTCAACATTTCAATATGATGTTATTTTTATTCAGGCTAAAATTTCTCCTTTTGTTTAAAATAATTTTTATGTCAACATTTCTATGGATGTTATTTTTATCAAGATTAGAATTTCCCCTTTTTTGTATCAAAAATGATTTATTATGCCAAAATTCAATATGGTGTTATTTTTGTGATCAAGTTAGGCTTGCATCAAATTATCATTTTATTCTGTAATGCTGTTTTTTTTTTTTTAATTCAAAGCAATCAAATTATCATTCTCATTATTTACAGCTGTAGTGTGTCACAGCTGTATTTTCAATTAAGTAGGGTTTTGATATAATCACATTGTTGTAGTTTTTTTGTACAGTCAACATTAAAAACCATTCTTAACCAATTTTATAGTCAATCTTTGTTGTGATGATAATCAGAACAAACCTTTGTAAATACCAAGCACATTTTACCGCCGTTTTTCCTAATAGAATCAGTAATTATACATTAAATATTAGTGATGTTTTTTTAGGTTTAGTTAGATGGTAATTTTATAATTTTTAGTCATTGTACATCAGTTATGAAACTGGGGAAACATTTTCCCTGGTGCTAAGCTGAGCTAGTTGTAACCTTACTCCGGAACTTCTTATCTAGAGGTTTTCCTCCTGCGCTTGTATTGTTTTAGAAATTCCGTATTAATTTGCATTAACAGATGTTGTAGATATTTTTACCATTAGCTACTAATTAAGTGAGGCAGGATACTCAGTTCGCTGCTTATGCCATCTTAGTTTCGCCAGGCAAAGTTTTGCCTGTGTGAATTACTAGTGTAGAATTTTAGCTTCATGCCGTTAGAAATATTAGAATTAATATCTGGCTCCGAGCAAATTGTCAGTGCTCCGAAGCTGATCCCCGCTTGCACTCCGGCGCCAGAGTGCTGGTGGGGGTCGTTTTTCGAAGAGACTCCTCGCTTTGAGGCGGCATGTTAATGCCAGATTGTTTGTAGCATAGCATGTGTTGATATGTGGTTGTTACCGTGTGCATTTTCACCCAGCGTCTCCTCCCCGTACAGGAAGCCACGAGACACTTTCACATTCCACTGCTAAGCCACCTACCTTGCCCGAACAAATCAAAAGGGTAAAATAACCCGGTAGCCAAACTCGGCAGATTTAGAAAAACTACCTCCTTCCTTGGTTTCTTTTTTTTTACTTTTACCAAACAATCAATTACTCGACGGCAAGCGCAAGTACCGCATTCCTCTTCCACCATCACTCTGAATTGAGACCCTTTTGGTTACAGCTAACCCAACTGCTGCTTAACCTGCAAGTCTATATTCACCTAAAACTAGAGGAATAGCGCCTTATCGTCCTCACTTATCAGTGACGCTATTTGCCGTCTCTAACCATTGGGTTACATTGCACACGACCTTCTCCACAAATACACTCACCACATCACCAACGCAGCTGTGGGCCTGTTGCAGTTCCTACTCAAGATCGGACCCCAACATCAGCCCATCCTGAAGAGACAATCTGCCAGCCACCCCAATAAAAAGGCCAGATATAAATAAACATATCTACTTTCTTATCCTTCTGATGGTCTAGTTCCGAGGTGAAAATTATAGTGTTTTGATTTTGATTAAAGACGCCAGAAATATTGCGTCCGAACCCCCTACACTTAACTTCTTCGGAGTCAGAGGCCGTAAATCACTCAATTAGCAATTAAGTGTGCTTGAAAAGGCACTAGTGACCTCGCCATTATTAAAAGAACATCTTGGGAAATCGTTAAATTCCTCAATATTCAACCTTTAACCTTCAAAAATCTAGATAATCATAGAATTCAAACCGGTCTAAAGTAAAACTTGAGTTAAGCCACCAAACTTGAAGTTTACAATTAGGTGCCCAAAAAATGAAAAACACTATCACTATAACGTTACATTACACCAAAAACACTTATAATATATGTATGACTTACATTATTATTGCTTCATTTTGTCATCATCAACAATATTACAATTTTTACAAGTATTATTTCCATTATCAAATCAATCCGTTACTAACAACATATATAGTTTAATTTCAAATAATTAAACGCTTAAACATAGATTTACTCAGTTCGATCACATTCCTGCCATGCGCATTTTTCTAAAACCACGAACCTAAATAAAGAACCGATAACTCTAATTGTTGAACTTTGAAATCAAACTCTTTTTAGATGTAAAGGGCGTAAGTATGTAGTGAACGCCTTCTGTCGCACTTCAGTCTAAATTTCATAAACTAATAGAACTACCTTCTAAAAATTAAATAAAGCTAACTCAATCATTATTACAATTTTAGATCACGATTGTCATTCAATATTACCCCGAAATCTATCAAAATTTTACCAGAAATATTTAAACATTTTCGAGCATCAGCTTTCATCGCGTTTTCACGCAGAACCATTTCGCAAGCTCTCGATAGTCAGCACCCAGGCAGACTGGTCATTCACGTTGTGTGTTCTTCCGATTGTAGTTCTTGGGCCCCAGAGGGGCAATTGTAAGTATCGAGTGTTAATGTTAAGTTTTTCATTGTGCCTGAGTGTATTCCGATAGTGTCGCAACTCCAGCCTTGCTACTCGTTTAAGTCCCTTGCAAGTTAATCAATATCTTGTATTATCAGGGACTAGGTCATAATTAACCCTTTACTGACCTAAAAGACTAAATATCAATTAAATATGACAAGCAAGCAATGAGTGGATTGCTTCCCCTTCCTGGCGACAAATGCTTATATCGAACATCCCTAATGTGTTCGTTTGTTCTTGCGAGCTGAATCTGAAGCCACAGCAGCGGATTCGGAGCGCCCTTGACGTCGAAGCTTTCGCGGGCTGACACGTCAGAAGAAGATCACCAACGGAGTCGGCAGCACGTGCCTTTGTGCTTGACGACTTCCAAACCGGTCCTGCTTTCGGGCAGCCTAACGCCCGGAAAGCCGACTAGCAATGAAGAAATGTTCCCTGGACAACTATCTTCGAAGTTCAGGTGAGCAATCTTTACTTATTGTCTTTGCTTGTCATATTCTTATTTATCTCGTTGCAGAAGAGACTATGGTAAATGCCAGGTAATTCTGGAAGTTGGCGCTCTTGCCGGTGAGCGCGACATAGTCCTTTTTTCGAAGATAGTTATGTTATTTAATTTAAAGAAAGTGATTTAATCTTCGAATTCCTTGTTCGAGGAAAGTGATCTAATCTTTGAATCCTTTAAAAACCTTAAATTCATTATTCTTAAATTCTCTTATACGAGGAATTTCTCAATTTATAAAATTCTTCATTCATTTGAAAGTTAAAAATTTAAACTTCTTATGAAAAGCAGTTCTGGCGTACGCAATTCGTTCAGCTGCTAAAGCAAGGCTGGAGTAGCTTCAGGGAAAATCCTGGTGACTATATCTTTTTGTTTCTTCTTTCTCCAGTTCTAATAACTGTTTTTCTTTATAAAATAAAAATGATAAAGAAAAAGGGATTTAATAAATTTTCTGTAATTTGGAAAGTCTCGCTGTTTTGCCGTTCTTTCCGGGCTTAGGAGCCGGGGTGTATCTCTTCTCTCTAGAATTAAGGTGCTTTTTTGCGTGTCGTTTTTGTGTAAGGTACCATTTTTTGTATTGCTAGCTCCTTGTGCTTTTGGGAGCTAGTCTCTTGTTTACCTTGCACAAATTATAATTTTTTCTGATTGCATTTTTTGTGTGCTAGTATGTAAGTGAAAAAATTAAAATAATATTGCAGCAAAAATTTAAATAAAATTTTTGTGGAAAATTAATTGTGTAAAACTTTCTAATGTGACCTAACTTTAATTGGTGAGGGATGTAACTTTTCTGTGTATTCTGTGTGTCTTTTGTATTTTTTCTATCTATATAATATGAGGATATAAACCTAACCTGTCCACTTTTAAAAGTGTAGACTTTTATTAGCTGAACTTTTTTCTAATAAGCTTATAAACTATTTACTTATTGTTTTTTTTGCAAACATGACCGAAACTTTTAACGCCTCAGCCCTTAGCATGAAAATGCGGGGAGTAAAATGTAGTATTACAGCTTTACGCAAGAAAGTGCTAGCTCCTGGCTGTGCACCTTCTCTCCTAAGGGAGGCCATTCCTCAGTTGAGTGGCCTTCTAAAGGATTTTCGCCGTCTCTCCTCTATTCTACCTTCTGACCTTGAGGAAATTTCTGAAGAGGAGTTAGTTAGACGTGCAGAATACGAAATCCAAATAGTTGAATTAATCGCTGAATTGAAAAATTCAGTTTTCCCGGCACCGGTGTCTAACTCTAATGATACCGCGCCTCCTTCTGAGGCTAGTAAAGTTTCTGTTGCGGAAGTGCCTTTAAATATTTTTAGAGCTCCTCAACTGACTTTGAGAAAGTTCAGTGACAATGAACACTGTCCTTTTTCTTTTCTTCATTTTCAGGAATCTTTTCTTAATGCTCTTCTTGCTTATCCTACTATGAGCGAGGGGCAGAAATTTATATTCTTAAAAAATCAATTACAGGGAAGAGCCCTTAGTCTTGTTGAGGGACTTCCCAATGAGAATTGTTTCCAAGCTGCTTGGGCTTTACTCAAGCAGGAATTTTTAAACGCTGATAAGCTCGTTTCGCTTGCACTGGACAAATTAATAAATTCTCCCAGTGTCCTTAGCTTTGCAGAAATAGGGACGTTTCTTTCTAAAGTTAAGTTTCGTCTACTCGAGCTCTCTAAGCTTGGTGTAGATTTCCGTAACGAGAAATCAGGCAATCTCTTGTTTTCTGCTATAATTAAAACCAAGCTTCCAGATTTTTTCTTGTTAGAACTGCTTCGTTATTGTAAAGCTAGTTTCTTCTCTTTAGAGATGTTTGAGAACGCGCATCATGTTCTGTCTCTTTTAGAAACTAAATCTAAACCCAAGAAATTGCTCTCCCTTCGCAATGATGGGGTGGAGGAGAAGACTCGAGCTGAAACTAAGTTTAAACCTTCTCCTGTGTCTTCTAATCTTCCTAATGTAAAAGTGTGCCGGTTTTGTAAGCAGACCGGTCACACGTCATTTTCTTGCCGTAAATTTGATACTCACGAAAAACGTGTGAAGCAAGTAAGCGAGTTGCAGTTGTGTTCCGTATGTCTTAGTCACAACCATGTAGCTAAGTCTTGCCCTGCAAAAAGCAGAGGCTTGCCTTTTAATTGTTCTCTTTGTAAGGCTAATACTCACGTTAGCCCGTTATGTCCTAAGTTCGTAAGTTTTTCCTCTTTTGCCTCTTCCTCTACCTGACGGTTAAAGGCACGTTTTCGAATGTGCCCTGTAATCGCTCTTTCCACTAAAGTTAATAATCTTTCTAAACGTGTAAATTTCATCATTGACACAGGGAGTCAACAAACGTTGATTGACCTGGATACTGTTAGTTCTAACAGTTTTAACGATGATTTGCAGCAAATTACTGTAAACACGGTTGGTGCCTCTGTCCCGTTACGGGGCAAGCACATTAACGTCGAGCTCGTGCTTCCTGACTGTGAGAAGCATGAGCTTGATGTTTTTGCAATGCAGAATTTAAACCTACAGATGGGGATGAAGGGTTTGCAATCTAAACTCGAGCTCCTTAAAACTAAGCTTTCTCTTTCTACTTCCTTTCCTGAAGTCGTTAATGACAATATTCACATCAACGGCATTCTAGGAGTTGATGCTCTTCTAGCTTTTCGAGTGCTTGAATTGCAAAACGTCGCAGGCTATAAAGTTATGCGTGTAGCTAACGGGTTTTTACCCTTTGGGGAATTCAAATGTTATAAGTCCTCTTTGTTTCCTATAGTGGCTTCGGCCGCTAAAAAACAAGACAGGGGCTCGCCTTGTTCTGTTGTGTCGCCTAAAAATTCTTCTCCTGCTGTTGTTTCGCCTGAAATTTCTTCTCCTTCTGTTGTTTCACCTGAAGTTTCTTCCTCTTCTGCTGTTCTGCATGGAGTTTCTTCTTCCGTGGCTGTTGCTAATAAACGAAACAAGCAAACAAAAAAGAGTAAATCCAAAGCTAAGCGTTATCATGGTGTGTAGGAGGCATTTTTTGAACCTCCTAAAGTCTGTTCTTCTGCATTGGATGGAACTGACTGTGATGTGCAGGCCGGTCTTGATAGACTTCTAGACTTGGAATTAATAGGGGTACCTGCTAAGGAAGTAGAGAATGGTAAAGAGCTAAAAGACTTCAAAAGTAGCGTAGTTTATGACGAGGGCCACTATCATGTTCACATACCTTGGAACCGTAATTTACTAGCGAAAGTTCCTCATAATTTCGGTTTAGCGCGCTATCTTGCGCATAAGGTTGCTGCTTCTAACTCTCGTAAGGGGATAGAGCAGCAGTATAACGATGTCTTTCAGGAACAACTCGAACTTAATATAATTGAGCCTCTTTCTCTCGAGAATCTAGATGTGTGTGAACATAGGTGGATACCGCATAGGCCTGTCGTGCGAGAACACGTTACCTCTTCCAAGATACGCCCAGTGTTTAATTGCTCGCTTAAGCGAGGTAAATTGCCTAGTCAACGAGGCCTCATACGTAGGTCCTAACCTCATGAATGATTTGCTTGGCTTGTTGGTGTATTTTCGCTCTAATTCTATTGTTGTGTTATCTGATATTTGCAAGGCTTTCCTTCAAGTAAAGTTAGCCAGGGCTTTTGACCGAAATCAATTTAGTTTTGTTCTCTTTAAAAATGGTGAATTTAAATATTTCCGATACACAACTTTATTGTTCGGTTTTGTTGCCTCCCCTTATATCCTTAATTTCCTTCTCAAATTACATGCTAAAACTATTAGTGATTTGGTGGTTAGAGACATCATGTCTAACAAACTATACGTTGAAAATCTTGTTTTTACTACTAATAGTCCCCAGCTAGCGCTTGACACTTTTCAACGCGCAAATAAAGCTTTCAACGAAAGCGGTTTTCCTTTGCGTCAGTGGCAATCTAACAACTCTAGTCTCTTGTCTCAGATTGACCCTTCTCTTTGTAGCTTCAGTGCGCACTCTAGAGTGCTGGGTTACAACTTTGATTCTACTTCTGACTCTCTTTCCATTTCTGTAAAAAGCTTAAATCCTTCCTGTAAAACTCGTAGGAGTATGCTGTCAGACATTGCTTCTTTGTATGATCCGTTGGGAATTCTGTTGCCGTTCTCTGTTCGAGGAAAACTCATTTTACGTAGATTAACACCGTTGAGACTAGGCTGGGATCAAGACGTTCCCGATGATATCTGTAAAGAATGGCGTATATTTTGTCAGGAATTCTCTGAATTGCATGAATTTGAGTTCCTTAGGATGAATTTTGTTGAAACTGAGAAAATTGATCTAGTAATTTTTTGTGATGCTAGTGAAAGAGCTTTTGGAACCTGCATGTACGGTGTCCAAAAAGAGCGCAGCTCACTCCTTTTCTCTAAAGTTAAAGTTTCGCCTCCTAGGCAAAGAACTCTTCCTTCTCTTGAACTTCTGGCAGTGTATCTTGCGTACCAGTGTCTTGTTTCTCTGATGTGTGACGTCAACTTTCCCTATACGGTCTCAAGTGTAACTTTTCTTACCGATTCCCAGGTTACCCTGGCTTGGTTATTAAGTGGTAAGCCTCCCCGAAAGAATATCTTTGTCAGTAATAGAATTAAGGATATTGACAGCATGCGCCTGACGTTGGAAGGTTTAACTGCAGCTTCTTTCCATTATGAATACGTGCCCACCATGTACAACATGGCAGACATGTTAACGCGAGGTATTAAAGCATCAAAATTTCTCGAGAATAAAACTGTATGGTTGGAAGGTCCTGACTGGATTCGAGAAGGTAAGGACCAGTGGCCCAAGGGACACCTGGGTTGCATTCCCCATCAATTTGTTTCCTCTGCATGTATCAATGTCAATGTTGTCCCTCCGTGTGAAGCTCCTATTCTGGAGATTGAACGCTTCTCCTCCTATCCTAAATTACTAGGCACGATGGAGAATGTATTTAAAGCAGTCGCTATTTTTCGACGTGCAGATTTGGGTAATGTAAAATTGCGAGCTTTCATTTTTCTTATTTCTTCTATGCAAAGTAAATACTTTGCAGGCGAGCTCGAGGCCTTAAAAAATAAAAGTCCTCGGCCGCCTCTGCTAGTTAGAACTTTTAACCTTTTTCTTGATTCTCACGGTATCATACGTTCTAATAGTCGTATTGCAAATGCTGAGGAATTAGACTATAGCACTCGCAACCCCATCTTGCTGTCTAGTTCTTCACATTTGACCAATTTGTTAATTTCACATACCCATAAACTTCTTAACCATCAGGGGCTCGACATCACCGTTCAAAAACTTAAGCTGGACGGTTATGTCGTGCCACGCTGCAAGCGTACAGTTCGCGGCGTCTTGGCTAAATGCATTGTATGCAAGAAGCTAAACGCTAAAGCATTTAACTATCCCGATCCTCCTGCTCTACCTGACTCTCGTACTAATTCCGTGAGGCCATTTGCCACAACTGGCATGGATTTCTCTGCCCACTTTTGGGTATTAGACCCTTTTGGTCACAAGCAAAAGGTGTATTTGCTGTTATTTACGTGTTTTCAGACTAGGGCTATTCACATTGAAGTTCTTCCTTCTATGTCTCTGGAGGAATTTTGTTTCGCCTTCATTCGGTTTACGAACGAAAAGGGCATTCCCAACACTGTTTATTCTGACAATGCTAGGACTTTCACCGCCGCTCCCGACCTTCTATCGGAAGTGCTAACTTCTTCTTTGTATGAAGAGCGATTTCGCCCTTTTAATATTAAATTCAAAACTATCCCTATCTACAGTCCTCAATTTGGAGCGATATGGGAACGCCTGTTCAAGTCCATAAAGGATTGCATGTATAAACTTTTTGGACGGAGCACTTATTCTTATTCTTCTTTCATAACTGTCATTTCTGATATTTCTCTCAACCTAAATCGGCGTCCTCTCTCGTACACTGAGATGGGGGACTCGATTTTACCTATAATGCCCCTTCAATTTCTTCAACTTTACCCTACATCTAATTCTCTTATTCTGTCCGATGAGCTTCCGGACTTGGAGACTGACGATGTTGAGCATCGCGAGCATTTGCTCACTCTTTTGGAGAGACGCGATGTCATGGTCGCCAAGTTCCGGGAGCTTTGGTATTCTCAGTATCTTATTTCTTTGCGAGGTCCATATCCTCTGAAATCTTTACCTTTGCAAAACAAATTATTAGCTGTGGGTCAAGTGGTACTTGTAAAACACCCTATAAAACCCAGACCATTTTGGGCCTTGGCTCGCATCAGTGCTTTGCTCCCTGGTCGCGACGGCAAGGTCCGTGTTGTAAGAATTATAAGGGCTGATAACACTGAAAGCGCCATTAAAGTCTCGTTGCTGTACCCACTGGAGTTAGTTGTGACCGATCCTACTCCAGAGGAGGTGGGAGATAGCGCAGACGGGAGTGGTTCGGACGCGGAATCATACCCTCGTTCCAAGCCTCCCGCGAAGTTTGAAACTCAAAGGGGTCGTTCTACTTCTGAACACCCTAGAGTTCAGCAGCTTAATTCTTCAACTTCTTCTGATACGGATTCTTCGGCCTTGTCCGAAGAACCTGTAGTTACTTCTGCTGACCGCCCTCAAAGGCAAGCGGCGCGTCAGCAACGTAGTAAATTAACTTATCTTATTAAGAAAGGGCATTTGTAAACCCTTTCATTTATGTGTAATGCGCAGAAATTATTACTTGGTCCTTTCCAGTTAAGCTGGAAGGACATTGCATGTCTTTGTGTATTTCACGGAATTTTCTATGAAAACTCCGTTTTTTCTTTTGCCGGGATTGTGTCGCAACTCCAGCCTTGCTACTCGTTTAAGTCCCTTGCAAGTTAATCAATATCTTATATTATCAGGGACTAGGTCATAATTAACCCTTTACTGACCTAAAAGACTAAATATCAATTAAATATGACAAGCAAGCAATGAGTGGATTGCTTCCCCTTCCTGGCGACAAATGCTTATATCGAACATCCCTAATGTGTTCGTTTGTTCTTGCGAGCTGAATCTGAAGCCACAGCAGCGGATTCGGAGCGCCCTTGACGTCGAAGCTTTCGCGGGCTGACACGTCAGAAGAAGATCATCAACGGAGTCGGCAGCACGTGCCTTTGTGCTTGACGACTTCCAAACCGGTCCTGCTTTCGGGCAGCCTAACGCCCGGAAAGCAGACTAGCAATGAAGAAATGTTCCCTGGACAACTATCTTCGAAGTTCAGGTGAGCAATCTTTACTTATTATCTTTGCTTGTCATATTCTTATTTATCTCGTTGCAGAAGAGACTATGGTAAATGCCAGGTAATTCTGGAAGTTGGCGCTCTTGCCGGTGAGCGCGACAATAGCTTAAAAGTAGTGAGCAACTTAGGATCATCTCCTTTGTTTTGAGTCCGTGCAAGCGCTTTGGCGGGCGCAAGTGCTTAAGCTTACTGCGCCACTCGTGTCAATTTTGTGTTTTGTGTATTCACACATTTTTCTTTCCTTGTGTTTCCAGCCCCTGAATAATCTTGTGTCTCAAGTGTGTTATTTTGTAATCAGTTTAGATTTTGAATTAATTATAATTTTTAATTTTTACAGCTGTATTTTTCTTAATGAAGTTAGGCTTTGCATCAATTGTAATTTATTTAGTTTTTTACAGTCAACGTTAAGCTCATTTTTAAGCAATTTACGTAAATCATTGTTCATTTATATCTTGCTCAGAACTACCCTTGTAAATACCTAATTACATTTGACAACATGTCTTTCCTAATTGAATCAGTATTTGTATATTTAAATAGTAGTTCAATATTTTTCCATGAATTCAATTTAGCCGTTTTTTTTAAATCACTGTAACTTTGTTCCCAGCTTTAGTTTGTTTTGACTCTCGTGTTTTTATATGCTACTTCTTTTTTATGTGATTTCTGCGGCAATTCTTGCTCATCTGAATTATAGAGAATAGAGGCTTCACCTTTCTCATAATTAATTTTATTACATTATTTGATTACCTCAGTGATGTAGCTATTTTTCTGGCCGTTAGTTCATTTAGACACTCAGTTGTGTCACTGCTTGTAACATCAGGATAGAGCTTATGACCAGTTGGTCTCGAACACCGGTTCAGGGTGTTAAGATAATTCAGGCTGCAGCTCGGGCGCTAGAGTTGCGCACTGCAATTAGCACTAGACTTCTGCCATTGTTCTTCCTGTGAGTAGCAGATGCAGCAGTCTTGCACATGTGTATGAATAGACTCGTTTTCTTTGTTCAAAATAATCCAGCACGATATCCCCTGACAGGATCTGCTGGACCACACATTCATGCACTCACAAACACGTATGGAACCAAAACCTAACCTCTTAATTTAAGGAGCTTACCTCCTCCGGGTTCACTCTCCGAGTTTATCCTCCTGGTTCACTCTCCAAGTTTATTCTCCGAGTTTACTCTCCAAGTTTACTCTCCAAGTTCATTCCCCAAGTTTTTGCCTCTGAGTTGATTCTCCAAGTGATCCCTATAAGTTTCTCCTCCTCTTCAACGTCACTAAACTGGAAGGCCTGCATCCCTGCAGCTAAGCCGCTAAAATCTCCAGTTGAGACCATTGGGTCGAGAGTCCCCTTTCTTACCGAGTTTTCCCAACCGGCAACTATTCCCATTCTCATCACTCAATTCACTACTCACTTGGTGTCGGAACATCCCACCTTACATCATCCTCAACTTCACACTCCAGCACACGCTTCCACAAGCCTGAGCTGAACGCATCGTCTGAAGTTCTTCAACCCCCTTGGACTCTCCCCAAGACGTCTCTCGTCTCTCCCTCACACCTCGACGTTCAACCTCCACTTCAATAAATCCCTTAAAAGGCGAGCGAGTTTGTTCTCTCATTCTCCCGGTGATGGTTGTAGCGCGATTTTAATTGTTGATTTTAGACGCTTGAAATATTGCGTCCGAACACCCGTCATCAACTCCTTCTGAGTCAGTGGCCATAATTAATTCATTTGCAATTCATTGTGCTTAAACAAGCGCTGGTGACCCTGTCCAAAGTAAAACTTGAATAACGCCAATCAGGCAAAGTTAAGAAGTATTACTGTTTTTAATTACAAAATTATAGTAGTATTGAGGCCCCATGCAAGTAAATTTGACTCTTCAATGCGCGCTGCATATTTTAAATGGTCGAATATTTCAATTTCCCTCTTTTGCCCTCTCGATAAATGTAACCGGGTCTTTTAAGCCAGGTTATTTCAACTAATTGTGCTCGTAGCCGTCGTAGCCGTGAGACTAGCGAACTTGCCTCCGTCCAGGCAGACCCTGGTTCGAGTCCCGGCGCTGGTGGCGATTTTCTCTGTTGGGTATAGGGGAAAAATTCCAAGCACAATACCCCACTCTACCCAGGTGTCTGAAATGGGTACCGGTCTTGACCGGGGGAAAAGCGTAATGGCGTCCTGGCGTTAGTTATAAGGCATTTGAAAATCCAATGTATAAGGTGATATGTATCATGCTTGAAATTGGAAATAAAGCATCCGTAGATGCCTTCATTATTCATTATAATTCATGAACGATCATGATAAATTTTGACAAATTTTTAACTCAAATTTTATAGGCATCATATGGAAATTATTTCGCAATCTCTATCAAATAAGGAATACCTTAGCCTTAATCTTACCATTGCTCTAAGTGAGGAGCCCTTCGTAATTTTTTAACTCATTGAAGCACTTGAGCACCGTCTGATAGTTCCAGCCCTCGTTGCCGAGTTTTGCCCAATGGTCGTAGTCCCTCGAGTTCCTGCGGTGGAAGATCAGCGTGTTGATGGTGCTGGATCCGCCAATGACTTTTCCTATGAAATACATGTCATTCTGAATAAGAAATAAGCAATATTTTATATAATGTGAGACTATGTATTTTATCAACCACGCGTGTCTTTTCATAATTCAGAGCTGTCTTTGATGAACGTTACTGAGAGTGTCTGTGAGCACAAGGTCATCATTCAGTAAATTCATGAAGAATATTATTTAATTGTAGCATATGCAGCGCTGGTTTGTATTAAGCACCAACTGCTATTGACATCCACTACCTGTTAGCACCTCCTGCTTGGATTGGGCTTCACACTCACGCGCACTCTACCTCAAAATTATCGTGCATAATTTTGCCACAATAATTAGCAAACAAATAGCAATGTGTCGCTCTCTGTAAATGAAAATTTACTTCGTCTCCGATCAGCGTCTCCTAATCTGGTAAAAAGGGAATGATAATTTTTCTTGCGATCACAGTCAACATATGTTAAATAGAATGAGGAATAATGACACAACCAACTCATGGGAATTTACTCAACTTAAAGGCTGCTAAATTCTTTTCGCAGCCCTAGACTCAGAAATAAATACACACTTTTTGGTGAAGAAATGGTTGTATGCGTAAACAAGACCAATGAATTTAACAGAGACGCATTAATAAAAGTATAAGGATAACTCGTACGAATATGAAAGAATTTACTAAGCGGACACAAATCTATAAAGCTCGAAAATTACTTATCGATAAAGTGACAGACTTGAAATTTATCCTCAACGTTTGAGACGTGTACTCACTGAATGACAAGTGAAATCTAGTTTGATTCGTTTGCGTGAAGGATAACATTTTTTTAAAATATGTGATGTGAACTATTGGTCAGTATATTCTATGAACGTAATTGTTATTGAGGGTCCCTAAAGGGTCCCTTTAGTATTGGTCAGTATATTCTATGAACGTAATTGTTATTGAGGGTAATTATTACTGATTTGCATTACGTCACGAGCTACACTGCTGATAACGGTATAACTGTCCTTAGCAAATATATAATGTATGAGTTGCATAATCCCAGTTGCGTCTCTTATGTTTTCGCAGACTGTGGCTACATATCTCGATAAAATATTCTTAGGAAAATCTCAAAAATAGCAACATTGTTGACTGAAATGAAATAATCATTTCGAATTGCAAAACCACGACAAATGAACATGATCGCATTTGTCTCGTACTTCAACTGCTCTCAGCGTAACAGCATTTCGGCTTTGATTTTGTGCTTCAGCGAAATTTACATGAAGCATCAAGATACCTATTATTTGGCGATAAGGACTCAAATAAGTCCTCTTATCTCCATTTCATGCGTCCAGAAATGACTGTAAATAGTCATTGGAACCTCGCTGGCAAGAGAAGGCTGTTAGACAGTTGAAAAAGGTGAGAGAAACAGCTTCAATTTCTCCAGAATCATAAAACTTATAAAGTGAGGCCAAGTAAAATTATTTCTTTAAAAAATGCATGTATATCTCTGCTTAGTAAATCTGATTTTAAATAAAATAGTACACTGTAAAATCCAATTTTCCAGTTTAAGATACTACATTTTTGCACCTTCTCACTGTGCATCTGGGATTGAAGTAAATAATTGGCCATCTGAAATAATGATAATTATTATATGAATTTTACAGGGTGGAAAATAGCAGAGGGTATGTTTTCAGGTTACTCACAGATGATTATTCGAACAGTGTAGCGGTCAAAAAAGCAATGACACTGCGGAATTGGGAAGTGTATCGATCAAAACCCTAGCGCAAATATTGCACAATATATTTTTGTTGATGAATAGTTATAAATAATTGAAAATGAATGAAAAAAAGAAGGGATTGCAAAATTAATCAAAGTAGGACGATAATGTCGCCGAAAAAATATTTTTTAGTCTATGCGCGATAAATATGAAACGTGTGAATTTTTGTAAGTATTTGTCGTCCATCAGTTTGGACACGGATGCGTGCGTACAGACAACAATTAGAAGGCTCACCAGTCATAAAAAGTGGTCGAGCCTCTCCAGTGCGCCACAGATACCTCAGATATGGCCTTGCAAAGCATCAAAACCCGCGTAATCGAGCTCAGTGGCTCCCCAAAGCGCAAGTTGAATTGAGTGACTAACTGACGTAGCGGGTCTAAATTGAAGGAAAACAATTTCAATTTCGCTTTAACGTGCCTACATGACTGCACCATTATTAAAGGAACCGGCAAAGTATTTTCAAAAACTTTAGTAGTGATAAAGAGCAATTTAAAATTCACTTTATTTGTCATAGAAATTAAGTTCCATTGTGCGCTTCGCGCTTCGAAATTCGATCACCAAATATAAGCCATTTTCAACGTCGTTATCGTGTTTCACTCTACCCTAGCGTCGTGAGGGCATGTGGAGTGGCGTAAATTACATGGCTTGTGAGTTGCTATGGGCCGAATGAATTCAGTGGCAGAGGTGTGACGGACATGTAAACAAGTGCGGGTGCAAACATAGGCTGTTGACAAAATTGATGATATTGTTTTATTTTGGTTTCCGGAACGTAACGAGTAAACACGGGCTCTGTCAAGTGCACGGCTTAAGATGAATAAAATTTTGTCGTTGAATGAATGATTGACTTTTGACCCTAATTGACTCTTTCTTTCATAATGTTGTGAAAATTATACACTTCAAATAAACTGAGTCCAACCCAAAATTGTTGAAACATTGATTGTTCGATCTTTTGCGTACAAACTATTGATTATATGGGTTCTATGTTTCTCTCCCTCATCGTGATATTTTTTAATTGACTTTCATTTAGTAAGAGCCTATAATGCTACAGTGAAAGTAGGCAAATGTTCCTAAGAAACCAAGAAATGCACAAAAACGGAAGTTACTTCGTTGATATTGGTGTAAAGATCTTGTAGACGGTTCAATTCAGCTTGAGTTGTTTATGTTTTGGACCAAAATTTATGTTCCTTATAATTAACAGTGGATTTATTTTGATGCAAAAGAGGATTTTTCTATACTCTTAAGTTTGTACAGAGAGCGACTTCAATCCATCGATTTGTTTTTCATTTTATGTACTCATGAACGTCGGTGGGATTAATTGTGGAAAATATTTCACTTTCTCAGAATGGCTAGCAGTGGCGCAGCTAGCCGAAAATTTCGGAAGGCAGGACCCTCCACAAATAATTTCGGGGTTCAGACATTAATTGTCAGCAATCTTTTTATTCTTTTACTCGGGGATCACTGGCCATTGCTCAACATTTCGGGGGGGCCTTGGCCCCCTTGGCCACCCCCCGGGCCGCGCCACTGCTGCCTAGTGATTACTTTGATGACCTGCGCTTGATGAACTCCGCAATCTACCATAAGACAATAGTACAGTAATGGCTTTTGTGACCAATGTTTTAGCCATGATTATTTCAATGTTCTGACAGTTGCTCCACAAAGTTTGACGACGCATTCTTGATGGCAGTAAAACCATAAACAAAAGCTATACCTTAACGAAATGCAGTAAGCTTTAACTTCCCAAAAAAATAATTTGCAAGGTAATTCCTTCTTGATCCCCTATTTTTACAATTGTTTTAAGAACATTCAATTCTGTTGATTTCATGCTTCGTTCATGTGTTTAAAAGAGCTTACTTTGTATTTTCGATCAATATAGAAATTTTTTTACTACTTACAGATATGGTTGTGATTGATAAGGATCAAAATTGAATGCCTTCACACATTCTATCCGCCTTTTCCTTTATCAAATATTTTCCTTAACTGTCATCCAAGATTTCCGTTTCCATTTTTGGCGCTCCACAAAGTCTTCAACAGACGAGCATCAGCATGGCAGGCTTTTCGATCTTGAACTTCATTACAAAGCTGGCGACGGTGCTGGGAGGAATGATGGTGGCAGCACCGGTGTTCCGCACGAGCGTGATGCCGGAGGACATCATCGTCGACTTCATTGTTGGTGAGGGGCTTGTGAGGTGACTCTCTTATGACAAGAGAGCAGCCATGGTATTTTGATCCATACCTTTGCACATTTGAGTTGCGTCATAAGCAGGGTGATGAATAATAAGCTGCCGTTAACAAGCCAAAATAACATTTGCTGGCAAATAATTCTTCTTGTTTCATTGTAAAATACCACAATTCCTTCCAAAACAGTAAAAAGCACAATATTAGTTATCAGACATCCTGGGAACACCACATTATTATTTTGCTTTTACCATACCGCATTGTTATCTTATTTTATGGCCTTGAAAAATCGATATTTTTAAATCCCGTTATTTTTACTTTACGGAAATTTAGGGATGTTATATGGGTATACAGACTGCTCCAGAAAGAAAACCTCATTTATCGCATTTAAGAATTTTACAGAAGAATGGTTCCACACCATATCATTCTGAATTTTTTGTCAGGATTCATCACCAGCACTATGAGCGTCCTAAAAAAACGACATCACCTAATGTGCGTCTGTAAAGACTAAAGCAAAGTCTTGAATTCAGTTGTACCTCAATGAACATCTTCGGCCTCTTCGGCCAGCATAATTGGCTTTGTGCGAGTATTTTAGGGTTGATGAGGTCTTTTCAATTTTGTTCCTGCGAGAAAAAACGCGTCATTACTTTTAACATAGTATCAATTTGGTTAACCTGAGGTTCTTCAATTTCTTACAGCATTGCAAGTGGAGGAGAAGGGTACTCATACAGCGATGTTTGATTCTCAGCGTTATCTGTTTTGAAACGTACTTTGTGCTTTCATCGAAAGCGTTAAACTTACGTGAGACTCCAGAACGTGAGTGTAATTAAGTGAAGTTTTAAAATATTAATCCAGTTACGAGCTGCTCTATTTAAAGTCACGACACTGCATCACGAGTTAGATGAGCAATTTACCTGAAGACAACAGATGCGTCAATGCTCTCTTCAAAATTTTCTGAAGTTGTAGTTAAAAACCGTGCTGGTTCAAATGGACGGCTGGCTGTATGAAAGCTGACGCACGACTTTGCCGTGAAGCAAACACTTCATCAGGATTCTAAGTCAAAAAGCTTTACACCTTGCAGTGGGCTCAGGCTCGTCTTGTTTAGCCACGCAGTATCGCACCACACCTTGCAGTGGGCTCTGGCTCGTCTTGTTTAGTCACGCAGTATCGCACCACACCTTGCAGTGGGCTCTGGCTCGTCTTGTTTAGCCACGCAGTATCGCACCACACCTTGCAGTGGGCTCAGGCTCGTCTTGTTTAGCCACGCAGTATCGCACCACACCTTGCAGTGGGCTCTGGCTCGTCTTGTTTAGTCACGCAGTATCGCACCACACCTTGCAGTGGGCTCTGGCTCGTCTTGTTTAGCCACGCAGTATCGCACCACACCTTGCAGTGGGCTCAGGCTCGTCTTGTTTAGCCACGCAGTATCGCACCACACCTTGCAGTGGGCTCTGGCTCGTCTTGTTTAGTCACGCAGTATCGCACCACACCTTGCAGTGGGCTCAGGCTCGTCTTGTTTAGCCACGCAGTATTGCACCACACCTTGCAGTGGGCTCTGGCTCGTCTTGTTTAGCCACGCAGTATCGCACCACACCTTGCAGTGGGCTCAGGCTCGTCTTGTTTAGTCACGCAGTATCGCACCACACCTTGCAGTGGGCTCTGGCTCGTCTTGTTTAGTCACGCAGTATCGCACCACACCTTGCAGTGGGCTCTGGCTTCTCTTGCTTAGTCACGCAGTATCGCACCACACCTTGCATTGGGCTCTGGCTTGTCTTGTTTAGTCACGCAGTATCGCACCACACCTTGCAGTGTGCTCTGGCTTCTCTTGTTTAGTCACGCAGTATTGCACCACGCCCTGCAGTGGGCTCTGGCTCGTCTTGTCTAGTCACGCAGTATTGCACCGCACCTTGCAGTGGGCTCTGGCTCGTCTTGTCTAGTCACGCAGTATTGCACCGCACCTTGCAGTGGGCTCTGGCTCGTCTTGTCTAGTCACGCAGTACTGCACCGCACCTTGCAGTGGGCTCTGGATCTGCGGGCAGCGCTGTAGCGGGCCGGCTATCCGAGGTGCCAGAGTGGGACGTGTTGGTTCTGGAGGCCGGCGGGCAACCGCGAGTTACCACCGTGGTTCCTCTGCTGAACTTTGTATCCTTCATCGAAGGCAGTCCCGACAACTACCGATATCTTATTGCTCCCCAGAAACACTTCATGCAGGCCTACAAAAATGTACGTTACTGTACTTTTATTTGTCATAAAATAATAATTCCAGTAGCAATCTAGTACACACAGTTTCACAAATACGTGTACCACAAAATCGTCAACTGATACGTGAAAAAGAGGTATCGAAACTCAATTAAGATTTTCATCAATTACTGAAGAAATAAAGAATGGTTGAATGCTAAACCACTCGTATGGAATTCACGAAGAATCTCCATCCGTGATTCTTTAATAAACACAGATTTTCGAAGGGCAAACAAATCTCGTGACAGAAATTGACCGCGTTTATTTCGCTAAAAAATGGAAGAAATCGCTCAGAAATGCTACCAGAATACTGGCTGAAAGTTCTCGCATCTGATAGAGACGACAATAATATCCAGATCCTGAACGAATTTTGGCCTGTTAGATCCCTCTTGTCTATTTAGTGAGTGCATGTTGCGAGAGCTTTAGATTAATTCGATGACTGGCTTCTTTCACTGAAGAATTAATGTGTATCACTGATTTCATTTTTTGTATGTTCTTATGTTCGATTTAAGCTCCATTCTTCGATGCATATCTGTCAAGGCCTTTCGTGTGCGTAGAATATCCTTTTCGTTATAAGTATAAGTGTTTTGACAAGGACTTAGTTTTTATGGAACTATTCAAACTTGTATTTCAATGCCTCACCCTCACGTGCCTTGGCAATGTTGCTCGTCGTAATGAACGTTAAAAACATTCTACACATCATCGTAAAACATTAGTTTTAACGAGACTGGTGAAATTATCTTATGAACTAAACTCACTCTTCCATAATGTTAAAAAATATTTACCCTTTAACGCTCAAATTTTTGAACTCATATTATCGTCATGACAATTACCGGCATTAGACTGTTACTGACATCAGGTGCATGGTCACTGGTATCAGGAGGAGAATGTCGGTGGTGAAGAGGAGATTGGAGGACCAATTTATGTGGAAATACGATAAATTGAGGCTATATTTCAAAAATGACTTTGGGGCGTTTTTGGGTCAATTGATCAATTTTGCATTAAAACTGTGCACTCTTGATTTGAAACAGTTTTTGAATGTTTTTCACAAACAAGCTGAGTTTGCTATGAAAAGGGGATGTTTATTGCTTTTTCAGTCGCAAATGCCCTTGTACCACAGACTTGCATCGCAATTATCATGTACTTGATAGGTAAAAGTGAAAAAATAACTTAGGTGTGTGACGAGGTCCAAAAATATACTATGTAATAGATATTCTTTGTGTATCGATCAGACCACGTCATATTTTAGGGGAAAAGTCATTGGCGGATCCAGCACCATCAACACAATGATCTTCCACCGCGGGAACTCAAAGGACTACGACCATTGGGCAGAACTCGGCAACGAGGGCTGGGACTATCAGACGGTACTCAAGTACTTCAAGAAGTTAGAAAATTACAGAGGGCCCCTCACTCCGAGCGATGGTAAGACATTTGCTAATGTATTCCTTATGTGATGGAAATTAAGATACTTTTATCTGATGCAGCCTACAAGATGCGATTTTGAAACTCGTTAAAATACACAGTGAGCGTTTACAGAGTGCAGTACTACCTTAGAAGTAAACACAATCCATTCTAAAAAAAAGTGGTCGACATCTGAACTGGTCGACTTCCAAACGAAGTTTTTAGCGGTTCAAAGCGCAAATTAATCAAATCTACATGAAAATGAAATAACGTATGACGTATTTAAAGCCTACGGAGTAAAATATCTTCATTCAGATTGGATATTTCAAAATGAAAGATTGAGCTCAGCATATAAATCTCAGACAAAAATAGTATAATTTTGAGGCGATTGAAGGAAGGAGCAGAAGCCACTTTTATTTTTCAAATTCAAAAGTTTTGAGTTTGTAAAATCGCGCTGAACTTATTTTTTACTGTGCCTTTCGTGGTTGCCCCGTCAGTGCCGTACCGCGGCAGCGAGGGCCCCCTCAGCGTAGAGCGAGTGCGCTGGACGCCGCCGGTTGGCGAGCTGCTCGTCGAGGCGGGCAGGGAAGTGGGACTCCACGAAATAGACTACAACGCTGGCAAGTCCGTTGGTGAGGGCGTTTCCATTACGTGGTAACTTCAAGCCTTGTTACTGTATAAGAATCTTTGGCAATCACTGTGGGATTTTGAGCCTCTCCAGGAAATGGATTACAAGGCTGGCGAGTCCGTTGTTGAGTGCGGTTCCATTACGTGGTAACTTCAAGCCTTGTTACTGTATAAGAATCATTGACAATCACTGTGGGATTTTGAGCCACTCCAGGAAATGGATTACAAGGCTGGCGAGTCCGTTGTTGAGTGCGGTTCCATTACGTGGTAACTTCAAGCCTTGTTACTGTATAAGAATCATTGACAATCACTGTGGGATTTTGAGCCACTCCAGGAAATGGATTGCAAGGCTGGCGAGTCCGTTGTTGAGTGCGGTTCCATTACGTGGTAACTTCAAGCCTTGTTACTGTATAAGAATCATTGACAATCACTGTGGGATTTTGAGCCACTCCAGGAAATGGATTACAAGGCTGGCGAGTCCGTTGTTGAGTGCGGTTCCATTACGTGGTAACTTCAAGCCTAGTAACTGTATAAGAATCATTGGCAATGACTGTGAGATTGTGAGCCACTCCAGGAAATAGATTACAAGGCTGGCGAGTCCGTTGGTGAATGTTTTATCTTCCCTTGGAGATTCCAAATCACATACCAGGATCAAAATTATCTTATCTTATTTATTTTCACCTTATAATACTCTTGGTGTGTTTATATATTTGTTTGGTGTCCGCTTCTTTCGTCTCTCTGTCATGCTTTTAAGGATGGTTAATGACCGTATCTGTGGTGCGAGTTTTAGCATTGCGCAAGATGAGGAATATTTTTATCGCACGGACTAATTAAGATTGGATATATTTGTTTTTCATTCACATCTGGACAATTCATTCAAAGAAAATATTCAGTCCCGTTATTTTTAACTCGCCGTGTACAGTTGTTTTAAATAATCACGTCAAGACTTAGTTAAATTTAGTTAAATGATAAAATTCATCGTAATTGTCAGTTACGAGGGGCTGCAACAACTGTAACTCCAAACTTTGATGGTTGCAAACAACAAAGGGATAATTAACTTACGTGACAACTAAGTTAGCAGAATTCAGTACACAGCAATTTCACTTGAAAAGCGTCGATATAGCATTCTCATAACGTCGATTAACATATTGTTCAAATTGAAGTTTCAGCCCTTCTACTTAGTGAAATTTATTTTGATAAGTATGAGGAAAAGTTTGTTCGGTAGAGCGAACTTATTTTAATTAGTTGCTTTATTGATTTGACGTAGTGGTAAGTTTCTTGAGAGTAAGGCATCTACTGGTTATCATTTTTCTCCGACTTTCGGAGCTTCTATTACTAGATTGTCCGCACTCTGACCTCCAGGTAGCGCCTTTTATCAGGTGTCGATGAGAAACGGCGAAAGAGTGACGTCAGCTGACGCTTTCTTGAAGCCCAACCTACATCGTCGGAATCTTAAACTTCAAATCAATTCTCAAGTAACCGAAGTAAGATATTGTAAGCGTTGTGTTTTCACGGCAATATGGTGCTTTTTAGAAGAACCTTCCTCTCCGCTAGAAATGTATTTTAACCAAAACCAGGAGCGTTTCCACGACTCTAAAATATGATTAGTATACAAAAACAAAATTAGTGGCGAAGACGCTCATGCAGGTAGTTGCATGTCCGAAAGATACCCATGTCTCATTTGACATCACATGATCATTTGGTGAAGGATAGACGTAGGTTTACTTTATCACAAATTTAAATTGCTAAATGATAGTCTAAATTGGTTATTGCTGAAAAGCGATACTGACGGGGAGTACATTGACAAGGAAAAGCACACTCGAAATTCTCTCTCCTCACACGTTTTGTGCTTGGGAGTCTAGCCTTCCCCAGAAGTCAGAGAAGTGACATGAATGTAGATCAAGGAAGAAAGTATTAATTAAATTCTAATCGACAAATAACTACAAGCGTAGTACGTGTGTATCATAATATTCAAAATGCTGCTCGTGTGTAGAATGGAATTAAGGAAACATTGCCTGTATAATAGAGCGTATGAGTTTAAAGACACCGGTTGAATTTAAGTTATACGACTTATGCATTTTGTTGGGATCTGAATGAGAGTTGTTTAACTCACCAACCATCACGTTCACAGATCATCTTCAAGAACGAGAACAGAGCTATTGGCGTCAAATACTTCCACAACAACAAAGTAAGTCAAAGCTTTGGATCCAGAAAAAAATGTATATGGGTTAATTACTTTTTTGCAGGCGCATGTAGAAAGCTTTTTCTAATTATATTCTTCTGAGAATTGCCTCAGTGTTTAAAAAATTACATTTTTCTGCGATTGGATCTTTGTCTTACGCAACAGTCAACCTTATTTCGACTAGAGCCTGATTCCGATATTGAATTTAAGCTGATCATGAACAGCGCGTTGACTAACTCAATGTCAACATCATTTCAAGGTTTTGAAGGATCAGACATAAAAGTTTCTACCCTCTATTTTTCAGGTGAAACGCGCTTTCGCGCAGAAGGAGGTGATTCTAAGCACAGGAGCCGTCGACAGCCCCAAGCTCCTTATGCTTTCCGGCATCGGACCCAAGAAACACCTTGAGGAACATAAGGTAATACCTATTTTCCATCCAATTTAACTTGCTTATGGACGCTGAATTTCACAGTGATTCCCAAAATGGGAGTCTTGTTTTTGGACTAGAGGGCTGGAAAGGGGTCCATAGGTCATAGAATTTTGCGCTTTACACGCTCAACAAGTTTGAGCGCGCTGAGGCACCGAGAAGAAAGAAAATGCTCCTACCAGTGCAATTCCGTTTATGTAGCTTTTTGACATCCCACCCAACGGCGACCAGTTCGAGTCTCGGAATGTGGTGAAAATTTCTATTTAATTTTTTTCATGGGCTTTAGCGCTAGTATTTTGTAACACCTTCCACGGGGTGGGGGTTCGCCTGCTGCAAGTAATGAAATTTTCCCAATTTTGCCCTCCAGATTGAGGTGCGGGCGGATGTGCCCGGAGTCGGTCAGAACCTTCAGGACCACCTCATGCTTACCGGCATGTTCTGGACAATTCGTCCCGAGTTATCTTCTTTTTTCTTCTCAAGATTCGACATCGAGGCTCAGAAAGAATATTTCGAAAAAAGAAAAGGTGAGTCACGTGATACTGTAGAGGTTATTTGACTTGTTGATTTGAGTGGAAAATCTAGGAAGAATGATGGCTGTTGTAAGCCGTATACACTATAAAGGCAGGTATTCAAACAATACGTGAAATGGATCTATAGCTTAGCATTTTTACTGCATGAAACATGGAGCGAAGAATTTTAATTCATGCACTTGCTTAAACAGCAAGTTATTGAATAGCAATCTTTATCTACGAATTATGAACAAGACTGATTTCTGTGTCATTTAATCTAACAAATAAAATACAAATTGTAAAAAACTAAATTGCTTATCATTTTGACGAGACAATTGCTTCAAGGAAATCCACAGCCGAAGGCAGCCCCAGCAACACTGTTATCATCACATGATATAAATTTCATCCTATCATTCAGAAAGGAACTTTTATGAACGGGTACAATCTTGTAAAATAAAATAACTCATTTATTTCTGCGTTGCAGCTGCACTGGGTTACCAGCTATTTGTTTAGTTCAAAATATCATTCTATTTGTAAGCCAATGTGAGTAAACCCGCAGGAAATCGTGAAAAACGCTTTGAAACTAAACAACATGTATAAAAAATTGACCGATGATGGCGACAAAGATCTCAAACAATTATTAACTGAACAAACTGTTCATCACTGCCAATTTACCCGAAATAAAAGAAACTTCATGTTTCCTTATTGTTCAAAAGCTCAGTCACAACACAGTAGCTTCTTCATTGGAACTAAGACTTGGAACTCAATCCCTGCGGAGATCCACGAAAGAAATTCTCATAATTCTTTCAAAATAAACCTTGAATCCTTTTTCCTATCGGAATATTAATCATATAAAATAACCAAGTCAAATCTTTTTTCCGAAATGACTCATCCTGATAGGGCAATTTTATATGGTTAATGTCAACGATGTTCAGTCTGTTCTCAAGTCGTTTCTAGAATATGCTTTTAACATCTACCCCATATAAACCACTTTGTAGATTAAGCATCGTATCTTCAATGAACTAATTCTTTGATCAGTCTATTGCATTACTAGGTTAAGTGAATTAAGTTAAGCATAATTGTACTCCTTAGAATAGCGTTGGTGGTAGGAGGCCCTAGAAGTCACTGAATTTATTCGGGCCCCTAGATAGCTGTACTCAAATTTGACAAATTGCACTAGATTTAAGAAATAATCTACTTCTGTATAACTTGTAGTAAATAAATTGTTTAAACATAGCAAATGGGTGAATTTTGAAAATTGCATTTATTTTAATTAATTTTTTATATATAGTAGTCGTAAAAATAGTAACGAGACAATTGTTCTTGAGCAGCCGCCTCCGTTGGACAACTGCCTTCGTTAAACTTTTCTCCCCGGACAATTGCCCTCTAGATCGCTTCGTGTAATTAAACTAATTGAAGTTTTTTTGCCCGCTAGAAATATTTGATGCCACAACTAAAGCGAAATTTGATTCTAAAAACCTAGTACTAAACTCTTGGGGCTTCTATATGACTATATTTAAAGATTTCGTTGAAAAAAATGCAACATAAAGAAGAAAGATTTTAAGTTCGGTTAGGTCGGGTTGCGCTGCGTCAAGTTATGTTGGGCAAGATTAACTCATGTTAGATAAGGTAAGACTAAGCAAGGTTAGGTTAAGTGATGTTTTTTTACTTCCTGTTAATTTGGTTGTCGTATTACGTACAGATGAAACGAAAATTTATAAGCAATTGGACGGAAGCAATTGTCCGGGAGGCAATTATTGTCGCACGGAGCAATAATTATTGTCGGTAGGGGGAGGGGCAGTTGTCCTCCAAGGAGTAGTTCTAGAACCAAAAAAATATCCGCCAAAATTTGTAGTGAAAAATTTCTTAAGTAATGATTGGTCACTACTGAGCATAGTTTTTAAAGAATCAAGAATGCAATTTCCATGTCACCAAACACAAACGCGATAAAACAGGCTGATTTTTACATTGGACTGTTAATTGTTGACTGGAGTCCTGTTTGAGATCATATTTATCTCGCAGGTCCCTTCGCTACACCCATTGGAACGTGCGCGATGTATTCGATCAATACGGGGAGTTCAAACGAATCCAACATTCCCGACTTTCACATATCTTTCGCTAATTTGCCTGTTGGTTCAGATTATGGTGTCTTCACTACCACATTATACAACGATCCTGTGAGTATCCTATGATTCAGTTTTTCAAATATTTTTTACATCGAGTAGGTTACCTTTTTTCTCTTCAAAAAACTTGAGCAGTTGGTAAGAAAATCTACTCCTTAACAAGGAAATATTTTACAAGTGACAATAGCCCGCTACAGGATATTCTTCAAACGGAATACGTGACTCTTCCAACTCGAAGGTGCATGACACTCGTAACTGCCATACTGGATAAAATAACTGCATTACTCTCACAGGTAGCTGAACTGTTCGACTGCTCCATTCTGATGGTTGGAGACGAAATGTTAATTACAGTCTTCATAAAAAACTAAGTATATCTGACACCCTTGAGTGATCAGAAGAGGGATCAGAGTTACCAATGTTTCTAGATTTGTGCGGGTTCATCAGAAAGACTCTAGGCTCGCCTTCACACTTCCACACAAGAACAGGTGCACGTTTTGAAAATTTTCTGCACTGATCTTGTCCACGGTTGAGGGGACACAACTAAAGACAGCAAAACAAAGGTCCAAACATTACTTACTTCCCCTTTGTGTTTCGCGTACCATGTTCACTATTGAGACGAACCAAAGCAGTTAACGGAAGCCTAATCAGTTATCTTTAATTACTAGGAAGACAACTAATGGTCACCATTTGATGCTAGAATTTACCTTAATAGTGTTAATTATGTAAACTCGACTCTCATTATACTTTAATTGACTCGCTGAGTAGATGATGAAAGAGATTAAATTTAAGCTTAAAGCTAACGTGAATTTTATAATTTTACTTCGTTTTTAAGTCATTAAAATACTTCATGCTATTTCCCTTATTTTAACTTTTCTCAAAGACTTTTGAAAACTGGATAATCTTATTTACCAGCTCTCAGTATGCTCTATTTTCTTCCGAATGATGGTGTTGCAGCCGTGCAGTTCTCTTGTTCCTCAGGTGAAGCAAAACTTCTTCAAGCAAGCCGCCGGTAAAGACGGCTATTCATTATATCCATCGTTAGAGAGACCAAAAAGCCGTGGATCGGTAACGCTTCGTTCGAACAATCCATTCGAAACACCGGTGATAGATCCGAACTGCCTCAGTCATCCCGACGATGTTGAAGCCTTCGTCGAAGGTAAGCAAAATTTAACCAACTTTGGGAGATCGGATACTGCATCATCCTGCCATCAGTTTTTCATTCTTTGGTTTTTAAGGAGCAGCTCTTTGATTCATTTGAGCAGCTCTCTGTTGCGGAAAATGCGCATTTGTAATGCTTTTGCTGCCGTTGTCGATCAATATCTTAATTAGGGCCATTGATTCTTGCCCAAGCGTTTAGTTTTGTGAGCTGAATCCTCACACGTACATGACGTGTGCAACACCCCAGGTAACCTAGCCTAACGAGAACCCAAAAACCATCCACCATTCGGTGTAATACTGGTCATCAGTAAAACAATGGAAAGTTTGTTGGAAGCCTGACTAATGAAACATACACGAACTCAAAGTCTGATTGCAGACACAGCGCGGATTTCAAGAAAAAACGTTTTCTGCCTCAAACATCTCTGCAACTTCTTGGGAATTATCAAACTGAACTTGAAACGGTACAAAATCTGCACTCCTCATGTGTCATAACTTTCAGAATACCTTAGATAAAGTTCCTCGCCTGAGGCTAATGGAAAGGGGAAGCCATAGTGTCGGAGGAAACTGCTCACAGTGGAGACGTAATAGACCACTAGTCGCACGCAAAACGTGGCTTTAAACGCCCAATTAATTACGTAACTGTATGAAAGTAACAACAGGAGGCGCCTAAAGAGGCGCTCTGTGCCACCTTCATGATATACTTAAACAACCTTAACTTCGAAATCAACTATTTCACGTAGGATGCTAAATTCTGCCCAGGCGTTCATCGTGTGCGACAGAGTTATTATTCAACTTGACCACAAATACTATTCACGAGTACGCTTTGATGGAAAACTTGTGCTGTTCGTCCTTTTATTTCTGTACCAACTTGATGGAGTCGACATTTTGGGTTGATGTCCTCACCTGCGTTGCAGGAGCCAAGGCTACATTCAGAATTGGAAACGCAGAGACCTTCCAAAAGAAGCTCGGAGCCAAACCCAATACAGTTGTAAGTAGACAGGGAGTAGCTTTGCTAGGCACGTTCGTGTTTGTGGGTGCAGAACGGTTCATTCTTACAGCAATGGTTAACGAAAGATTCTAGTTCTTATAAGGGACACGAAGGTTAACCCATGTGATGGTGAGTTAGTAGAATTGGGAACTTACCCATAAATAATGCTCTTAGACATAGGATACTCAAACTTGATTTTCCTTCTGAAGACAATGAAACTTTTTTAATCACAGAATTAATACTCAGGCACATCTCACATTTTTTAGCGCCTTTACGTGTTTAAGATTGGCAAATTACCACACTTCGATTTAAGAAACATTTGTCCCACGATGTTAACATTGTTTAATTTTTTCACCAAATTCAGCCACTGCCAGGGTGCGAACACTTCGAATACCTCTCGGACGACTACTGGAGGTGCTACGTCAGGGCAATGACGGAATCGCTGTCTCACATCTCGGGCACCTGCAAGATGGCTCCACCCTGGGATCCTAATGGGGTCGTTTCGCCGAGATTAAAGTGAGTATTTTATGTAATCAGGCACTGATACTGAGCGAGTATAGGGCAAACGGAGGTTGTATTTTCACGATTTTAACTCATTTTTGTTGCAAGGTAACACGTTGGTGAAAAATCTGGTATATAAATACGAACTCATGCGTGGACATATAAAATATATGTTTTATACAGCCTTCCCTTTCTTTCCAGGGTCCGGGGCGTGGAAACCTTACGAGTTATCGACGCTTCCATCATGCCTGTCCTCACTTCGGGTAATGCAATGCAGGACTAAAGAACAGGGGCTGGATTTTAAATTATATTACAGTGTTTCATCTCGGAGCATTCGGCAGTAAAAGTTCATTTACCATGTTGGTTACCCAACATGCAATTTTGCCCGCAGAATACTAAAATTTAGGTGGTTTTATCATTAGCTTAGAAAAACCAACGCAGTTAATTAGAAAAACAGCACGCAGAGCAGCGAGACCGACAGATGAACTTTTAACTGCCTGTTGTTCTGATACGAAAAGTAGAATGTCCGAAAATATAAATCCAGAGCCACATTTGCAAACATTTCTCGTCGTCGTAGAGGTAAGCACCAAAACTAAAATTCCCTGCTCGCTCTTTTACTGTAAAAATTTTCAAGTTTTAGCCTTTCTCAAGTGAAATATCAGCACTGAGTTTACCTTCTTATTTTTCAAATTTTGCTACTGGTGCTCAGAGCAAAAATTTCATTTAAAAACCTCAAACTTGACAAATTTTGGAAGAAAGGACAGCGTGCTGGGAACTCCATTCATAGTGCTGTGACTCCAGGATGTACCGGTATGACGACGTCAAATGTATGAAAATCCGGCTCCGAGTTCTTAAAATATCTCATTTCGATGTAGCATGCAGCTGTCGGTGTAAGTTCTTTCAAGTGGACTTGGTTTATATATGTACATGCTACAGCACGTGAGTTAAATCTGTTGACGAATAAATTTGAGCTGCCAGCTGATGGTTGGAGAGGAATTTGAGTGTGGTGTAATTTAATGCAAATGATTTCACTGGAATAGAATAGCTGTTGAAAATAATATTATCGGCAGACATAATAGAAATGATTCTTTTGCAGGCAACACCAACGCTCCAAGTATTATGATCGGGGAGCGCGGAGCTGATCTCATAAAAGAAGATTACGGAAAAATTTAAGATTCATTGATGAATATTTGAGGGTGAAGTGTATCTTCACGATACCTTATAAAGAGAGTGGAAAATGAGTCTCTGAAAATAACTTCTCCGTCACTTTTTGAGTTGCTGTATTTTCGTCAAAGTACTTTAAATATTAATAAATCGAGATATAAATAAAATATTGTTCACTTTTCGCAGTTAAGAACATTTAGTTAGGTCAGAAAAAAAAGAACTTTTGAAAAAAATAAATTCAAGAGATACCGGGATTTTGGCAATAACAGTAATAATAATTATATAAATTTTAATTAGTATTGCTCGGATTTCTAATATTTATTCTATTGATGCTATAACGACTATAAAAGGAAATAAAATATTGCACTTATCGTAAAAATACTGTTTTACTATGAACGCTATTTTGACCAGGCACGAAGGCAAAAAGTGGTCATTATGCAATAAATGACTATAAAACCTGCACAGAATAGTAGTAGACAAAGAAGAAGATAATTTATAATAATAGAAGTTATTCGAGGTGTTAAAAATTGCCTCAATTTCTACTGCTCTTTAGCAATTTGTGTCCGACGCGCTTTCTCTTTCGTTATCTTGGCATTTGCATTCGCAAATCCGGCTTGTGAAAAATACTATTCGTGTTTTATAGTGCACATGAAAGAAAATCCCTGAATTGTAGCCAAAACTTGTAAAGTTTTACGTGCTATTTTTCTACAAATAAGAACTATTTTGCTTGATGTAAAAACTATTTTCTTATAATAGCTATAATATCAACTTTTTAGCGCTATTTTAACCATTTTCTTTGAGCTATTTTGGTCACTTTTTTAGAACTAGATATCCGGGCTCTAGTAATTAGGTACCACGCTTCCACGACAGATAGAAAAATTGATGTATGGCTTCTGTTCTTCGATATGTCATACTAGAACGAATGATATTATTCGTTATGTCATACTCTTTTTCCACTCTAACGATCGAGTACCAGTTCCCAGAATACTTAACGTAATGCATTGCTCAAACTTTCCGCACGGAGTTGGGTGGATCCGAACCCGTGGTATATATAATTTATAGATGACTTTGTAAAAAAGTTATACTGGGTAGTGTTTTAGCATTGCCTTCTATATCCCCTAGCCTGCTCCTAGACTTGAAATATCAGCGATTACGTCACACAAATGGTCGTAAAATGGCGGCAGTTACAATAGAATTCATTCAAAAGAAATACCTTGCTCAGAATTAAGTCTGTTACAACTTTGGTGAATTTATCTGCGAGTGATCAAAAATTACATACGTGTGATGTAAAAAAAATTTTGAGTCATTATTAGCAATTTTTAGGTTCATGCAATGTGTGTTTTCTGACTTTGTACTCCTTAAAGAAGGAAATAAAAGTTGTAGTGCAGAGTGCCGCAACGCTTGGAAGAATTAGGTTGCAATTTGACCAGACTTCGAACTGATAATGTTCAATTTCGCATGATTTTCCGTTTGTTCACTCAACTATCGCAAATTTTTCTTCTCAGTAACAAGTACAATCGCAAAATACCTCTTAAACAGTCAGAGTCATTTACATATACCCTCAAGTACATACATCTTTGAACTGGCTCCAGCTGTCCCGGGGCATTATGCACCCTCCTTTTACCGTGGCAAGGCGGGCCCTGGCAACGTAGAGGGAATAAATCCTCGATTGTAAGAGAGGTATTGTGTACCTACTCTATCATAGCAGGCATAGTAATTAGTTAGTTGATTGCAATAGTAGTCTACACAATTCAACTTAGCCCTTCAATAGCACAGCATTTAGTCATCAAGGCAAATAGGAACATACCAATATACACCTGCGTTGATAGTACCACTCACCTCTAAAACATCCTCCTAGCTCGATATAACTCTTCAGGCTTAGGCCAAGAAAGAGACGAGAGGAGCAGGAATTAAGGAAAGTACAGTCAGAATAGACAAAGCGAGTAAAGAAGTTAGAGATAGTAAGTACTTAACCACAACCATTACAAAGGGACACACTTGGTCACTATGAACTGTTGATGCTACCAAGTCTGGAGAGAAACTGGCCGCGGGTTCTCAGTTTCTCACTACTCGCGTTGTTACCGAAAATGTCTCTAACTATAAATTCACAGTTTACACTATATTACTAGAAGAAAGAGGAAAAATTAGAGATGAAAGGTCCACATAAAGAGAAAATGGAAGTTTGATGAAAATAGGAAGCTGGGAGCGCTCTTCTTACTTAGCAAATGATACTCGTAGATCAACACGGGGTAAATAACGACTACCAAAAGATTTCACTGCTTTTTCAAATGAAAATGATTACCTGAGTAAAATTAATAGATGCCGTGCTCACAATATAGCACAACCCAATAGTAATGGCGATAGACATGACACAAAGATGAACACGGCACCACATGAAGTTAAAGGCATTTACAAATAAAATTTTAAATACGCGTTACGCTACTAGACATGTAAAAGAACGATATACGATAAAATACAAACAGTACTTGAAGATCTTGCTCTGCGTTTTTCAGCGACGACTCGTAATGATACACAACACACTCCCTAATAAATACGTTGAAGAGTGTTTCTTCGTTTGCTTCCAATTGCTCCCTTTTTGCATCTTGGAGTTGGTCTTCGAAAGTGGAGGGGCCAATTTGAAATCTGCCTTTGTGGTGCAATACTGCGTGCCTAAACAAGACAAGCCAGAGCTCACTGCAAGGTGTGGTGCAATACTGCGTGACTAGACAAGAAAAGCCAGAGCTCACTGCAAGGTGTGGTGCAATACTGCGTGACTAGACAAGACGAGCCAGAGCTCACTGCAAGGTGTGGTGCAATACTGCATGCCTAAACAAGACAAGCCAGAGCTCACTGCAGGGTGTGGTGCAATACTGCGTGACTAAACAAGACGAGCCAGAGCTCACTGCAGGGTGTGGTGCAATACTGCGTGACTAGACAAGACGAGCCAGAGCTCACTGCAAGGTGCGGTGCAATACTGCGTGACTAGACAAGACGAGCCAGATCCCACTGCAAGGTGGGGTGCAATACTGCGTGACTAGACAAGACGAGCCAGAGCTCACTGCAAGGTGTGGTGCAATACTGCGTGACTAGACAAGACGAGCCAGAGCCCACTGCAAGGTGGGGTGCAATACTGCGTGACTAGACAAGACGAGCCAGAGCCCACTGCAAGGTGGGGTGCAATACTGCGTGACTAGACAAGACGAGCCAGAGCCCACTGCAAGGTGGGGTGCAATACTGCGTGACTAGACAAGACGAGCCAGAGCTCACTGCAAGGTGTGGTGCAATACTGCGTGACTAGACAAGACGAGCCAGAGCTCACTGCAAGGTGTGGTGCAATACTGCGTGACTAGACAAGACGAGCCAGAGCTCACTGCAAGGTGCGGTGCAATACTGCGTGACTAGACAAGACGAGCCAGAGCCCACTGCAAGGTGGGGTGCAATACTGCGTGACTAGACAAGACGAGCCAGAGCTCACTGCAAGGTGCGGTGCAATACTGCGTGACTAGACAAGACGAGCCAGAGCCCACTGCAAGGTGTGGTGCAATACTGCGTGACTAGACAAGACGAGCCAGAGCTCACTGCAAGGTGGGGTGCAATACTGCGTGACTAGACAAGACGAGCCAGAGCTCGCTGCAAGGTGCGGTGCAATACTGCGTGACTAGACAAGACGAGCCAGAGCTCACTGCAAGGTGTGGTGCAATACTGCGTGACTAAACAAGACAAGCCAGAGCCCACTGCATGGTGTGGTGCTCTATTGCGTGAATAAAACAAAGAGTAAGCAGTAAAGTGGAGTAAAGAGAAATGCTAGCTCCACAACCCTGTCTAGAATGAGTTATTATTTGAGGATAGCACGTATTGCTCATCAACGATGTTACTGACATTTCAACTGTATTTTAAAAGTTGGGCCACGTAAACGGAGCTGAGGAGGACAGAACTTTCCAGAAAGCTCTGTAAAACTATTTCTGCAGAAATATTTTCATGATTTTTCCATTAAAGCCACATTGCTAAAATATTGGTATTAGAATTTAAACCTTCTTCTAACATTTTCTAATTTATTTCACTTCGTTTCAATTTTACTATTTAAACGCTCAGCGAGGCCAAGTTCATAAAAGACGTCACTGAACATCTACTATATTATGACCATTCGCTCACATGGGAAGCGTGCATGATGTTGAATTTAGCATGAAGACCTTAAACTAAAAATTATGAGTTCACTTCTATCTGAGAACTTAGTTATTTTTTCGAATGCTATGACCATGAAGCTTCATTTAGAGTGAAACAATAGAGAATTGTGAAGGCTGTATCAGGTTCGCTAGGCAATTTGGAGATGGGGAAGTGCTCTTGCAACGCAAAGTTAATGGAATTAAAGAGAGGAGAATTTTTCCTCCGGGTATGCAACGTAGTGCATTTTATCTGCATTTTATCATCGATCATTGAACCTGGTAAATTTCATTTTTGCATGACTGAGCAGATCGTCAAAAATAAAGCATGATCTATTCAGTAAAGAAATATGAATAACAAAAAGAATCGTTTATTCCTATGTATACGTACTGTCATGACTACAATTGTTTGCAAACGTCGCTGCGACATTGATACTTATAATTATCTTCAAGTGGCAGCGAGAACTACTGGCATCTTTTATTTCATAGTAATTAATTAGAATTAATTAGAAAATATAATTAGAACTTCACTGTGTTCTGTAATATCTAAAAAGAGGAATTAAGCTTGGTATAAATCAAATTAAATACATCCAAAATCGCCCACAAAGGCTTTGAGATGCACTCGGCTACAGTACTTTGGAGAAGCCCAGCAACTTCTTCTTTTGTTTTTTATTACCTTTCGTAGGGCAGTTATGATATTTCATAATACAACAGCAATATTTATTTCAAGTTATTTATTTATTCTCAAATTATTCATTTATCCAGAAGCTTTTCATTTATTCATAAGCTATTTATTTATCGACAAGTTATTTACGTCCAATTAACTGGCAGCTTATCATTCATATCTAATGAAGAGATGCAAATGCGTAGAGGTATAAATAAAAATGTCATGGCTGCTATCTTGTCAATTGATAATCACGTCACAAGCCCCTCACCAACAATGAAGTCGACGATAATGTCTTCCGGCGTCACGCTCGTACGGAACACCGGCGCTGCCACCATCATTCCTCCCAGCACCGTCGCCAGCTTTTTAATGAAGTTCAAGATCGAAAAGCCTGCCATGTTGATGCTCGTTTGATAGGCACTTTGTGAAGTGCAAATTTAAAATTAAACTATAGCTTCTCAGTATGAGGTAAATTCATCGAAGCTGAATTGTGAGAGATGGTCTTTTAAACTTTGCAGTATTCCTTATTAATTAAGCTCATTTTACACCTACGGTGTGGAGCGACGGTATGGAGCGACGGTGAACTTGCTATAGCTCCTCCCACGAGAGGATTGAGCGTCAGTGCGCACCAACTTGCTTTTACATTGCCACTCAACACAACGCTCCTTCCCGAGAGACAGAAATCGTCACGCAGGGCTCCTCTCCTGGGTCTTCCACCGAGATCTTGTTTTTTTTTGCGATCCCTTATGGGTTTCTAGGTTTAATTAATTTTTGATCTATTGCTAAATATGTTTTTTTTCAAGTCAGACAGTAAATTCATCATTAACTGAAGTAAATTTAACAATGCAGTAAAAAATTATTGTTTCAACACCGTGTGCAAATGAATATCTGATTCAAAACCACGTCTATCGGATGGGGTAGAACGTGTTCAATCTGTTTCTCGACCTTAAAAACGCGTAACGAACGAGTATCTTACGAACTTCCAAGCCTGGCCAAGCCAAGGATACTTAGGATAGCCGGCGCTTCACTTGTGTTGCTTCGATTTGCTTGGCACGTTGCAGTGAGGTAACGCGCATTGTAATCGTAAAACTGGTTGTGCATTCTTTTAAATGAATGCCTAAAAATTAATTATTTTAAACATTCAAATTTTCATATTTTTTCCGCACTAATATTCAAAATGGCTAGCCCTCCAAAAACGATGTCCAAAAAGTGGCAAATGCAGTCTTTCAAAGAAGAATGGTTAATGGAAAGAATGAAAAACTTGTCACGGTTGGAAGCCTAAGCCAAAATTGGTACGAGATGTCATCAACAGAGTATGTCCCCAGCGTAATGAAAAGTGCCTTGCACAACAGAAAAGTCGACTTAATATTGAAATTTGGGCTGCAGAAGAGAATTAGGAGGAAATACAGGAATAAAATCAGCATTACCATCATTGTTTCTACTGACGTATGTTAATTTTACTTTTTTCTTATAAAAAAAACTACACTTCTTCGTTTATTTTTAACGAATCTGAGTTTTTTTCATGTTCAATCTAGGTTTATCTGAACATTTTCAGTGAGAGCCCTGATCGTCAGTATTGCTCTTACAATACTGACAGAATACTTGGCAGAACAATTTGCAGAATATTTACAGAATATTTTGCAGAAGTAAAAAGCTAATATTCTAAAAAACTTGAATACTACCCAATTACCTTCAAAAAACACTGAAAATAGAAAGAAAAAATAAATACAAATTACTAATTTGTAGGCGTATTTTTTTACTTCTCCTTTAATTTCAATAATCTTCTAATGACACCTGCCGAATGTTTTTCGTCTACTTGAAGTACTTTTCCTGAGAGCAATGCACACTGTACAATTTTAATTGCTCTTTAATTAATTTTACGTTCACATACGCTGTGTATGTTTCTTTGATTTTTTGAATTGTGAGAGCTGTTTCCTTTCTTGGCCTCTCAGTGTTTGAATTTTCGTTTTAACCATTGAAATATTATAATTGGGGAAGTGAGATTCTATACTTTTGAAATCATCTTCTCTGGACACTGTTTTTATACTCTGCGAGCTTAACGTTCCATAAACATGGAAATTATTTACATTTTTCGATAGGAGTTTTAATTGCTTCCTTCCTCCATAATATGTAAGCCATGACTACACATGCTCTCTATGGTCTCAAGAGCAACTGAACGCTGTCGACTGGCAGTGCACACCGCCAATATTTAGCATGCAGAATGTTGGCGCTCCTTACCGTGAGCGTGGCAATAAGGGTCATTTTGCTCTGCTGTGGGCGGAGCTTATTTGGCTGGCGGGATGGAGCGACGGTGTGGAGCGCGAAGACACCGTCAATGTAAAAGGGCCTTAAAATAGACCTTGACCGAAGTACCGGTTTTCATTTTTTATCCTCACTATGCTTAACAACTTGAATCAGTCAATTACGTATGAATAAGAGAGCACAGCATCAAATTCATGAACGAATACACAGCACTTCTGAGGAACAAGCGTCGTTCATAAAAGTTTCAGTGCTATGAAAAACATCAACAAACGTATAAAGGAATTCATTCATTTGTACACGGGTGTCAAAGAATGAGAACTTCTCCAGGAAGACTCTTCCCAAAGCTTATCAGACGTAAGCCAAACACGAGTGACGCTAACTAACGCTCTACTGTGACTGAAGATTTACTTTATTGTAAACCTCACATCGCATTATCCTACAACTTAGGCGAGGTGGGAGCGTCGGATGGAGCGATCTCACGCGGTATTACCCGCAAAATTTCCTTTGGAAGGTCCTTAGCGCACACCAGCTTCACCGACTGCTTCAAGGTTATACAGAAGTTACTTTCATACCTCGCATACAGGTTTACATGATCACAAAATAATAGCCAGCTCTAAGATTACAGGAATACTGCACTTTTTGTTACAATAAATATCTGACTGATTACAAAAAGAATTATTTTTTAACTTTGATTAGTTTCAAATTAATTAAATGGAGAAAGACACCTAAAATGAGAATATCTGAACAAGTAGTTGCGTAGAAGTGATAGTACCAGTTGCATGTACTCACTTTCACGTTTGAGCGCGCCATACTCAGAAATTGATCATATGCGCTTCAGTTCTAAAAGAGATCTCGACGCCGAGCAGTGATGACGCTCTACAACTAGCCTTGGATGATCGATTGGTGGTCTTGGATGATTGAGGACCTGCGTATGACCGATTATTTTCAGAAACGTTGTAGTTGATGAACATTTTAGGCAATGCCATTACACCTACAATTCATTTTCTATTACTTTTTGGACTATTCACCGTTAACGCAAGTGTACCATTGTACTAGACTTAAGAAACATTCTACCTCTGTATCACCTGTGGTAAATAAATTTTTTAAATTGTTTAAACATCTGTATAAACGGTGGTAGACGTGAAGTAAATTACTCTCTCGTAGGCTATACTTCACGGACATGAATTGGAGTTCGGTTATAATCTACTGTACAACGTTATTTTATTATTTTATTCTTTTAATGTTTATTAGGCCCTCCGATATAGCTGCCGCGCTGAATATAAGTTTAACCAAGAAATTACTTCACTCTTATTTCTCATTCGCACTTGGAATTACTCATGAGGGGAAACTAAATAATTTATACATTATGCAAAATTAAGAATAAGCTTTCCTTTTCTATGTGAGAAAGGAGCGAGGCCCTTCTTTCCACACCACGTAAAGCCAAATTAAATCATTGACCTATGGATATTATTATACAGGGTGTTTCAAAAATACACGGCATAATTTCAGGTATGTATTTCCCACATGTAGACAATCAAAATAGTTCATTACAACATATGTCCGGAAATGCTTCATTTCCGAGTTATGGCCTTCACAACATTGAAATTCACCGGAACGTTTTTCTTTCCGCAGGTCGTTGCCATTACAGAAGATGTTCAAAATGACCACCTCCTGCTTGAATACAGACCTCACATCGATGTCTCATTGACCTGCGAACACGATCCCACACTCCAGGAATGTTGCGTATGTCCTCAGAGCGTGCCACAATTCGATTCCGAAGGGATTCCAAATCAGGCACCGGAGACGAATAAACCAATGATTTTAAATGGCCCCACAAGTAGAAATCGAGAGGGTTCAGATCAGGTGAGCGTGGAGGCCAAGCAATTGGGCCACCTCTACCTATCCATCGATCAGGAAATCTTCGATCCAAGTACCGGCGAGCCGTACGACTGAAGTGTGCAGGAGCGCCGTCATGCAAGAAGTGAGCGTGCTGACGATCGATCAGTGGAGTGTCGTCATAAACATCAGGTATGATGTTTTCCAGGAAGTTTGTGTACGCCTGCCCCGTAAGTCTGTTTACAAGTACATGGGGTCCAACTAACCGATCACCAATGATACCGGCCCACATGTTGAGGGAGAACCGCACCTGGTGATGAGATACAACAGTTGCATTTGGGTTTTCATACGCCCATACATGCTGATTGTGGAGATTTGTTATGCCATCTCGTGTGAACTGTGCTTCATCTGTAAATAATACTAAGGCAGGAAAGTTCGGATTTGCAGCACATTGCTGCAAGAACCACTGACAGTACCTAACTCGTGCAGGGTAATCTGCTGGTGACAGCGCCTGTACACGTTGCAAATGGTAAGGATACAATTGATACTCTTTCAGCAGTCTCCAGACAGTCGTATGGGGAACATTCACTTGCAACGCTAACCTTCGTGTGCTGATAGAAGGAGTTCTGTTCACAATCTCCAGAATCTCCTCCTGTTCTTCTGGAGTTGTAGATCTTGGTCGTCCCCTTCCCAATCCAGGAGAGTCAAATTTTCCATACTCGCACAGACGCTGATGGAGACTTACAAATGTCTTCCGATCTGGACATTGTCGCTGTGGGTACCTCTCCTGGTACAAACGACGAGCCAGCGCAGCATTGCCGTCTGCCTTACCGTAGATCAAGTGCATCTCTGCCAGCTCCTGATTTGTGTACATGACACACAGTCGAACGCCAAACACAACACTGAATTTAACCTTCGCCTAGGAATGATCTGTCAGAGTGCCCTCTTAATGTGTCCTTTGACGGCAACGACCTGCGGAAAGAAAAACGTTCCGGTGAATTTCAATGTTGTGAAGGCCATAACTCGGAAATGAAGCATTTCCGGACATATGTTGTAATGAACTATTTTGATTGTCTACATGTGGGAAATACATACCTGAAATTATGCCGTGTATTTTTGAAACACCCTGTATATATATATAAAAGCATCTTCTATCACATTTTGCCCATAAGCACGTAAAATAAAAATTAAATTGAATTTAAAACATTCCTGTCAGAATTATAATAAAACAATTTTAAATTAAACCCATGTTAACTATACCGAATATTGTTGAGCCTAATCCATGAAAGATTTTCGTTTAATAAGGTCCGAACTTTTTAGCTTTAATTTAAAAATACTTTGGAGCCTCTTCGTCCAACAGGTGAGAAATTTTACCTAAGTCAAATGGTAAAATTTCGATAGTTTGACTTAAAACAAAATAGCGTCATTTATTCCTCCTCATGAAGTAATATAATTAACATTTTCTGAGAATAATTTCTATGGAATATTTTCTGAGATTCAAATTTATATTGACTTGAAGTACATACCTACAATAAGGTAAAAATAATAAACAGGCGGAAATTTTGGTTTGCCGCAATACGGGAGTGGTTATAATAGTGGTTCCCATTCCGTCCATAGATAAAAAAAACTGGTTTTATAAGAGCCAGAAAAATAAACAGGCGGAAATTTTAGTTTGCCGCAATACGGGAGTGGTTAAAATAGTGGTTCTCATTCCGACCATAGCTAAAAAAAATAGTTTTAAAGGGCCCGAAAAAAGTGGTTTCACATGGGTGCCGATAAACAGGGTTCTACGCGAGTCAGATAAAAAAATCTTCTGAGCTTTTAACTTGAAGTAATTGAAGACATATTCACGCAATAGGTGAGAAAAGATCCATAAGTCAAAGAGATATTTAAGGCTACAACTTCGGAATTGTGCAGTAGCTCTAAGAGGTACGACAGCGTGGGCATTATGAAGACATATACGTAATGCTTAGATTCAAAGTCTGTATTTCATGACACATGTTAGACTTTTATTCGAAGGTAAAAGAATTCTGATCCAAAGCTTAAAGTCAAGTGAAAATGTAGAGAAGTAAGATTTATGAATACTCATTCTTTTGCAAAGCTTCGATTTAAAATGTTTTAATTTAGATCGCAGTTTTTTTTTAGTTGAGCTCGATAACAAAGGGAGTCAGAGGATCGATACCTGCAGCTACGCAAATGCTCATACTTCGTTAAAAAAAAGTGTAGTTTCATAAAAACTTGAACCAGACATTGAAGAAGAAACTGCATGTAGATGACCTTGTGGGATTTTGGTATTCGCAGCCCGATCGTTCTGTTTTGTTTTGCTTTTAGTTTCGTTAACTTTGTTGATGAATTGCGCCTGCCACTGTGTTCACCCTACTTAATTCTTGAACTATTATCACAAAAACATCTCCCTGGAATGGCACATTTTTGTTTTACGAGCCTCGGTGGACCCGCGCTTGAGCTTTTTCGCCTGGTCACTTGTTGCTTAGCACATACACGTAACATTCGCTCTGGCTACCTACCCTTTATAAAGTGTTGGCCAGAAGTAACTAACCCTTTCAATTTGCTAGCTGAGTAAATAGGATACCGAAATAAATCACAAAATGTTATTTCTTCAAATATAACAAGTTTCAACTTCAGTTTTCCTTTTATTAGCTAGCTGAGTAAATAGGATACCGAAATAAATCACAAAATTTTTATTCTTTCAAATGAAACAACTCTCAGCTTCAGTTTCCCCTTTATTAGCAAATTAAAAGGGTCCGTTACTTCTGGCCCACCCGGCATATACAGCCATCAATTTCCTGAGCTCACCTTGTTTTACGACTGGGTTCCTCCATTCTTAGATGACCGTTAATTCATTTTAGATTGTTTCTTTTTATTGCACCAAGTGCTCTCTAGAATTTCATAGCTTGAGATGTTCGGATTGTTAAAGCAGTTAAACTGTGCATCTCTAAATCATAGCCTGTCCGATTCATTCTGGTACATGATTCGGAAAACACGGAATTAGAGTTTATCCTTCTTTGCACATAGTTTTCAGTTCGTTTATATTTTTCGGTATCTTGTATAAACGCGAACGTTCAGCTCTCCCCGTAAATTTTTCAGTAGATTGAAGTCTGTCTACAGTTCTATTTGTTCAAAAAAGTTAAACTATGACTTATTTAACATTTCAGAATGAAAGCAAGAAAGAAAGAAAGAAAGAAAAAAGGAAAACATTTTCTCTGAAAAGTGGGTGCAAAGTTTAACATATTGTAAGGGCATGGCTTAGCGCGTGCGTCCTGTCTCCTAATAAAGTGACCCCGGAGAGAAAGCCAGTGCTTGGCCATGCTCAGTATTATAAATTCCGCCGAATACCCGATAGCCGTGTTGTTAACTCGTCACGCCATCGTGTATAGTAGGTACGTAGAATCCCGGCTGTAAGTCTTTCTTTTGTGCGTTATTCAGATATCTTGAAGCTATATTGTCAGTTGAGCTTCTGTAATATTTACGTAGATACTTATCCATGTTTACGCCCATCAGGCTGGGGAGGATATAGCGTGTCTTCCGAAGTGTCATGCGTCCTGTCGACCGCTCACTGTGCCGTGCTATTCATCCTGTCGTGTGCCGGCTTCCTCGTATGACCCTGTTGGTCAGGAACGCCCAGGCCCCCAGACCTCCTGTGGCCTTGGAGTAGAGTTGCTGTCCGTGCTTCTCCAGTTAACTACGTGCCCTCTTGAGGAAGGGGTTACTACTCAAGCCACCTTGTGACTGGGTGGGCTTGGCTGACGTCTAGATTTGAGACGTAGGACCTCGGTCCGGATTATATTTTGTATGTTGGGAATGTTTTAGGATTAAGAGGGTAGCTTAAGGATCTGCGCCAACTTCGGCTTCCGTGTTCGTTCCGAGTTGGACGCCACTTCGAATACTAATATATAAGTTAAGTGTTAATTTGATCCTGCCTTTCTCTGACCCTCTGGTAATCCGCTCCTCTGATAACGTTTCCGCGGGGACTCGTCTCGTGTCTCTCCCCTGGGCTGGACGAGGTTCCCCTATCTATTTACGTGGGGAGGGTACCTTACGAGGCCGGGAGCTGACCTTCAGTCCCAGGTACTCTTTGATACCAGGCGTAAGCTGCGCCGTTAGCCCACCTGGCCCATCAAACCCTCACACATATTAACTTTACAATTTCTCAACTTGAAGGTCCTCCCATCCAACTGTTGGAAATAGAAATACCACAAATAAGCATGCTAATGTCTTTGAATGTTTGAATTATATGGGAGCGAAGCAGCAAAATGTGCTTCCTTCGTTTATTATAAGTTATAAAAGCATGAAAAGACACGAAACACCCTACTGGTTTAAGAAAACGAAAGAATATAACTTGATTTCATTTTTCAGAAGAATTGTTATATACTCATAGTTAATTAAAGCACACAGAATTCTTAGTTTGATATGTTTTAAATCCAGAATTATTATGCAACTATAATGAGCTTTCACAATGACACGTGATCTGTCGCGTTTGTATTGTATTGACCAATTAGTTGGGAGTATGATGAGTGAATGCAAATATGGTGCTTACAAAACAAAAGGTTTATTGTTGAGGGATTTTATCCTATGAACAAGGTGAGCACTAATGAGAATGAACATGCTTTTTGCATGAATAATTTTAAAATATTATTAGAAAATATTATTTCCTTAAATGATTATCAAACCCCCAAACAGAATTGGACTGTGTACTTAGTTTACCAAAGACATTGTGCAACGAGCAAGTAATAAACGATCATAAACGCAAAAATAAATTTCAATACTTGTTCTTTTTATTGTGCATGAGAATTTGCGAGGTCAAAGGTTTATAAATCCTAACCCACAAATAACTTTTAATTCCATTCATCGATTTATATTGGGATCCAGAAATATATAACGTCCACCATCAGTACTTAGCGTTCTGTTTCAGGTCCTAGTCATGTCGCAACCACCATCTTCGTCCAAAGAGACGGTTCCCACCATCTTTCTTGGAGTTTTTCCTCGAGGAATGGAAATGATTTGCTTTAAATGGTAAAATTTTACATCATAAATCTTCCAATACGATGAAGCGCACTTACTCCAGACGGCGCAGAAATGCAACCCCATAACATAATGGTAACTCAGCGATGCTTCACTTGAAAAACGCTGTTTATCGGGAAGTCAACTACACATTTCTTTCAAACATACAGCACATCTTTGAAATTTTTTTTTCTGAAGAAAACCTTCGAATCCGACTTAAATTCTCATAATTTACTTCCCTCGTTTTGAATTTCTCTCGTGCACATTTTATTTGCCAAAGCGACCTCGCTCTCTCTTTCTCTCTCTCTATGTTCTCCCCGCTAATTCTGTACAACAAAGCATTGATACAAGGCGGCCGAGAAATTCTCTCCAGTACCTCAAAATACCATTGTACATCACTTTTCCGTTATTTTCTTCAATACAATTAAGATGTTATGCATAGTTTCACACCTTTGATCGAGCACGTATTATTTATTGGACTGAGTTTCCCCGCTGACCCCTCAAGACTGTTTCCTTAAACAATTCACTTCAGAAAAATTGTAAATATTTTCAGGCAACCAACTCTGAGCCAACAGAACATCTCCATCTTCGTTTAATCTGGTCCCATGCGTGGCTCTATACGCTCGACTGAAGTTTACGGGGAACATGCGGATGAAGGTAACTCGTTTTGGGTCATGACTCATGACTTGAGGTACATAAAATGCAGGTGTTGGGGAACACTTGTTGGTATTAAACTTTTTCGGCGTCTACTTCAAACTTTGAGTGATAATTATAGACATTTTATGCATATCTGATATATTTTAGGTGCGCTCCACTCAAGATATTTATATCTAATTAAAATTTCAGGAACGTCATGCTAAAACTAATGAGATACTTCTAAAAATAACTCAGTCGTAAAATATAATTTTCAGAGATTTTTCTAACATTTTTTCCCACGAGTTCGATATTTAGGACATTAATCAGTGTCAGTTTATCTTAGGTTAGCATACTTTAGCTTAGGCTAGGTTCAGGTAGGTTAGATTACCGTAAGATGAGTAATTCGACTGAACTCCAAAACATCTACTCAAAGATATGGTTAAAGTAGCAATAAATTAATGAAACACAAACGTATGTGAAATTGTGGGGGATTAATTAATATCAAAGTTCATTCAGGTGCCAGCACAAGCATTAAGAGGACTGCGCTATGAATTTAGTGATCCAAAACTATTTTCAATTTGAAGAAGTCTCAAGAGCAATCATTTTAAACCAAAGTGCTGCTGTTAAACAGCTCTTAATAAATTCCACCTGTCCAGTTTCGGTTTACATCGATGTAACGCTCGCTTGATATCGCAACACATTGCGTTCTCATTCTCTACTTAGGCTCAAATCACCTCAATGCTGATCAAATGTGACATTCCAATAACCCTTTCGGACTTCGAGTGGACCAGTAAACCAATAACTAACGCCATGTAGTCATGCTAACGAACACGCTTGCGACATTACTACTTAGTTTGATGGCCACAAGGCCCACTATAATCATCCAACTTCTCACCACGGCTGATCGTCATAGTTAGCCTGGCACAGATATCCATGCTCCTCGGTGTCGGGGTAGCAGTAGAACGCAGGTGTGCCTCCTCCGAAAAGCCCTGATTTACCAACTCCGACCGGCGAGCGTGTATTGTCGTTGTTCCGTGGTTCGTCTGCAGCGAGAACTCCGCTTTGAAGCAATGTTCCGTCTCCCCATACGAGGGTACCGTTAGGCAGCTTACTCAGATCTACGTAGTAGTCTACGTCTGAGAAAAAAAGGACGAAAAGTACACTAATACCTATACGAAAGTGCACGAGTGATATAATGTAACCCTTTCATGTGACACTTGAGAGTACTTAGCGTTCATTATGTTTAACAACCCATCAATCTATCTAAGTCAGTGATATTAGTTTTCTCCTCTGCTTTTAAGACTAGGTCATTTTCCTAGGACTAGAGACTCACTCACATACTACGTGTGCGTGTCTCTACTTCCACTAAATTGTCTTCAGCGTGGCAAGCACTTGGACCATCAAAGTTTAGACAAGCTAGACATTGTTTTGATCCTATTCTTGCGTTGACGGTATTTTTATCAAAGAAAGTGCAGCTCTTCTGGTAATCATAACAAATGAAAAAGATGGGCGGAAAAAAACGGGAAGGAATTTTTCAAATAACTGGGCTGACCCACTCTCTTTGTTCAGGTTAAAAAGTTTGGAGACCTTTTTTACGAACGATTTTTATAACGGCACAGGAAGAGAAGATGTTTACTCTTCAACCCCTAGTGTAAAAATTTCTATTATTATGATATGTCTGTACAATTAAAAAGCACATTGATGTTGTGTATCATATAATAATTCACTTTCCACCGGGAATTTTTTTCACTCTGCATTTTGAACAGGACAGTAAATGGTTCACACCAGGGAAAAATGACAATTACTCCCAACGGTTACATTCGAATATATATTGTATCATTTACACATGTAAGAAATAAGCACCGTGGCTTCATGAATTTTCAAAAAGCAATTTATACTCTTTTGAACATTTTTTTTCGAAATATGTGTAGAGTTTTTAGTTTTATAGCTTTTTCCAAGTTAACCAGCACTATTTTTACATTTGTAACGATTGGAAAATAGAGGCTCGTCAACTTTTCTTCGCAAGGGAAGAACACTACGAGGCTGCAAGTATGTATTCGCATTCACAACCTTACACACGGAAAGAGAGCGTTCACACCACTAGGCTGCTACGCAAGTTAATTTCCATTCTGTATAATATTTATCATTAGCGTATTTTGCTTACCTTGCCTTTTTTAATGTGTTCCAAAATGGATTAATTCTCAGTTTGTAAAATAAAAGCATAAATTTTTTGTTAACTTACGCTCGTGTATGCCCCTGAAAATGTCTGCCGTTTGCTTGGTCTTCGCTTGGGCGAGACGAAAGCCTGGTCTGGTGAGGCACTCCGCTCGGGCAGCAGTCATGGTGTACCCTTCTTGATTGTGGTAGTAGTAGTACAGCCCGTCTTTTTCCTGAATCGTGTCCTCCGGCAGTCCTGCAAAAAGGAAGTTCAATTCAATTACAGTTCAGGTGAGGCTGTTCCGAGTGCCGTTCAGTGAATGTTTTCTCTCATTTTACGAAGCAGCACCCCAATTATTATTTTTCACGCCATTTAAAATAAAGTCTGACGGCTTATCTTTTGCTACTGTTTACTTCAATCCTCATTCTATTCATGATATTTGATATTTTAACAGTGCACGTCATACTGAGAACTGCAATATGTTTTCTGTTGGGTATAGGAGAAAAATTCCAAGCACAATACCCCACTCTACCCAGGTGTCTGAAATGGGTACCGGTTTTGACCGGGGGAAAGCGTCATGGCGTCCTGGCGTTAGTTATAAGGCATTTGAAAATCCAATGTACAAGGTGATATGTATCAGGCTTGATTGGAAATAAAGCATCCGTAGATGCCTTCATTATTATTTCCTGTTGGACTAATGTACATCATTCGGTAAACTTATGTCGCCTGGTGATTGGACCTCCGCAGAGTTTCTCCCTTCCTTCCATTTCAGGGCAGCGGCCAGGGACAGTATAGGGTCAAGGCACAGGAGCAAAAGAAGATAAAACTTTCGACTGATTAGAGATGCTAAAGGTTTTGAAATTCCCTCTCCGACGACCTGTAGACGTTTTTAAATTCTCCCTATTAATGCTCCTCATATGGTACGTTTGTCTAAGGACGTCTTATATTAAGAAATTTTTGAAAGTCAATATGCTGTCATGTATCTCGTGTGTAAATGGTTTTTATAAATGGTTTTTCCTTCTTTATTTCTTTCTCTGCTGAACTGTAGACGTTTTGAAATTCTCCCTCTGCCGACCAATCGACGTTTCGAAATTCTCTCTTACGAGATATAGAAAACATAGCCTAACGCTGCGACAATTCTGCTGTAATTTGTAAATCGTAAAACAGGTTATATTGTTTGGTTAAGAAAGTATTAAGAAAAGCAAATAGTTTGACCATACTCATCTAGGGTTGTTTCAAATACACGTAATCATTATGTGAAATGCTATTCTGACTAAAGTGGGATAGTTTTGTTATACGCTTTTCAAATATTGCGAGTTAGAATCAATGGAAATAAGTTTTTTTTAGGATTGGTTTACTTTTTCTCAATCATATTTATTATTGCAACAAAATTACTTAATCATGAGAGCAAAGATGGCGGCAAACACCTTCGTTTCTGCAAACACTATGTGTTCGGAACGAATGATTTTTTCTAATTTCATTTCACAATTTTCCAATGGGCTCAAATTTAGATTCAACGACAATTTTAATCAGTAGAGAACATCAACATTAATGAGTGCAAGTGACGCATATTCGACGATGGTCGTTGGTTCTGATAAATTCCCACAACGATGATTGAACTCATGTTTTTTACTCTGGTGAAAAAATGGGTTTTCAGTCACGCGAATACTTACTGGACGAATGAATTTCCTTTTCTTGTAGTGAAAAACCTGACTTTAAGCCATGGGCGCAGTTGAGTGGGCTAAAAAGATTAAAACAAAAATTTATTGAACTATCGAAGCCTGTATGAAAATTTTACGCTGAACCTCATTCCTGCCAATGAAAAAAGTGAATGAATTTCAATTGAAGCTTTATCTACTACAACAAATTCCCAACATCGCGTAAGCCATGCCGAACGTGGGTCTCTGATTTGAAAACTTAAAAAACTCTCATTATGTTAATGAATAGGTAAAATAAGTAGTATAATCAGGAAAAACAATGTTTTTCCAATTTTCGCATCAGTTATTAGAGTGAAAATGCATTATTCTGTGAGTGTTAATATGAGCTCCAGCAATGTCAGACGGTTGAAAAATTCTGTTTGAAACTTAATTTATTCGTCAGTAGCAATTTTGCTTTATTCACAACACCAACGTCTAAGTTCACGGAAAGAAAATGGAACCAATGTGAAAAAGATGGACTCATAATTGGTATCTATTAGTGTCACAACGCTAACCATGATATTCTAATTTTCCATTCAGTGACATATTTTTTTAAGCGACCTAATCATTGCTCGATGTAATCACATAAATTCCATTTTTAAGTTTGAGGTAGAAGCGAAAGAGATTTTTCGAGCAAACACTCAAACTGTGTACCGGAAACTACAATGTCTGCTCAATGTTTGACTGAATTTGTTCACAACTCAAGCCAGTACAGACACCGTTTGGCTGAGTGTGCTTACCGCGCGAGACACTGCAGAATTAAGCACCGTTTGGCTGAGTGTGCTTACCACGCGAGACACTGCAGAGTTAAGTACTGTTTGGCTGAGTGTGCTTACCACGCGAGACACTGCAGAGTTCACTCACCGTTCGGCAGGTAGTAAATGTAGACGGCCCCCGACTTCGGGACCCCCAGAGAATAGCGGTAGGCCAGCCTGCATGTCTGGTCTAGGCTGTACGAGTACCCCACACACTCTCCAGGCAGCACGGCGCATTCCATGCGACATTGGCCTGCTTGGCACACCAAATGACAATGTTTCATTCATTTTTAACTGCCATTTCAGTGCAGTTTAGTAGCCCAAGCCCACAGAATTGTCGCACATAGGGAAAAGAATTTTGCTCAAAATATCATTGTGTTGTCAATTTTATAATTAAAATGTAGGGAAAGTGCTGTTGAGATTATTGCACATTTACCAAGTTAGATCACTCAACCCACACGAAAGTGTCTGTGCCATTTTCTACGACTCATTCCTCATTTCAGATGACGAAATAAGAAAACCTCGAAAGATTAATTCAAGTAACTATGTACGTTTCATACAAATTCTAACTCCTCGAGATTCGTTTAGTTTTTATCAGTTCAATCGCCTTAAAATCATCAACATTAAACCTTTCGACAAGCAGCGTTTAGTCCAGCGTTTAAATCCCTTTTTCTAGTTGATTTTATTCTTGTTTACTCTGTACAACTCTTTTCAACGTACACTTCGCCATGGTACTCGTATGATAAATTAGAAACGGCATACGCTCATCCATCACAGCCAACAATTACTATGAGAGGGATAATGTGTAATTTCTATTATTGTAATCATTCATTCTACTTTAAAATATTCATTTCACACTTACAAAGAGAGTCGTGTATACTCGCTCATATTTCATTTCCGATTGCATTGATGCATCTGCAGCTCGTCCATTTCTGTGCCGCATCGTAGTCGAGTTCCGGGTTTGAAAATGGGTTATATTTACGACCTCAGTTTCTGCATTTTTGCCTCAAAAGCTAAGAATTATGCTAATCGGATTATCATTGAATGATCCACATAATCCTTAATATTAATAATTATCCCCAGCGTTTTAGCTTGAATGAACCTCGACTGCATGCATGCCTGTACTGTACGTTTGTCAGAGCAAGCAACTCCTTTTGTGATGTAGAACTGGAGGAAACGAGTGAAAGTAGACGTAGGGGATACCCTCCTACTCAGTAATCTTGCATTTCACTGCATTCCCTTTACTTAAGAGCTGAAGAAAGCATTGAAATTGCAAACAAATTATAATTGTAAATTAGATGAGCGAAATGAAGTTCTAAAGAAAGACAGGACCATACTTACTAGCAGCTATTTGCACTGAATTGGGTTTTGCGCTTACGACTCCACTCTGCTCTACCAACGAAATAAACTGCACACGAATCAAAAAAGTGTGTGGTTGATCGGCGTTGGCTCAAGCAAAACTCATCCAAGCTTACAAAATCAAGCGCCTCTCATGCACTTACATTCACTTGCAGCAATGAACTCTCGATGCGCGTTTTCCGAGCTGATCTCCAGTCCAGTGTGTGAGATGGTGACTCCTGGTTTACCGGGCGTCGTAATGATGACACCGACGCAGCAGGGAACCGCAATGTACAGCAGCAGCAACATACGCAGCGACGGCATGGTGAAGTTTTTGTGAAGGGTGTGTGTGCCATCAACTTTAAGCAAACGACCCATGTAGTGTAATTTCTACGAGCTTCTTGGAAATATCTGGGTAGCCATTTTAGAAGTTATTTTTTAAAATTAATTCTGCGTCGAAGCTCCGTAAGTAATTAAATTATAAATTTAATGATGAGTACTGTAAATTCTTTTAACAGGGAAATCGGCCTAATTTTCACGCGATTTTACTGCTTAATTTTTCTTCATGCGTTTAACGTAACAATGCACAATACTTTTCAAACGAACACATTGTTCACGTAATACGCGGACATCACACCTGCTATTAAATGTATTTATGTATTTTGTGTACTCGTACTATACTGAGTACGAAGTACATGTGTTTTGACGCGTATTACTTTTACATTTGACGAGTTCTGCTTGAATGATCAATACTAGGAGACCATACTGCTGCTATCAGCCAATTTCAGGCGATCACCCAATGTTGCCATATAAGGGAAAGGCCCTTATATAAAAAGTAAGAAAAGACTAACGTCTACCTAAAACGGAAAATGTTTATTTTATTCAGTATTGCTCACACGTCACAATTGAATTTAATAAAGTTGATGACAGTATATTTTACGTGTTGATAAATCAAGCAAAAAGCTCTTATTCTCAAATTAAAAATTTTATTCCGAAGTATAATAGCTAACTTAAAATACCTGAAAGTGGCTACAAATATAACTCAATCATTTCACAACTAAGATAAAACTAACCCTAGATATCACTGTTCAAATGGTTTCAAAAAACAAGCGCTGATTCGCTCAAATCACTCCGACTTTCCATCAACATACGATTCGTGTATGAAAATTGTTCGGAAGTACAGAAGTAAATTGTTCACAACCTCCTCCCTTGACGCCGCCTGCGTGAAGAGACCAAAGACACGAGCCACAGCACTTTCTTCCAGGTCTTCAATAAGAACACATTAGCTTGTAGAGCAATCTTCGACCTCTGTTCAAATCGGCGAGCTAAAGTAAACGCCTGGTAATGTAGGCGGTCATCGCACGCCAGAAGCTCTAACGCGTTTTTTTTCGCTTAGAAGAACATTAGGCTGTTCTTAAGGGAAGCATTTTGGGAGCTTTTTGGTCATCTGCAGTCCAAAAGTCGATTCTCCCGATTTTTTTTTTTATTGCTTTAAATGAGTTTGAGATATGTCCCCGAATGTCTGTAAAAATATCAGGAACGTATCCCAGAGCTAACGTCCCCCCCGGGGGGGAGGGCATGCCCCTTACGGACCTATTTTTTCATTTTTGAACCTAGATCAATGAAATTTGGTATACTGATAGGAAATGCAATTTAGAATCATTTATCATCAATGACAAAATGCGATTTTCTTGAAAAGAAAATGGGAAATCATAGAAAACGACATTTTGGGAGGGGTTTTCTAAATGCCTCTCCTCCTACAGTTTTTGAGCTACAGTAATGATTTTGGTATCATTGAATGCAAAATAACGTGATAAAAAAAAAAAAAAAAAAATTCTCAAATTCTCAATTTTATTTCATTTTATTTTTTTTATATATTTCATCATTCATATTCCTCAAAGTAAGCAATCCCAATCCGAATATTTCTCTTATTATTGAATTTAGAGCAATGGAATTTGGTATACTGATAGGAAATGCAATTTAGAATCATTTATCATTTATGACAAAATGCGATTTTCTTGAAAAGAAAATGGGAAATCATAGAAAACGACATTTTGGGGGGGGGGTTTTCTAAATGCCTCTCCTCCTACAGTTTTTGAGCTACAGTAATGATTTTGGTATCATTGGATGCAGAATAACGTGGAAATTCCAAACACTTGAATGCTTTTCCTCAAATTTCCAATATAAAAATTTAAAAAATTAAAATAAACAAAAATCAAAATATTCTCAAGAAAATTCAAATTTATGACGTCATAACTTTAAAACAAGAATGAATTTTGTAAAACTTCTCAATACATTTTAAAGCCCTTGTTTTTCTGCATCCAATGATACCAAAATCATCACTGTAGCTCAAAAACTGTAGGAGGAGAAGCATTTTTTTTCTTAAAAATAGGTCTTCTAACAAAACTAAGTTTTCAAGACGTTTGTCATTATTACTCCGAAGTTTACAAAGCTAGAGCAATGCGGTTTGTTGCATTTGAAAGTGAAATGATTGCTCTATCTAATTTACTAGAAGATTTTCAAAGTTTTTTCTGTAAAGCTTTCCGTAGACTTTTTACCCTAAAAGTATAATTTTTGATCTGACCTTTACAAAAAAATTCATATAAATTCTGAATGAAATATATCAAAAAATGCCCTAGTAAATTAGATAGAGCATAAGTTTGACTTTCAAATGCAACAAACCGCATTGCTCTAGCTTTGTAAATTTCGAAGTAATAATGAAAAATATATGTATATATAATTTTTTTTTTTTTTAATAATTAATTTTCTATGCCCCGGGGAAAAATTTTTCTTAAACAAAAGTTGTTACAAATGTGGAGATCTAGTAGTCTGCAAATTTTCATAGACGGAAGTCCAATAGAAAAAAAGTTTCAGTTTTTTGGAAATGGTTCCCTTAATCGCTTCTGAAATTGAGGTACATTCCAATGCTGCTGAGCATTGCACACAATTCACTACGTGCAGCACGCAATGTGAATCGCCCACTTAACTTACTCGTGTGATGTGAAACTGTGTGTGAAGTCCCTTCAGTTGACGTTTTACTTTTTTTAAATAATGAGCATAGCTGTATTGACTCTGAAATCCTTTTCCCCAACGCTCGAAATATACATCTGTGAATGACTTGATCAATCATTGATAATCATTTTCTGAAAATCGGTCTTAAAAACTTGAGATTTTATGCTTCAGTAATTTACCTGTCAAACTTGCGCATGCCCTGCGCTATTTTGAAGATAATTGGAGAGCAGTACTTCATAATATCTCTGATCGAGAACCTAATGTGAAATACATAATTTACTGCAAGTCTAAATGGCCATTATGAAGATTTGCAATCGAGGTCATTGGATAGCAGCCATTGAACTCACTATTTACGAGTCACTTGGAGAAATACTTCCCCGATTACTCGGGACTGCATTAGCTTTCGTCGACTCGGCTCTTGGTTGCTGTAACAAATGAGACTTAAGTTGAACACCTCAGGTAGCGTTACCATGGTCCCGAAGATCTAAAGGCAATCCACCACGAACAAAGGAATAAGTTAGTTATTAAAGAACTCTCTTTTTTCATTTTAGAAATATGCAAGTAATTTTATTGTTTTGTAAGTTATCATGGCACCTGTATGATCGAGTGTTTTTGGATTTCAAACAAACATCAAACATCGGCATCTTTGGGATGCTTTATTTCCAATCAAGCCTGATACATATCATCTTAAGCATTGGTTTTTCAAATGTCTTATAACTAACCCTATGTATAGGACACCATGACGGTTCTCCCGTAAAGCCGGTACCCATTTCCGACACCTGGGTTGAGTGGGGTATTGTGCTTGAGCTTTCCCTTACACCCAAAGGGGAAAATCTCCGCGCCAGCGCCAGGATACGAACCCTCGTCTCCAACATACAAGGCTGATCCCTTAACCACTGTGCCACGGAGAGCACAAAAAAAAACAAACATCGGCATCTTTGGGATACTTTATTTCCAATCAAGCCTGATACAAATGATCTTAAGCATTAGTTTTTCAAATGTCTTATAACTAACACTATATATAGGACACCATGACGGTTCCCCCGTAAAGCCGGTACCCATTTCCGACACCTGGGTCGAGTGGGGTATTGTGCTTGAGCTTTCCCTTATACCCAACGGGGAAAATCGCAGTGCCAGCGCCGGGATACGAACCCGCGACTCCAACATACAAGTCCGATCCCTTAACCGCCGTGCCACCGCATGCCGAGCAGCCCTAGCTTAAAAAAACGTTTATTTCCAAAAAAATTGATACATGAGATGCATTACAACACATTGGATTTTGAACATTTCTTAACATGAATGTCCTTAATTTCCAGACAAACCGTACGAGGCATACTAATAGACACACTATTTTGCGGGCTAATTGGCGTGTCGGGGGGTTAGTCATGTTACTGAGAGAAACAATCATAATATCATATCTTGGGTAGCTTATACACAATCTTAAGATCTATTCCAAAAGTTAAAAACACAAATACTGAAGCTACTTATGCAACCTAAGAAACTCTACCAATCATTTGATGTAAGTTTTACTTAGCTGACAGTCAGTGTTGCGAGAAGAATGTTTCTATTCCAAATTAGGTTAAATTTACAAACTTAGAATAGTGAGCCAATATTATTTAATGTCAATTGAATAAAGAAAAGTTAAATCACAGGGAAATGTAATCAACGAATAATCATGAGCAATAACACATCTATCAGATTCTAATCGAGTATGGAAGTTAGTTTATAAATTGATGCCCGTACGTTTGATGACCTCGATAACTCAACACTTCGTCGATGAAATCTATCAATTCTACGTCCGAAGCATCAGGAACAAGTATAAAAAGTACTTCTATGACATTTTTAATACCTTCATGGGTCTTGCTGTATTATTGTTTTCCACCTTACGTTCCTCGTACGTTTTGAAATTTTCAGCGGCACTTCGAGCTACTTTGTCCTCTACAAATTTTATAGCAAAAAATCTGGTACTGGTCATTTTGTCTGCATAAAAACTATAAAATAATGATTTAGAAGCATCCGTCTTGATATTTAAGGTTTTTGTTGTTCAAAAATATGTATTAGAAAGTTAAAAAACATCCGAATCTTATCATTAAAAAGTTAAACTCACTATCTGTGAACGGGATTTGATATAATATTTTGGTCAAAGAAAAAAGATATTGTTTTCATTTCTAAAAAAGAGGATAGATAAAACGTATTTCATTTAACTGAGTTTCAAATATTCATTCCCATAAAAATCTGCAATTGATAGCAAATATAACTCTAGCGTCTGAGACAAATAAACACACATATCAAGTGAAAAAGATTTAATGCTTTCACATATACAAAGTGTAAAAATTGCAGGGGCAAATGATTTATAAATCCTAAGCCCATACTATATTTATTCATTTTATTGTATATGTTTTGGGATACAGAAACATTATACGTGCTCAAAGATAGTGATATTTTTTCTGAGCTCTGAGTCAATGTACTTTTTATTAAGGGAAATACCTGTTTAATTTAAGATTAATAATTTAACGCTTGATGATTGCTATGCTCGTAATGAGTGGTATTGTCATAAATTTCAGTTGGCTTTTTAGTTTGAAGATTGCAAATAGATTAGAACTAATCTGTTATTCTAGTCATATTACTGCATGTCATATTAAATATGAGGCTACCACATTTGGATTAGAGCACAGCGCTACCTTTTTCCGACTCAAAAAGACGTCTCCAGCTTACTCAGAATGCAGGGTATCAAACCAGTCACTCTCCATTTGAAAGATTATTTTTTTTACAACCATGTTACAATGAACAGCTGATTTTATTTATAATGTCCATTTTTACTGCACATGTTTATGAGTTCGGAATCTAAATAACATTATCTTAACCTGAAAAATACTTTCAAATTTATGTCGTTCAAAAATTGAAGTTTATTCAACATATATTTTACAATAGCAACCTGTATGTCAGTGATTTTACTGATTTACGATGGTGAACTTGTATTTGATTACGTACTTTTTCTGTATCGAGTTACCGGAAACGTTGTTTGGTCTGAGCGCGATGCCCAAATTTGAGTGGTGAGGTTCAAGTTTCAAGTTTTTCCGAGTTTCGTTGGTTCGTTTGTGGTGAATTAAAGTGAAGTTGCTAAAAACTGGTATAGTTTGTATATTCACGTGAGTAAAGTGTGTGACTTTGTATGGAGTGCTCGTGAGAGTAGTTTTTTTGTTGCGTGAGAGTTGAGACTGAGCATTGGACTTTGGTGTGGTGACTTGCAATTTTTGACTGAGGTGTTTTGACTGGTAGTTAAGCTTTCTTTGCATATAAAGAGTATAGTGTTTGACATTGTAGAGAGTGACTGTGAGTAGTAGGAAACGTTTTTGTTTCTTTTTTTTTTGATAACTTGATTTTCAGTAGATTTGGTGAGTGAAGACTCCTTCTGCCTGTGAAATTTGTACTGAGATAGAAGTCTGTGTCTGAGGATGGCAAGAAATAGGACTGGTCGTAGGAAGGGAGGTGCAAGTGGAATGGATGAGGAGATTGAGTGCATGACTTGTAAAGAGTGGGTAGATATAGATGCATGCAAAGGTTTGAGAGAGATGAGTCGGAGGAAGTTGAATGATCTTGTGTTTACGTGCTAGAAATGTTTGAATGACGAGAGAAAGAAGTTGGAAGAGGAGGTTGAGAGATTGACAATTCTGATGGTTGCTTTAGAGGCTGATTTGAAGGATGAAAGGAAGTTGAATGAAGGAAAGAATGAGAATGGTGCAAATGCAGTGAATGAAGAGGTAAATGGTGGTGGTGCAAGGAGTACAAATGAAGTGGATGATGGTGCAAGGAGTGCAAATGAAGTGGATGATGGTGCAAGGAGTGCAAATGAAGTGGATGATGGTGCAAGGAGTGTGAATGCAATAAATGAAGTGAATGGTGGTGCAAATGTGCCAGATGAGAGTAGAAGGATGAATGAGCATGATGAAAGAAGTATGAATGGGAAGAGAGTGAAGGAGCAACCTGTTGATATGCCACATGAGGTGCAGGCGCCTGTAGTGGAAGTGAATGTAAGGAAGATGGATGGAAAGAGTGATGTGAGTGGAAAAGTTGAACGAAAGAGTAGTATGAAAGGGAGAGTGAGACCTACGATTAGAATATGTGGTGACAGCATGGTGAAGAATGTGGATAGGTTTGTGAGTATGACTGACCGTAGTGGATGTACGAGCATGAGAGGAAAGGGAGTGAATGAGATTTGTAGGCATGCTGAGGAAGTGATAGATGGAATGGATGAAGGGATGGTTGTACTGCAAGGAGGTGGCAATGGATTGCTTGAATGTGGGAGAGAGCGTACGGTGAATGCAATTATGAATGTTGTTGAAAGGGCGCGAAAGAAGAATGTAAGAGTGGCTGTGACCAGTCTGCTGAGAAGGCCTGCATGTGGTGAGGAGTATGAAAGGGTGCGAAAGGAGGTGAATAGGGAAGTGCATAAAAGGATCATGAGTATGAAAGCTGAGAGTATGAGAAAGCGTGAAATGGGTTCCAGCTTCCTTGATATGGATAACCTGATCCAGAGTGGGTGTTTTCGTGGAGATGGAGTCCACCTTACTCAAGAAGGTGAGATGAAACTCTCCAGGAGATACATCCAGTGGATTGGGTGTACTCATATTGTAATGGAAGGTGGAACTGGATGAATGGAAAGCTGTCAGAGCAAAAATGAAAAATGTTGTGAATTGTCCAATAGTGTTGTAAGGTTTGGATGTATAAATGTGCGTGGATGGAATGCAGGAAAGTTAAATGACCTTGTAGCAGAATTTGAGAATGGAGATTTGGATTGTGTTGGTGTAGTAGAGACCCAAATGCGTGATAGAGTCAGTTTAAAGTGTAAGGAGAGTAAGTACTACATGATTGGAAAAGGGCGTGTAAGTTGGAAAAAAAGAGGTGGTGGAGTTGGTCTCATTGTAAAAAATGCTCTAAATTGGAAATTAGAAGAAATTCCTGTTGGAAATGAACCTGAGAGTGAAGATCTGTTAGTAATAAAGTGTGAAAGAATGCATGCCAGAGAATGTGTTATTGTGGTTGTATGCTATATGACAACTGATGGTATTTTAGCTCATCAAGAGAATGTAAAAAAGTATGAAATATTAAGAAGAATTGTGCAAGAGCATTGCAGATGCCCTCTGATTTTAATGGGTGATATGAATGGCCATGTTGGTATACTGGGTGAGCCTGTGAATGCAAATGGACAAAAATTGATTGATTTCTGTGATGAGAATGAACTTGAGAACCTAAATGTAACAATAGGAAATGGCTTGCATACATGGCAAAGCAGGGAATGTAAAACTGCAATTGACTATATGATAGTGAATAGTAGAGCAAGAGAGTGTGTCAAAGAAATGTTTGTAGATGAAGATGATTTTGATATTGATAGTGACCATAAAATGCTTGTACTAGAATATAATTGGGGTGGAAAGGAGCCGATGCAGAAGGCCAGCAGAGTAAGAGAAAATTGGCGTATTAAAATGGCAAACTGGGAAGAATTTAGAAATGAATTGAGTAGATGTAACTGGAACAGGTGTGGAAATGTAAATGACCTAAATAAGGAGATTGCAAGAACCTTGTATGATGTGGCAGAGCAAAAGATCGGTAGAATGAAATGCAGGAAAAGTACAGGGAATGCTAGGTGGTTTACGAGTGAGATAAAGGAAGAACGAACGAGAAGGAAGACTTTAAATAAAAAACAACGCAGTATGAGGAAAATGTATGAAAGACGCAGAATTACTGAGGATGAATGGCAGAGTGTATGGAATGAGTACAAGGACCAGCAGAAGAAAGTAAAGAGAATGATCAATGAGGCTAGGGTTAAAGAAGAGAGACACCAAGTTGAAAATCTAAGAAAGAAAGGTCTAGATGGAATAAAAGATTGGTATAGGTTTATACAAGGTAATGATAGAGGTAGTGAAGTTCAAGTTGATGAATTAGTAGTCAATGGTTGCAGTGTACAAGATAGGATGCAAATGGTGAAAGCAGTTGAAGAATACTGGGAGGACATTGGTGGAATGAATGAGCAGGTTACAGATGATGAACCAATAAATTTTCTGATAGATGAACATGAACTGCAAATGGAAGACGAAATCACTTGTGAAGAGATTGTAAGTTTTTTGAAGAAAGTGAAAAATGGAAAGGCATGTGGCCCTGATAAGCTACCATATGAGTTCTATAAATGTGGAGGAGAGAGTGTAGTCAGTATGTTGAAATGTTTATTTGATGAGATATGGAAGAGTGAAAGAGTACCGGATGACTGGAACAAGTGTAATGTAGTTCTGTTGCATAAGGGTGGACATAAGAGTATGAAAGAACTTAAAAATTACAGACCAATTGCACTGGGTGACACCGTATGTAAGATCTTTTGTGGTATTTTGAATGAGAGAATGAAAAATTTAGTTGAGGAATTAGGAGTCCTGGGAGAAGAACAGAATGGTTTTAGGCAAGATAGACGGGGGGAGGATAATCTGTTTGTAGTGAGTGAAATAATTGAGCGAATGAAGAAGGATAACAAGAAGGTATATTTAGCATTCCTGGATATTGAAAAGGCGTATGACAGAGTGGATCGGGTTAGGCTGTTTGAAATTTTGAGAAAAGTTGGTTTTAGCAGAAAAATAGTGAACATTGTACAGAGTCTGTATGAGAACACAAGTGCTATCTACAGGTTAGGAAATTTGGAAACAGGGCAAGTGAGGAGTGTTAGAGGAGTGAGACAGGGCTGTACTCTGTCCCCCCTGTTGTTTGGATTGTACACAGAAGAATTAGCAGTTCGACTGAGAGGGAGTGGTTTAGGACTGAAAGTTGGTAATGAGAGACTGAGCTGTTTGTTGTATGCTGATGATGTGGTTGTGGTTAGTGAATGTGGTCATGAACTACAAAGGATGCTTGACATTGTGAATGGATATAGTACAGATTTCAAGATGAACTTTGGTGCCGATAAAAGTAAGGTCATGGTTATAAATAGTGATGAGACTGATAGAGACAGACTGTGGAATATTGGAGAAATCAGAATAGGTAGAACAAAAGAATACAAATATCTAGGTTGTATGATGAGTGAAGATGGATGTACTAGAACTAAAGGTGAGAAAGTGGCTAAAGCAATGCAGTGGAGTGGACGGTTAGGTAGTGTGGCCAGATACAGAGCAAACAAGTACGAATGTGTGAGAGGAATGTGGAAGTATGTTGCTGTACCTAGTGTCATGTATGGTATGAGTGCTCTTGCCTGGAATGGAAGTGATCTTGAAAAGCTGGATGTGATACAAAATAAGGTAGGACGTGTAGCATTGGGTGCTCCGAAATGGACAGCTACAGAAGCCATTAGAGGTGACCTAGGGTGGAGCCTATTTTCAGAAAGAATGATGAAAGCTGTGCTGAATTATAAGGTGAGAATTGAAAGAATGCAGAATAGCAGGTGGGTAAGGCGAATCTTTGAATGGAATCTGAGTGTAAGCTATTGGGAGAAAGTATGTTGGGGGCATGCAAGGAAACTCAGTATGCAAAAGATTATTCATGTTAGAATTGGGAGACCTGTGGATGACTGGAGTTTAATAAATGTAGGAGGTGTAGGGCCTGAGTGGGACCGCAAGAGGTGGAAGAAAGAGATTGAGAGACGAACAAAAGAGTATGGATTGAATAAGTGGAAGCTTAGCATGATGCGCAAGCCTACACTTAACTGGTATATGAAAAAGAAAGCACCTAAGTTTGAGCTGTTCTATGATGGTAGTTTTGGAAGTCAACTCTTGTTTGCTGTGAGATGTAAGTCATTGAGTGTGAACAGACGTACATGGAGATGGAATGAGAATAATAACAGATTATGTCAGCAGTGTAATAGTGGAGTAGAGGAAACAATTGAGCATTTAGTGCTGGAATGTAGTAAGTATGAGCAAGAGAGAGAGAGTTTTATGAATGTGGTGTCTGAGCAGTATGGAGAGAATGAGTGGAATGCCAGATGTGCTGAAGATGATTGCGGTATGAGCTGTCTTGCTGGATTGGATCAGGAGTGCAATTTGAGTATCATCGAAGCTATGAAATTGTTTCTTGTGCGTGCCTGGAGTAAGAGACAGTGACTGGAATGAGCCAGTCAGGTAGAATGGTCAGTAATGACCCAATATGCCTGGGGATGGTGTTTTGACGCACTGGCTATCCCAGTGACGCCATCCAATGGCAGCTTGTGACGAGGATTGGTAAATCCTGAGTAGTTTAGTGGACAAGTCTGGTACCAGGCGCTGAACTCTTTGTGTGATAACTGTGGAGGGAATTGTAGGCCGTTACAAAGGCCCCGACGCTGTCGGCCCTCAATTTCAAGTTCAAGTTCAAGTTCAAGATTTTGTATGAACTTTCATTATCTTGAATTCATAAATCACAGTGAATCTACTTCAATAATCCGTATTATATTTGCAGTATTTAAATCAAGAATGAACTTGTTGTCTGAGTCATATTCTGTTAAGGGTTCAATAAGCTTATTCCTAGCATTTTACACATATATACAAGAACTGAAAGTCTAGTGTCCCTTCTGCTCAGGTAGAATTGTTTTGTTTTGCTACTTCTCTTCATTGTTCTGTAGTGCCCTAGTTTTATTTTTTTGCAGCACTTTTTATTTTCTTTTATCTTTTTTTAAGCTCAGTGTTTTATGCGCACTGTGTGTGGACTCATTTTGTACTCTGATTTCCCATTCTTGTTTCTGTACTGAAAGGTGCCTTTTTCATGAACAAATTTTGAATTTAATAATCAAATTTTGGTCAATATAGAGTTTAACCCTTTCACAGTAATTCAAAATTCCATTCCAAAGAATCACTAAGGGAACACATTTAAAAACGTTTTACATGAATGACATTCTGCTTGCTGATGTGTTATTTTTGAGTTATTCAACTTTGAAATTTTCATTCTCCATAGGAGTTTCAGTAAGTTTCACTTGAGCGGCAGCTGTTAGAGTACGTTTGGGTACTTCGTAATTTATTAGTCTACCCCGGGGAGCCTGAACCCACTTCTAAGATGTTATAGTTAACAATGCGATAAAGGTTATTATCCAAAAATATTATATTTTAAAAATATTATGATATTAAATCTTAGGTATTCAATCCTACGGTTTTGCTAATGTTCTAAGGGGGCCGCCATCTTGAAAGTGATGTCAACGGCATTTTGATTTAAGTCTTCACTACTCCAGTCTAGCAAATGTTTTTGGGTGAAACCTTTTTTGTGTTATTACTAAAACATCCTGGAAGTGGGCTCAGGCTCCACAGGATTGGCAAATAATAAATTATGCCATATATTGCAAAAACAATAACTTTTGCCCTGCTCTGCGTGCTTGTGCCATTGTTGGAACACCCTCTATTTTTGCGCGCAAAAGCCATTTCATTAGCGCAGCTCCTATAACTTCAAAGTTAAATAACTAGAAAATAACGCATCAGCAAGCAGTATGTCATTCTTGTAAAACTTTTTAAATGTTTTTTTAGTGATTCTTAGAAACGGAATTTTAATTTCCGTGAAAGGATTAAACTCCATATTGACCCAAATTTCTAATTTTGTTAATTATTGATGATTTCTTTATATGTCATATCTATGGTAGATTGAGTCACTTCAGCATTGAAGGTATGAGAGATTTGCTGAGGTTCATTAACACTGTGAAAACTTTTCAAAGAAATTGAAGTTACTTGGGAACTGCCAGCAATAGAGAAATTAAGGTAAAATCCTCAAAATGGTGCAAAAAACCTGCAGGTTGATGTTAAGAGGTATCTAGTTAGTAGAACAAATTCTATAGTCTAGATATCAGTAAACTATTTTCATGATTTTTAGGGCATTGAAAAATTATTTAATTTGCTATAAATTAATGTAACTTATGTTATAGGCACATAAATTATTAGTTACATAAGAATTGGGGAACACAGATTTTGTTGAAGTTTGAAATACAATAAAAGTTTAAAATGTTGTATTCAATGGATGGATTCAAGCCTTCATTATATCATTCTCAATAGTAAAGTTGTTATTAGGTATTATTGATACCTGTTGTGCTTTGCTACAGGATTATATAAATTTTTTATGTTACTATCAAATATTGAAGCATCTTTACAATTTACATTGTATGTAATAATTCCTATAATTTTAATTGATGAGCTTATTTCAGATCTAAATTTTTCCAGAGCATTATTACTTCATTTATTTTGAATTGCTGTAGAGTTAGCATTTGCCAAAATGAATTTTGGAGCACCAGCATCTACTGCAGCCTCTTCTGCCAGCGGTGCATTGAATTTGAGTATGGGCGCAAGTACTACCCAGGGTGAGTATGGATCTGTGAATTATCTCAAGCTCCTCTCTGTTTCTATTCATTTCATTTAGCTTCAGTGATATGTGTTGATTTTTTATCTTTCATATTGGTGAAAATATCTTGCTTGCTAAAATGGAACTTCTATATCATTTTGCTCTATGGGAAATAATTCCCATACAATCTTTTTCAGCAAAGGAATAGAAAAATAGAAGTAAGTTTTAAATTAGTCAAGGTTTTTATTAGATCCACCCTAATATCGAGTGATTTAACGACATGAACGTAACGGACACAATGAACGCAAACACAACTCTTAATATTTAATTTCAAGTACAATTTTAATTTTACGGCTAGCATTCGTTAACCAGATAATTGCCTTTTTTAAAAAATACTTTATTAAGTTGGTTATAAGTTAAGAGTTAAAAGGCCGCTTTTGCCCTAGGCATTAAAAAGTTAGCAGGCGCCGTAAATGACCACCGTCTAGGGCGCAGGCGTGGCGAGCACGAGACGCTGACGGGCTCCGGTAGTAGTGGTTGGTAGCGCTGGCTCCAATTGAAAGGCGGAATTTTAAGAACACGTAGACCCTTAGTTCCGAACAGAGGCAACACTTCAAGCAGTGGTAGGCAGAGAGCGAGTAACGCCGCGACTCAAGAAAAGGGCTGGAATAGTAGATAGAACCCCGCGTCGACACCTCTGGCACACGCTCCACCCTCAACTGCTAGGAAACAGAAATATTAGCAAAAGTCAAGGCAAAACAACGTAACTAACCAGTGAATTTCAAGTATAATGCAAATGCTACCTAATTTTTCAAGTTCTTGCTAGATATATACCTTAAAGCAACGGAGAGGCTAGCCTGTTAGAAAATAACTGGAACAGCTGAAACCTGGCTGCGACAACGGCAGCACCAGCAGAAGCCTCCTCCGGAGTATACTATAAAAAAACGTACAACATTAAACCCCAAATAAACCACGAAATTGATAAGTACGATATTTCACTTAAGAAGCAACATCACCAATGACAATGAAAATGACAATACAATACAAGTAAATCAACTAACCTGAGTTATTAATGCACTCAGTGATGATACGTTCAGACAGAAGGTTTAATTAAGGAAATTTAGAAAAAATCAGTAAGATATTAAGTGCTTCAAGCGGGAAGACAGTAAGAATAGTTGAGAGATTTTAGTTACTTGAGAAAGAAGTTAAAGTTAGAAGATCGCTCTGATCCAGGCTAATTTAGCCCATCAAAAAGACGAACGACTTCAATAGTATTATTAATAGTAAGAGTAATTAACGCCACAAGGACGAGTTGGGAATTAATTCATTGAAGTTTCAATGTTAATTTTAGTTAATTTTACTTGCTTGAAGCACCATAGGAAAATTGACACGATAGTCTACAAAATAAAAGTAATGAAATAATAGCACAAGCACACAAAATAATAAACAGAGAAAAAGCAGTCAGGAAGAGGGTAGAGGATCTTAGCCTGAACTGAGTGCCACGGAACTAGCTGCGAACCACATCACCGAAGCGTAGGCCGACGCTGCAACACGCCTTTGTAAAGGCATAAACGGACGGATAAAAATGGCAGCTTAACCACTAAGCTAACCACTGCTTAATTTGACATAACGTCATTAGGGAGTTGAGCTAACATCAGCTCTTAGAGGAATCATAATCAAGTCACCTATATGAAAATTCCGTACCTACGACCTCACCTGCAACCCTACCGAAACATCTGAGCAACGACCAGCGAACGGCACCCCGACACCTACGCGGAAAGGTTGAAAGAGAAAAGCCACCTCGGAGACACCCAAACCGTTGTGGGGAAAATTTTCCCACAGCTCTACTAAAAGTTGAAGGAAATTATTGTATTTTGATGAGTAGTTTGCAATTACTATTATGTTCATTATGCTAACAGGATGACCAGCACATTGTTTAATGAATTTTTCCATAAGATTAAGACTGTTGAAATATGGTTTTTACTTTATAACTGTAGGGTCAAAAAAGTTTCATTAACACATTCACTATGTATAGGTAAATATATATACCACTTGGTAAATTGCTCATTTATGACCCTATAACAGTGGCTACAATTTCACTGATTTCACTACCATTATTTAAATAAGGCTAGGACATACAAGTTAAAATGTTGTATAATTATATTTTTCCTGCTTGTTAGAAAGGATAAGGGTCAATATTTAATGCACTCACAGAATTTAAAAATTCTGTTCCAAAGAATCTCTAAAGGAATACATTACGGAACATTTCAGAGAAATAACATTTTGTTTGCTGATACATAGTTTTAGAGTTATAAACTTTGAAGTTATAGGAACGTCATATATAACAGTAAAGAAACAGTAACGTAAATATGCTGTAATACAATTTTGACATGATGGTAGGTTAGATTAGGTTGGGTAACGTTAGGTTAGTTGAATAAACTAATCTAAATAAATCTAAAATAACTTAATTCGTCTATACTGACACTGATTTTTTTCCTGCCAAAATACTGCGCATGTTACAACAATGTAGATATGAGGCAGCCGACTATATAAGGTAATTCCTGAACGTAATTCATCTTATACCTGAAAAATTACACATCAGCAATCAAAATATCATTCATTTTGAAAGTTCTTAAATGTTCTTCTTTATTGATTCTTGGGAACCAAATTTTCCAATTTTGTGAGTGTATTAAAGTAAATATTGACCAGGATAAGAGTATAATCAAGCAGTAAAGAATAAAAGATGGCTTTTCAATTCTGCTTCTTCCAACTAAACTAAATTGGCCGTAGCAACCGTATAAATGTAGTGAACGTGTTGAAGAATTACAAAAACTGGTAGTTTGAAATGTGTGGGAGAAAGATTTATACTCTGAGAATGGCAGGGAAATGATATGTAGAAGTTAGGAAAGCACTTTTATTATAACCCCAAGAAATAGAGTCATACTCTAATTATTATGACCTCAGTAAATCTTTTGGGAATGGTTCCGATTAAGACCTGCAAAACTTACAAAAAATTCCACCAGCCAGAGCCAATGGTAACCATCACCTCAGGATCTGAACTTGGCCTTTCTCGACCCAACCTGGTTGGACTCTGCCTTGAACACCTCATGATCCGAATTTTGACCAGACCGTGGCGTTGACCAGTCGTCGGTCCTATTTGACCATTCCACGTTTTAACCTCCAGCGCCATCTATTGAATTGGACGTGAAACTGAAACGGGCCTTAATCGGAACTGAAGCCAAAATATTTAAAATTAGGTTATGTATAAACTAAACATGTCCAACAAGATGCCCATCTGTTGCATTACAAGTGTTCAAATGCCAGTAAAATATTGCTAGACCCAATGAGACACACTAAAAGTTGGATAAATCCTTACAGAGGCTTCAGCAGTTCTCCCAATGAGGTCTTATTTGAAGTGAACTGGTGTTTTGTAGACCTAACTCTTCAAATGACCCCAGAAGTAGATATATTGGGGTGTTATGTCAGGATATTGTAGTGGCCACATTTCAAATTTCAAAGCCTTGTAGCTCTAATGCAGAATTTTTGATGACTCAGTTGTTGAGTGAAAAGTGTTTATTTCATATGTACCAACCTTATATTGAAGTTTGTCCAACAAAGCTCTGGTCACACTGTATACTAGTACATCCCTCTTCATTTGAAATAAGAAAGAAGGCAAAATGAAAGAAAGGCCATAAGAAATGAATAATAAATCTCTTGATAGTTGATGAGGCTGAATGCACACAGCCCATCAAAAATGTATAATTATGTTTGACGAATCACATGACACACATTCTTATTTCCTAAGAATTCATGTGATTTAATTCCTACTCAAATCTGATAGATTAATATGCTGGAAATTGTGGAGTTGATGAAGAGTGTATCACAGATACGCTCATCACACACTTTTGGGCTGGGTTCAGACAGACAGAGAGACAGACAGACAGACAAACGCGGCTCTTATTATAGTATAGATTAGTGTTCGCTACCTCTGTGTTTCATTTTCCTTTGTGCCCTCAAAATCTATTTGACTATCTGTATTCTGTTTTTCGAAGAGATAAATTAAGAGAGACTGCATTGTGTGTACACAGTTTGGAAACCAGTTATAGTCTGCCACTAAGTAGTTACAATTTTAGCCTGTGATGCTGTGAACTGTTGCACTCTCATTGGAGTGTTGATTGTAAGTTGGGGTCTGCTACAAATGCTTATGTTTGGAGATATACAGTGTTCAGTCATGAGTTAGAGCCATTTCTCAAAACACATACTTCCTGTCTCCTTCAGAGAAGTAAAATGTTGAAGCATCCAAGTGCAGATAAATGATAGGTAAAACTGTAAATTTTACTGAATGAAAATTTTGATGAAGAAGTATTTCATTTTTTCATGTTTGGTAAAACAATTTACCTGCAAGCTACCAGAGTAAACTGTGTCCTTTGTAAAAACAAGTCATTGTTTAATTTATTTATATAAGACTTTGATTCTTAAGGCAAATCCAGGTAATTACATATGGGAAAATGCTCTTCAAATTTGAAGTCTAACAACTCATTTTCTGATCTATATACTTAATAGCAGATCTCTAAATTTGTGCGAGTCCGTTTGGAAAATTGGCTGAGTCTACATGGTCGAGTGAGGTATTAAATTGAAGCCACTGGTGTCTATATTTGCAGAAAACTATTTATTTAAATTTTTTTTAATTTTTTTTTTTTTTATTTTGATTTTTTTCTTCTTTATTTCTTTATTTTTTGATTATTTACTTTTTTTTTAATTTTTATTTATTTTTTATTTATTTATTTTTTTTCCATTTTATTTTTTATATTTTTTTTTATTTTTTTTATTTTTTTCTATTTTTTATTTTTTTTATTTTTCTTATTTTTTATTTTTATTTTATTTTTTTAATTTTTTTATTTTTAGGCAAGTCGGACAACCCGATACTCGGGTTGAACCGGCTTAAGCTTAGCCGGTTACCGGAGGTAACCGGCTAGTACAACTATATTATCATTCTTGTTAAAGTCTCCAAATTTTTTGAACAGGCCCTAACTTTTATGATGAAGCATAATTTTATCAATTGTGTGAAGCAGATTATTAATAAATTTTTGATTTTACCACTAACAGCAATCTTTCTGTAGGGTAAAGTGGTAATGATATAGGCAGGCATGATATAAGTGTTGGTCTTAGCTATATGTTTTTGTAACTACAGCAGGTGGTCTTGGTGGAGGGTTCCAACTGGGCCAACCAGCTGCACAGACCAGCTCTTCAACTGGTTTAGGTGACTTCAGCTTTGGCAGCAGCAGCACTGCTAGCAACCCTCTTCTTGGAGGTGAGTGATCTTCTGGGTCTTCAAAGGCTGGAATTTGTTCATGGCAGGCTTACTCTTGTAATGACTCCTACACTGGGATTTTGGTTTACCCCTTATTCTGTTACTTTAACAAATCACCCGAAAATATTAATGTGTCCACAATTTTGTGATTGTGAAACTTTCATTGAATAAGGTGTGGTGAAATAGAATAAATAAGACATATATTTGGCAAAATCACATCAAATTTTATTTTTGGGCTAAATTCCGTGAAGCTATAACATTTTAAAGAAGGGTAAACATTCTGCGGGGCTACAAACATTGGAATGTGTTGTGTGTGTCTTAGCGGCGATCGAGGGTCGGCTCTTTGGACAGTGTTCTCAAGTGCTTGAAACAGGATGTCATACATCAAACTGCCACACGGCGGTTGGCGCTTCGTCCAAACTTCTACGGTTCAGGCGTCTACAAAACACAAACACACAATCTTGAACACAAAACACATCTCAGGCCAACACAACACAAGACACACACACAACACACATGCGTTGCGTGGGAACGCCCGGACGAGTCAGCTTCGAAGGGGAGCACATCCCGTCGGCCAATCAGCGATCTGTAAGGGATCAGGCCAGTGGGTGTGTCAGAGAACGCGCCAGTTACATTTCGGCAACCCGAAGCAGGCAAGATTTCCACCAATCCTAAGGGAAACACGTGATCTTTGCAAGGGAACAATCGCGAATAATCTGGAAAAGAAAACAAGCGAGAGTATATAAGCGGCGGACAAGTACATTCGGGAGGATTTTTCTTGAGTTATACAAGAAGGAGGTGTACGTGATCTGAGGGCACACCCAACGGAGCATTTCGGCCGCTGCCGGAATGCTTCCAACGTGAGCGGCAAAAATTTAAATATATGAGTAAAGTGAACGTCGAAGTGTCAAGAACAAATAGTCTCCTTGAAGGATGTTAGCATCGCGGCGATGTTCGTTAACGACCGCTCCACAACGATTCTACGGAGGGAGATTCAAGAGATGTTTCGACTCCAACACCTAGATCGTAATAACTCCCACATGCAAGCAATAACTGCTCAATGACGAAGTTTGCAACGATGCTACGCAGCAACGAGACCTTCAGAGTTCAATCTCCTTTGGCCCTCAAACGAGAGGTGCTCGATTTGGAGCGCTGGACGAGAGCAGCACCACTGAGGCGGCAGGCGGTACTCAATTTAGAGCGCTGGGCGGGAGTAACAATACTGAGGCGGCAGTCCGGTGAAGATGGTCGGCATCGGATCAACTCTACGTGTATTCTTCAGGCAGTATTGGAAACATATTAGGTCATCGAAATCTACATGCTGCAAGAAAGTGTAGCACGAAATGATTTGTTTATAGGACTCTGGAAAATTATCCATGCAGTGAATCGCCAGTCAAGTAATAAGTGAAAGCAGTGTGTTCAAATTCAACGCGCTAAATTTCGTAAATGGCCCCTTTTCTGTATTAGGTGTCGAGTTATTGTTGGGCGTGCTAATTATGGGAGTAAATTGTGTTTGCTATGATGTTGTGCACTTAGCAGGAGGATGTGTTTCGGTCACAAAGCAAGAGTTCAGATGGTACGTGATGCTAAGTGTTTACTAATTTTTGAACACCTTGTGGTAAGCAAAGTTCTTTGATTTTTATATTGCATTATTTCCGCATATTTCGTGTTCATGCTAGCCCATTCATCGACTATGTTTCCTGATTTTTGCACAGTGCGGAAAGTTATTTTGTCGTAATTCTGAAATTGTTGGGCTAGCGTTCATTGTGATAAGGAGAGCAAACTTATCGTTTTTGTGTGTGTCTCATTATGTTGCTCATGTTAACCCGCTCATTTTGTGCTCATGTTGCTATAACATTTCCCTGTGCTTTAATCATTGCATTGAAATATTATGTGTGTCCTATTCAAATCCACGTGTTTCCAAATAAATTCATGTAAATCTTAATAACTCTTTTATTCTCCATGTCTGGTATGCAGGTGTACGCAAGCATAAAGGATAATACTTTAACATGTTTGGGGGTTGAGACTCCCCCTGCGTGCGTGATTAGTAACCCTTTTCACGTATCGCGACAGGGAAAATTCTAATTATCCTGTGCAAGCGTACTGTCTGTATATCAGCTTGGAAATTTAAAGGAATTCATTTTCAGTTGTCCAAAATTTCTGTTGCTTTTAATTCAGTCAAACAGTCGCTCGATAATTAAGCAGAATTTCCTGCAAGTACAATTCACCCCGTGTCATTTTAAGTACGCTCCAATTCTTGGGGAGTAATTTCTAACTTAGAGATCTATGCCGTCGCCTGAGACCGGGCGAGCTGTTGGAAGGGTAATAAAAGACCGGAAATTTCTTGTGGCGGTGAAGCTGAGCCGCAGTCAGACTATATCTGAGCGCCTAATTTGAAGTAAGCCTGACTGAACTCTGTAAAGCTGTGTAATTCTCTGCCATTAAGTTTCTCAGGAATAATGAGAAGTTCATTTGACAGTATTGCAGGCGTAGATCAGATTTCTTTGTCATAATGTTGAAATTGATTAAGTTGAATATTGTCTTCTTGGCGAGTTTCACAACAAATTTTAAAAAATAACAGTGTTGAATCTTCTGAGAGCATTTTATTTTCTTGGCCGTGCTAATCGTTATAAAAATTGCAAGTTCTGAAGTGCAGCCGGCATTATTAAAATATTTTTGTTCATCATGGGAGACATTGTTTTTTTGGTAATCATTCAATGCCTAAAAGATTTTGTTTGTGTTACAATCTCTCAAGGATTAGATTCAGTCGTGTAGGTGCGTGATATGCAGCAGAATTTTCGTCATGTGCTAATTTTCTGCGAGTTATTGTGGTGCCTCCCAATTTTGGTACTGATTCCGGCCAGAGCTGGTCCGCTGCTGCATGAGACTGAGTGAGTCGGCTTGTAATGGCATTTCACTGCTTTGAGTCATAAATGCGTGAGAGGACGGAGTAATAAAATTTGAGATTCTTGCAGCTGCAGTAGAACCATTTTCTGAGCGCCTAATTTGAAGTGTACTTGACTGAGTGTAATCCATGTCTATTAATTTCGAAATGCTACGAGAAATTTATACCTTCTGGAATCTTTGCTCATTTTTCTTTTGTGCCGCTGAGTTGATCTAGTTAATGTTGTCTGAGTGAATATTGCACCAAATGCGTACTCTATTTTCTTGACAGTGTGTTCGATAAAAAAATTTTTTCTTGAGTGCTGAATTTTTGGTTGCATTTTCTATGATCTGCACAATTCTTAGGTTTAACTGAATTTAGGTGTGCAGCGATTGTTCTGGAAACTAACGCCGTAATTTTAGCAGACAACGCCTTATCTCAAGTGAGTCTTTGAAACAAGTTTACATTTTTCTGGGCTTTGAGACATTTAGTAATTAATCTAGTTGGAATTTTCATTTTTTAATGATACCTCGCTTATAAATGATTTGCAAAAATTTTTTGGCCTCGTGTGTGTCAAGCTTCTCCAATCAGCTTTAGCAACATAATTCATGTTTTCATTCGTTGATATTTGAGAGCTTAAAGTATTTAAATTAACATCGGCTAAGAAGCAGTAATGGGATTGTTTGAGAATCAATTTCCGTGATGTCAATGGGACAGTAAAATTTTTTTTGTGTTGAAAATTGTTGAATGAATTAAGTGACGGTGCTTAGGATAAAAATTAAATGTAGTGTTTTAAAGTAAGTAATAATTTTCAACGATGCTGCACTTGCAATTCATTTCATTTTATTCTGCAGGCGGAAAATAACAGTTGAATGCCATTGTGATGAGAATATAATCAGCATGAATTGAACTAATGGAATCCGATGCCCTTGCTAAGCGAGTATTCGTGCAGAGCTTTGTCTTGAATATATATTTCATAAATTTTCAGTATGCTGTTTCCTTATTGAATGTTTCCAGGATTTATCACCTTTTAATGCTCATTGGTATTATGTGTGGAATGATGGCCCGGATGTATTCCTATATTTTTAAGTTGAAACCGACTTACATCACTGGAAAAGTTGAATAAATTTTGCGTTTTGGTATTCAAAATATTGGATGACCGAGCAAGTTTAAATTCATTATGGCACCATGATTGAATTTAATTTGAGAGTTTCCTTGAAGTTTAATATGAATGTAATTTTGCTCTAACAAGCTCAGGAACACAAATCATTTGAAGTGAGAGCATTTCAGGTATAATGGTCGGGATCTTCAGCCAAGTAATCACTTGAACGTTTTTTTTGACAACGAATTTTGTTCCTGGCTGTCAAATGTAGAGTGAATTAGAATTTTCATGCCGGTGTCGGATTGAAACTGAGGAAGTGATGTTGCCTAGAACAATAAGTTTTACTTTAGTGTACTCGTTTCATCTCTGAGAATGTGTTGCATGTCATGAAAATGCTCCGCAGACAATTCTTGGATAAATTTAGCTACTTAGAGATAAAATGCCGCCACACACGTGACCAGTAAAGTAAATTACATTTGTTAAATTTCAGCATTTACAACAATTTCATGCAAGACTCCAGTGTTCAGGAGTGAGAAGTGAATATTAATTTTTTTTGAGCTGTTGCTGAATTTGATTGTTTCAAAGTAATTTGTTTTGTTATTCTTCTCAAATTCCGTGGACATAAAATCTTTATAGCGTCATACCACTATTCATATAAAGTCCGTGGAAAATATAATTTTTGTCGAGTGTGGCGGATAAATTTAGTGTACTTCAATCTCAGCGTCCATAAGTGGGATGAAACTTTATTAATAATTAAGTATACGTAGTTTTAGGAAAGGAACACGTGGAGTGCAGACACATTTCGCCTATTCAGTTCATGCCGCCAATGAATAAATTTTCCTTTTTTGAAGTGTGCGTTAATGAAAAATTGTGTATTTTTCCTCAAGTCGTTGGTTGTCTTACTCTGAGGGAATGTTCAAGTTATACTCATGTGAGAGGTGCAAATTGTATCTTACTGAAACTGAATTCTACTACAGCGAAGGAGATAGAGTTGTGTAGATTTTGAAGAAATACTACGCCATTTCTCGAGTGGGATTCGACCTCGAATTTTATCGCAGAGTAAAGTATTGCCTCGTGTGAGAGATGAATATTCCTTGCGTACGTCTGGGAGTATCGTCTCGCTAAACAGAGAAATTTACTTGTACTGAAAGCGAAAATGACCTAACATTCGGTATTGAATTAAATCGGTGGAACGGAAGATCCATGAGAATTCTTCAGAATAATTTTTGGATTTTATAATGCATTCCTCGTATTTGTCTACGCATTCTCTCTCGTTCGTGCGCGGATTTTGGACAGGTTCGTTGGGGTCGGTTTTGCCTGATCAACAAAAGTAGCTCTGGCGTGCCTTCTAATGTTTGAGCGTAGGATGGGAGGAGCAGAAACATTCGACAATGCTTTGAATTTGACATGGTTTAGTTGTAACTTTAATCAAATTGTGTGGACCGTTTCGTCAGTAATTGAAATTAAATCGTCAATTGATGGCGAGAGTAGGTTTGCATAATTAGGATGGATATACCAACTTCATTGGGATATGTTTATTTTCTACTACGAAAATGCTCAATATTCGAGATGGAGTGTGATTTCTGTAAACAAATTGATTTATAGCGTTAAAATGGAAATGAATTACGACTGGAATGTACAAGTGAAATCTTCATCGAGGATGTATGTAAGCGAGATAGACCGCGCAGCAGAAAGCATCGGTCGGAATTTATTGCTTTATGGATAGCACAAGCAATTAAGAAATTGTGGCTGTACGTTCAAGCTGATGTGGTTAAAACTCTAGTGTGGTATTACGGAACGCAAGAACATAGGATGTTGTGAGAACATGGAAAGAATGTATATTGAATGTTATCAGTAGCCTTGAAATAAATGCGTTGAAATTGAAGGACGACGAAGGAAACGATTTCATTGAATAACAATTGTGCAATGCCTCAAGGTCTGAGACTTAGGTAATGATCATGTCATTTTTGTACATTTTTGTGTGTGTTATCAGGATGTTAGATCATCAGAACGGCTGTTCTCAGCAAAAGTATGATGTAAAGTCTGACAGAGTAATGACACACTGTGTATTCATTTTACATTACGTGCGTTAGGGATGTCGACCAAATTGGTCCATTTCCCGATTTAGCGTACAACATTTGTGTGAATGTTTATATAATCCTGTGGCAAGGTGGAATCATTAAAATGTGCTGCACTGAATCTTGGGGCTGAGAATCGGATGAAATTTCATGTCATGTCTATTTTTTGAATTTCTTTGTATGTCGGTGTTGTCATAATGTCTGATCGTTAGAAAAGCCTTCGCGGCAGAGTATAACGTAAAGTTAGACGCCTTGACAATACCCAATGTATATGTGTTTTTTTTATTGGTGCGTATGCGGGAATTCGACCTGCCTGGTGAATTTCCTGCTCTTTCGTACCTCATGTGTAAGAATGTTCATATAGTCTTGTGCCAAGGTAATCGACGCCTACGATTGAAAAATGGGGCTGGTCGTAAGTTACTGGAATGAGATGTATTAGTTTCTTCGAAATATTTAGGTGAATCGACTGATTAGTAACACCGTCGAACGAATTTCGGCTTTGTCTAGAGTTGGTTGAGGATGCCGGAAATTAACTATTTTACGTATGTATGTAGGAATTCTTCGCGTAGCTCACGTCCGCCTCACTCAAGGCAGATTTTGAAGGAAAGCGAGGAATAATTCTTACGTTGATCGACCATGTAATGCGCTGTCTCTCGAGTACAAATGGACCAGGTTAGACAATTAAACGCGTATTCACGGAAGGAGATCATTGGCAATTTAACGCGAAACTCAGGGGTCTAAGTCATGCTGGTCGACAAGCGGACTGAGAATCAAAACCTGAAGATCTTCGCAAATAAATGTGCTTCATTTTCTACAATTATGATGGAAGAGCTGATGAGCTCCGACGTGGGAGTCCTACGCGTATTGACGCAGTAATCTACAGGATTTGTCAGCGAAGTAACGCAACGAGGATCTACGGAATTTCCACGAGTTCACGTGACGCCAAGGATGAATTTTTTTTTAATGGAAAAGCTTCAGAATACCTCTATTCTCAGCAGGGGGCCCTCCCCAGGAACAGTAGCAAGCCCAGGATCAGTAGCAAGCCGAAGAGGAGTAGCACGTCACAGGAACAACAACCACGAGCTGTAACTAGGTGCACAGGAGGAGCAACAGCGAGTTTTTGTTGCAAGAAAAACGTCTACTTTGAATCACAGGATGTAATGATAATTATGAGGAAGAAAACTTGAGGTTGGAAAATTACCTCCATTTGAGATTGTGTTTTTAGGTGGATTGCAACCGAGAAAGCTGAAAGGATGTCTCTACTTGTAACAAATTCGCCGATTTTTCGATCTCTAATTTATATGTTTATCTATGTCGATGAATTTGCCGAGAGCAAGTCGAGAATAATATGTCGTGTGTGTTTTATTTTGTGCGTTCATGTTGTCCGATTTATGCGTTATCTTTGATGTGTTATTTTCTCCTTGCGTTCTATAATAATGTGTATAAGAAATGTGCGTTGCAAGTATTTAGTGTGTGTCAGGTATTAATGAATTTTTTTTAAATGCGTCAACATAGGTGTGTTGCAAGAAGGTAAATCATGAGGTGATATGTAAGGATATTTTCATGTCGGGAAAAGCGAAGGGATTGAAAATGGGGGTGAACATTTTCTAATTTTTAACGTAAGGGGTACGTCACGGTCATAATTGAAATTAACGAGTGAAAATTTTGAAACTTAAAATGCTTTGATATTGTCATAGGAAAATTTGAACCGTGGGCTCAAATTTTGTTAAGGGCGCGGGGATGTGTGGTGAAATAGAATAAATAAAACATATATTTGGCAAAATCACATCAAATTTTATTTTTGGGCTAAATTCCGTGAAGCTATAACATTTTAAAGAAGGGTAAACATTCTGCGGGGCTACAAACATTGGAATGTGTTGTGTGTGTCTTAGCGGCGATCGAGGGTCGGCTCTTTGGACAGTGTTCTCAAGTGCTTGAAACAGGATGTCATACATCAAACTGCCACACGGCGGTTGGCGCTTCGTCCAAACTTCTACGGTTCAGGCGTCTACAAAACACAAACACACAATCTTGAACACAAAACACATCTCAGGCCAACACAACACAAGACACACACACAACACACATGCGTTGCGTGGGAACGCCCGGACGAGTCAGCTTCGAAGGGGAGCACATCCCGTCGGCCAATCAGCGATCTGTAAGGGATCAGGCCAGTGGGTGTGTCAGAGAACGCGCCAGTTACATTTCGGCAACCCGAAGCAGGCAAGATTTCCACCAATCCTAAGGGAAACACGTGATCTTTGCAAGGGAACAATCGCGAATAATCTGGAAAAGAAAACAAGCGAGAGTATATAAGCGGCGGACAAGTACATTCGGGAGGATTTTTCTTGAGTTATACAAGAAGGAGGTGTACGTGATCTGAGGGCACACCCAACGGAGCATTTCGGCCGCTGCCGGAATGCTTCCAACGTGAGCGGCAAAAATTTAAATATATGAGTAAAGTGAACGTCGAAGTGTCAAGAACAAATAGTCTCCTTGAAGGATGTTAGCATCGCGGCGATGTTCGTTAACGACCGCTCCACAACGATTCTACGGAGGGAGATTCAAGAGATGTTTCGACTCCAACACCTAGATCGTAATAACTCCCACATGCAAGCAATAACTGCTCAATGACGAAGTTTGCAACGATGCTACGCAGCAACGAGACCTTCAGAGTTCAATCTCCTTTGGCCCTCAAACGAGAGGTGCTCGATTTGGAGCGCTGGACGAGAGCAGCACCACTGAGGCGGCAGGCGGTACTCAATTTAGAGCGCTGGGCGGGAGTAACAATACTGAGGCGGCAGTCCGGTGAAGATGGTCGGCATCGGATCAACTCTACGTGTATTCTTCAGGCAGTATTGGAAACATATTAGGTCATCGAAATCTACATGCTGCAAGAAAGTGTAGCACGAAATGATTTGTTTATAGGACTCTGGAAAATTATCCATGCAGTGAATCGCCAGTCAAGTAATAAGTGAAAGCAGTGTGTTCAAATTCAACGCGCTAAATTTCGTAAATGGCCCCTTTTCTGTATTAGGTGTCGAGTTATTGTTGGGCGTGCTAATTATGGGAGTAAATTGTGTTTGCTATGATGTTGTGCACTTAGCAGGAGGATGTGTTTCGGTCACAAAGCAAGAGTTCAGATGGTACGTGATGCTAAGTGTTTACTAATTTTTGAACACCTTGTGGTAAGCAAAGTTCTTTGATTTTTATATTGCATTATTTCCGCATATTTCGTGTTCATGCTAGCCCATTCATCGACTATGTTTCCTGATTTTTGCACAGTGCGGAAAGTTATTTTGTCGTAATTCTGAAATTGTTGGGCTAGCGTTCATTGTGATAAGGAGAGCAAACTTATCGTTTTTGTGTGTGTCTCATTATGTTGCTCATGTTAACCCGCTCATTTTGTGCTCATGTTGCTATAACATTTCCCTGTGCTTTAATCATTGCATTGAAATATTATGTGTGTCCTATTCAAATCCACGTGTTTCCAAATAAATTCATGTAAATCTTAATAACTCTTTTATTCTCCATGTCTGGTATGCAGGTGTACGCAAGCATAAAGGATAATACTTTAACATGTTTGGGGGTTGAGACTCCCCCTGCGTGCGTGATTAGTAACCCTTTTCACGTATCGCGACAAGGAAACAGTGAAATAATTTTCTCATGTGTGTTATTATTTCATACACGTTGTTATTAAATGGTTGGGTATTATGGTATGTGTAATAATATTATTTAGATTTTAGTATCAGTAAATGTATTTTGTTTTGCTGGGTAGTGTCTTGCAGTGGAAGCTCATTTCAGAAGGTACATAGGTATGAGGATTTGTTACTAAATTTACAAGGTCTCAGGTTATGCCAAATTTATAAGTTAATTCTACATTATTCTTGAAAACTCATGTGATTTATGTGAGTAAATCTTTAAGGTCTAATTAAAAATATCAATAATTTGATGGAATTATAGAAGTTTCCAGATTTTTTTATGCTTGCGAAGAACCTACATTTTTTTCAAAGGAAGAGTATTAAATTTTCTGCATGTGTACAGCATTTTTGAGTTGTGTCCATCAAGCACAGCTTGTCATTTGAAGGAAAGGAGTAGCGGTTTGTAAGCTAGTCAACAAAGAGAGATAAATACTTTTGCTTGCAATGCCAGAACAACTCATTTGCTTCAACAATATTTGAAATACAAATTCATATTTAGATTTACTCTATGACATTCAAATGCTCAGAATGAGCTATATTCTGATAATTCCTTATCCTGTTCACTAACATATTTCTGAATTGCTTGTCTGCTGACTAATTTTCCTGCTACTAGGCAAGCCATCAACTGCTGTGGCACCTCTGACATCGGGTGGTCTGTTTGGCACTGGCACGTCTGGAGGTGAGGCCGCGCTGGTTGGGGCTCAACGTTGCTTGGCTTCCTTCTCATTTTGTGTGCACAAACTGGGCTTTATTGTTGGATTGTGCAGCAAAAGTGTGTGTTGTATTTTAGATTTGTGCAAACATGAAGTGCCTTGGCAGCCTCATTTACATTATTTTGTTTCAGAGTTTAGTTGATATTTTTATTATTGAATGTGTTCAGTGTTGTTCTTTATCTCACTCATTAATTGCTCCACTGTTGCTACTTTTGTCATTACTTATCTCACTTTTGCATGTTAAACATTTTTTTAGTGTTTGAAAAAGTGTAATCAAGATTTTTTTAAGGTTGGAATTCATTATTTTGTTTTTTTTTAACTCTGTGTGTGAACTGAGAAATATGTCTAATCATACTACAAATACTGCAATTCAAGACTTTTTCTTTGTCTAATACAGTTAGTATCTTTACTTTGGGTGGTTTTTCATACTCTCTAAAATGCAAGACTGTATTTATATGGGCAAAAAAAATTTAAACCAGTAGAAAATTCAAAGGTTTAGAAGCACTGAAAACTTGATGAATATATAATGGCATCATTTGGACTGGTGTCTTCCATGCCTTCTTTGTTATCTCTTCTTTGTTTTTTCTTCTTTCTTCTTAACTTGCTGGTTTCTATGTATAAGTTATATGTTTTCTGGGTTTTGTCCCCCCTCAGGGGGATACAATTATTGTATCTATGGGAATTAGCGCTCTCAGGGAGACAATGTGAGGGCCCAAGCTATAGGTTAGGTAGGCTTCCTTTTTGTTGTAATAAAATAGGTTTTTGTTTTGTTACAGACCATCTCTTTTTGGTTCACTGCTGTCCTATTTTTCAGCACCTTCCACTTCCTTCTTCAACTTTGATCTTGTTTCATAATCTTCTTTCCCAACTTACTGTTTCTATGCCTTTTCTGCGTAGATTCTGCGTTAACTCCATGCTAAATGGTGCCTTCCTCCTTTCTCTCTTTGGACCGCATTTGTTGCTGCGGGTATGGAGGCTAAAACTAACAACTAATCTAATCTGGGTTTTGCCTAACTAATATTACAATAACAATGTTTATTGTTGAATTCTGTATCTTCATGCTAATTGTGTCATGATACTGAGCAGGAACTTCTACAGCATCCACTTCTGGAGGCCTTGGAGGCTTTCCTTTTGGCCAGACGACAGGAGCAACGTCGACGCCAGGAGGTGGCTTTTCATTTGGCAGCCAAGCAAACACCACTGCTGCAGCTCCTGCTGGCGGCTTCTCCTTCACTTCCACCACCACGACCACTACCACGGGCTCCAGTGGCACCGGGCTCGGGGGCTTCTCCTTGGGGGGTCAGACGACCACTGCCTCCAGTGCTCCTAGCTTGGGAGGCATCTCGTTTGGTGGTGCTACTACGTCCACAGCTGCTGCTACAACCGCCGCGTCTGCGCCCTTCAGTTTTGGAGGTAGACATACTTCCCACTGTGAACTGATTCTTGAACTAATTGTGATCAGAGGAAATAGGTTCTTCATTTGATTAAAGCTAAGTTTAACTTTAATATTCAGAAGTTAAATTGACCCAAGATACATTGGAATCTGTTTTCGTTTGCTTAAAAATTGGTGATTACCAGTAGGTCCGTTTGTTGCTAGCGAATGATTTAAAGAAGCCACTGGTGATTTTTTGTAGGAAACGTGTTACTATTGTTTCCGTTGAAGACTATTGTTGATACATTTTTTGTGTACAGGCTCTATTGATTTACTGAACATGATTTACTGGAGGGTTTTTTTTTTCATGAACTTCTTCAAGAACTCCTCATTTATGTTGACTGACACGTTTTAGAGACAAATTAACAATCTTATGTTAACTTGTTAGTTATGCTTTTTTATATTCATTCGAGTGTTATCAGATTTTTTGAAGAGTTTAATGTCTATTTGCCTACACTCAATCTGTAAACGTACCGGAATAATGACCCCAAAGACGCTAATCTTTCAAACATGCATGAAAGCTGGACAGTGCGTCATTATGGAAACAATTTTTGTGATTTTTGGTGCAAAATAGTTGCTAGCCATTTGGGGATGTTCCTGATTTAGCAGTACCCAAAAATTTTATTAGAATTTCAGAACTCGTCTTGATAGTAGAGGTATATTTGCAATGCGTATTTTAGTTTTTGACTTTTGGATGCCATATGACATGAGCCACAAGCCTTAACCACACTACCTGTGATAGTTTTTGTGGGTTTCACCTTTGAAGTTGGTAGGTTTTTATTTTTGGGGTTTCACCGTTGTAGTAGGTGGGTATTTATTTTCTAGGTTTCAAATGTGTAGTAGGTAGGTTTTTATTTTCTGGGTTTCACCTTTGTAGTAGGTAGGTTTTTAGTTTTTGGGTTTCACCTTTGTAGTAGGTAGGTAAATTAGTTTCTAGGTTTATATTTTTACATAGGTAGACTAATTCTTTATGAGTTTAAGTGTTAAAGTAGGTTAGCTTTTTATTTGTTGGCTAAATTGTAATTCCAGGTGACTCGTGGTTTAATGTAGGTGTTTCAAGTTGTGTATTCTTAAACTTGTGTACTTGATGCCATGTAGTCATGGTTCAACAAATTTGAATTTTCTGAACAATGTGTGGCCCAATTTTTCATTATTATGATGAAATAGTTGGTCCTTAGTTTGATAAAATGGTAGCTGAGTCTTGCTATAAAATAGAGGAAAGAGAGTTTTTTAATTCAGTGAAATAGTGCAACTTAGTCTCACAGTATCATAGTAAAATACCAAGTCCTAAGTTAGGCGAAATAGCTGTTTAGTCTAACCATATTATAATGAAAAAGTTTTCAGTTTGGTAAACAAGCAGCTCATTTTCTTGGTATTATAGTGAAATATCAAGTTCTCACTTTGATGAAGTAGCAGCTTAGTCTCTGAGTATGAAATAGTAATAGGTTTTTTAGTTTGATTTGAGAGCAGCTCATTTTCCAAGCATTAAAATGAAATAACACTAGTTGTATAGTGCTCTAAAACAGCTTCTAAAAAACAACATTGATCATTGGAAATAACAACGTCATGACTAAAAATTTTGGGAAATTGACGTGTCTATACTGTCAAATTCTCCATTTCATTCTACCTATTTTGGTAAAAACGTCATGACTCTACCTCCAAAATTGACCGAGAGGAAGGATACCTTCTTTTGATCAACACTAATTCTGTAAAGAAGTTTGCAAAATTAAAATCATCTCTCCTGAAAAATCAAGAATTTTGACTGAGTGACGTTCCTCCCAATGAACAACATGATCAATACCAACACACCGCAGGTCTGGGGGGAGCAGCAGCGGCAACAACAACCTCATCAGGGACAACCTTGGGGCTGGGTGGCGCGACTCCTGCCGGGCTTGGTGGCTTCCAGCCGCCGCCTGCCTCCACTGGTGGGTGTACTTCTGGTGTGCTGCCTCCTGGGGGGGCCTTAATCCCAGAGTCTCGTGTGTTGTGTGGTGCACTGGTGTTGTGCGGCTCTGTTGTGTGGTGCACTGGTGTTGTGTTGTGCACTGGTGTTGTGTGGTGCACTGTTGTGTTGTGTGGTGCACTGTTGTGTTGTGTGGTGCACTGTTGTGTTGTGTGGTGCGGTGCACTGTTGTGTTGTGTGGTGCACTGTTGTGTTGTGTGGTGCACTGTTGTGTTGTGTGGTGCACTGTTGTGTTGTGTGGTGCACTGTTGTGTTGTGTGGTGCACTGTTGTGTTGTGTGGTGCACTGTTGTGTTGTGTGGTGCACTGTTGTGTTTTGTAGTGCACTGTTGTGTTGGTGCACTGTTGTGTTGTGTGGTGCACTGTTGTGTTGTGTGGTGTGCTGTTGTGTTGTGTGGTGTGCTGTTGTGTTGTGTGGTGCTCTGGTGTGCCACACGATGCTGGTGTGCCACACGATGCTGGTGTGCCACACGATGCTGGTGTGCCACACGATGCTGGTGTGCCACACGATGCTGGGGTGCCACACGATGCTGGTGTGCCACACGATGCTGGTGTGCCACACGATGCTGGTGTGCCACACGATGCTGGTGTGCCACACGATGCTGGTGTGCCACACGATGCTGGTGTGCCACATAACGCTGGTGTTGGGCCTCACAACGCTGGTGTTGTGCCACGCAACGCTGGTGTTGTGCCACACAACGCTGGTGTTGTGCCACGCAACGCTGGTGTTGTGCCTCGCAACGCTGGTGTTGTGCCTCACAATGCTAGTGTTGTGCCACGCAACGCTGGTGATGTGCCTCACAACGCTGGTGTTGGGCCTCACAACGCTGGTGTTGTGCCCCACAACGCTGGTGTTGTGCCCCACAACGCTGGTGTTGTGCCCCACAATGCTGGTGTTGTGCCTCCCAACGCTGGCGTTGTGCCTCCCAACGCTGGCGTTGTGCCTCCCAACGCTGGCGTTGTGCCTCCCAACGCTGGCGTTGTGCCTCCCAACGCTGGCGTTGTGCCTCCCAACGCTGGCGTTGTGCCTCCCAACGCTGGCGTTGTGCCTCCCAACGCTGGCGTTGTGCCTCCCAACGCTGGCGTTGTGCCTCCCAACGCTGGCGTTGTGCCTCCCAACGCTGGGGTTGTGCCTCACAACGCTGGGGTTGTGCCTCACAACGCTGGGGTTGTGCCTCACAACGCTGGGGTTGTGCCTCACAACGCTGGGGTTGTGCCTCACAACGCTGGGGTTGTGCCTCACAACGCTGGGGTTGTGCCTCACAACGCTGGCGTTGTGCCACGCAACTCTCGTGTGCCACGCAACGCTGGTGTTGTGCCACGCAACGCTGGTGTTGTGCCACGCAACGCTGGCGTTGTGCCTCCCAATGCTGGCGTTGTGCCTCCCAATGCTGGCGTTGTGCCTCCCAATGCTGGCGTTGTGCCTCCCAATGCTGGCGTTGTGCCTCCCAATGCTGGCGTTGTGCCTCCCAATGCTGGCGTTGTGCCTCCCAATGCTGGCGTTGTGCCTCCCAATGCTGGCGTTGTGCCTCCCAATGCTGGCGTTGTGCCTCCCAATGCTGGCGTTGTGCCTCCCAATGCTGGCGTTGTGCCTCCCAATGCTGGCGTTGTGCCTCCCAATGCTGGCGTTGTGCCTCCCAATGCTGGCGTTGTGCCTCCCAATGCTGGCGTTGTGCCTCCCAATGCTGGCGTTGTGCCTCCCAATGCTGGCGTTGTGCCTCCCAATGCTGGCGTTGTGCCTCCCAATGCTGGCGTTGTGCCTCCCAATGCTGGCGTTGTGCCTCCCAATGCTGGCGTTGTGCCTCCCAATGCTGGCGTTGTGCCTCCCAATGCTGGCGTTGTGCCTCCCAATGCTGGCGTTGTGCCTCCCAATGCTGGCGTTGTGCCTCCCAATGCTGGCGTTGTGCCTCCCAATGCTGGCGTTGTGCCTCCCAATGCTGGCGTTGTGCCTCCCAATGCTGGCGTTGTGCCTCCCAATGCTGGCGTTGTGCCTCCCAACGCTGGCGTTGTGCCTCCCAACGCTGGCGTTGTGCCTCCCAACGCTGGCGTTGTGCCTCCCAACGCTGGCGTTGTGCCTCCCAACGCTGGCGTTGTGCCTCCCAACGCTGGCGTTGTGCCTCCCAACGCTGGCGTTGTGCCTCCCAACGCTGGCGTTGTGCCTCCCAACGCTGGCGTTGTGCCTCCCAACGCTGGCGTTGTGCCTCCCAACGCTGGCGTTGTGCCTCCCAACGCTGGCGTTGTGCCTCCCAACGCTGGCGTTGTGCCTCCCAACGCTGGCGTTGTGCCTCCCAACGCTGGCGTTGTGCCTCCCAACGCTGGCGTTGTGCCTCCCAACGATGGCGTTGTGCCTCCCAACGATGGCGTTGTGCCTCCCAACGCTGGCGTTGTGCCACGCAACACACCCGTGGTGAGCGAGTCATATGCACTCGGTTTTCAAGTATGAAATGAACTATTTGTATAGAGCCTATCATTAAATAATATGTTCATTTCTCTTTCTTACTGACTAATCTGGTTCCAGAAGCTCAGTCCATGTATTGTTGATGGAAGTGGTTCACTGAGTTTATTTATGGTGATTTAATAATCTTTGGGAGCTTTTTGATCATTTGTAGTTACTCTGGTAACATTTACTTTATCCTGGTAGTACATTTTATTTTTGATTCATACTTCATTGTTTTAATTAATGACGTTTTTAACGTGTGTTTGAACCAGCTCAGGTATGTAGCTCCCATCGGTTTCTGCAGTTAAAACATGTTTATGGTTGGCCTGCTGTTTGAGATTGACTATCGTCTCTCTGAATTATAATCTTCTTCTTTAATATAGATCACTCCTGCACGTGCAGGTGAGGCGTCAGGCAGCTCAGCTGAGGGCAGGAGCTGCAAAGAGATCCCGCTGCCTCAGGACATCTTTGCTACCATAGCTGCCTTTGAGTGAGTTGCTGTCAGCGGGTGCTGTTGTTACTGTCAGCTACAGTTACTATCAGCTGCTATTGTTGCTGTCAGCAGCTGTTGCTGCTGCTGCTACTGTGCTGGTGTTTGAGGGGTTGTGTAGCGTCTGTGTGGCGGTGTGTTTGAGGGGCTGTGAGGGGGTGAGGCACAGTAGTGCAGTCGCGCGACATGTGTCGCTACATAGGAAGTTCCAGTGATCAATTCTGTGAGTTAAACAAACAGTAGAGGTCAAATACTGTCGATGCTACGGCGTCATGGGCTGTGTGAGGGTGTTGGGCTCATTCATCTGTGCGTTGGCACGGTTTGTGTCTTTTACCACCAAGTTTCATCAACGTCTGAGAATTGTTTCTTTGCATTTAGCCACAAATAGGGATGTTGTTTAGCTCCAATGTTAGAGCTGTAGCGAATACTTGTTTGCCTGGGGGAATGATGCAATGAATGATTCTATTGACACAATGACACATCTCATTTTTGACTCTTCCAAATTGATTGTTTCCTTGTAGTTTTTTTATGGAATGTTTGTAAATTCATGTATTCGCAATTATGAGAGCCGAACTACACTTTAGGCATTCCATATTTGACATCTAACATCTTACTAAAGTTACGAGTATCTTTGTTGAACGTGAAGTGAGGGTTGCATCTTTTCTATTTATTTACCCATTCATTTTCATAATCAAGTCACACTCGTGAAGTAACTCTGTAGAGTACTGTACTGTACCTGAAATGAATCGCACTTTGTCTGTGTTCCTGGATTATTCAGTGGAGAGAATTTGGAAACTCTAAACTCATGAGTATTTCACCTCATGGCGGAATTGATTCTGAGATCCTAATGCTAAAACAGAACTCAATCAGGATTCGTGTAATTTCTGCTGGACGACTTTCGTTCCTGGAATAATATGTGTTGCTGAATTAGAATGCAAACAAACGTCTAGAATTGATGCAAATGACGCTCGGAATTGGCATGTAGCGCTTGCTCCATTAAGGAAAGACCTGAATTCCCGGCACTCTCGTAGCAGCTGCGCTGCTTATAGAGACCATGTGGAAAGTGTGTTGATTAGTTTTAGTGAGTGTAGGTTTCATTTATTTTTTCTTCTCTTGAGTGATCTAATAAGTTTTTGTCCATGCTCCTGCTCCAGTGTTTTCATTTCTGGAGCAAGTTCTCTACATCACCTGATGAGATTGTTTTCTCAAAGTATTGTCAAAGTGTCTTTTAGTACTGTATCTGAACAAAATATTTGTCGAAGGTTGAAACAAAAAATAAAATGAGAGATGATGAAACAGCAATAGTTGAAGTCGTACTCTCATACCATTGTGGAGTTAGCACTCATTCCACATCAGATAAAAGAATCTTTAACAGAGAGGGAAATGAAAAGCTTAGGTTCACTATCATGCAGAGAGCAAAGTGTAATCCCTGAAATAACTATCGTGTGAATCAAAGTGCAGTACTTCAATTTCAGGCAATTTTTGTTTTTCCAGGCAGCTGAAGAGCACAGAGAAGACAGCAAGCGAAGCTAATCTACAGCAAAGCGCCGCTGCCTTCCACAAGCTAGGTGACGACTGCACCAAGCTGCGCAGCCTCGTCACCCAGCTCAGCACCCTGCAGGCCTCCCTCCAGCACCGTGTCAATGGGCTCAAGGAGAAGATTGTCGCCGTGAGTATTTCGTGGTGCTTCTACTCTATTTTAACTCATCAAGTGCTGTGTGCATCTAAAGTGGCAGTTAGCATTGCTGTGTGGTGTTCTTCAGTATTATATCGGCGTTCTCAAGGAGAAGGTTGTCGCCGTGAGTACTTCATGGTGCTTTTCTGTCCACCCAAATTCATTGAGTGCGCATGCATCTCAAGCGGCATTGCTGTGTGATGTTCGTCAGCATCGTGTTTGCAATCTCGAAGATATTGTTGCTCTAAACACCTCATGATGCTGCTCTAGTCACCCCAATTCTTAAAGAGCCGCATGCATCTCAAGCGGTAGTAAGCATTGCTGCATTATATTCTCTAGCAGTGTCAGCAACCTCAAGAAGAAGATCATTGCTGTGAAACTTCATGGTGCTGCTCTAATATTGAGTTGTGGTTTTATATATCAGGTGACCCATGTATCTAACACGGTGCCTAATTACCATTGCTACATAGTGCTCTCCAGCAACGTCGTCAAGATGTTGCCATTAGTACTGCATGGTTTTGTTCTAATAGCTGTGGTTTAATGCAACAAATGGCGCGAGTGCTCAATACAGTTGTGTTCATGACTTCATGACTGCGACGGAGATAAGTCGTGGTGTTGCTCTTATTAATGTGGTATTCATTGCTGTGCAGAGCAGCGAAGACGTCGAGATGGCGCGTCGTACCCACACAACGCCGGCACATCTGCAGGGCGACAACCTTGCGCCTGAGCTCTACTTCAGCAGGGTACGTGACGCGTCCTGTGTAGGTTCTGTTCATATCCAGTCACAGATGTGCCTTATTTCGTTTTGTATTGGGTTACTCTAGATGGCTACTGCATGCATTTGGAAGGAGGTCTAGACAGCAACTGCATGCATTTGGAGGGAGGTCTAGACAGCAACTGCATGCATTTGGAAGTGAGGTCTAGACAGCAGCTACATGCATTTGGAAGGAGATCTAGACAGCTACTGCACGAATTCAAAAGGAGATCATGTTTTGTTATTGTCTTGCCAAGTATTGGGATTATTAATTTCTTGTTAAAAAGTAGACGTATTAAATTTTATTTCGGATGAAAATTAGTGATTTTTGAAGTTGTGCCAGTGTTTCTGAATGTCGTGAGGAAAATTTCACTCCTTGAATAAGAAATAGCACACGAGCAAGCAAAAGACAAGTGCCTGACGAGACGCGATGTAATCTTTCTATGTCAATAATTATCCAAATATGTACTGTCTAAATTATGTGGAAAACTCAGCTTGTGTGTGGGAAAAATGTATCAAATGTTTATGATCAGGTGCCGCATTTGTTATGTAGCCCCTGTCGTGTCCGTGATTCAACTGAAAGAAGTAACTCGAGAGAAGGTCACTTGGTCCATTACTGTTGCCATATTCTATTCATTGATATATGCCACATTTTCCCGATATGCGAGTTGGCATATGCTACATCTCAAATGAGAATAAGGTTTAGGAATCCCGAGTCGTTTTCTTTGTTGCGTTTATGTGCACTGGTGTTTCACTCTGGTTTGCTAGGAAAAACCGTAACTTCAGAAGAAATTTAGTTTTCTATAAAAGTCAGTTTGATTCATACTCACATAAGTATTGTGTGTTATATATGGCTGAGAAAGCAACAAAATAATTGATGTATAGCACTTAGAGAGGATGAACTAATATTTTCCTTGCTGTTTGCCATTTCAATGTGCCACAGGGAGCACAAAATTTTCAACACTGTTTGAAATTGTGCCGTGTAGCGCGATTGGATATGAGCACACCATTATTGTCTCCTTCTTTCTTTTTTGGGTTGTGTTTTTTTGATGGAGTTAGGCCAGGCTTAGATGCTGCCTACTTTCAGAGTGAGACACTAAATTGTTGGTTGTATAATATTGTGAGGGTACACTTATTGAGGAACTGTGTGACCAGTTTTTGAAAGGTTTCCAGCCTAGAAAGAAAGCAAAGTTCATGAATCCCAGATGACAAGTTTTACCAGTGGACCCTAGATGTCTGTGAACGACGAAAGTCCTTCACTGCCCCATTCGCCAAACTGTTTCTGTTGCGCGTTCCTATGCGTGACATTGCGGTCCGTACTGTGCGGCACCATTGGTGCTGGAACCGCTGGCTGGAACCTCAGCATGCCGGTTGACCACTCAGGCAGTTCCATGCAAGTGGTTGCGCTGACCGGTCGTTCCATAACCGTGTCCTGAGTTACGTACAGGCAGTCGCACTGACCTGTCGATTTGCTGTGCTGAGCTACGTTCCAGCTGTCGTGCTGACGTGTACCGTCATTTATGCGCTGTGTGTCTTGATATAGCAAGTGCTATAAAACTAAGTTCTGTCTGTCGCCGCTTCGACCGCCTTTGTCTTGTTGAACTTTACTGTGCAAGCAACCAATTATGTTTAAACCGCTTTTAACAAGTGTTTCAATAAAAACCGTGCTTTTAAAAAAACATGTTAAATTTGCCAATAAATTTAACAAACTTATTGACTTTTAAATCAACACTGGAAAAGGAAACTTGAAAAGAACTAACAATTTTTACTGGTTTGTTGCTGTGGCCGTTGGCTTCAAGGCTTGGCCTCCTGACATTGAAAAGCCAGGGGCCCGGTGACATGTCAATGAAAGCTTCTTCTCTACCTCGAATTTCGAGTATTTTGATAGAGAAAAGCATATTATGACCAATTTAGCAAGTGTTGATGCTTTCTTATGGTTTACATGTTACCAAGCTTATTGATTAATGACAGTTTTAGTCTGTTTGCTATCCGGCTAATGAGTAAACCAACAGGTTAGTTTACTTCTTTTGTTAGCTGAGCTAGTGTTTTGTAGCAGTCGAGTCAACGTCGCTAAGATACGTCAGTGCTGAATTTCATTTTGCAATTGGTAGCACCCCGAGCCTAATCCACTTGTCTCGTTCTTATTCCCATATTCCACTCCCAGGGGGAAATGTGTTAGGGCCCGAGCTAAGAGTTGGGTAGGCTTTCTTTTCGTTGAAATAAAATGATTTTTTTTTAATGTAAGGGACCACTTTTTTCGGTTCACTGATGTCCTGTTGTTCAGCACCTACTACTTTCTTCTTGAGCTTTTATATTATTCCATAAACTTCTTTCTAAATTTACTGTTTCTGTAGCCCTTCTGCATTCACTTATCTCCACACTAAATGGTTCCTTCCTCTCTTCGGAATGCCTTTTTTTTAGGGGTTAGGGAGGCTTAAACAAACATCTAATCTCCTATCCTCATATTCCATGATCCTGCGCGTGTAGGTGCTGGAAGAGTTCGAGCAGCACATGCTGTCGTGCAGAGACAGGATAGAGGAGGTCGAGAAATGCCTTGCTCTCACCGGCCGCCTTATGGACAGTGATGCTGGTGAGTGTTGTGTAGGGTGGTGGTGTGGGATGCTGTTGTTTAGGATGGTGCTGTGGGATGCTGGTGTTTGGGATGGTGGTGTTAAGGAGAGTGGTGTGTGATACTGATAAGTGCTGTTGTGTAGGGTGGTGGTGTGTGATGCTGATGAGCGTTGTTGTGTAGGGTGGGGGTGTGGGATGCTGATGAGGGCTGTTGTGTAGGGTGGTGGTGTGTGATGCTGGGAAGTGCTGTTGTTCAGGATAGTGTTGTGTGATTTTTGTGTTATACTTTTTTTCTGAATGGTTTATATGCATGTCATACATACATACATACATACATATACCGGGCTTATCCTCCCCATGGGAGGGTAGCCGACAGCAGGCCACAATCACCACACTTAGTCACTAGGAGGCGAGAGAGGCAGCACTGGCCGCACCTGAACTGCCAGGATCACACATGCTCTGCTATCAATGTAGAAACTCTTGAACGCATTCAACAGTCTCCCACCCACTCCATACAAACTTACCACTTGCCATAAAGCCTCGCGATCCACTCTGTCATACGCCTTCTCTAGATCCATAAATGCCCAATATACATCCTTTCCCTTTAATAAGTATTTTTCATTCACCTGCCTCACAGCAAACATTTGATCCACACAACCTCTACCACACCTAAAACCACACTGTTCTTCAGCAAGCACACGATCCGTCAACACTCTCACTCTTCCAATTAACACTCTTCCATACAGCTTCCCAACGACACTCAGTAGACTTATACCCCTAGAATTACTGCACTCATACCTGTCACCTTTCCCCTTGTACAACGGAACTACGCACGCGCTACTCCAATCAACCGGCACTTTACTAGCCTCGAAACACACATTTAATAAACGAACCAACCATTCTATAACCACATTTTCTCCTTTCTTTAGACATTCAACCGTGCAGCCATCCAAACCTGGAGCTTTCCCATTTTTCATTTCATCCAACGCACATCTCACCTCTGCACTTCTTATTCGATTTCTATTCACTTCACCAAACACAGGCATTCTAACATCACTTCCAACAGCTACTACTCTCGGAATCCTATCATCCCTCACGTTCAGCAGTTCCTCAAAATACTCCGCCCATCTCTTTCTCACATCACAACTCTCCACTAGCAGCCTACCATTTGTATCCTTCACTCGTGCCTCATTCTCCACCTGACCCTTCCTAATTCTCTTCACTTCCTTCCAGAAAACCTTCCTTCTCTCCATGAAATCCCCTCCCAACTTCCTCCCCCATTCCTTATCCGCCGCCCTCTTCGCTCTCCTTACCATTCTTTGTACCTCTTTCTTCCTCTCCTTATACTCTTCAAAATTTTGCTGGTTGCCTCGTTGCAACCACCTTTCGAACGCCCCCCGCTTTCTTTTCACAGCCGCTCCTACTTCTCCGTTCCACCATTCACTCCCCTTTCTAATCCCCCCTCCAACCTTCCTTACCCCACACACTTCCCTTGCACATTTTTCCACCGCATCTTTAAACAACTTCCATTCCCCTTCCACTCCACCCACCTCACTTTCCTTCACCCTCCCAAACTCCACTTTCATCTTCTCCTGATACTCACACTCACGCTCAGAATCATGTAACTTGCTTACATTTAACACCTCCCTTCCACTCCTCCTTTTTACACCTCCCCATATTCCACTAACTCTCAGCTTTCCTTCCACCAAATAATGATCCGAAATCCCATTCATCTCACCACGGAACACATGCACATCGAGCAAACGACCCATCACTCCCCTGCTAACCAAAATATAATCCATCAATGCTCTCTCCTCTATCACACCTCCATTCGTCCTCACATATGTATACTTGTTAATACTTTTTTTCTGAAACAAACTATTCCCAACCACTAACTCACTCTCCACACATAACCCCACCAAGAAATCCCCACTCTCATTCACCCCAGCTACTCCGTACTTACCAACAACACCATCCACCACCTCATCACCCACTCTTGCATTCAGGTCCCCCATCACCACAACTCTACAACCACTCCCCACTCTAGCCACACACTCGGACAATTTCTCCCAAAACTCCTCTCTCTCTTCCCCACTCCTCTCCGATCCCGGTCCGTACGCGCTCACAAACACCCAAGACTCTTCCCCCCATTTCACTCGCACCCACATTATTCTTGATCACACCTCACCCCATTCAACTACTTTCTCTCTTATTCTTACACTCAATAATATAGCCACACCCTCTCTTGCATGTCCCCCACGTACTCCAGACACTCTCCCTCCCACACTCCCAAACATCCACTCACCACTACCCTTCAATTTCGTCTCACTCAAGGCCAATACATCCATCTTCCGGTTTAACATCATTCTTCCGATCTCCTCCTTCTTACACTCAGTTGCTCTACTTCCACACCCCCTTACATTCAAAGATCCTAGTACTAGGGTTTGAGTGGTCTTTCGACCTCTCTCACCCCCTTCATTGGCCTGCTGCCTCTCGGGAAAATTATTACAGAGAAGGGGATCCCCAGTCCCCTCGCTCCGTCCACTATAGTCGCCTCTTACGACACGCAGCGGACCACGGTAGGAGAATTCTACCCCCCCCCCCCACAGGGGGAATGCATGTCATAAGAATAAGAAAGCTTATTTGGTGTTTTAAAATATGTAATCAAGGTGGGAGAGAGAAAATTCTTGCATTCTTGCTATCGACTAAGTCCCTTCAATGTGTGTTGCAGTAAACCCATGTGTGAGTGTAATATATCAGCATAGAATAAATAAACCCCTCGAGGTATACAACTCGGAAGAATTAGTGCTTCAAGGGGTCTAGAAGTGAGTTCCTAAGCAGAACGTCAGGTTGGCCCGCGTGATGTTGCAATGTACTAGGCTTTTGTTTCGTTAAGTGTCATCTTTTCGGTTATCAGTAGGTCATTTTTCTGCATCTATTACTTTTTCATTTAACATTCATCTTGTTGTATAAATATCATTCAATCTTACTGTTTCTATGCGCAGAGTGTGGAGAACATACCTTATAGATACACTTGGGGAGGTTAGGTTAGGAGGCTTGAACAAACTTAACGTATAATCCAATCTAGAGTAAATGGTGAATTTGAAGTGGTCAAGTCGTCTGTTTTGTTTCATCTCTGTATGGTTCAGGCAGCGGCAGTTCTGCTTACTACACTGATGGCTGAAAGTCATACACTAGCTCAGTTCTAGTCCAGTAACTGTAATATTTTCTTCCAAGTAAAAAGTAGCTTCTCTGGTGATTTTAGATATCAGGGATGGCGATAGAAGAGGTCATTGGGAGAACTCCAACTGAGCTTCCACCAGACACCCCTTCCTCTCCTAAGATGAATAATAGTGAGATCAATATGGATTTTATTATCGAAATACGAGAACGAGGACAAAGACGAGGGCAATGTTTAGATTCGGTCTGTAACGAATAAATTTCTCCATTGCATAGTTTGTGTATTTTTTTTCGATTGCAATGGCTGGTTGTATTTTCATCGTATATGGATTTGGGTGTGTGCAGCTGTGCGAGAGCTGGTGCGGCGGCAGCACGAGGACTTACAAGTCGCAGCAGCGCACGTATACAGGCTGCACGCGCAGCTGCTGCAGCTGCACGCCGTGCTGCCCTGCCCCGACCACCTCGCGCCGAAGCCGCTCTTCCGCGCCGGCGCCGGCGACCTCACCAAGCTCGACGACCGCGCCTCAAAGAGCGCCGTGCCTTCTGAGAGCGCCATCGTCCGCAACTCTTTTGACCGTCAGTGTCGTTCTCAAAAAGAGGCGTTTTACTCTCTTTTGTTGTGGTTGCAGTTTTCAGTTATGGTTGCAGTGTTCTTGTTGGAATTTTTGCGTAGTTCTCAGGTCGAGGCTTTCTGCTCTCATCTCAGTTGTGGTTGCAGTTTTTGCCCTTGTTGGAATTTTTGCCATTTGGAAGTTTATTGTTTTTTGTATCGTGATCCCTGTTTTTGTCGTTGTAATTTGTGCCATCGTTGCTGGCGTGGCGATTTCCATTTGGATTGGAATTAGCAAAGTGAGATGATGTTGCGGCATCAATTTTATATATTGTGGTTGAATTGCACGTTCACAAGCTATTTCACTCCTGAACCCGTGATACCGTGGTAGAAATTTTTGCAATCTGCCTTCTGGTCACATATTCTACCTGGTTTGAAAGTTCTAGTGTAACCCAATATTGGGGCAGAATATTTTTCTTGAATGGTTGGTAATCTAAATCTAGTAATAGAAATATAGTGATAGTAATCTTGAAAATAACTTTCCCATGACTATTTAATCTGTGCGTGCCTTTCTTAAATATCCTGTAAGTATAATATTAATTTAGCTTTAACATCTAAACGACTATATCTGAAAACATTTGGGAGTAGTGAGCACTATTATGTACAATAGCCAACCTAATCGATTTCCATACTTACTCGAACTTCAGCAAATGTCATCTCGGGGAACTAATAGTACCCCTGGTGTGTTTATTTATTGTTTGCTATCCGCTTTTTAAAAATCTGCTTCTCCGATTTGATTTGAAGAATACCTAATGACCGTATCTGTGATACGAGTTTTACCAGTGCACGAGTACAAAAATATTTTAACCGCAAGTACTACAGGGTTGGATATATTTGTTTGGCATCCACATTTGAGAATTTATATAAGGAAAATATCAAACCCCGTCGTTTTTGACGGGCCGTGTACGCTACAGTAATCTAGTGATAGTAATCTTGAAAATAACTTTCCCATGAAAATTCAATCTGAGCGTGCATTTTTATAAACACCGTGTATGTATAATATTTGTTTAGCCTTAACATCTGAACGAATATATCTGGAAAATTTCAGAGGTAGTGAGCAGTTACGATAATAATGGAGATGATACCGTGCAGTGACGGGAGGCACGAGCCGCCTGGGCGCGTACCAGCTCAACGTGGCCAAAGCGCGAGCTCTCAGCCTCAACCCCGCGCCTCCCCCCACCCAGCCTCTGGCCTCCCAGCAGCCTCTCTTCGGGTGCGTCGTCGCATTCTGCTGTGTTCTAGCCTCTTTGTTCCATTATCACGGATGTATTAGTGCATCACGGACGTATTGGTGCATCACATATGTATAAGTCCGCCTCTCTTTGGGTGCGTCGTCGCATTCTGCTATGTTCTATACCAGGGCTTTTCAACCGGGGGTGCATGTACCCATAGGGGTACATTTAACATACTTCATGTGTTGAATTGTGCGGTATATTTTTTCATGCAACCGTATAAGTGTATAAAGTTATTAATTATTAAGCGTATTTTAATAATTTCTTAAACCTTTAATTGTGCTGGGGGGTACATTAAGGTACACCATTAAACTAAGAGGGTACACTACATTAGAAAGGTCGAAAAGCCCTGTTCTATACTCTCTGAGACATCGATACAATACTCTGGTGCAGATTCACGTGTACCATTTTCACCATTTACTTCCCCTGAAAAATTCTCTTGCCTTCTAAAATAATTCATAATTTGGAAATTTTTATTTTAATTCTATTTTTCTTCAGATTATTATTACTCGTTACTTTTTGTCCCATTTTCAAGTGTTCATTAAACGTTTAACTGAGGATCAAAACATCAATATACACGGTGTTGGTGGAACTCTTGGTACAAACTTCGGCTACTAGTAGAAAATACAAATTTAAACACTTTTTCATCAGTGAAAAAATATCGAAAAACGCTTAGTTTTTTAATTATAGGGCTTTGAAGTTTTTTTATAGGCTTAGAAGTAGCCATTATGTGTACTTGAAATGCGCTCAGATAGATCTGGCATAGGATATTTCTCAGTAATAGTCGGTAATAGTTCTCGGTTAACGTCAGTTAAGCTTGCGGTATCTATGCACATTCAAATTTCTTTTTTACCCTATTCCGATTTCTTCAGTACGGGTACTATGGTACTACTCCACGGGGAATTACTGTGCTCAATTATATCTAATGCTAATAGTTCCTTGCACTGTCAGTCAGTTTCTTTGTCAACGGGCTCTGATGAAAATTTCCGTGGTCTTTGCTATACTGGAGTGCTGTCACTCAAATCTATTCTGTGAGGTCTAACTTTAGCTCTTCCTATGGGAAATTCATTCTTGCTAATGGTGTCCTGTGATATAGCCAGCATTTCATATACTAATTGTTTCTCCTCAAAAGTAATATCTGAAATTATCTTGTCTTTAAGACTCTCTTCTGATCAACAGGTGTTTAAACAGGCCTTGTCCGAGCTGAATACATGGCAGGCCTTCTTTTTTGTTGAATTAAAAATGTATTTTTTGTTACCGACTATTTTTCTTGGTTCACTGTCTCTTCTCTTTCTACCCATATTACTTTCTTCAACTTTTTTCAATATGTATTCATGAACTTCCTTTAATCTTGCTTTTTCTTTTTTAATCTTGCTTTTCATGCTGAGTGTGGGGAATCATTTTGTGCATAGAGTCTCCGTTCCCTTAGTTCCACACCACATAGTGCTTACCTCATTCTTTACTTGGGAAGACCTTTGTTGTGGTCATTGGCTTAATTTAACTTTTAATTTAATGTGCTACTCAGTTTCTTTCTTATGGTTGATTTGATGTCATATTTGCCTACCGAAATAAAGCGTAGAACAGTCAACACAAGTGCAACGGGTATTTTAAATCAGATTCGGAGACTTTGATTTTTTGAGACAGTGAAGTACTCAATTTTTTGCCTCAAACTGTGTACCTCATCACTTGCATCGCATTAGGTAGTATTTATCCTATATGGGAATAGGTGTATGGAAGCTAAAGTTTTTGGCATGAGAAATTGTCAATCTAGAAAAAAGTACCTTACGAAATTTGACAGGCGATCAACCTCAGGTTAGACTTGGAGTGCACTTGTATTACGAAGTTCCCAGCTGTTTCGTGAATATCTTAAAAAACAAAAATTTAAACTTCAAGCTTTGTGGTACAATGTGTTTTTTGTGTTTCTCCATTCATTTTGATATTTCTTCAGAACGCTGGGGACGCAAAACAACTTTGGAGCGACTAACTTCATGGGAGGCTCAGGTCTTGCTGGCGGAACTTCAGTTTTTGGGTCCTCCTTGACGGGCTCTACTTTTGGTAACACTGGAACTTCTGCGTTTGGCAGCACTGGAGCCTTCGGTAACCCTGGAACGTCTGCATTTGGTAACACTGGAACTTCAGCCTTCGGTAATAGCAACACTTCAGCATTCGGGAATACAGGAACATCTGCTTTTGGTAGCACTGGAACTTCAGGTTTTGGGAATACTGGAACTTCAGGTTTTGGGAATACTGGAACTTCAGGCTTTGGGAATACTGGAACGTCAGCATTCGGAAACACAGGAACTTCTGCCTTTGGCACTTCTGCCTTTGGTAACACGAGTGGGTCGAGTTTTGGCAACATTGGTGGCTCTGCCTTTGGCAACACCAGCTCAAGCCAGCCCAGCGGCTCCCTCTTTTCATCTCCGTTTGGACAGAGCAACAAACTTTTCAGTAAGTTTTTCGTACTCTTTATTTCTCATGGAAATGCATGCGCTTCAACTTCTTTCTTTTTGACCTATACTAACGTTGTGGTTTTTATCCGAGCCTAGGATGACGTTCATCTATAGTTTGTGTTTGGTCAAATTTGGATCTTACATAATTGAAGCAATACAAATTTTATGATACATTTTATTAAAGTTACTGAGTGGAGTTATTTTCTTGTGCTTACACAAAAGTTAGTAAGCATCTTATTGCACCTGAAATTTCAATGAATTCACGCAAGTTTCATTGATGATGGTCTAGCGTCACAGATTTCAAGTTATAAGTTGCCAGATTTTTCTTATAGCACTACATTTCCAGTAGAAATACTTGTGAGAATCACAGAAGCATGGAATTTGCACCAGTTTTTCTTACACTCTATGCTGTTGCACTATCTGAAATATTGATACGCTTGTTCCTACCGACCTTCCTATTCCTGGGTGGCATGCTTTTGCTAATTACGCTGATTTTGAATTCAGAAGCTTAAAGATAAAATGTATGTGTGATAGTACGCCATAATAGCCCCCCTCAGGGAGATACAACTATTGTATCTATGAGAATGAGCGCTTCTTGGGGGAAAATGTGAGATTCTGAGCTGAAGGCTTAATAGGCCTTCCTATTTTATGAATAGGACAGGTTTGTGTTATTTTACGGACAATATCTTTTCGGTTCACTGCTGTTGCTTTTTCAGCCCCGTGGACTTTCAAGTTTTGCCTTGGTTCATGAACTTCTTTTTTAATTTGCGGCTTTCATGCGCACAGATTGGGGTTTTGTGTGGGAACATGCTTTGTGTACAGATTCCCAATTCCTGAATTCCACACAAATTGTGTTATCGTCATTCCATTCTTTAGAATACTTTTTTATGCGTAGAGAGGCTTAAACTTAATTCGTCTTCCCAACGCGAGTAAAATAACCAACATCCTGTATAGGAATTACGGCGAAATTCCTTCAAGTAAACAAAAATTAGTTTGGTGGACCCTAACATTTAAATTGAATTAAAAAAAAAGTGAAATATCGAAATCATTCTAGAAGTGGCGTGACCCTCAAGTCATCATCTCTCAGAACGTTTCTACCAGACAATATTATTGGTGTGCAACCTTTATTTATCGCAGTAATTTTTTTACAGACTAAGTGCACTCTTTAGTTGCTGTATGAAATTGCTGTGTAAGCCTTTAGGTGTTATTGATGTCCATGTCGAGTAAACTGAACGCGATAAAGTTGTGGATGCAAGATCTCGTCTTGAAGTAGAGCGCAATTTTAGGTTCTTGAGTACTTCCCCCTCCCCCTCAAGGGGATACCACTATTGTATATTTAGGAATTAGCACTCCCAGGGGAAAATGTGAGGGTCTGAGCTGAGAGTTAGGAATTTTGTTGAAATAAAATGTTTTTGTTTTATAAAGGACTGCATCGGTTTGATGCTGTCCTGTGCATAGATTCCACGTTCCCTCAATCCAACACCAAATAGTACCTTCCTTATTTCTCTCTTGGGAGCATATTGTTTGTGGTAAGGGAGGCTTGAACTAACTTTAATCTAACCTTGCCTACTCTTTTTTTTTTTGGGGGGGGGGGGGGGGGGGAATTTAACTGCAACACCACAACATTTATTCGTGCTTCGTATTCATGCTTCACTAACCGAACCAAATGCTGTACACAAATGGTGTAAGGGTAACCAAACTTACGGCTTGTACTTCAAAAACAATAATTCTTTTTGTGTGTTGGGAGTTTTCTGTTTGACACATTTATTGATGCTTAACGTGCGACTCGAACTTGACGCTTTACCATTCCTCGCATAAGAAGAGCGCCAGTGTGGTAGGCGTTCCGCCGCTAACGCCGTGTGTTTGTGTCCTTGCAGAGACGTGAGAGTGATGCGCTTTACGCTACTGGCAGCACGTGAGTTTCCTCCTGCTCTACATCCTGGCTGCAACTCTTCCTCCTCTATCCTGGGCTCACCAACTGCCTCTTTAACGCATTTTGATGCTACTAACAACACTAACTTATGGCTTAGTTCCATAGACTCCATGTTGAGACTGTCGTCTTCCTAGGTGTCTGTCCATGAAGTCGCCTTAATTTGGTGTCGACCTCTCGCTTATCAATTCATGTAGTTAGCTAAATTTGTTATCAACTTCTTACCTGCCAATTTCTTGTTTTATATTTTCAATTATTTGCATTCATGGAATTTTATTCATGGGTACTACAGGTTTTGAAAATATTATCGGTTTAAGATATTCTTGATGCACATATGGTCTTATCGTAGTGTTATTAAAGCTCGTGCATTGGTCACTTGCTGCTTTCCCTCACTTTCCTGTTTTAAAATTTCTGCCTCGCTCTTTCATCGTACTCGTTCCTACATATTTTGTGTCAACTTTGTAAAAGTATATCATGACTTGCCTTACGTGTGGCCTCTCATCCACTGCGAGAGAATTCTTTTTTTTATGACTTAACAGCATTTTGGTGGAACATGAATTTTACAGCCGAAAATGGACGCGCTTCTGCAATTTTTGCAAATAAATTTTAGGTACCAAATTTCTTTTAATTTTACGTTTTCTAGGCGCAGAATGTAAGGGACCCACCTTGTTTGATTTCACTCTCCTTTAATTCCCTACTAGTAGTGTTTCTTTCCCTTCTTTCTTGGGAACACGTTCGTTGTAGTTAGGAAGCATCTAACTTATAATTTTATCGCCATCCGAGAAGCTTCTCTCGGATATCTTTTAATTTTGCTGCTTCTAGGCGCTGAGTGCAGGGAACACACCTTGAGGTTTGATTTCTCTTTCTCTTAACTCCATACAAGTGGTGCTTCCCTCCTTCCTCTCTTGGGAACATGTTCATTGGAATTTTTGGGGATTTAACTAACTTATAATTTGATGGGTATCTGAAAAGCTTCTCGAAATTTAAAGGTTTCAGTGACCAACATTTGAGTAATTTGGGCTCGTACTTGAGAACTCATTCCATTCTCTCTCATGCATGCAGCATTAGCAAGCTAGCAGCAAATATTCTCATTTATTCTGAATGCCTATTACAGTGAGTCTTGAAGTGGTTCTAGTTATGTAGTTTCTGCAGTTAGCGGTTGTTGAGAATTGGGTGGACCGTTGTTCCCACGCTATGTAGCATGCAAACGTCTGTTACATTAGCTTGAACTCAGTCATTATAAACTAGCGGCTGAATGGAGACCAAGGCAGGATAAAACTACTGATGTTCTACGTAATGCGTATAACGTATGACTTTCTCAGCAGGAACATAATTCAGAATGCAGCACGCTTACGTGTCCTTCAAATTTTGTTATGCATACCTCGATGAAATATAGCTAGAGCACTGCTAGAAGCTTCAACTCTTATCGCCTGTACGACGTCGGTCGCTGTTGATATCCGCTGCATTTTTCTGAAATTTAATTGTAATTTTTTGGTACTCAATATTAAGTCAAGTAAGCTGTTGGTAAAGAGAGAGGGTAAAACTAATGTACTTATATTATTTTGAAATTTTTCGGAGTTCAATGCTGGAATACATATATAAGCATAGTTTTCCTAATAAAAACCAGTATTTCCTACCTGTTACATTCGTTTTTTTGCATGCCATTGCACGAAGTCCGAGGTAAGTTATTGCCGTTGTTAGAAACATGCTCAGAAGCTGTCTCTTTCCCTCTAACCAAAAATGTATGATTGACGTTGGCTGGTTATCAATTGTAAATTGCTGCATGGGATTGTTTAGCTCAGAACTTAATGATGGTGTAGCTTTGCTGTGAGGGCTGTAGCTACACGTCCAGCTTACAATGCTGTAGCATGATTGATTATAACTATTGCATCTGGCTACTGGTAGTCAGTAATTATCATTATTGTTGGCATTATCGAGCTACACGAGACATCATCAGTTCGAGTACTGGTATACTTCTTTTTCTTTACTAAAGCTCTAACATATTATGTTCTCCTCAGGCTCGGCCCCCGATGATGACAGCCGCCGCAAGAGGAGACTTTGAGCAGACTGGGAGGGTCTACTTCTACATGTTACAATAGAGTTTTTAAATCAATGTCGGCGTATTTTTTCTATATCTTTACGCGAGTCTAATTGCAATCAAAATAATTGTTAATGTTCTCTAGTTGGAGTTTAGATGACTTTCATTATAGCGTGTCTCATCTTCCACGACAATGTAACATATGCAACATAATTACCGTTCAAAACAGATTATTATTGCCAGTTTCAAAGCAGGCGCTGGTTAACTCCTGGCATCTTCATATATATTAATTGTAATTATTGAATCATTGCGCGCCATCCTTCACTTCGATACACCGTCCTTATCCTGCCTAGATAGTAAGTGAAAATATGTTTGACTTTCACGTTTGAAACTAGGAAATCTTACAACATGCCTTCTACATACACGTATTGCTAAAAGGCATCCATATCTCGAATGTGAAGAAAAATTTTCAAGCGATCAATTTTTTCCCCATATTTATACAATTCTTCATTTATAACCTGAACATTAAATCCGGCATTTCTACATTTTACCAAATAATGCACCTGAAACGAGAGATTCAAACCAAAAAAAATCCTAAATTTGATCCAAATTATAACGCTTAACTCTGCGTATCCATCTTCCCTTACTATACCGGGGAAATAACCACGCCAAATTATATCAATAGCTTGTATACTTAGGCAGAAAGTATAAACACTCGACTTTCGTAGACACTGAACAGCCAAACCTGTTCTGAAGCTGAACTAGCCTAGATAGAATTCTGGGAGGTCAGGGTTGAGGAAGTTGCGCCTCTCTACGCCATCCTTGGTAATGATGGCCACCCTAACACACCCGCCGCTGCTGCCGTCCCTCGTGAGCGCCAGAGTGACGGCGTTCTTGACGAACTCAACGCATTGCTCCTTGTCCATGTTGGGCTTGAAGGTGGCGTCCATGTGGCCCCAGATGTAGGTGCTGCCGCTCCCGCCCAGCGCCACTGGCTGCCGAGTCAGCATGCCGCCCAATGGGATAGTGAATACCTGCCGGCAAACCGAACATGAGCGAATTGAAGCCGTCACGCAAAATACGATATTTTTTGGTTAAAAGTCATGCACGTGCTGATTGATGCTCTCATGTGAAACGCCTTATTTTTGGTCGAAAATTAAACCCGAGCGGATACGACATAAACTGCTCATTGATCGAACCATAAACGTCAGAACTTCACATTAGAATTGCTATTATATTTCGTTACATTATTCCCCACTATAGGTTTGGCTCAGTAAGAGGGTATGCTAAGCTTTAATAACGTAATTCAAATATGGCAACAATAGCACCCCTGCGCTTTTTTAGATATTGTCAGCACGGCAGATATCTCAACTCAATAGAATGTTTTCTATCTCAATATTTTCCAAAAATATTATTCGTTTGACGAATTACGGCAATTTTAGTACGACTATTATAAGACTAGCAGGATCTGTTGACGGTTAAGATTATGAAAACCTCACTGGCCCCTGAAATAATTCCAAAATAACCTATTCTAACCCGACGTGACTTATCCTAACCCAACATAGCCTATCCTAACGTATCCTAATAGGACCCATGAAAAAATTACAACATGATTTGCTTCAAAAAATTCTAACGCATGATCAAGCTGTGGCATAGCTACCAAAGACGATGAAAGCAGTGAACGCATAACGGACGGACTAAGGAAGGAAAAAAGCTGAATTATAATTTGATTAGTTGAATTCAGACTCCCTGTCCACAACGGAGATAATCTCAAGAGAAGGGGCCATTTGGTATGGAGTGTAAAAAGCGGCAATACATGCACACGGAGTATTTTCACACATGATACCGTACGTATAGCAACACCAAGTTGATAAAAATGAAAAAAATGACCAGATAGCAGAAAATACATGAAAACTTGAAGCACCTAAGTACACAAGAAAGTCTCGAAGACCTACCCAGAACTGAAGTAATCTTACAGTATCGTACTTGATGAGCGAAATTATAGAATTTACAACCCTAAACCTATCCTTTGCTTCCGGGAGAGCATTTTGATAGTATATGATTATGTTATAAGTCAATTTAAGCCTCCCTAACCGCCACAAAAAAAGAGCGTACCGAAGAGAGGAAGGCACCATTCAGTATGGAGATAGGAGAATGAGGAATCTATGCAAAAGGAGCATAGAAACAGCAACAGTAAGTTGAGAAAGATGTTCATGAAATAAGATAAAAGTTGAAGATGAAAGTCAGAGGTGCTGAAAAAAGGACAGTAGTGAATCGAAAACGGTGGTCCTTAACATAATAAAAAAACATTTTACCCCTGGGAGCGCTAATTCTCATAATAATAATAATAATGAGGGGTGTTGATACAATCAACATTAAAGCACGGACACGGGTCCTTTACTGCTCCCCTTTATGCATGTCGTCTGCGATCGAAAGGTCGATTTAGAAACTCATCATTAAAGGTAAGTCAATTGCAATGCAAAGTTACTGAAACATTTAAATTAGGTCGTAGACATCTATCACACGAAGATAGTTCATTAATTCCTTGACGTCTAAATGGCGTCCCAATACCGTCTCGACGGTAGGTTGTAGCGTTTGGCAAGCCTTTATACAATTTCTACTAATTGTTAGACTTTCACATTCTATGATTAGGTGTTTGACAGTTAGTGTTGAGTTGTTGCAAAACTCGCATACTGGTGCAATATCAGGTATCTCGTTGTTCATCAGGTAGCCATGCGTTAAGAATGTGTGTCCTATTCTGAGTCTGTTAACTATTATTTCCTCTTTACGTGATATTTTACCTAGTTCCAATTTCGTGCCTGGTGATGGCTGTATTTCCCTCAACCTGTCTCTGCAATTTTCCCACCTAGTCTTCCACTGGTCAATCATCTTTTGTTGTATTAATGGTTTCCAGTCTGAGTGGCAAATAAGAATGAATTCTTCGGGTCTTCGGGTAGCGTTCTTAGCTGCGGTATCTGCAGCGTCGTTACCGCCTATTCCGACATGGGAGGGGATCCAGCATACGAGGCCTGTCGAAAAAGTATCCGACCTTAATTTTTCCCGCGCAAAGTAGTGATTCTAAGGCGGCGCCACTGTGCACGGTGGAAGGAGGAATCTTAATGCGCATGCTTGACTTTTTTCACCGCATTCACTTGGGCCACTCACTAGCTGGGGGTCGCCAAGTAAGGTGCTGTTCTAAGTGTTTGTCGGATTTAGTTTTCTTGCAAGATGACTGAACGAATTGAGCAAAGACACTGCATCAAATTTTGTCAAAAGCTTGGTGATTCTCAAATTGAAACAATTCGTAAGATTCAGCAGGTGTTTGGGGAAGATGCTATGGGTGTAACACAAATTAAGGAGTGGTTCAACCGATTCAAAGATGGCCGCACATCAGCGGAGAGTGAGCAGCGTTGTGGCAGGCCCAAAACTTCTCGGAGTGCAGCTGTTGTTGAGAGGGTGCGAAATTTGGTGATGGCAGATCGTCGTTTGACCGTGCGGGAGATTGCCCAAGAGGTTGGAGTGAGTAAAGATTCTGCACATGCCATTTTGACCAGACATGTGGACTGCGAACAACTGGCACTTGCATCACGACAACGCGCCCGCACATTCATCCCATTTGATCCGCAATTTCTTGGCCAAACATGGAATTACGACCGTTCGCCAACCTCCCTACTCTCCAGACCTGGCTCCTTGCGACTTCTGGTTGTTTCCAAAATTGAAGACACCACTGAAAGGATCCCGTTTTGAGAGTAGAGAAGAGATAATGCGGAACGCGACGACAGAGCTGAACACCATTCCAAAAGAAGACTTCCAGAGGTGTTTCCGGCAGTGGAAGGATCGGTGGGCTAAGTGTGTGGAAGCACAAGGAGCCTACTTTGAAGGGGATTAGGGTCCCAACCCCGTCAGGTTGTTGAAGTATTTTTTCTGGCCAAAGGTCGGATACTTTTTCGACAGGCCTCGTATGTTGATGAGTATGCCACTTTTTTGCACGTCGTGTATTTCGTGTTGTATTCGGCGTAGTACTGGGTGATGTGTCTCGCAATTTAGGCCGTTAACGACACTCAACGAGTCACAGTAAATTACATATTTTTTATCTCTTTGATCTCTAATGATGTTAAGGGCCAAGTGAATGGCGTGTATTTCAGCTGAATATATTGAGGCTTCCTTCGGAAGTGTTGCAGTGCGAACAATGGTGCCACATACTGCCGCCGCTCCTGTGCCACCCTCCCCTCGTGAGCCGTCCGTGTATATGGTCACGTATCCATCATATTGTTCTTTTGTTATTTTTTTATGCTCTCGCCGGATTATGTATTCGGGAGTTTCGTTCTTTGGGAGTTCGGTTAGTTCTGTATTAATAATTGGTTTTGTTAAAGCCCATGTAGGGGTATCAATGTTTAATAGTCGGTAGGAAAAGTCTGGTTTAATTCGGTTTTTCCTCAAACTTAATTTTTCTATTAGTATTTGCATTCTGATGGCCAAAGTTGGGGTTATTCTCCTATTTTGAAAGAGTAGTCTATTGCTCGCCGTTACAGTGCAACTAAAAGCGGGGTTTCCGTGCTGACTTCGGACCTTGTAGTAGTAGCAGAGTGAGAGATAATTTCGTCTAATATCGGGAGGCATTTCATTGCAAATAATATATAGGCTATTTGTTGGGCTGGATCTAAATGCTCCCGTAGCGATTCGTAGTGCCTCGCGCGTAACTGACTCGAGGGGTTTCAAAGTTGTTTGACTGGCAGAGTTATAGATTATTGATCCATAGTCGAGAATTGATCTTGTCATACTTCTGTAGATTCTGAGAACTGTGGTTTGGTCGGCTCCCCAGCTTTGAGCTGTTATTGATTTCAGTACGTTAAGGCTGTCATTTCCTTTGTTCTTTAGAGCAGCGATGTGTTGTTGCCAGTTCAATTTGTCGTCGAAGATTAGGCCTAGGAATTTATGCGATTTTGTGTATTGAATGTTTTCGTTATTGATTTTGAGTGTTGGGCTGAGGAATAGTCCGGGTATAATATTAAAATGAATTGCTTTACGTTTGCTCAGTGAAAATTTGAATCCAGGATTTTGAGACCACTTAAATATATTATCAATACAGGATTGCATTTTGTTTTGAATGACCTGGAGGTCTTGGTGGTGGTATCCGACTTGCAAGTCGTCAACATATAGAGAGTAATGGAACTTGTTGTCCGGTGGAATCTGTTTAGCTATGTCGTTTATTTTGAGGGCAAATAATGTAACTGAGAGGACACTGCCTTGAGGGACTCCGTTTCGCTGTTCGTAGGTGTTTGAGTTATAGTTATCCACTCGGACACTCAGTGTTCTATGTTCTAAGAATTTGGTGATGAAAATTGGTAGTCTACCCCTGAGTCCAATGTCAAATAAGTCACGTATAATCCCATATCTCCATGTTCTGTCATAAGCTTTTTCGAGGTCAAAAAACACTGAAATGAAGTGTTCTCTGTTTGCAAAGGCTAATCTTACGGTTGAGTCTAGTCTGACCAAGTGATCTACAGTGCTACGCCCTCTCCTGCATCCACACTGCGCTTTATTTATTATGTTATGCATATCAAAATATTCTATCAGTCGGTTATTGATCATTCGTTCCATAAGTTTGCACAGACAGCTCGTTAGTGCGATCGGTCTGTAGTTGTTCGGCTTACTGTGGTCTTTTCCAGGTTTTGGGATTGGTATTATTATTGAGTGCTGCCATGTGGTGGGAAGTAGCCCGTTGTCCAGAATTTGTTAAAAGTGTTCAAGATGTATTGTTTAGCTGGTAGTTTTAGGTGTTATGTTATTTTGTCGTTTCCTGGTGATGTGTTTTTAGTTTTTCTTAGGGCGGATTCAAATTCATGCATATGGAAAGTTTGGTTATAGATTTCTACGTTTGGCGAACTGAAATGGATCGGTATAGTTTCATTTGCGGTTTTTATTTGTTGAAATTCAGGGGAATAGCTTTGGTCGCTTGACACTTCGCTGAAATTCTCAGCCAGTTTATTCACAATATCAGGGATTGTGCTGTAGTGTAGATTGTTTTCGATCAATATATGGACTTTTCTTTGTACTCGACCTTTTATTTTCCTTATTGTTTCGTATACTCTGGCCATTGGTGTGTATTTATTAAGTTGGTTTACGAAGTTCTTCCACGTTTCCTGTTTGCTTGCTCGAATTTTGTATTTATGATTTGCTCTTGCTCGTTTCCAGTTAATTAAGTTAGTAAGGTTTTTGTTGCGGTGGTATTTCTTGTAAAGTTTTTCTCTTTCTTCTTTTGATTCTTGGAGTTCTTTTGTCCACCATGGTTTGGGGTAGTATTTTCCTGGTATATAAGTTGGGATGGCTTTTTCAGCCGCTGAGTAGAACCGCTGGTATAAGTCGGTGATTAGTTGTTCGTTATTAGTTGTTGCGTTCAACATCGGCTTGTTCCATGCATTGTTATTGGAATATAGATCCCAGTTAGCTTTTGAGTAGTTCCAGATAGTTGATGGGGGTTGGTTGGGACGATTTTCGTTAAGGTAGGTGATCAAAATTGGGCAATGATCGCTATCACCCGGCGAGTCGAAAGCAACCCAGTCTAGTAGCACGGCCAATGTAGGCGAGCAAATTGTCAGATCAATAGCTGATTCTGAATTGTATCCTACTCTAGTGGGTGAACCGGTATTTAATAGGCAAAGGTTATTGTTTGTAATAACAGTTTCTATCAGCTTCCCCCTATTATCTGTATTCTTGCAGCCCCATATGGTGCTGTGTCCGTTGAAGTCGCCGGCTAGGATGAAAGGGTTCGGTAGTTGGTGGATTAGGTTATTTAGTTTTTCGTTTGTGACTGTTTGTCTACCGGGTATGTAGATGCTGCAGATGGTTATCAGCTGTCCTATGTTTACTTGAATGGCCACGCTTTGTAGTTCAGTCTGTAGATTCAGTTCACAAAAAGGTATTGAGCTATGGACATATATTCCAACACCTCCATGGGGGGTTCTGTTGTAATGACCGTGTCGTAGCACATTACTGTAGCCGTTTATTCTAAACTGGCAGTTATCCCATAGCTTTGTTTCTTGAAGTGCTATTATACTGGGTTGGTGGTTGTTTATTGTTTCCATTAGTTCATCTTTCTTTCCCCTGATGCCTTGGCAGTTCCACTGCAGGATTCCCACGTTAGCCATGGGGTGTGTTTGATTTGATTTTGTTATTCAATCGTTCAATTAGTTACTTTCTTTTGGGTGATCTATCTCTAATCCTAGAGTCACGAGAGTAGTGTGATTGTTCCTCATCTGAGTAAATTTGTCGTTTATCATGTCTGTTGCGGCTGTAGGTGGGGGATCGTGATTTTGATCGTGATCTTGGTCGCTTCTTGTTTTGGGTTTTGGAAGGTTTGTGCTGCTTTGGGGGTTTGAATTCGTTGAATATTCGTCTGGCTTCTTGTCTCATAATAGGGTTGCATTCGCTCGTGCCATCTTCCTCATTTTCAGATCCTTCGGCTGTAGTTTCAATATTAATTGTGGATTTGAGCAATTGTGCTGGGTTGGGTTTAATGCGGAGTATCTCTTTTTCGCATGTTTCGTGGTCGCGTTGTGAAGTTTGCGGTGGTTTGGTTTCTGGTGTATCGGTTGTGTTATCAGTTGTACCTGGTTCGTTACAAAGTGGGGGAGCCATATTTTGTTCGGTGATCGTTTGGTTTTTGGTAGCCGCCATAAAGGGTTGGGGTGTTGGTACTTTAGGTATTTGATCCGTTCGATTTCTGGTTATTTGTGCGTAGCTTTGATCGAGTTGTGGGGATCGTTTGTGGTATATTATAAGGGCTTGTTCTCTTGATACGTTTTGTTTAGTACGGATAGAAATTAGTTCTTGTTGCTTGCGTTGTTCCGGGCAAGTCCGGTCTCCAGTTTTGTGATTGTTTCCGCAGTGGTAGCATGTCAAGTTGTTTTCCGTGCAATTTGTTGCTTCATGGTCTTTTGTTGCGCATTTTCCACACACGAACTCTTCACTGGTACATCTTTTAGCAGTATGGTTGTATTCCAAGCACTTTTTACACATCATAGGGCGGTCGAAGTATTCATATATCCTACTCTTGCAGTCTTGGCCAAGGATGTCGATATACTCAGGGGGGGTTGAGCCTCTGAAAGTTAGAAGTATTGCTTTTGCATTTGTGTTACGGCTTTTTATCCAATTTGCTGGTTCAACATTTTTGATTATCTGGTTTTCCATTAAACCTTGTTTGAATTTCTCGAAGTTGGTGAAGTCGTAGTTATAGATGTAGGCAAGTCCTTTTGAAAGATTTACATAGTTATTTTCTGTTACTTGCACAGGGATGTTGTTTATGTCTTTGATTTTCTGTATTTCATCTTTTTGTCGTGTGTGATCTAATTCTACAATAAATGTGTTTTTGCCGCCCGATCGAATAGATTTGGGTTTTCCTTGGATTTGGTTTGCAATACATTTTTCTAGGAGCCATGGAGTAATTTTCCGCTTTTCGTTTTCCTGCATTGTTATATTGAAATGAGTTGTGGGGGTGTTCGTATCTGATATTGGTATCTCGGAGTGTCCTGTGACTATCTGTACAGCACGACGCCTATTAACTCGTTGTTCTTGTTGGACTTTGCATATTTCTGTTTCCATGATATGTTTCGGGCATTCTCTGTGGCCAGTTTCATGTTGACGCTTGCAATGCATGCAGGAGAGGGCGCTGCCACATTGTTCGCTGTCATGGCCTGTTTCTCCGCAGCGTTTACAGTTTGCTTCGTTATGGCAGTGTTTGGCTGTGTGGCCGTAGTTTTGACATTTGTGGCAGATCATTGGTCTATTAATAAATGGGTATACTATCGTATCTGATTTTTCGCCTGGGATATATATAGAGTCTGGTGTAGTGTAGCTATTAAAGGTTAGTAGGAGTGGGGTGGTTTGGGAGAATCGAGTTTTAATGAAGCTGGCACGGACAGCGTCACTGATATTGTACTGGCTCTTCAGGCCTTCCACAAAATCTTCCATATTATCTACATCATATTCTTGAATATATATTAGTCCTTTGGATTGATTGTAGTATGGGTGTTCGCTGATCTGGCAATTAATGCCGTCGACGTTATTAAGTCTGGTGATGCGCTCAGATTGGGGTTTGTTTCGAGTTTCTATAATAAAGCTATCTTTACCTGAATAAGTTATTCTTTTCGCCTTTAAACCAGTTATTTTGACTATTTCTTCTTGGAGGCAAAATGGATTTATTTGGTTTCTTTCTTCAATTTTGAATTTGACCGAGAAGAACTTTGTATAATGGTCGTTCTTCGTCATTTCTTGGTTCAACGATATGGGTGTGTATTTGTTAGCTTTGCATTGTTTTCTCACATTTTCTTTCTCGCAGCCCATGATTTTACTGTTTTTTCCTATGTTCTGCGCTTTCGTCATTTCTAGGATTTTTTCGAGTGTATTTTCGATTTTCCTTATTCGATCGTCTACATTTTGTGCTTCTTTTTCAACTTCATGTTTATCGGGGTTGATGCATTTGGTTGCATCATCCGCCGCAAGTCTATTCAGCACTTCATTTAATTTAGCCTCCAATTGGTCCACCTTACAGGTAGCACCGTTTGGTTCCGGTGGAGTTTTTTCGGTTGTTTGGTCAAATGTTTCATTGTTTTCGCTTATCTTCCTGGTGATATTGTTAGTTTTGGGGTTTGTTGCACCTACGTTGGTAGCAGTGCTTAGGTTGTTTTTGTTGGAGTTTATTCGTTGTTTTAATTTGTTTTTATTTTTGGCGTACATACTCCCGGCTTCAGAGGGGGTTTCCCCGCCTCGAAGTCGGGGTTTGAGGTATTCGCTGATTGTTGCCAGAAGTGCTTAAAGTTTTACTTTGGGATCCAAAGTAGTAATCCAAAATGGACTATTGGTCTGCGTAACTTAAGTCTATTCTTATAGGTTATTTAAGGGCCCTGGAGTATAGGGCAAATTAAAGAGAAAATAACTACGCAAATGAGACCCAAGCTCCGAAGAGCTCGGGCCGCCGCCCGACTTTGTTCTACCCAACAACGGGGAATTGGAAAAAAACCTAAAATCTTAATCCCTCGAAAGAAAACTCAAAAGATAGAGGAAAGAGCAGTTGGGTATTTCAACGGTACCACCACGAGAAGGTGCCGGGTCAGCTGGATACCTGCTCGTGAGTAGGTATTCCTGTATCAATCCTTGTCTACGACTTCTTTCCCTTCACCAAGCTCAATAATTCAATAATTTGGTACCAGTAAACGTGGTAAAGGGAACACGTAAAATTTCCGACCAGATAGCAGAAAATACATGAAAACTTGAAGCACCCAAGTACACAAGAAAGTCTCGAAGACCTACCCAGAACTGAAGTAATCTTACAGTATCGTACTTGATGAGCGAAATTATAGAATTTACAACCCTAAACCTATCCTTTGCTTCCGGGAGAGCATTTTGATAGTTTATGATTATGTTATAAGTCAATTTAAGCCTCCCTAACCGCCACAAAAAAAGAGCGTACCGAAGAGAGGAAGGCACCATTCAGTATGGAGATAGGAGAATGAGGAATCTATGCAAAAGGAGCATAGAAACAGCAACAGTAAGTTGAGAAAGATGTTCATGAAATAAGATAAAAGTTGAAGATGAAAGTCAGAGGTGCTGAAAAAAGGACAGTAGTGAATCGAAAACGGTGGTCCTTAACATAATAAAAAAACATTTTACCCCTGGGAGCGCTAATTCTCATAGATTCAATAGTTGTATCTCCCTGAGGGGGCATTTTAATAGTATCTATATAACTAAAGATAGGTGTAAACGTACCGTTAGTTCAAAATTTGGTCTCGGGAAACGTAATGAATGCGATGGTACTCTTTTTAACGGCGAATTTACTTCCAGAGTTAGAGTGAGGCAACCTTCTGAGTACGAGTTGCAGTGAAATATCAAAAGAAGCCAAAATTTGTTTGCTAAGCAAACTCATAGGTTCGGTGTGTTCAATCAAAATGTTACGATAAATCTTCACTTATTGGTACAATAGAGAAATAATTTAACGTTTGAATGTAAAAACGGATGAATATACCGAAAGTCAATTCAGCTGAAATATTCTGGACACACATACAGTGTGAAGGCAATGATGGTACAGACAGAAATAAGGAAAGAACATCAAATTGTAAACTCAGGGGATCGTCACGCGACAGACGCGTGGTAGAGCTACCATACGCGAGAAAGAAGAAAAATAGGCAGGTCAGTGAACCAAATCACAGATTTACAAAACTTTAACATCTAAACGTAGCACACGGTAATAGCACGCGGTGTCTAAGCTGCGTCGACTACAAAACAGCATCTGTTAACCTTATCAAAAATAGGGACGACACTAATAATGTACTAAAGGTACTTTAGAGTACCTTCACTAAAGTAAAGGGAAGACGCTTCTCTAAGAAGAAAAGAGATATCCCCATTGTCCCTTTCACGAGACCTCTTTAAAATGTTACCTAATCTAAATTGAGGTATAAAAAGAATCCTTTAACTATATCTCCCAACTGATATTGTCAAGCCTATTAGGACATTTGTAATCTTCACTACCATAGCTTGACACACATATTATTACACGCCACAAAGAAAGGATGAAACAAGCTACTTTTGTTAAACAGCTTTCGGCGATTCAAGAGAAAATTTCAGAATCCCTTGTTGACTTTTAAAATCGTTCACACTTTGAAACATTAACAGAATCATTCTCGAAAGAGAAACTTGTAATACTACCAGTAGGTTATGCACTTAAAAGGCTCATACTTCACCCTATGATATGAAAACACTTTTCCAAAACTATTCACCGAAGTGAAGTAACATAATTTGCGACAGCCTTGAAGATATTTCAATCTTTTTCTTATCAGGTATTTCAATACCTTGCTTTGTGCAATGAAGTCAAGCATTAATATATTCCAGAACATAAGTTAGTACTTGAAAAGTTCAAATCATAAGTTCAATGTCCAATTACGATTGAATGAATTGGATAAAATTAGATAAGTTAGTTAAAGTCTATCTGAACCTCAAAAAAGGTATTCCACAGAAAAGAAGATTTGGTATGGAGTTCACCAAATGAGGCGTGTTCCCACACGAGACTTTTTGCACATAAAAACAGTTAAGGTGGCAATTCACGAATTAAGATGAAAAGTCGGAGAAGAAAGTGGTAGATATAGAAGACATGGATAGTGAACCGCATAAAAATGGTTAACCAAACACATACTTATTCATTTCAGCAAAAGGGAGGCTTACCTTAATATTACATCAAGATCATTTAACCCATGAGTGTAAAAATTTCCACTGATGCAATACTTGTCTCATCTGAGGGGACAAACAAGTTTGACTACGATAGTCTTGACAATAAATTTGAAAGCGCTGGCCTAGATTACCAGGCCATTATTACTACCATTACTTTACCTGTCCACCCTTCTGTCTGTCCCAGCCTGCAACGATGATGCCGGCAGAGAGGCTGTCCCTGTACCTGTAGCAGATCTCCCTGAAGGTGCTCGCGGCCACCTGCACTGAAGGGGGCTCGCCTGTCGTCACTCTGGTCAATGAAGGGAAACAGGCTGCAGTTGGAGCTGTGTAGTGATGGTTCATAATTCATCTTTTACAAAAAAGTATGCATGATTTATGGAAATATATATAAAAAAAGAGAATCTTCAGCTACTTCATGAAGTTTTTTGCAAACCCAAATGGATGTAAGATGTGAATCACATGGACAAAGATTACAATGGATGCACAAAAAATGAGTTACAACAAATGTGAATGTGAAGACTATAAAAGAAACAAATGCTTGATTGTGAAATAGAGAAAATATTTTGTAAGAGAAGCTGTTCTCTGACTTTTTTTTCAACTGAGGTGAAGTGCAGCCTGCTATTTTCCAAGCATGAAAGTTGAATTAGCTTACATTCAATTTCTAAAAAAATATGCTGCAGAATAAATGTTTCTCATAAGTTGGGATTTTGCAAGGGTTGAGAAATAATTAAAGATATTTTAAATATCAGTACATGAAACATAACCAGAAAATTAACCAGAGAAAAATTTAACACTCCCACATATCTTGCAAATTCTGGGTCATATCTCAAGTTTACATTGAAAAAAAAAAAAAATTTTCTATTCATGATAACATTATTTAGTTGAATACATTTTCTGTAGTAGATTAACTAACGTTCAATACTTAACTTGAATTTGAGTTAATTTTAGAGATCAAGTTTGAATATAACAAACACTGAATAGATCGTGCCTTTATTTAGCCATCAGGTGTTTATGGAAATTACTTCATTGACCCACAGTGGGTGATGTTGCAAAGTGTTACCACTCTCTTGTCCCATCAAAGGTGATCTCCAGCAACCAAAGAAAAGAAACCTTTTATTACGAACAGTAAAAAATGTGAAATCTATGCACAAGGCATGTTCCTTCACAGGTTTACAAAACAAAGTAGGCACAAACTATGGAAGTAACAAAGGCCTTTCATAAGCTGAGGTAACACAACATTAATATATCATTACAAGGTTTATCAACTCTTTTTCCAGGCTTACATGCTCCTTTTGTCCCTAGAGATGGAAAGTTTGAAATTATACTGTGATAAATACATTCCAGCCCCACTCCTCACACCCATTTAGTATGTATAGTTACAAAACTGACATTCTATCAATATGAATTTCATACCCTTAATAATATATACTTGGTGCACTGAATGTAACGTCATAAATTATTCTCCAAACCTTGGCAAGAGGCTATTGGGCTAAGCATTTTTTTTAACACTTGAGCTAAGTATTTTTTAATGCACTCCTAATGAAGAACACCACGAGTACCAATATTAGCAAGGATAGCAGAAGAGGCAATAATATTTGATGAGATTATTATTTGTCATCTGTTTCATATGAAAAATAGAATCTCATGAACCATGTGATTTAAATTATTATACTTCTTAAAATCATGAAAATTTCCTAAGATGGCATATTTTTTCTGCAGAAGGTAGGTAACAATTTTACAATTACAACCATGAATTAATTCAATTAATTTTCACAATTGTAATTGAATTTTGAATGCCTGAGTTCTATTATTAGAAACAGGTCTATGAAACAATCTAGATTTTCATATTTTTCCAGGCAACCAAGAGGTCACTAATACAGAACTATTGTAGAAAGTAAATATAAAGGAGAAGTTGCCAATCTAGCCAATTAACATACTAACAGACATAGGTTACACTAAAGTTCAATATTAAATTGAAATTTAAAGTCAATTTTAGTGAGCCATTTTGAAAATAGCAAACATTAACTCAATCAAGCCTTCATTTAACTTTGAGTATGTATGAAAATTGAGTTTGTGACTACTGGTCTGTCACCAGCTTGTACTACCAAAGGCTGATGTGGCAGTTAATGTGTTAAAAAACTTTAAAAGCATTAGAATTAGAGGTTAGCATTATGTGACAAAGAGAAAATTGATAGATATCCAAATGAAATGTTGCAAATTTAATAAGCTGCAGAACAGTCTGCCATAGCTTCACGCTTATGAGGCTGTTACACTACGCATTCTAATGAAAAGCAATAGGAGTTAAATTAGTTAAGTATTATTTAGACTAACACAAAATAACAACTGTACTTGCAGCAATTATTCATTTCACCCATTATGATGATCATACTGAATAAATAATAGAGCAAAGCAATAGGTATGTATAACCACTCACTCAAGGATTTCCATATGAGAAGCCACAACATCAGCAATAGCTTGCGTATCCGCTGCAGAACCGGAGCGACAGCAGTAGATGCGGTCGGTCACTTTGGTGAGCTTATCGGTGACACGATTGGTAACAAAGGTACCACTGGATGTGCGTGAATCTGCCCCCACAACTACACCATCAGCAAACTCCACAGCCATGATGGTTGTCTGTTAAAATTAAGAAATGTTCACTGACAGAGTATATTAGCAGGCAAAGTTTAGTGAATGAATAAATCCAGTTTTTATAACTATTTTATCAGACTTTGTACAAGCTTTTTAATATAGCAAATAAAGTTTCCAATAATATTGGTATTCTTTCAAACAAATGCAGATGAATAATTAAGCCGAGGAAATAATTTTTGTAAGCAATTTGTTCTCAAATTTGAGGAAAAGCTGCAGAACCTATTGTGCACCACACAAAACTAAATAGAAATACCAATGTTGGCATCTTCTAATATTCATTCACTAGGCTAATGGCTTCTAAGAATAAAACTTGGGTAAGAAGTTATACACTAGCCCAAGTCTAGTGCAAGGTCTACTTTTTTTATCAAGAAACTGCTCTACTTTTCATGTATTTGTATTTCAAGTACATATTTTCAGCAAACTCAGCAAATTGTTGATAAGAGTATAAATAAAATTCAATTACAACTATGCTTTGCAGACTTACTAATTCAATCATAATTTTTTATTGAAGAGGAAATTCTTTTCATACATGTATTATAACTAATTAAGACAACAGATTGTCTACTCATATATGTACAGAGTGCGCTGTCATAAAAATCTGACATTTTATACTCCTGCAGTTCTTTTAATTCAGCAAAAATTGGTATCCAAGTTCAAAATATAAAATACAGATAGCTATGAATTTTTTTCGTTCTTCAAATGATATAGATCAAGTTGGCGGTTAGTATTATTTTGACTTCATTTCCTATTTAAAACTAATAGCTCAACAACATTTTAAGAAATTTATCTCATTTTCATAAAAAAAAATAAGGTATTAATTTAAACTCTATGGTTTCCATTAAAAATGAGGTAAATCTGAAGGAAAGAACAGTAATCAATTTTGTAAATTTTGATGCCTAAATATAGTTCATTAGATCAAAATAAACAAGTTTTCTTCTATGCACTTTCCGTCTGAAATGAGTATTTTATTAGTTATAGCGGTAAATTACTAACCGCAACTCGAGTGTTTGAAGTGGAAAGTAATTCAAGGAGCGCGTCGGAACACTGCAATGCAATCTCGCTTCCAGCCCGCTTGTCATCAAAGACGAAACCAAACCTACCGCTATACCTGGTTAAATACTCATTTGACAAAAAACGTGTGTATAAAAGAAAAGTTGTTTATTTCGATGTTATTACCATGATTCAAGCAACAAAAATTTGAAAATCTATGAGTAGCTGTTTATTCAAGTGCATTTGTCATCAGAGACAAAACTAAACCTACCGCTAGAACTCTTAATATAATCATTTCAGACTGAAAATGCATAGAAGAAAACTTGTTTATTTTGATTAAATCATTTATGTTATGGCACCGAAAAGTAAGAAATTGATTAGTGTCCTTTCCTTCACATTTACCAAAAATAATTCAGATGGTCTAAATAAAAAACTTAGTTTTATGCTCTATAGAGGGTTGCAACTTGCAAAAAATACCTGAAAATTAATTAGAGTTTAGCCAGAATCCAATATTATGGAACAAGGTAAATTTCATCTATTGTTTATATTTTACATGCTACCTTGATGGTCAATTTGAGACTGATTCAGTTATTCAGACTACATGACTGACAGTGTATTAAGCATTTGAGTATTTCAGCTAAATTTCTTCTGCTAAAATTGCTGAAATGTCCCATTGATTTACCACCACATATTAGGCATTCAAATTTCCCATGCACACTAATATTTATGAAGTTTTTAGATGCTACATATGTAATGTCAGAAAAATCTGAAGGATATGTCAGTTATCGATTTTGTAAATTTTGATGCCTAAGCATAGCTAATTAGATCGAAATAAACAAGTTTTAATTAATTTAGCGTAATTTAATTAATAACGAAAGCTAACTTCCTATTACAAACGTAAAGAGGTTGGGTTGAGAGGGGTATGCACAGTTCTTTTAGTGAAAATTATAAATAAAGGTTTCTAGAGACGTTTGTTTACATTGACGCCAAGGTGGCTGCCGCCATGGCGCCAACCGGTACTGAAGATGGCGGCAGCCATCTTTGAGTCGATATAAACAAACGTCACTTGCAACCTTTATTTATAATTTCCACTAAAAGAACTGTGCCTACCCATCTCGACCCAACCTCTTTACGTTTGTAATAGAGGATAGCTTCCGTTATCATTGCAAAAACAATGACTGTTTTTGCGCAAATAAGGCCATTCAGGAGCGCCATTCGTATAACTTCAAACTTAAATAACTCAAAAACTAAGCATTTCCGGGCACATTGTCATTCTTATAAAACGTCTTAAAGTTGACTATATTACCTGTCTATACCTACGAAATTATGAAATTCGTTGACAACATTAAATTCAATATTGACCTTATTTTGATTAAATTAATTAGGTTCAGGCACCAAAAAGTGGAAAATCGATAACTGACATATCCTTCAGATTTACCTGATGTTTTAGTTAAAAACAAAATCAACTATGTTAAGGCACTGATATGTCAAAAATTGATTACTGGTTAATCCTCAACATTTACCCAGAATTTAAAATTTCCGTGAATGGGTTAAACTGCATATTGACCAATTTTTGTTGCAGAGATTCAATTCATTCTCTCAGCTTAGCCTTAATGAAAAATTTCTGTCTTCATTCCATATTAACACCTAACAGATTAAAAAATAAATCAAAGCTTCAATATTTAATTTACAATAGGCTAATACAGCCTAGAACACCAAAATATGTTACACATTGTTTCTGTATTGTAACATCTACTAATTACAATGAAATTATTGAAGTATTTGCTACACAAATTGAAATATGAATATCTATAATTTAGACTACCATTTAGTAATAACAATTTTAGATGGTTTAATTTGCTTTGCATACTTTAAAAAACACAATTAAATATTTAGGCAAGAACTTATATATATTACACACCCCAGTCATGACTTCTTGATTGCGCCAATCGGCAGGCAATAGTTGCTGAAGAGAATCAACTGCTGTGGCAGCCATGATGAAATCCGAAGTACGATACTGAAGGTGCAACGGTAGTTCAGCGAAATCCAAAGCCGCTTCTGTCACACTGACTTGCAAGTTCAAGCAAATATGTTTAGGGAAGCTCCGGGGAGAGACGATGCGGACCGGATACCTAGTTAAATACACCTTGACTTTGGCAAAAAATTTTGAAAGCCGGGGATTTGAACGTATACCCTGCAAGTAACCTTCTGTTTGTTAAGTATATTTTATTTCGATAAATTTAAACTATGTACTATTATGAATAATTTTACCAATTCAATGAAACGCACGCATGGACTCTATGACTGATACCTGTCATCGAACCAGGGCCTAATGCAAATTCCAGACTCGAGTGAGGATGTGTAGATTTTTTTATATTTTTTTCTATGAGTAGAAACATCAAACTCGCTCTGCGAGCTTTCTCAAACTGAACCTTCAACTCAATGATCGAACGTCTAGCCGTTGTAATTTCTGCAACATAATGGGGATTCCATGATTTCTTTCAGAAAAACCTGTCACTTAAGTTAACTCTTGCTCAAACTGGGTCATTTACTCGTATGTATTTTTTGTGTTAGAGAACCTTTGTGTGACTTTGAATTTAAGACTGGGAGGTTAAGACATTCAAATAACAACTCACCATTAATAAAAATAATTTTAGTATTTACTTTCAACATTGATATTTATATATTTGACAAAGGCTATGATGATAGTTAACCATTGCTGGGAGAGGGTAATGTATTTCTTTGCCGATATGAACACACCACATTACGTTAATTCTCCAAAACATGAATAAAATGGAAAAAACACTGTGGTCATAACACTCATGAAATAACTCAAGATTTCAATCTGTGGGGAGTTCGATCACCTTGCACGAAGCAAGAGGTTGACGAAAACGCATGAAGTTCTCGCAAATTCGCTATTCCTCCCTCAAAGCTGGTGAGCAGTTAGTAACGAGGAGGGTGTCGAGCAGAGGCTTTGTTCTTTAACACGCCAGGTAAAGATTCAATACTGTTCAGATCAGAAGAAAAAAGAAAGAAAGAGAGAAAAAACTATCTATTTTCAAAAAAGTTATTACATGAGATGCAAAATACATTGGATTTTTAAAATTTCTGAATAAAATGGAAATAAATGAAAATGTATATTTTTACGTTGGTTTTCCTTTTCACCTTACGAGTAAGATAAAAGTTGAAGAAGAAAGTCAGAGGTGCTGAAAAACAGGAAAACAGAGATCCGGGAAGAAATGATCCTTAACAAAACAAAAAAAATTTTACTTCAACAAAAAGAAGGCCAACCTTACTCTCAGCTAGGGAGCTCATATTTTCCCCCTGGGGATGCCAATTCCCATAGATACTCGTACAATTGTTTTTCCTGAGGGGAGTTTTGAACCAAGCGCGTGGGAGTTCAGGCAAAGTGAAGGGCCAAGGCTATTTTTAATTTAACCACAGACATCTAGTGGATAAAATTTTTTTTTCGAAGCGGAAAAGTAGTTTTCTGGTTGTCAGCGTATTAATATTTTATTTAAATACTAATATCATAATTTTGCTAGCCGAATTTTACATTCTAAAACGTCTACGTATTTTGGAATATTTCCTTGGGAGTTATAATAATACCACGAAGAAGTATGGAGTCGTCTGGCAAAAAAGTCTTGAGACGTAGACAAAGTTGGCACAGAATGGCCAAACTACCACGGTATAAGTCGGTAGTAAAACACGAAATGTAGAAAACTGCTGTATTTACATCAAGTAGCTTATATTTTTAAGTTCTTAGACTCAGAGCAGTAAATTTGCAAAATATTCTATCCTCGGTAATGGAGGCATCACATATAGCCACTAAATGCTGGGCCAAAGTTTTCGAGTGCAAACACAAAAGCCTCAGCTTAGGAAACAAAATTGAGTTCCATTGTAATGATAAAAAAAAACTAATAGTGGACGTCTTTAGCTACCAACAAGCTCTAAAGCAGATAAATTTGATGTTTCATTTTGAAACCCAAGAACGGCACCGAATCCTAAAAACAATTGATGAAGTGCGAGCTAAATTAGCGTAAAATTAAAACTTACATCACAGCAAAGCACAGCTAGTATAAGTTAACTCAGCTGAAAAAATGCGCAATTTTGCAGCAGTTGTACACAGAGTGATTGCGAGTGTTACAACTCTCATAATAAATTCTTGGCCGGATGAATATAGGGGCCCACTGTACGGTGAGAGGAAATAAGTTCGTTTGAAAGCAGCCAGTTACACTTTTTAGAACTGCTTCAATCACTTACAAGGGCAGATGATAACTCGGTAATAGCCAATGTTTTCGAATGGAAACCTCTCTTAATTGTTTTACAGCAAAAACATTTCAATGGTGAAATCTTGGGTCCGAATACACGTGAACGAGTGCTTTCAGTATGGTACTCTAGTTGACGAGACTTTTAGTATTCTTTAGCACTGCATGATCTTTCAAAATGACTTATACACTCCTCTCGTCTTCACAAAGATGTTAGACTGCGTTGTATTTTGAGCTAACTGCATACTACCGAGGTCGTAGCTAAGAGTATTATACAAATTTCGATTTATGGGACGGATGAATTGAACGTAATATTACAAGGCAAGTATTTGCTGCCCGTATTTCATTTGTTTAACCGATGAATAGGACCAAGGAAGAAAGGACGACATGTATTCAGGGTGCTTTCACGGTCAGACGGATGCAAAGAAGTCAACAATGTTCATAAAATGCAATGAAGAGTAAATAAAAACGGTGTATTTTTCAAGAACGAAATTTTATATCACAGAATGGCGTCAGTTGATGAGCTGCTTTGAGACAAGATTAGAAGGAAATATACGCTTTTTGGTGATGAACGAGAGATTGTAGCCATTGATTTGTTGCAGCTTAAAGTTACTCTTGATTTAGCGCGGTGTGAAAGAGGAACGCATGGATTACCTACGGAAATTTGTTACAGGCGCTCAGTAAGATCAAGTTTTGATGATTTTAAGAAAGTTGAGGGGATGTTGATACAAGGCAAATTCAAAGCGCTATGAAATAATCCGACGATGTTTCTTCAACAACCCTTTTACATACGCACACTTAGCATAAACACACGAAACATCAACTCGACTAAGACAGGAAAACAAAAAAATACCTGAAAATTAATCAGAGTTTAGCCAGAATCCAGTTTTATGGAACAACAAGATGAGTTTTATCTATTGTTGATAAAAACACCGGAGATTTCGAAAATTTTTTTACGAGATCGGAGACACAAAAGTTGGGCTGGCCCCGACGCAGGCGCTCCGATCTACGCTGAGGCGCAGCAAATCAAGGGGGCAGAATTGTTTTTTTTTCAGGCCAAAATTCTCAAGTTTGACGTTTTTTGCGCAAAACTCGACTTTATAGAACCCTCGACCTCTGATTGTTGGCGCTACCTTGCAGGGTTACCCAATCTTCTTGCAGGGTTACTACAGAAGTCAGGGTTACTACAGGGTTACTACAGAAGTCAGCGCACGAGTCGGTGCTTAAAGTATATTTTTTCATGAAAAAATTGGAATGAAATAGATGCGATGAACGGGAAGAGCCACCTTTACGCCCCGTTTAAGCTCTTTTATCGTGATTAGTTGTACCAAAAATAAACAACACAGCCAGAAATCGATGGAAAAGAATTGTGCTTTAGCAATAAAAGTTTAATATAGGTAAGTTGAATAAAATATGAGTAAACAATACCGTTTTGGCAATATTTTATCCACGTAGAAAAATAGTCTTGCTATTGGGTTCTCTAAAATATTTGAAACATAACTCATAGTAAGATTTTTACGTTAAATTATGTTACTTTAAATAATGCAAACGACAAAAAAATGTTCTTAAAAGAGGAAGGAAGAACACACCATTTAGGATGGAATTAAGGGAACGAGGTATCTAGGTGCAAGGTTTAGTTTTTACAAACGAGTGAACTTCATCAACTTCCAGATGAAATTTGGTGAATGAGTTTGGAAAATCAGCTCGTGCAGACAGACGTCGTCAGCTGTGCTTCGTTGGACAGCAACATGTATAACCATTCAGACGCTAAGTTTGGAAGTGTTAAATAATGCTACTAATTTGAAAAGCATATTTTAGGGGTGACTGCATTTTATCTCCACTGTAGCTTGGTCATAACATAAAACAGCCAAAGAAAAAAGTCATAATTACAAACAGGTAAGTTGTTCTATTAAGTCCCTATTAAATACATCTGTAAAAATAGAGCAGAAGATCACAACTCGAGTGTGTACGAATGTCATTTTCAGCGTGTTGGTTTTCCGAGCGTGTTGGTTATCTCCTTCAAAGCGACAAAATGGCTGGTTACATAGCCGCGCAGTCGTCAGGGGTGATTACAGCAAGAATGGTCACACAATTGCCGACAAGCAATGTTCGATTTCATCATTTAAACAGAAACCACAAAGTAGAATAGATACCACAAAGAAACTATGTCGCAACTATGTAGACCATATTTTCGTTAACTTCAGATTTTTGGGATTCTGAGTTTTTTTCTTCATTTAGATTGCTGGAAATAATTTTTTTTTGGCTTGCCGTACAGGTTGGACCTGGGATACTGCGCGCTTCAAGCTATGCCAGAAAAGCTTCATGAAGATACCTGGAATACTACGAGCTTCAAGCTATACCAGGTAAGCAATACGTACAGCTTCATGAAGACAATGCAAAGGCGATAAAGCTCGCAAAGATGGCGTTCGGGAGTAACGCATCAGTGTTTATTGAGTAACTGGAAAAATGTCTATCTATGGAAGTATACGTAAATTGTTCTTAGTAAGACACATGTATTACAGAAACATTGGTCTGTCGCGTCTCGAATCCACATTTCGGCTGAAAACTCGTTGCTCAAGAGTTGATCCAAGTTCCTAGCTTCAGTTAAATACAGAGATTTTGGTAAATATACCGTCAAAATCACTGAGTAATTCGAATTTACTACACCAGTTGATTACAATAAGACCAAGCTCAATTCAATTTTAATAAAAAATTTACAAAAAAGAAAAAATTGTAATGCATGAAGAAAGAGTGGAGTAAGAACGTCTCCAATCAGAATTAAGAAATACTTTTGGTAAAACTGCACTCACTCAGTAATTACTGATATAATAATTTTTTGTTCGCACAATTCGGCGTACACATTTCATAAAAAATCATTATCAGCGACCGTGGCATTTCAAAGAACGTCAACTACTTGTGGAGAGCATCTAGGTTTGAGAAGCCCAATTTGCACGAGTCCCAACCTCCAGTTGTTGTATACGAATTTCAGGTGTTGCACCAACTCCTCTTACTGCGCAACACTAGTTTTTGCGCGAACTCTAGTTGTTGCGCAAACACCAGTTATTGCACGAACCTCATTTTTTTCACAATATTTGGACCTGCACGATCCAACAGAGCCGTAATGAGGCTCAGTGTTTTTCTTTTGTTTTACGTAAGTAAAACAAAAGAGCATGGGGTGCAAAACTGTTATAAAACAGGCAACTTTCCTAGCTACAGAACGAGATCACTGATAATAATTTTAGGCAGCCAACTCTCATCGCTAAGCAGAGCCAGTTTCTGGAGAGAAATTCGGCAATGGCCAACTTAGGTCATCAGCATCGCCTCGCTTTCGTCACTTCGAAAAGAATGTCTAGAATCTTTTCAAAGCTCCAATGAGCAACAGTGATGCCTTTGAAATTATTATAAAATGTGAACTTCGCTAAACACGTGACGTAGTTTTCAGTGAAGCTATTATTGTAAATATATATTGGACGAAGTCCATGCTAAAACTCTTCTTGGACAAAGGAGGCAGTAATTAAAGAGAGTTGTGAAGCCCCACTCGGAGAAAAACTCATATCTCAGCCCTTGGAATTTAATTTACCATGTATTGCACACTATGTCAGCCTACTCATCCTATAATGAACTGAATTATTTCAGAACAGGCTTCTGCGAAAAAAAAGCCTTAACACTGAAAGATGAAGACGATGAAGATCGCAGATTTTCAGCTTGTACAAGTCACAGAAAATAGCCCTCCGCACATCCTAAAAACCAATCAACTCTTCTTAAGGTAAATTGCAGGTAGAAGTCATAAATTTTATTCAATGCTGTCCCTCATTGAGCAATACGGAATCTTAGATCCACAAGTCGCCAACAAAACGCTTTCCTACAAGTGAAATATTGGCCAGAAATAGGCATAACTTCCAGACATCGGAAACATTACAATCATTCAAAACACGAAGCGAATTCTGAATAACTTGCTCTCCAACCTCTTTCACTTTAACATCCTACGCAAAAATTTCCCAAACTGCTGTACATCATAGAGAATGAACTCCATACCACAGAAGCTGCGCTGAAGCGGTTAGTGGGATGTACGAGTACTTTTGAAACTAAATTTTCATTTATTTTAGCTTTAGCTGAAGCCAAGACAACTTCTCAGTTCTCTGTCATGTATCTCATGTGCCAACCTTTTTGGAAATAAACGGTTTTTCTTTCTTTTTCTTCTCAGTACAAAACGGTCTTATGAGATCTGTTCCATTTTGGCGCTGCCTTTGACAACTAAGCATTAAGAAAATAATTTCAGTATGCTTCCACACGCTTTTACCACCTGTTTCAATTCTTAAATTAGCAAACATTTCATGTAACCAAAACTTTTGCGACAATGAAAACTAATACCAGCCCATATCAAATCATACGTTATTTATGGATGATATAACCAGAAAAATTCTAATCAATCGTGCAACTCAATTTGTTTCAAAGTCGAGAGTTCGGAAAAAAACCTCATGAATAATCGCCCATCTCAAAGAAACCCAATTAAGCTATTTACTGCAGAAACACTAAGTCTCAAAGGACAGTGGAAGAATCATATTCTCAGTCAAATTTGAGTAAACTCTAGCATCAAGTCGGAAAATAATATTTAAATCGTTTGATTCACGCCAGACAAACAAACGAAGGCATGAGTTCTGATCGCTACGTTAGGAGGATCGTCATCGAACGACTCTCATCCTCACATCATATACTTTGAAGTTAATTCAAATGTTTTCGCACGTAACAAATTCGAAACAAATAAGCTGAAATTCTTGGTAAGAAATTCTGCATGAATATATTCAACAGCGTTAATTGTAGAGGGGTAGCTCCTACTGTACAATCCATATTCGTAGTATCAAATTCTGTACAGTACAAGCATTCTTTCAAATTTGTGTTATATCTTTTACTTCCCAAATAGGACAACAGCGAACACCGAAGATGACTATTCGCATCTGCAAAAAACACGTTGTAGAGTATCGAAAAGGGAATCACCGAGAAAGATAATTCAGATTCCAATTCATATATAAACATCCACGAAAATTTCAGTCAGTTACAATCAGAAAACTGAACAGAAGACAGTGACGCCAGGAATTAAGCTAACCATTACAATGTTTTTTCATGTTTTTTATTGAATTACAAAAAATATGACGCGGTAGCGAAATGCAGATCGCTTATAGATTGATTTGTTGTTTCAAGCTTCCCTAACAATAAAAAAAGGTGTTCTCAAGAGAGGAAGTGGGAAGTTGAAAGGCAACATTTAATATGACATTAAGAGAGCGGGGAATTAATGCACAAGTTGTGTCCCCAAACTTGGCGCATTAAAGCAGCAAGATTTAAAGAAGTTTCTGAAACAAGATACAAATTGAAGAAGTAAGTGATGGGTGCTTTAAAAAGGACATCAGTAGACCGAAAAAACATACTCCTTAACATCACAAAAAATCTTTTCTATTACAACAAAAGGAAGGCATACCCAACTTTCAGCTCGGGACCTAACATTTTCCCACTGGGAGCGAGTGCAGGTCGTTTCTCTTTCTCACTTAGGCTGCTTGTAGTTAGATTTGCCAAGGCACAGTTGAAAAATGAGAAGCATCGTGAAAGTATCTATCGATATTTACCGTTAAAAATTTTCATTACGAAAAATCATTTCCACAAGAGACAGATTTGAATAGAAGTACAATAAAATACGAGTGTACATTAACAAGTAGAATAAAACAAGTAGTATTTACTAAAGTACGTACACCGACAGAAAATTAACTTACACAGAAATGAAACGTGCAGTGTAGCCTAAACTCTCTTTTGGTCGTTTCAAATTAAGCTACAGTAGTGGTAGACAAACGTTTCAACTCACTGAATTTTGGTCTATTAAAACTTTTCTTGAGTCCATTGTCGCTCCAGATTCACAATCGTCACTGTGGACTGCCATTCAGAGTTTGAGGACTTATGGCATGTCCAAAGTTGAAGCTTGCAGTCAAAGGCTTCAGCAAACTTATATTTCGGACACTTCAACTCTATTTGTTATAACACTCCGAGGTGCAATACTTCGTACACAAAGTCTGGCCTCAACTTACTTATATTACGGACACTTCAACTCTATTTGTTATAACACTCCGAGGTGCAATACTTCGTACACAAAGTCTGGCCTCAACTTACTTATATTTCGGACACTTCAACTCGATTTGCGATGACACTCCTAGGTGCTACACTTCAAACACAAAGTCCGTGAAATCACAAAGGTTCAGGTCACCACGTTTACAATATTTTACTTCAGGGAAGTCAAGAAACTACAACTTCCACAGACAACATGAGACCTTCATGACAGATGACAAACTGTGGCCGGCATGACGACGTTCGAGAGTCTGGAGCACCGCCGTGAAGCTCAGGGCTTACATGGGAGGCATCTTGGGCTTGAATATCGAGTTTTGGTTGCGTGAATCAATGTGGAAATTGACGTTCAAAATTATAATATTGAAACGTCATGATTTTGTAATTCTGAGCAGACTCTGACATATAGAATTATCATTTTGATTGAGAATGTGGACATCTAATATGATTTTTCGAATCAGATTAGGAACTTGCAAGTCGTGAACCATATTACGATGTCATAGATCAGTTTCAGAACATAAGTTCAGAGTTAGCTGCTGCACTGAATCAGTCGAAGAATGCATAAATCAGATTTTCACTTCAGTTGTCAGGTTATGAACATTAAAATAACATCAAAATAAGGAAATTTTCATTCATAAATTACCCCCTTTTGAAAAATTTATTGATTTTATTGATTAGCTTCTTATTCAAAGCTCAAAATATAAACTTCAAGAAATAATTATAAGATAATTCAACAAAATTGAGAATTAATCCAAGACACTCGGATGCACATTTTGATCTTGGGTTAGATTTAAAAAGTGAAGGTAGAATTAATAAGAAATAAAAAAACTCAAACCAGAGGTAGGGGCGTGTTAGTTTTGAAACGTGCATTGTCATACGGAGGAGCCGACAATTATGCAAATATTTTTATACGCGTTAAAATTTGACAAACGCAAATTAAAATTTAAAGTTACAGATTCTCGTTTCAAATATAAACACCGATATTCGGCACATTGTTTTGACAGTTATGCATCACTTCAGACAGTGGAATCAAAGTCTATTCGAGACATCCGCTCTTGAAGCGTTTCACGATAAAATCTCAGCGACCTAATCTGGAGTTTCTAGATCCCTTTATTGAAGTGTTGTGACCGTCATGTGGTCTTCCATGTAGCGCTGATGTAGCTCATGTACCACTTCGAGGCGTCAGCAGAACGTGAGGAGCATCTTTGCCCATCACGCCGAAGTGTCAGGAATGCTGTTGCTGTTGACGTCAGTCACAGTAGCCGAAGCGTCGCTGCCGCTGCCGCACGGCACAACCTCCGGGATGACCTGCACGACAACACGAGGTCAGTGCATTTGTTTTCTAAAGGACTAGACGGACGATAGAGGGGCCCAAGAAAAAAAGGAAAACCGTTAATATATAATAAAGATGATACAGAAATCATAACTGTTTTTTAAAATGTTCTAACAGAAAGATCCTGGCTGATTTGTAGATATGAGTTTGGTAATACCTTTTCAATAGTCGAAACAAATGATTAAGAGAAAAGCATGTAAAAAGGCATTGCCTTAGTTGCGTAATCTATGTTTGACAATTCATGTAAATTGAATTTGAGAAAACTGTAATACCAGTGACGATGCTTAGTTGAAAACACTCTTATTATCGCGCACTTACATCGAAATACGAGCTGAAGACTTGCGATGTCGAAAGTAAAATGGGTGGATTTAAATAATTATGCGTCTAAAACTATGTGGTGAATATTCGGAACTGACTTTTCACTCCTTCGTATCAACTAGTTTGCCAAATAACGAGCTCGGAGGAAATAAAATATTTAACTATAGCATAAATTTATGATATATCCTACGCTAACGATACCGGCATAAGAGTTCACCGGAGTCAAAGACATGAAAAGGATTGTTTGCTGCTCTGGCAACTTGGATTTAAACTCAAAGTGTGAGAATCATTTCTTCGTCACTGACTTTCCAGAACAAACTCTTGAGATAAACTTTGTTTAACACACAGTAACAAAATTCTCACTATGCTAAATATTGGATTCTCGTGAATTGGTTTTAATTCTATTGAGTGTGCTGCTGATCTTCATTGTTGCTTCATTATTATCATTAGGCCGGCGGGGCATAACTCGTTACTCGGTTTAAAGCGGACATTAACGTTGAGGCCGCGAGGCAGGCTCTTCTTAACAGTGGTTCGGGAAGCCTTTAACCGCTTTAGGGGACTAGTACTCCTGGTCCATCACATAGCAACCTAATGAAATTATTACGAGGAAAAAGTGAAATATTAAAAAAACGCGAGACTTGATCTTGAATGTTGGAAGTAAATAAAAATAATTCAAGTACATCGAAAAAATTTACAAACAAAATTACGGAAGGGTTTTCACCATTTCATAACAGATGACAGTTGTGTGGCCACGAAACTTATGAAAATAAATTTAAGAAAGTAATGCAAGTATCACTCAGTCGGTTGAAAAGCAGAATTTGCGATCCACATTCAATGACGCAGAATTTTAGCCCGTCGGCGATGCAGTATTTTCAACTCCTACGAGGATAACTTTGTTTCAAGCCGAACTGCGAAGGTGAAGCAGACATTCGCTCACAGAGACATCAAAAGAGCAAAACAGGGAACAAAATCAGCCCAAAGTTACGACTTCTGTGTTACTGATTAGTGGATACCATAAAACCAGCGAATAGTGGACAAAATCATACAATTTCTCCACAGCGTGCCAATGTACACTTCCAGGGAACAGGAATCAAAGTCTATAGAAGCACACAGACCACACACAAATGTTATTCCGTCAATAATTTGATCGGGCATAAAAATGAAGGTCGATATCTCACAGAGAAGCTTTCCCGGAGCAACAAAAATTTTTCTGTTGCTAAATCTGCACTCAATGCGCCCTCACTAATTATGGGCAGAATGAGCAAAGCAGCTTTTCAGATGCCGGTCTCGATTGCGTCGAGTGCCGGAGGGTGGGTGCGGCGACTCGAGCAAACTTGCAGATGTCCTTTTCTTTTGCACAAAATCACACGGTAATAAAGAGTGTCTTTCGCTTTACAAACTATGTTAACGGGGAATCCTTTTCACGAACGCTGACAAATTTTTAAAACATCTGAAATACCGTAGTATTGATTGAGAACACGATTTTCCCGTGTGAGAGCACAAGAATAATACCCTCAACGAAATTTGTTCTGGAATTTGACACACACGCAAGGATCTGGTTGTGGCCCACTCTGATGAATTTTCTACTACTCTTAATATACCGTCTATTTATACATAGAATTAAGTGAGAAAATGATATTCCTTCGTGAGAACAAAGTTGTTCCGGAATTTGACACGCGCGCAATGATCTGAGCATATCAAACCGAACTCCCCAGCCATTGCAAAAATCAAATCTGTAGATGGTTGCTTCTGTGACTGCAATGTATCATTGTTCAGCTATCGTGAAATGAGTTCCTTTTGCTTCGTAGTCGTGATCTATTTTCAGTATCTTATGGAGTCGTAGCGCAAAGTCTCGCAAAATGAAGTTCAGAAACACGTCTAGTACTTAGAAGAAACAAAGTAGAAAACGAATTTGAGTACAGGGTAAAATATAGTGAAATTATTAGGTTACCTATTCTTTTCTGCACTATTCACAGTACAGACGCATTCGGTGATAAAAACGAACCATATAATAAAAAGCGTAAAAAACTTTCATAAATACGGATTAACTAAAAAAATGAAACTGTATAGGACTTTTTACTTGCATCTTCGTAGGGCTGAATTGTTCCAAAAATGGTATGATTCTGATAGAAGAATACAGAACATTAAGCTCGTTAACATGCTGATGCAGAATTATTTGCTCCTTTTGTGTGCCAAAGAGGTGGGAGAGCTAAAGTTCACACAATGAGATAGTTAAAATTTCAAGCGTTAATGAACTGAAAGAGGCATACACACCTCTGAGTTGTTTCAACAGTACACGAATGAGATCAACGTGTGAAACCTACATTTTTGCCTACAAAGTCTGCCTGACTCATAACGAGCAAAAAATTAAAAAAATCTATTAATCACAGGACTGAAAAATGGCTTACGTAAAATGAGAGACAAGCGTCGGACTCAAAGCGTGTTGGAAAATACGTTCGTGGGGTATATATAATAGGTGCCAGACTCATTGAGTGTTGAAAAATTACTCACACGAAGCAATGCACAAATTTGAGCGAAGAAGATCCTCTCCACACGCAAGATACTGACGACTTCAGTACATCATCCGTAGTTCACCGACATAATTAATAAAAGTTGAACTACATTAATAATTGTATACTCAAAAAACATTCCCATCGTCTCAGTGCATGACGACAGAGGATATTTACAAGCTATAGCGTGGTGGTAGAGTTCACCGCGTAATGCGAGCGTTTGCTGTACAATTGAGAATGTTTTAGATTCCCAACATTGCATGCTGCTCACCGAGTAACTCAGCAGTTGCGGTTTATTATTTCAGTTTTTCTGTCACCTAGAATGAACGATAATTTTTCTCGAGCACGCACAGGGGCTAGTTTGATGAAATGTAGAAATGACAAGTTTTTGCACACATGATCTTCAACTTTGTGCGCAAGAAAAAGTTTGGGGCGGAGTAAAAATACAAGATCGTCCTGCACGAAAGCTAGGAATATTAGCAAATCGTAAATAAGATAGATATCATAATGGTTGCGATTAAGAAGACCATTTACGCGCATAAAATACCACTGCCGTAAGTACAGGAGCCTCTGGAACTTGAATATTGTACTCGGTTGTCTGGTTCATTAGTGGTGGCCATTGCGAGAGTCAGTGCATATTAAATTTCTCTCGCTTCCATATCTTTCATTTAATAATTAGATGGGAAACAAAGCCCTCAAGGGTTTGGAAGTACCTAACCAGTTTTTTATAACCCATATAGCAGCAGGGCTCTTATACAACTGCTGGTGAAGCGTGAGCAACCTTTACCTCACCCTGGTAAAAGTGAAAATTGCTCTAGACAGTGAAAAAATTTTTGCCCTCACCATAGAGAAAGAAACATTAACAAGCAGCGCTGGATGCCAGATTGTGAACGAGACGTTGCAATTTCCATAATTTTTTATATTCCCAACCGCGAAATTACAATATCTCAAAATGAAGTTACGAACACCCTGCATTTCGTGAACAGAAATTTATGATTTTCCTCAGTCTTTACATGAGCGAGCGCGACTGATTCATTAGAACACAAAATGGCGGAAACTCTGGAGGAAATTCAAGAGTAAATGTGAGACTCGGCTCATGTGGCACGGAGGAGTTGATAAAACGAGCGAATGAAGCAAAAAAAAAAGGTTTGGATTCCATTCCAAGTTTTTCGAGCTACAGTTGTAGGAACCAACATGCGTGAAGATCACGGTCGTTATTTGCAGAATACGGTATAAATACGCCAAGCAGGGAAATAGATTTACCCACAGATGTAAAAGCTTCGACAAAAAATGCATTGCGAAATGTATTTGGTATAAATTTAAAACAAATTGCTAAAAAATAGTGAAAATTTACCTTTATCAGTACACACGTGAGCTCACAATCGAATGTACGGTTCAGAGCTTTTGTTTTTGTCATGATCAGAGATAACTTCAGCAAAATGATTCACAAACTTCAAGCGAAAAGCGAATTTCTATTCAAACGAGTGCAAACGGCCCGTCAAAAAAATGACAGGATTAGATATAGGACCAACTGAGCTTCCCCATGGCTTTTCCATGATTTCCCATGCTATTCTATGGCTTTCCAATACTTTCCCACGTCTCAACCGCTGATATTCTATTCAACAAAATCTAACCTACCAATACACATGATATTTATTCCGACTCCCAATCTGCTGGGTTAAGGTACCGAAAATTGTGGAGTTGATGAAGCTTGTATCACAGATACGCTCATCTCACACGTTCGGCTAATGGGTGTGACACACGGACGGACGGACGGACGCGGCTCCTTTTATGATAGTGATTATGACTATAAAAAGTTAGTTTATTAGTTAGTTTAAGCCTCCCTATCCTCAACAAATGAGATCTAAAGAGAGGAAGGAAGAAGGCACCATTTAGTATGGAGTTAAGGGAACGTGGAATCTATGCAGAAAGGGCACAGAAACAGTAAGATGAGAAAGAAGTTCATGAAACAAGATCAAAGTTGAAGAAGAAAGTAGTAGGGTAATGTTCGAAAGGTCGGACGGTTCGAATCGTCGGTCATTCTTAGTTAATTTTAAACTTTTGCGCTCGGTAGCTATCTAAAAACTCAACCCACAAGGCCTGTAGTGGTGTGATCTGCTACGCATTTTACGGGGTGGCTTTTGGATTGCTATCGATTGTCAAAATTGAAAATTGACTTAGTATGACCGACGATTCGAACCGTACGGCCATTCGAACATTACCCTAGGTGATGAAAAACAGGACAGCAGTGAACCGAAAAAAGATGGTCCTTAACAAAATAAAAACCTATTCTATTTCAACAAAAATAAAGCCTACCTAACCTTTAGCTCAGGCCCTTACATAGTCCCCCTGGGAGCGCTAATTCCCATAGATACAATAGTTGTATCCCCCTGAGGGGTGACTATAAAAAAAGAGAAACTAAGTTCTTATCCGAGTTTGCGGAATCATGGATACCAAATTCCTGAGTGTTGCATGAAAAATCGTGTCTTTATATGCATTGATACGTTTGACATTTTATAAGGTTGGCATAATTTAGGTAATGATAAAATTTTTCACGGGTCCATGGTTTTTTATGTTTAAATTATTATCAGGATAGGTTTGGTTAAGATAGGATAAGATATGTTCAGGTTAGGATGGGTTACTTTAGAATATTTTAAAATTTGTTAGGTAATGTTGGCAGAATTTTTTCACGGGTCCTAAGCTAAGCGATGACATTGTTTAACCCATTGATTACGACAATTCAAATGGTTCATGATAGGATAGGTCAGTATAGGTTAAATTAGATTAGGATGGGATATATTAGGATAAGATAGTTTAGGATAGGTTATGTTAGCATAGGTTGGCTAATGTTAATGAAATATTTTGACGAGTCCATGTTTTTATGTTTGACATCACCAGCATAGGATTGGTTAGTAGGATATGTTAGGTTAGGATCTGTTTGATTGGAATATCTAATGTTAGAGAATTTTTTAGGTTTTGTTGACGAAATTTTTTCACTGGACCACCTAGGTAAAAAAAACACAAAAAAATACAAACAAGGTACAAAAAAAATTACAAACAAGGTACAAAAAAGTACAAACAAGTTAAAAAAGGTACAAACAAGGTACAAACAAGGTAAAAACAAGGTAAAAACAAGGTAAAAACAAGGTACAAACAAGGTACAAACAAGGTACAAACAAGGTACAAACAAGGTACAAACAAGGTAAAAACAAGGTAAAAACAAGGTAAAAACAAGGTAAAACCAAGGTAAAAACAAGGTAAAAACAAGGTACAAACAAGGTACAAAAGAGGAACAAACAAGGCACAAACAAGGTACAAATAAGGTACAAAAGAGGTACAAAAGAGGTACAAACAAGCTACAAAAAAGCTACAAACACGGGACAAACATGGTGCAAACAGGGTACTGTGGTGATCCCAGCGGCAAGCCGCGGACCCCCACAAGACCTGAGAAACGCTGCCTCCAGACTACAACCGCATCCGTTCCAGAGCACCTCCGGACCCGAAGCGCCTAGCCAACCAAACACGGGACCTGAGAGAAGCCGCCTCGCGACTATGAGAAAAGGTGCCCGTAAGCTACAACGGCTTCCTGCCTCCAGCACCACAGGCCCACAAACTCGCGACCAATCAGGACTCACGCCCGGACTCAGGGCTTGCACTCGAGGCCTACATAAGGCGACCCCAACAAGGCTCGCGCTCACTCAAGCCCTCGTCCTCGTTCAAGTCACATCTCCAGCACCAGCCTCGTGTTCCTGCATCTAGCTTCCGAGATCGACTTTGTCTCTCGCGTACCTGCGCCAAGCTCCGGAGACCGGCCCTGCCTATCGACGCTTCAAGGTGTTTCAAAGCCTTAAAAAAGTCACGTTGCAACGCCCCGCGCCGGCGTCGTCGGCCAAGCCGCTCTACGACATCTCTCGCCCGCTCCGGCCGGCTAGCCTCGCCATAGCTACTTATCAGCTACAACGGTGAACCGCGTGGCGGCCGGGCCCGACCCAGCTGACTAGCCTCGTCTCGGCGCCCCGCTAGCACCAGCTGACCTGTTCGTAACAGTCGCACAACGTAGCACCAATCATCACGTCTCGCCGCTGCGTTCGTAAGTAGCGTCCTCGCGGACGTTACCCGCTATTGGGATTGTGTTTCAATCATTACGTAATTTGTTATTTTCGAATAGGATGGTATTTCAATCATCACGTATTTGTGCTATTCTCGCATAGGATTGTGTTTCGATCATTACGTCATTCCCGAATAGGATTGTGCTTCAATCATCACGTATTTGTGCTATTCTCGCGTAGGATAGTGTTTCAATCATTACGTCATTCCCGAATAGGATTGTGCTTCAATCATCACGTATTTGTGCTATTCTCGCATAGGATTGTGTTTCAATCATTACGTCATTCCCGGATAGGATTGTGCTTCAATCATCACGTATTTGTGCTATTCTCGCGTAGGATTGTGTTTCAATCATTACGTCATTCCCGAATAGGATTGTGCTTCAATCATCACGTATTTGTGCTATTCTCGCATAGGATTGTGTTTCAATCATTACGTCATTCCCGAAAAGGATTGTGCTTCAATCATCACGTATTTGTGCTATTCTCGCATAGGGTTGTGTTTCAATTTAGGTCATTCTCGAATAGGATTGTACTCCAATCACCACATATTTGTGCTATTCTCACATAGGATTGTGTTTCAAACATTACGTACTTCTCGAATAGTATTGTATTTCAACCATCACGTATTAGTGCAGTGTTCCAATCATTACGTGATTTACGAGTAACGAACAGTGCTTATAGTAGTCACCGAGGGCCCAGTGTAATGGTCCGTGTTCCGTGTACCTGACAGTCACCAATATAATTACCGTGTTACCCCCGTGTTCTCCATATCCTGCCGAATACGGTTGTACCCCAGGCACTCGCTTCGGGCTATCCTATCACGAAAAAGATAGCTCAAAGTCTGCCCGAAGCGTGTTGCAGCTTGGGGGAGAACACCACAGTACAAAAAAGGTACAAAAAGGTACACAAAAGTACAATAGTTATATAATCAAAAACATACAAAAAAGTTCAAAAAAGTTCAGAAAAAGTAAAAAAAAAAAAAAAAAAAAATTAAAAGTACAAAAGAGTACGTTCCATATTCCACGAATTTAGTTCATTAGATCATTAATCTATTGATAAATCTCTCACAGTTGTGTTGGTGCGTTTGCGCTCGCAAGTTGTTTGTTCTCATTTCTCGGTCCTGTTGACTTCGAGAACTGCGACGCGCCGTTCTCGGCCGCGGACCAGGGACCGCCGACCAGGGGCCGCGGACCAGGGACCACCGACCAGGGGCCGCGGACCAGGGGCCGCGGACCAGGGGCCGCGGACCAGGATCCGCGGACCAGGATCCGCGGACCAGGGACTGCCGACCAGGGGCCGCGGACCAGGGGCCGCGGACCAGGGACCGCGGACCAGGGACCACCGACCAGGGGCCGCGGACCAGGGACCACCGACCAGGGGCCGCGGACCAGGTATAGTAGTGTGCTACTATTGTGAAGTTTATTAGTAGTTGCGTTTTTGTATACTCTGGAAAGTAACATCCACGCGCGACCTGTTACGCGTAATAGCGAGAGCATGTGGAGGGTTGCCGAGGATAGGTTAAGAGAGTTAGTTTTTGGAGCCTGTAGAGGTCGGCTTGGCTACCTTTGTACTCCTCCGTGTATACTTTCGTCGGTGACTACGTTGTGCGTGATATGGTGGGTCTGAGCATGGACAAGTTAATAAAGGCTAACGTCCTGTGCTAGAAGACTCCGCCGTAAGATATTCGCCAATGTATAGAGCAGGGTCGTATGGTTGCACGTAATGTAGCCATGCCGGCCGGTTTTATCGTAAGTGGTGGTATGTTTTAAAGTGTAATATCCTGAATGTGGATACCAATAAACGTAAGTGTCACATTTTTGTTGTTTTCCATGAAGGCCGGCTTGAGAATAGCGCCACAAGTTTGGGTCTGAAAATTACCAGGAACTGGTGCCAGTTGTCAAGGGAAGTTCGGTCGTAATTTGTGCTCAGGTGTGTTTTGGTTGACCTATTTGTCGGCAACTGTACCGAAGCCTGGGACGTTCCTGGAGTTGTTGGCTGAGTCGAGCCTTGGATGCTCCCGAGATAGGTCAGTAAGGTCGGACGGAACTTTGAGTGCATTGAAAATAGGGTAGCAGCGCTACGACCCGTGCTTTACGTTGACTAGGCTGGTGAAGTGGGGGTCGCGCAGCCCAGGGTATAATAGAAAATTCCGCGACCCCGCCTGGAAAGAGTCTGGAAAAGGTCTGGAAAGAGTCTGGAAAGAGTCTGGAAAAGGTCTGGAAAAGGTCTGGAAAAGGTCTGGAAAAGGTCTGGAAAAGGTCTGGAAAAGGTCTGGAAAAGGTCTGGAAAAGGTCTGGAAAAGGTCTGGAAAAGGTCTGGAAAAGGTCTGGAAAAGGTCTGGAAAAGGTCTGGAAAAGGTCTGGAAAAGGTCTGGAAAAGGTCTGGAAAAGGTCTGGAAAAGGTCTGGAAAAGGTCTGGAAAAGGTCTGGAAAAGGTCTGGAAAAGGTCTGGAAAAGGTCTGGAAAAGGTCTGGAAAAGGTCTGGAAAAGGTCTGGAAAAGGTCTGGAAAAGGTCTGGAAAAGGTCTGGAAAAGGTCTGGAAAAGGTCTGGAAAAGGTCTGGAAAAGGTCTGGAAAAGGTCTGGAAAAGGTCTGGAAAAGGTCTGGAAAAGGTCTGGAAAAGGTCTGGAAAAGGTCTGGAAAAGGTCTGGAAAAGGTCTGGAAAAGGTCTGGAAAAGGTCTGGAAAAGGTCTGGAAAAGGTCTGGAAAAGGTCTGGAAAAGGTCTGGAAAAGGTCTGGAAAAGGTCTGGAAAAGGTCTGGAAAAGGTCTGGAAAAGGTCTGGAAAAGGTCTGGAAAAGGTCTGGAAAAGGTCTGGAAAAGGTCTGGAAAAGGTCTGGAAAAGGTCTGGAAAAGGTCTGGAAAAGGTCTGGAAAAGGTCTGGAAAAGGTCTGGAAAAGGTCTGGAAAAGGTCTGGAAAAGGTCTGGAAAAGGTCTGGAAAAGGTCTGGAAAAGGTCTGGAAAAGGTCTGGAAAAGGTCTGGAAAAGGTCTGGAAAAGGTCTGGAAAAGGTCTGGAAAAGGTCTGGAAAAGGTCTGGAAAAGGTCTGGAAAAGGTCTGGAAAAGGTCTGGAAAAGGTCTGGAAAAGGTCTGGAAAAGGTCTGGAAAAGGTCTGGAAAAGGTCTGGAAAAGGTCTGGAAAAGGTCTGGAAAAGGTCTGGAAAAGGTCTGGAAAAGGTCTGGAAAAGGTCTGGAAAAGGTCTGGAAAAGGTCTGGAAAAGGTCTGGAAAAGGTCTGGAAAAGGTCTGGAAAAGGTCTGGAAAAGGTCTGGAAAAGGTCTGGAAAAGGTCTGGAAAAGGTCTGGAAAAGGTCTGGAAAAGGTCTGGAAAAGGTCTGGAAAAGGTCTGGAAAAGGTCTGGAAAAGGTCTGGAAAAGGTCTGGAAAAGGTCTGGAAAAGGTCTGGAAAAGGTCTGGAAAAGGTCTGGAAAAGGTCTGGAAAAGGTCTGGAAAAGGTCTGGAAAAGGTCTGGAAAAGGTCTGGAAAAGGTCTGGAAAAGGTCTGGAAAAGGTCTGGAAAAGGTCTGGAAAAGGTCTGGAAAAGGTCTGGAAAAGGTCTGGAAAAGGTCTGGAAAAGGTCTGGAAAAGGTCTGGAAAAGGTCTGGAAAAGGTCTGGAAAAGGTCTGGAAAAGGTCTGGAAAAGGTCTGGAAAAGGTCTGGAAAAGGTCTGGAAAAGGTCTGGAAAAGGTCTGGAAAAGGTCTGGAAAAGGTCTGGAAAAGGTCTGGAAAAGGTCTGGAAAAGGTCTGGAAAAGGTCTGGAAAAGGTCTGGAAAAGGTCTGGAAAAGGTCTGGAAAAGGTCTGGAAAAGGTCTGGAAAAGGTCTGGAAAAGGTCTGGAAAAGGTCTGGAAAAGGTCTGGAAAAGGTCTGGAAAAGGTCTGGAAAAGGTCTGGAAAAGGTCTGGAAAAGGTCTGGAAAAGGTCTGGAAAAGGTCTGGAAAAGGTCTGGAAAAGGTCTGGAAAAGGTCTGGAAAAGGTCTGGAAAAGGTCTGGAAAAGGTCTGGAAAAGGTCTGGAAAAGGTCTGGAAAAGGTCTGGAAAAGGTCTGGAAAAGGTCTGGAAAAGGTCTGGAAAAGGTCTGGAAAAGGTCTGGAAAAGGTCTGGAAAAGGTCTGGAAAAAGTCTGGAAAAATTCTGGAGAATGAGAAAAAGTGAAAAAAGTAAAAAAAGTAAAAAAAGTAAAAAAAGTAAAAAAAGTAAAAAAAGTGAAAAAGTAAAGAAAGTAGAAAAGTAGAAAAAGTAGAAAAAGTAGAAAAAGTAGAAAAAGTAGAAAAAGTAGAAAAAGTAGAAAAAGTAGAAAAAGTAGAAAAAGTAGAAAAAGTAGAAAAAGTAGAAAAAGTAGAAAAAGTAGAAAAAGTAGAAAAAGTAGAAAAAGTAGAAAAAGTAGAAAAAGTAGAAAAAGTAGAAAAAGTAGAAAAAGTAGAAAAAGTAGAAAAAGTAGAAAAAGTAGAAAAAGTAGAAAAAGTAGAAAAAGTAGAAAAAGTAGAAAAAGTAGAAAAAGTAGAAAAAGTAGAAAAAGTAGAAAAAGTAGAAAAAGTAGAAAAAGTAGAAAAAGTAGAAAAAGTAGAAAAAGTAGAAAAAGTAGAAAAAGGAGAAAAAGGAGAAAAAGTAGAAAAAGTAGAAAAAGTAAAAAAGTAGAAAAAAGTAAAAGTAAAAAAGTAGAAAAAGTAAAAGTAAAAAAGTAGAAAAAAGTAAAAGTAAAAAAGTAGAAAAAAGTAAAAGTAAAAAAGTAGAAAAAAGTAAAAGTAAAAAAGTAGAAAAAAGTAAAAGTAAAAAAGTAGAAAAAAGTAGAAAAAAGTAGAAAAAAGTAGAAAAAAGTAGAAAAAGTAGAAAAAAGTAGAAAAAGTAGAAGAAGTAGAAGAAGTAGAAGAAGTAAAAAAAGTAAAAAAGTAAAAAAGTAAAGAAGTAAAAAAGTAAAAGTAAAAAAAGTAAAAAAGTAAAAAAAGTAGAAGAAACGAAGAAGTAAAAAAGGAAAAAAGTAAGTCAAAATTGTAAAAATAGTACAAATAATCAAAAATGTAAAAAAGGAAAACAGGAGTAAAGAAGTAAAAAAGTATAGTAATAGAGGTAAAAAAGTATAGTAAAAAGCGAAAAATGTTGAATAAATAAGTAAAAGTAAAAAAGTAGAGTAAAAAATGTAAAAAAAGGAAAAGTAGATTAAAAAAGTAAAAAATACAGTAATAAAGGTAATAAAAGGAGAATAAAAAGTAAATTAAGTAAAAAAGTAGGCTGAAAGAAGTAAAAAAGATTAGATTAGTCGTTAGTTTTAGCCTCCCTACCCAGCAACAACTGCGATCCAAAGAGAGGAAGGAGGAAGGCACCATTTAGTATGGAGTTAAGGAAACGCGGAATCTACACAGAAAGGCATAGAAACAGTTAGTTGTGAAAGAAGATTATGAAACAAGACCAAAGTTGAAGAAGACAGTAGTAGGTGCTGAAAAACAGGACAGCAGTGAACCGAAAAAAGGTGGTCCTTAACATAACAAAAGCATTATATTTCAACAAAAAGAAGGCCTACCTAACTCTCAGCTCAGGCCCTCACATTGTCCCCCTGGGAGCGCTAGTTCCCATAGATACAATAATTGTATCCCCCTGAGGGGAGAAGTAAAAAAGTAAAAAAAAAAAAAAAAAAAAAAAAAAAAAAAAAATAGTAAAGTAAGTAAAAAAGTGAAAAGGTAGAGTAAAAAAGTAAAAAAGTGGAGCAAAATAAGTGGAAAAATAAAGTGAAGAAAGTAAAAAGAGTATGGTAAAAAAAGTAAAAAAGCAGAGTAAAATAGGAAAAAAACTAAAAAGTAAAAAAGTAGAGTAAAAAAGTAAATAACATAAAAAATTAGGGTAAAAAAAGTACTTTTTCCATACTTTTTCTTGGAAGAGTAAAAAAGTGAAAAACTCTTTCTTAATATTTTGTTTGAATCTTTTCTGGAGAGAGTGAAAAAAAGGAAAGAAGTAAAAATGAAGTAAAAAGTATCAATAAGTAGTAAAAAAATGGAAAAAAGCAGTAAAAAATAGAAAAAAGTAGAAAAAGAAGAAAAAAAGTAAAAATGTATAAAAAAGTAGAAATAGTAGAAATAGTAGAAAAAAAGTAGAAAAAAAGGAGAAAAAGTAGAGAAAAAATAGAAAATAGTAGAAATGAAAGTAGAAATAAAAGTAGAAATAAAAGTAGAAATAAAAGTAGAAATAAAAGTAGAAATAAAAGTAGCAATAAAAGTAGCAATAAAAGTAACAATAAAAGTAACAATAAAAGTAGCAATAAAAGTAGCAATAAAAGTAGCAATAAAAGTAGCAATAAAAGTAGCAATAAAAGTAGCAATAAAAGTAGCAATAAAAGTAGAAAAAAATAGAAAGAAGTAAAAAAAATAGAAAGAAGTAAAAAAAATAGAAAAAAAGTAGAAAAAAGTAGAAAAAAGTACAAAAAAGCACTAAAGAGTAGAAAAAGTCAAAATAAGACAAAAAACCCATGAAACACAAAAAACAAGGAAACAAAAACAAAAAACACAAAAAACAAAAAAACATCAACACAAAAAAACAAAATACAAGAAAAAATACAAAAAAAGACAATAACACAAAAAAACAAAATACAAGGAAAAATACAAAAAAAGACAATAACAAAAAAAAACAAAAGTACCATAAAAGTTCTAAAAAAGTAAAAAAAAGTACAAATTGAGTACAAATTGAGTACAAATTGAGTACAAATTGAGTACAAATTGAGTACAAATTGATTAAAAATTGATTAAACATTGATTAAACATTGATTAAACATTGATTAAACATTGATTAAAAATTGATTAAAAATTGATTAAAAATTGATTAAAAATTGATTAAAAATTGATTAAAAATTGATTAAAAATTGATTAAAAATTGATTAAAAATTGATTAAAAATTGATTAAAAATTGATTAAAAATTGATTAAAAATTGATTAAAAATTGATTAAAAATTGATTAAAAATTGATTGAAAATTGATTAAAAATTGATTAAAAATTGAATAAAAATTGATTGAAAATTGATTGAAAATTGATTGAAAATTGATTAAAAATTGAATAAAAATTGATTAAAAATTGATTAAAAATTGATTAAAAATTGATTAAAAATTGAGTACAAATTGAGTACAAATTGAGTACAAATTGAGTACAAATTGAGTACAAATTGAGTACAAATTGAGTACAAATTGAGTACAAATTGAGTACAAATTGAGTACAAATTGAGTACAAATTGAGTACAAATTGAGTACAAATTGAGTACAAATTGAGTACAAATTGAGTACAAATTGAGTACAAATTGAGTACAAATTGAGTACAAATTGAGTACAAATAAATTACAAATAAAGTACAAATAAAGAAGAAAAAAATGACAAAAAAATATAAAAAAATTAACTGAGTACCGAAAAGTGAGAAGTCAAAAGTTAAATAAGTAAAGAAATAAAACTAAAAAAGTAAAAAAAGTGAAAATGTAAAAGTAAATAGTAAACAAAGTGAAAAAGTAAAAAATGTGAACAGAAAGTCAAAAAAAGTCACAAAAAAATAAAAAAGTCAAAAAACAAAAGCCAAAAAAGTCGAAAGAGTAAAGTAAAAAATAAGTAAAAAATAAGTGAAAAAAGTAGAGTAAAAAAGTAAAAAAGTAAGTCAAAAAAGTAAGCCAAAAGTAAGTCAAAAAAGTAAGTCAAAAAGTAAAAGTAAAAAAGTTGATCAGAAAAAAATTAACACAAAAGTGAAAAAAGTATAGAAGTAAAAAAGTTAAAAAAGTAAAAAAAAAACAAAAAAGTCAAATAAAGTAAAAAAGGCAAAAAGTATAAAAAGTACATGTAAAAAAGGCAAAAAGTAACAAGGAAAAAAGTTAGAAAAAGTAACTACAAACGAGAAAATGTCAAAGTTAAAAAAGGACAAAAGGAAAAAGTAAAAAAGTGTGAAGAGGTCATAAGTAGAAAGTCAAAAAATTAAAAAAAGTCAAAAAGAGTCATAGGTAAAAAAGACAAAGTAAAAACAGTAATTGAAGTAAAAAAGTATAGAAGTAAATAAAGTAAAAAAGAAAAAAAGTAAAACAAGTAAAAATGATAAAAATAAAGTAAAAAAGTATAAAAATATATAAAAGTAAAATAAAGTAAAAAGTAGAAAAAGTCAACACAAAAAATAAAAAAGGAAGTAAAAAACAAACAAAGGAGAAAAAAGTTGAAAAAGGAAAAGAAAAAAGTAGGAAGGAGAAGTAAAAATAAGTAAAAAATCAACAAAAGTCAATGTAAAAAAAGGAAAAGTAACAAATAATAAAAATGAGTAAAAAAGTATATGATAATAAAAAGAACAGAATAAAAAAAAGAAAAAAGTCAAACTACGAATAAAATAGTAAAAAGACAAAAAAGTAGATATAAGTAAAAGTTTAAAACAGTAAGGTAGAAATAAAAAAGCGAAAAAATAAGTAAAAAAGGCATAAAAGGCAAAGAAAAGTAAAAGTAAAAATAGTAATAATAAGATAAATTAAAAATAAGTAGAACAAGTGAGAAAAAGTAATATAATTAAAAAAGAAAGAAAAAGTAAACAAAAAATCAAAAAGTCAAAAGGAAAAACTGTCAAAGGAAGGAAAAACTGTCAAACGAAGGAAAAAAGTAAAAGAAAGTTTACTTTTACACCAGAAGTAAAATAATAAGTAAAAAAGCCAAAAAAGTCAAAAGTAAAATAGGTCAAAAAATTAAAAAAAGAGTCCAAAAAGTCACAAGTAGAAAAGGCAAAAAGTCACAAAAAGGAAAATAAAGTAATGAGTAAAATAAAGTAAAAAGGTAAAATGAAGTAAAGAAGTAAAATAAAGTAAAAATTAAAAAAGTCAAAAAAGTAACAAAGTAAAAAAGTTAAAGGGTCAAACCAAAAAGAAAAAAATAATCGCAGTAAAAAAGTAAAAAAAAAGTAGAGAAGTAAAATGTCAAAAGTCAAAATAAGTAAAAAACTAAAAAATAGTCAACATAAATATGTCAAAAAAGTAAAAATGGCAAAATAAGTCAAACCAATTCTTAAAAAGGCAAAAAACAGCAAATCAAAAGGCAAAAAAAGTAAATAAGAGGCAAAAAATGGCAAAAAATGCATCATTGTTTAGGGCTCTATGATACGGATTGGCTCGCATCGCGTCGCGTTATATTAGAGGGAAAGAGAGAGAGAGAGCGACAGAGAGAGAGAGAGAGAGAGAGAGTGAGAAGGAAGGGAGAGACAGAGGAGGAAAGGGGGAGGGGGAGATAAAAAAATTAACTTGAAAAAAATGATTTAATTTTTCAAGTTTTTGAATTTGTTAGGATAGGATAGTAGAATAGGATAGGTTAGTATATGTTATGTTGAGTTAGGTTAGAATATATTACGTTAGAATTCGTTAGGTAATGTTAACCAAATTTTTTGCGAGTCCTCCCAGACTAACGATGATTGGTGGGTTAAGGTAGGTTAGGATAGAATGGGATAGGTTAGGTTAGGATATTAAGATATGGTAGGTTAGGATTGATTTGGTTAGCATTGGTTAGGATCAGATAGCTTAGAATATGTTAGGTTAAAATAGTTTACGTTAGAATATGTGATTTTAAAATTTGTTAAGTGATGTTGACCGAATTTTTTCACAGGTCCACCTATCTTATTGCTGACATTGTGAGTGGAATTTCCACAGGTCCTGCTAGTGAATAATGATTACGTTTGAAATATGGGAAAAAATTCACTTGAAACAGGGAAGATGTTCAAAACACCAGCATTTATCTTAAACCTTTTCTCGTATAATGTTAGTGTCGTGTATACAGGGTGTTTCAAAAATACACGGCATAATTTCAGGTATGTATTTCCCACATGTAGACAATCAAAATAGTTCATTACAACATATGTCCGGAAATGCTTCATTTCCGAGTTATGGCCTTCACAACATTGAAATTCACCGGAACGTTTTTCTTTCCGCAGGTCGTTGCCGTCAAAGGACACATTAAGAGGGCACTCTGACAGATCATTCCTAGGCGAAGGTTAAATTCAGTGTTGTGTTTGGCGTTCGACTGTGTGTCATGTACACAAATCAGGAGCTGGCAGAGATGCACTTGATCTACGGTAAGGCAGACGGCAATGCTGCGCTGGCTCGTCGTTTGTACCAGGAGAGGTACCCACAGCGACAATGTCCAGATCGGAAGACATTTGTAAGTCTCCATCAGCGTCTGTGCGAGTATGGAAAATTTGACTCTCCTGGATTGGGAAGGGGACGACCAAGATCTACAACTCCAGAAGAACAGGAGGAGATTCTGGAGATTGTGAACAGAACTCCTTCTATCAGCACACGAAGGTTAGCGTTGCAAGTGAATGTTCCCCATACGACTGTCTGGAGACTGCTGAAAGAGTATCAATTGTATCCTTACCATTTGCAACGTGTACAGGCGCTGTCACCAGCAGATTACCCTGCACGAGTTAGGTACTGTCAGTGGTTCTTGCAGCAATGTGCTGCAAATCCGAACTTTCCTGCCTTAGTATTATTTACAGATGAAGCACAGTTCTCACGAGATGGCATAACAAATCTCCACAATCAGCATGTATGGGCGTATGAAAACCCAAATGCAACTGTTGTATCTCATCACCAGGTGCGGTTCTCCCTCAACATGTGGGCCGGTATCATTGGTGATCGGTTAGTTGGACCCCATGTACTTGTAAACAGACTTACGGGGCAGGCGTACACAAACTTCCTGGAAAACATCATACCTGATGTTTATGACGACACTCCACTGATCGATCGTCAGCACGCTCACTTCTTGCATGACGGCGCTCCTGCACACTTCAGTCGTACGGCTCGCCGGTACTTGGATCGAAGATTTCCTGATCGATGGATAGGTAGAGGTGGCCCAATTGCTTGGCCTCCACGCTCACCTGATCTGAACCCTCTCGATTTCTACTTGTGGGGCCATTTAAAATCATTGGTTTATTCGTCTCCGGTGCCTGATTTGGAATCCCTTCGGAATCGAATTGTGGCACGCTCTGAGGACATACGCAACATTCCTGGAGTGTGGGATCGTGTTCGCAGGTCAATGAGACATCGATGTGAGGTCTGTATTCAAGCAGGAGGTGGTCATTTTGAACATCTTCTGTAATGGCAACGACCTGCGGAAAGAAAAACGTTCCGGTGAATTTCAATGTTGTGAAGGCCATAACTCGGAAATGAAGCATTTCCGGACATATGTTGTAATGAACTATTTTGATTGTCTACATGTGGGAAATACATACCTGAAATTATGCCGTGTATTTTTGAAACACCCTGTATGTACTGAGTACGAGGCTATAAAAAGTGAAACATCACTGAATTTTCGAGGTTCTAAATTCCACCAGTATTTTTAATTCTATACATTTGGAGCGCTCACAACAACGGAGCGCAAATAGAACTGTCGGAAAATATTGGTTATTATTTCAGATCAGTACGTTGACGTTGAGTCAGGTTGTCTTTGTAATATATTCTGTAGGTCTCAGTTGATACTTTGAGAAAACGAAAAAAATCGTACTTTAAAAAAAATTGGATCTTTAAATGCATCACAACGAACTAAATTTTAAATATTTCAAAAAGGCTCTAAATGAACAGAAAAACCATAAAAAGTAGATAATAGCCATGTCTGGATTCAATATTTATCGGGAGAAACTAAAAAATATCTTCTCTTCGATATTTTGCACCTGATTTTAGCTTATATAATCGCTGCCCGAACTGGTCCTGAAACTTGAAACGAACTGCAACCGAAATCCTGACCTCGGCTCCTTCCCGCCGCCGCGGTAGGATCTGAAGACTTATATACTCCAGCGTCCTACGCAAAATGCTCGCATGACTCGTGTACTCAAGGGAGTTGGGAAACCAAAGTCATGATTTCATGAGCAGTCACTTGCTAGAGTATGCGTAGGTATTGTGATTTGATCGCCTATACGCTGCCATTTGCAAACATGCTTACTTGAATATGTGTGTACGTAAATAGGTGTATGTGGGCATATGAGTGTGCATATGTGCACGTACACCTGTGTGCACTAGAGTAGATAAACCAGTCGAATGTTGCATTTTATGTTATTCCTCTCCATTTCTGTGCAAGCATCAAACTAGACCGTCATGGTACCTATGTGTGTGTGTTTATCAATTGCAGACATTCTGCACCATATTACAAAGATAATGTGATTTTCTTTCTAATATGAAATTGTAAAGCATCCATGTAAAAAAAGCAATAAATTCGTTGTGTGATCATCCATTTATACTGCAGTATTACGTCTTATAGTTATATGCTGATAATAATGTGATACCTATGTTTGTTTATCAATTGCCGACAATTTGCGCCATTTTTCAAAGATAATGTGATTTTTTTTCCTAATATGAAACCTTTATAGGACATTAATGATTTCTTTCTTATTCACGTCCCACAATCGTTTTCATGTTTCAGACTTAGGTAGACTGTTTTGTGCCACTATTTTTAGTACGAAATTTTATAAAATTTATGCCATAATAAAAAATATTTTCTCCTTTTCCCTCGATTGGAATTTCTGGTTTATACTGACTGGTTTACGCTGATATTCGCGCACATGCTTACTTGTATAGATGTGTACGTGTGCACGCTATGCGTATGACACTAAATAGAATGCGTATGTATTGCCTCGATGCATAGAAATGCATTTGTGTGTCCTTACGAGTTTGGTGTAGGTATGTGCGTGCATGTGTATATATTTGCGTGTATATGTGCACACATGTGTGTACTAAACTGACAACTAGCATTTTACTAGAGATAATGGTCTTTTTTCTGTTCACTCTCAACTTGTAACATTACCTAACTCGTGATCTCTTTATTATTGTAAAGCATTCATGTAAAAACTATACATTTGTTGTGCGATCATCCACTTTTTGTTTAAATAAAATGCTTATTAACTAATGACCGCTATGTTAAAATTGTTGGATTAGAAATACAAAACTTATAATCTTCTTGGTCCTCATGCTTATGTGTACGTGTATACATGTATATGTATGTGTGTATATGTACATGTATATATATGTATGAATACATATATATATATATGTATATATATACAGATGTATATTTATATATATATATTTTTTTTTCATGCTTCCTTAAAATGACACTTTTGAACATTGGCCGAAACAAGCGATTCATGTATTATTTCCTGGCGTCAAGAATTACGAAGTTTTATGTCATGTACATGTAAACTGTCAAAAGTGTTTTCACCTCACAATGAAAATGCATCGTCCATGAAATTGTGTTGTCTCTTATAATTATCATTACATGTATTATCAAATGCAGATTAAGCAAGATTAGGAGTACATTGCCCTCAATCATTTCTTTTCGAATAGTGACACGAGTTTTACAATACTCGTGTGTGTGTATCATCTAAGTGTATTAATTTTAAGAGATTTTAAAAACCAATGATGGTACTTTTGTACCATCTATATTGGAAATATACTGTTTTTCTTTATTTATTTTCTTTTCTAGACCTTCGTATCTTCTGAGATAGACCTTGATGTTTCAGCAGACATACGGAACCCCTAAATCGTTCACTGATACCTGCGTTTCACCAAAATGTTGAATGCAACATACGGGTAAAATAACAGCAGCTTGATGTACACAATGCAGCATGCCACAACGATCGATGTGACCGCCCGTTTGAGTCAGAGGCTCTGAGAGCAGAAGTAGGGCGGTATGGCGTCATTATTGTTGTTTACGACACCAAAGACTATGGTTGTCGCCGGAAATAATGGAGCTTCTTTTCCGCTGTCGCTTCGTTTTCGAATCTTTCAGTTCTTTCCTGATCTGTTTTGGCACCTTCCTGCTGACTCGGAGGAATTGGAGAATCTTGTTTGCTTCTCAGGTGCGGATTTGCCAGAAAACTCCACCACTCTTCAAACAATTGAGGGAAATGAAATTGCTCGCAGTCAAGTATTTAATGCCGGAGAGAAATATAGATTTTGTATTTCCAAGGAAGGAAGACCGAAAACTCAATTGAAAAATAAGTGCAATGCATTTTGTAATTGCGAGCAGATACAGTTAGCTAAATTCAAAAGTGATCTATCTTTCCACTTCGTTAAAATACGTAGATATTTTTTTTCGCACATAATGCACTCATTTGTCATAAGCGAGGCGTTATTTTATTTTATATTTTAATTGTGGCGTAAAATCTCTCTCTGAAGATTATTTTCCTCAAATTTTAAGAATCAATCAGGGACGTCTACAATGCGTTCTCTACAAGCGCAGTTGTTACACCACGACATTGCTCAAGTTCCTTATTGTCATTTGATATTATAATAACAGTACTAATTGTTTCTTTGAGTGCAGTTTCAAAAGCATTACTAAGGATTAATGAGAGTGATAACATGGAAATCAAGAGGCGATTTGAAAAAGATCATCGTTGAAGTCAATCGTATGAAAAAGTCATGCGAGTTAAATCACGTGATTATTTCATCTCCGTGGCATGAGGATTAACGTTCCACTTTAAAGAAAGAAGATCCTGTTACGATTCCAGTCCGGCCCTCACGGTATTTACCACGGTAGAGGAAACAATGTAGGTTCAAACCAGTCTTTTTTCGTTGACGGTCTGTTTTTGCTGACGTCACTGCAACTAACCAATAGCAGCACTCATATTGCATTTGGTAGCACTGCTACCCTCAAATCTGGCTCCACTATTGGCCTAACGACATGGCGGTTTGGTGACGTCACAAAGTTTGTTTGAAACAAAGCCTTTCTATTGGCTAGCCGAACAAGAGGAGGTGTATTTTCTCCCGTTGGAATGACCCTAACTTGTTTCCTCTACCATGGTACTTACACAAATTGTGCAGCCACTGAGATCAAGGTTGAACCCGGTGATGATGGGTAGAAGAGGTTTGAGATGAACATTTCTTCCTCTACTATTTAAGCTGTACTTCATTCACTCCCTGTCATGTTCAGAAGCTGAAAAACTATTTATTCTACACGACTGAAATTATAGAGAGATATGTAGTGATATATAAATAAATTTTCTTCACGAAATGGGGATTGCATAAAAATTCCTTGAGATTCCACAGATGTTCTACGTACTCTCAAGAATTAGGCCAACACAACCGCATTTGAATGTTCATTTCCTGAAAATTGAAGATTCTGCCTTCAAGTGCTTCATGGAATTTAATTTAGGTGTTCGAAAACTGAGAACAGATTCTTCGATTTTGCATCTAGATAAACTAGCAAACTTGATGCTTCGTCTAAATGTTTAAAAGTATACCTAAGCCTATGAAACCTCAAGATTAATTCATGAAAACTATTTTGAATGAACTTATGAACGGTCCGTCCTATCTTTTCTGACTTTCAACTTCTCTATTTTTGAGCGAGGACAACGATCGAGCAAAATTCAGTTAACAAAAATGAATTATAATTCAAAACAGAAACTTACAAATCATTATACAATGTTCACACATCCACTTTACAGCGTGTGACTCGGGACAGAGAACCAACCAATGAACCAACGAAGCAAGTAAGCACCTGATAAAAAAAAACCGTGTTTCATTATATACAGGACAGTAAAGTGCAAGTGACATTATCTTAAGGCCTTTAGCTTTGTCAGAATGTAAAGAAACAGCCAATTAAGGTCTCGTTTCCGTCATCTCTGAGCGAAAACTTAACAGCAGCTGTTTCTTCCATGCACGCCCACCATGTGAGCCAAGAATAAGTTCTTCTATTCCTGGCCACCGCAGGCTCTCCTGAGCCATGGATTACTTGCGAGACTTTATCAGGAGGTGTAATTTTGAGCTCTTTTGAAAGTACCAAGCGAGCATCTCGATTAAAAGCCTCATGAAAGTAAGATCGGATCAACCCAACTTCTTAAAGAGAAGTTTCTTCGCGCTTCCCTTTACGGCTTAAAACACACGGGACTGAAAAAGCATATTTGTTTTTTGAACCGCGATATTTTTTGTGAAATGAAGTGAGGAATATAAACATTATTAACATTCTCGTATCAAACGATCAGTATCGACTGCTACTCTGAATGAACCAGATTATTAGACTCGAGAGGTTGTAGAAACTCAGGAATAACACGAATAATAGCCTCTGAAGTAACAATACGTCGTTCTGGGGAGCTTCATACAGAGAGAGCGCAACACACAGCTGTACCAGGAACCTAGCTTTTAGCTGCGAATAATACGAAGTTTAATTACGTGGAGTTCTGCTTCACTGTGCATGGATAAGTTTTTCTTTTTTGGAAAGAAAACGCAATTCAAGGTGCATGTAATTAAACATTGACTCCACTGACTCTCACAGGAATTTGAGCATAACAGATCGTTTAAGGTATGTCGTTATATTGCTCAATAAAATAATAAATATTCTGTTGTTTATCAGCTCCTTTCTCTTCAGTATCTGGTTGCCTTATTCGCACTTTAAATTACGTTTAGTCCCATTTTATTACAGTGGTCGAATTTTTGAAGAGCTGGTGTCATATTCAACGCGCACAGCTGCATTATTCATCCAGCCTCCTGAGTTTTTGATATATTCGTCATTTGAAAACATTTAAGGTTTGACATTAGAGACATTTGAAGACATTCATGGTTTGAAGACATCTTCCAGCATCATTCCTCGTGTGAAAACATTCATCCAGCCCCCTAAGGTTGGAAGACCTTTAACCAGACCCTAAAACTTGAGGACATTCATCCAATCTCATGAGACTTGAAGACTTTTATCCAGACCCTAAGGTTTGAACCCATTCACGCAACCTCTAAGGTTTTTTGAAGACATATTCATTCAATGCCATTGCTCCTGTGAAGACATTCATCCAGACCTTGAATTTCTAAGTCTTGAATCCAGTCCCTAAAATTAAGAGACCTCTATCCAGACCGCAAGGTTTGAAGTCATGCATCCGTCCGCCCCTAAGGATTAAAGACCTTCATCCTGAGTCATCCATTCATCCTGAGCCATCATTGAGAAGATATTCATCTCACCCCCTAAGGTTAGAAGACCTTAATCCACACCCTAAGGTTAAAAGACATTCAACCAACCCCTAAGGTTAGAAGATATTCATCCAGACACTGAGGTTCTGAACCTTGAATCCGGCCTCCTAAGGATTAGAGACCTCCACCCAAACCGTAAGGTTTGAAATCATGCATCCGCCCTTAAGGATTGAAGCCCTTCATCCAGCGCCATTATCCGTAAGATTTTCATCCAGCGCCCCTGAAAACATTCATCCAGCTCCAAAATTTTTGAAGCCCTTCACCCAGCGCCATTATACGTAAGATATTCATCCAGCCCTTCTGAAGACATCCATCCGACACCAAAATTTTTGAAGCCCTTCATCCAGCACCAGAAGAGGCAATAAAGTCGTGAAGTAGCGCTGTTTAGCAGATAATTTTCCTGCGGACGGCTTGAGAGCTCCAAGGCAACCTCTTGACATGACCTCATACATAAAATGAGCTTAGAAATTCATTAAGTTTGAAAATGGTTGAAAGTATTTAAACGGATTGGAACGATTCCGCCAGGTGAGTCATCCACTTGGTCGTCATCTTCTTAATATGAGGTAATAAAGAGCGTTTTCTTTCTGTTTACCAATGTGGCTAAATTTCCGTCGCAATCTTGCTATCCGAAAAATGTGCCGTTGCAATCTTGAGACGCTTTTTGGGGTAAATTCCAATGCATGAAAAAAATAGGGCTCTCAATTTAAAATCTGCGAATTGCTTCATGAAAATTTGTCCCGCTTATAAAATGGCATGGATTCTCCAACGATAAAGGTTCTCGATTTTTTTAAACTGAGCTGCGTCTCGGAGCGTGGCGAAGAAGTCCTCAATTTTCATTCAGGTTGATTGATTATAAGAAAGTTTTACCCTCTCTTTACCAGAACAAAGATGCACGAAGAGAGGAAGGATGAAAGCACCATTTAGTATGGAGTTAAGGGAAGGCGGAATCTACGCATGAAATAAAATCATAGTCGAAGAAGAAGGTACTAGGTGCTGAAAAAAAGGACAGAAGTTAACCGAAAAAAGGATGGTCCGTGACAAAACAAAAAATTTATTCTATTTCAACCAAAAGAAGGCCAACCTAACTCTCAGCTTGGGCCCTCACACATTTTCCCATCTAAGGTTCTAAATGGGGTGGAATTAATTCCCTGGAGAGAGAAGGTAAATAGCGTCGTACTATGCTCTAAAAATGTTTATATTACGAGTTTATCATAATTAACTAGCTCGCATCCAAATGAAGGCCTAAGTAACTCTCAGCTCGGCCTTTACACATTTTCCCCTGGGAGCGCAAATTCCCATAGATACAATAGTTGCGTCTCCCTGAGGGGCTTCATTTAGATTTTCGTGCAAATTGAGTTTGCTGCCATGACGAGGCTCCGTGCGCCTCGCAGTGCAAACAATTTCTTGCTGGTGACAGAATTTATAAAGAATTGAGACGTGTTTGAGAGCTGGCTTGTTGATAAAAAACACGTCGCGTTCAAATTTTTTTTTTGATCTCTTGTCAGAAAATATTATGGTCTAAGTGTATCGGACTGAAAAAACTGAAAATTGCCTTATAAATGGATAAAACATGAGGTTTTGGTATAATGCTTCTGATGTAAAGCCTATCCTAGTTTTATTAACACTTTTTGATGCTGTTTCACAATCCGACATTCACCCTCGATTTTCTAAGTAGTTTTACTAAATAGTAATTTTTTAGTAGTATTTTAGTGATAATTATTCGCCCTCATTTGAATCAAGTTTGGCCTAACATGACCCACCTTGACCCTATCTTGCTCATCCTGACCCAACGCAACAACTGGACGTAAGCGAGCCAACTAAAACAAACAGAGCAAAATACAAATTTTCATTTGCATGAAACAATGTCAAAATCTCAATACTCAGTACAGGTTGAGCGCAAGCTAATATTTCTAACGGGATTTTCGAGCTTTAATCCTTCTTCCTCTCTCTAGATTTAAAAGCTCTTGAAATTCAAGTCCACGCTTAGTCCATGAACGCTTTCCATCACGAGAATAAAAATAAAATTTTAGAAAGTATAAGAACCACCTCGAGTGTACCACATCGCACACACACTCACACCTGGCAAAAACCGCAGCATTCATGCTTCTGAGAAGAATCACATGCCATTTCCACTGTGTCGGGCACATCCGGCTTGTGCCCGTATGCATGCCAACAAATGTCACAGTTTGGGCTAGGGTGGCGTGGTCGTGTTTTCCAAGCTCTCACCACAAATATGCTCAATGTTGAGATGTTTACGCGCAAGCAGCGAGGTTCATCGAGATTATGATTTCGAGGTAGTCTCAAAAACATTGAACTCATTTACGCATGAATGGAGTTCACTGAACTCGTTTAACGAAAACTCTCAGTAATTATTTGGTTTTGAATTAGTTGTCCAGCGGTCATCCTTAATTTCTTGGGATAAAAATTTGGCTGTTAATTGCACGAAAACGTGACATTTTACAATGCATGCTGTATACAATAACTTCTCAAGGAAAATCAAAAAAGAGATTGGTAATAACTGGATTAGAAATTACTTGTGTAAATCGCTGTTAAACTGTAGAAGTATATGTAATAAAATGAGTAAACAATTCAATTGCGCTGTGCAATTCTTGAGGATTCTTGATCCTGCTCAGCTGTTGAAACAATTTAGTCATGGGTTATTTAAGAACGAAGAGTATTACTAAGCCAGAACCTGCACACTAATTTAGTCTTGATTTATTTAAGAAGGAAGAGCATTACTAAGCCAGAAATTGTGCACTAACAGGTGAGCTACAGCTATGATTTCAAAAGCATGGACTTAAAAACGACAGAGTTGGTGATAGCAACGAAACCTGAAGTCTTGCAACAAATTCACAACAGAATTTACTCAACTCATCTTCACAAAACAATGTTATTTTGTTTTATAATTAATAAATATGTCTGCACGATTGATCTCAAATATCAAAAACGTTCAGAAAAGAAGAATTTTCACAAAGAAATCTCATTATTAAAAAGCATACACGCGTAAAATAAGTGTACCCGTGCGCAGTCGCACAAGACTGAGGCCCGCGTTTGTGAGTATACTTGCTGAATTGCAGCAAATGCCACGCAAATCTGAGCATTACATAAAATATTCAGTGAGGATGGAAAGGTTGAAAGAATCTTGACGACCGACCATCAATATCAATATTGGATCAGATGGTTGGGCGAGTCCGAGAAACATTTTTGCGAGCCTGCAGCAGCTTCCCTTGATGGGCAAGTCTGGACACACGCATTCCTCCAACGAGCGAGGAGTTAATCGGAAACTTCCTAAAGACACGGAGCATACAGTTCCGACTGGGTTATTTTGATGCGATGTTCGCCTCAAACTTAACAGGGCGATAAGCACAACGTGTGACAGTCGCTAAAGTTGCACCAAATGCCACGCAAATCTGAGTATTGCGTAAAATATTCAATGAAGATGAGTGCTTCAGAATCTTGATAGCCGTCCGTCAATATCAACATTGGATCAGATGGTCGTTCGACTGTCAGGGTTATAGACTTGACACCGATCTCGGCGCAGTCTTGTGTACAGCGAAAATAAGGAAAATCGCTCATGATATCGGCATTTTTAGTCATAGTCAAATTTAGATGATCGATTAGATTAGATCATTTGTGATTTGAAGCCTCTCTATCAACGACAAAGGTGCTACGAAGATAGGAATGAGGAAAGCGTCATTTAGTATAAATTTAGAAGAACGCAGAATATATGCAGAAAGTGAATCGCAACAATTGCTTGAAAAGGTATTTGCAACAATTATATACAAGATCAGAGCTGCACATTTTATCCCAAATTAGCGACGCGCAAAAACTTCGCCGGTTAAAAAAGAACGTCACTTTCGTCTCGAGTTTCAGAGACACAAATACAAGTGTCAAGGAAAAGTGAGCGCTACGCCTCGTGTGCTGACACCGTCACTGAACGCTGGCCTCTCGCTCTAACCTCACAAAGCTGAAGAAGTTTTTCGAACGTTCTATTGATTAGCTGTTTATACGTTGTGCTGATTATTATTATAATTATATAAGAAAGTTTTAGTCTCCCTTAACCACGACAAAGATGTTCCAAGAGAGGAAAGAGGAAGGCACCATTTAGTATGGAGTTCAGGGAACGCGGAATCTATGCACAAAATGCACAGAAACAGTAAGCTAGGAAAGAAGTTCATGAAACAAAAAAAAAGTTGAAGAAGAAAGGAGTAGGTGCTGAAAAACAGGACAGCAGTGAACCGAAAAAAGATGGTCCGTAACAAAACAAAAACCTATTTTATTACAACAAAAAGGAAGCCTACCAAACCTTTGCCTCGGGCCCTCACATGGTTCCCCTGGGAGCGCTAATTTCCATAGATACAATACTTGTATCCCCCTGGGGGGACGTTGTGCTGATTGGCTGTTCAAATTTTACACGTTGTGCCGATTGGCTGTTCAAATTTTTAACGTTGTGCTGATTGGCTGTTCAAATTTTACACGTTGTGCTGATTGAATGTTCAAATTTTACACGTTGTGCTGATTGAATGTTCAAATTTTACACGTTGTGCTGATTGGCTGTTCAAGTTTGAGGAGAACTTCATGCTGAATGGTTGTTCGCATTTCGATCTGTAAACTACACTCCAAAAAATCCCTTTAGAATGTCTTGATTTAGCCTCCATTTCGAAATGCTAAGACAACGAGAGCAACATAATGCCCCATAACAACAGAGAAAGATGCACTAATCGTAGCTTTGTTCGATTTGAACGTAACAGCGACTCAGAAGACTATTGATGTTAATTTCTTATATTCTTAGCAACAATTCATTTCACACATGTATGGGGGTGGAGTACGTAATCATCCAAGCACGACACGGAAGTGCCAAACTTATTTCACCTGTCATGCGTAAATGCAATATAAATTTGAAAGATTAGATTAGATTATAAGTTAGTTTAAGCCTCCCTAACCGCTACAAAAATAGAGCGTATCGAAGAGAGGAAGGAGGAAGGCACCATTTAGTATGGAGATAAGAAAATGAGGAATCTATGCAGAAAGGGCATAGAAACAGTAAGATGGGAAAGAAGTTCATGAAATAAGATAAAAGTTGAAGAAGAAAGTCAGAGGTGCTAAAAAACAGGACAGTAGTGAACCGAAAAAAGGTGGTCCTTAACATAACAAAAAACACTTTATTTCAACAAAAAGAAGGCCTACCTAACTTTCAGCTCGGGCCCTCACATTTTTCCCCTGGGAGCGCTAATTCCCATAGATACAATAGTTGTATCCCCCTGAGGGGATATAAATTTGAAAATGGTAATGCTCCTCAAAATTGGATGAGGTTCATGACATGGCTTCAAAGTGTCAAACTTATTGTACCTGTAATGCTCAACTGCAATAGAAAATTAAAACGAGTAATGCTCCTTAAAATTGGAAGAAGTTCATGAAATAGTTTCCGTCCAGGGTGAGCGTGTCACTTTGGAGTCTCTCTCCAAATTAGAGGCGTGTGGAGCGATGAAAACGCAGCTTCGGCAAAGCAGTGCAAAAATTTTCACACAACAAAGCGCATTTTTTTGCTTCGGTCGACTGCGCTACAAAGCAGAAAACTGCCTTTGAGCTCGCTGCCAGCACACGAGCTCGACTACTCAATTAACATTCGCTTCGTGAGTCAAGTATATTGACGTAGGCATTCAAAGCAAGTGAGTGTGCTTTTAAACTGCTCAGTAGCATGTCTTATTAACCTCTCAAAAATTATTTTCGATACCCAAATGTCAGGATTTGAATTTGAATTTAGAGACGAAGTAAGCTAAAATACGTCAATACCTGTGTACATTTGCCGCATTTAAAAGCTTACCCTAGGTATACCACCAAAGAAAGGCTCCAAAACAGAGTATCGACCAGAACTCAGAGGAAGATCAACCCAGACGGTCGGCTGGCAGCAGTGCTTTCCCCTCTAACTCCCAGGGGAAACTCAATGATTCATAACATGCGCGGCTTGGGATTCCAGTTCGTTGGAGATGAATAGTTTAGACTAGTACTCAGAATTTTAGGATTAGTCACATGAGCGAGGCACTACGAAAAAGAAAGTTTTAGAGGGAAGTAAGCGAGAAGAAATGAAGCTCCAAATTGGTAAACGAATATGAGATATCAAGCTGGAAATGTTAGAATTAGCCGGTAAATCAGACGTTTTTATTGATCGGTAAATTGGCATTCCTTAGCATTCCGAAAAGTAGAGTTCATTTTTATCAAAATGTTTCCCGTAACGGAAATTTATCATTTTATCTTCTCAATAAAAATATTAACTCGAGCAAATAGAATAGTTGACTTAGCCATCCAGTCATTTATTATATTCAATGCCATAAATTGAAGTTTCTAAATTTATTTTTCATTGAGGAATCGCAAGCACCGATATAAAGAAATTTATGTTTTAAACTTGATAAACGAGCGTCATATTTTAATCGGTTATATTTAGAACGCTATAACTCATTAGAGGAATATAATGCATACAGGTATATTAAAACAGATCAAATTATTACTAGTGCAAGAGAGGCTAATTGCGAAATCGGTTCTTCAGAATGGATAAGCTAAACCGGTTGAAATCTTAAATTCTCTACGAAGGCAAGGCAGATCACTGAAAAGGAGATACTTAAATGTTAGGAGTAGATTCCGTGGAGTTTTTAGAATTATTTCTTCCCGTTTGCTTCAGTCAGCTGAAAAATACAATACTTTAAAAATATGTTTGGGCGTAATTTTTACCGTTAGTGACGACAGATTTTACACTTTCATTTCAGACAGTATATCATGAATAGTATTCAGTAATAACTGTAGCAAAATTACCCGAATAAAATGGAGTTATCGTATAATTACCACGCTAAATTAATATAAAAAGCGGATGTAGAAGAAGACAAAACTTGAGTTCACTACTGCATCCACTGGCATTAAGAAAGAATAGAAATTAGAAGTGACATAAAAATTAAAAATTAAATTTTACCGTTCAGTCTAGTGGTTCTGAGGAGCATGCCGGAGTAAAAAGATAAGCCTCATGGTTAAATTAGTCCTCAATTGTACTACTGAGGTAAGACGAACTGGGATGAAAGGGTACAAATCTACGGAAATCGCTCGGTGTATAACTGCTAGGATGCCGATCACATTACTGTGACTAAAATCCAGCAAGCTATAAATTTTTTTCGACTTGTACGGTAAACCAGCTGGGGAAAATTTGTTTATATAGTGCATCTCGCATTGTAGAATATACATACAGTTTTAATGTAATAAGCTGTTGCTTACTATTAAATACGTTTTCAAGGAGATAAATACACAAACTGAAAATTTCCACTCACATTCGAAAATCTAAATCCGGTAAAATGTTTTTCAAACATCAAGGGCAGTCATTCCAAAATTTAACCCAAGTAATAAACGAGCCTTTCTCTCAATGATACGATCAGCAAACCATATCTCTGCACTGCATTTTAAAATTGAACGGCATTTATTAATTATTAGGCTTGTATTCTCCTTAATAGTATTACTTCTGAAAGCAATAACCTTATAATATCAACATAGAGCTTCATTATTCATATTAGAGCCCCATTTTCTGCTTAGTTTTAATTCGCAAGCTCATTTGAGCTCAAAAAAGTGTATTTTTTCTTATTCGTTGAGAATTCCAACACAGCACTTCCTAAATTGCACTTGTAAGATCTACAGTGCGTCAAGAGACTGAAAGTTGTCCCGACTGTTTTGCGAGGTGAGAACAATAGGATGAACTGCAGCCGATATATGCTCGTGCGAATGACATAACAGCCCGTACCTTACTGGCTACAATTACTGATGATGGAAAAGCGCAAGCGCGTAGTGTTAACAAGCAACGACTTGTGTCAGCGAGTGCTTAGTGGTAGTGTCAAATGGCAACAACACTCGTCAGCTAGTGCTCAGTGGTAGTGTCAAATGGCAACAACACTCGTCAGCTAGTGCTCAGTGGTAGTGTCAAATGGCAACAACACTCGTCAGCTAGCGCTCAGTGGTAGTGTCAAATGGCAGCAACACGCGTCAGCTAGTGCTCAGTGGTAGTGTCAAATGGCAATAACACTCGTCAGCTAGCGCTCAGTGGTAGTGTCAAATGGCAACAACACTCGTCAGCTAGCGCTCAGTGGTAGTGTCAAATGGCAACAACACTCGTCAGCTAGCGCTCAGTGGTAGTGTAAAATGGCAACAACACTCGTCAGCTAGTACTCAGGGGCAGTGTCAAATGGCAACAACACTCGTCAGCTAGCGCTCAGTGGTAGTGTCAAATGATAACAACACTCGTCAGCTAGCGCTCAGTGGTAGTGTCAAATGATAACAACACTCGTCAGCTAGCGCTCAGTGGTAGTGTCAAATGATAACAACACTCGTCAGCTAGCGCTCAGTGGTAGTGTCAAATGGCAACAGCACTCGTCAGCTAGCGCTCAGTGGTAGTGTCAAATGGCAACAACATGCGTCAGCTAGCGCTCAGTGGTAGTGTCAAATGACAACAACACTCGTCAGCTAGCGCTCAGTGGTAGTGTCAAATGGCAACAACACTCGTCAGCTAGCACTCAGTGATAGTGTACACTTACAAACACAGTGGTTGTGCCAACAAGCATTACTCCCAGTGCGCAGTAAATACCAGTAAATACAAGAAAAAAATAGCTAGCACAAAAAAAATAGCCCATGGCTCCTTCAATTCGTACACTCCTCGTACGCCATTGCTTGGCCAGAAACCGACGGCAGCTGTCGGATGCTCCACAAAATTAACGTCAAATTATTTCCTCGAAACCGAAAGAAAGTTTCCTCTAGAGTCACGGCCTTCAGGAACTCCGGAGAAGCTCTCGGTGATAAATGCGACTTCTTCATTCCCTAGAGGGAATAAAGTCGTCTGTCAATAACACTCCCGCAGGAGTGACAGACATCTCTTTCTGACCCCCACATCACAGGCACACCAGCGACAGCAGGACGGTGGCTGTGAGCACGCATCGCCTAGAAATGAGCTGTCGTTAAAATGGCTGTCGCATCTGACAATGACGATTGTTTGCCCTCTGTCGGAACACCACCTCACAGCTGTCTAGGGTTCACGTACGCTGTACGGAAAAGATGCCATCACATTTTCAAGAGGTTGTTTACGACACAAAATTTTTTGCAGTGGCGTACGGCGATTTTGTTGCACAAATTACATTTTTACAGGTGATCGTTAATATACATGTAAATAAATGAAATAAAAATTTAATATAAACTGTATTGAAAGTATTCGAGAATTGCAGTACTCAATGCAGTCAACGAACGGATACAACAACCTTTAAAGAAGTCTGTGGATTTGTAGTTTTGCCAGAAAAAAAAATTAACAATCAAAATGCTATTTCAGAAACTTATGAATCGCAAAAATCGAGTATAAATACTTTTCCTTTATGCGCGAATGTATTTTACAAGATACATTACACTTAATTGTGGCGAAAATGAATGAACTCAAATGTAAATATACATCCGTAAAATTGTTCAATACACTTAATTCCATTCCGTCTTAATTTAAACGAATTCCGCAGAAATGTGGACGCTCTTAGTAACAGGTCTCAAAGCATCGACTTCGAAGTACAGTTTTTTACCCACAAAATTACTGCAAGCAATTCGTAAAACTCCATTAATGAGGCTTGATCGAACTCTATCAAACGTGCCTACCGACTCCATTGCAATAAAAATTACAACAGTGACACTATTTTTTTAATTCCCGCTTGGCACTTCAAGAAAAAACGCGATTCGCTTCAACTCCGCCGTCTCTCCTATCCAGGAAATGAAAAAAAAGAACTGACCGCACGGAGACATCGGAAACACCGCGGGGTAATGCAATGAAGTTACGCACGAATTTTCTATTTCACTCTCGGCTGGTTTCTCAAGGACTCGTTTGAGATTCACTCCATTGTACCGCTGACGCCATTCTTTTCTGCATCCAGGACCGTCTGACAAAAATTTCAGAAGTTACTGATGGCGTAAGTATTGCATGTCCGAAACGTGCAGGTAGTGGAGTGAACTGAAACATGAAATAAATCTAATTCTTGAATGTGAGCACGAAAGCTAGTCAATGCCATTTCAGCGTGAGTAATAGTGTTAAATCAATGTGATAACGAAATTCACTCATGATACAAAATAGAAATAATATAAAAACGAACATTAGAACTGCACATATTTCCTTATACTTCAAATTTCATCTTCAGTGCTGGAGTAGAACAGATGAAAAGGAGAAGACGGAATTGAGAAAATTAAATTTTAAATCCGAAACGTATGGTCTCAAAATGTCCATTTATACATTGACCCCTTTTTTTGCAACAGGAATTATTTTTCTAAGTTTAGATCACACGTTATTTTAAGTCTTTCTAACCCTTGCAAAGGTGTGCCCACAAGAGAGTGGCGCAATTTAGCATGGAATTAAGAGAACGAGGAATCTATGCGCAAGGTATGTCCTACACTGAAGCAAAGAAACAGTAAATTACAACGAAGTTTAAGAAACAAGATATAAATTAAAGAAAGATAGCAATAGCTACAAAAAAAGACTGCAGTGAATACAAAAAAAGATATTCCGTAACAAAACAGATATCTATTGTACTGTAACCGTAGGAATAGGAAAACTTACCTAATCTTTATCCCGGGACCTCAAACGTTCCCTCTGATAGCACTGATTCATTTAAATACAACACTTGCATCCCATATAAAACTGCTGACACTTATAGAAATCTACAAATCAGTAAAATATCAAATAAAGACATTGTAATGACATGATATAAATGGGTTCTTTATCCGATGATGAAAATCTAATGTTAGTCAATGAATACGATCCAACTTGCGGCTCGAAATGCGTTGAGTTTGCATGCGAGATGAGAACGAGAGCAAAACTTCTCGTTCTCGAGAACAATGAATTCGAATTTAGAATTTTCTAGCCTATTCAAAAAACTTACAAGGCATGCCTTTTTAGGGACCACACGAATTGAAATTTCAATCATGTAATCAACATTTGGGAAATCCGTCGAAGTTTGAAGCAGATTTTTTTTTTTGGAGATGGAACCAAATTTTGCAAAGGATATTATAGTTGAGGGACAGCATCACTTCCCAATGTTGAGACAAACAAATTTACTACATATTTTAGTTTCCTCAATGAAAGTCGGAGTTTTTCTCTGTGATGGCAATACAGCTTGAGCATTCAAAAGAAACTTTTTTGCTCCTAAAAAGGTTACGGGTCTTTCTTCCAATCGGTTCCTTACTAACGCAAATAGCTGCAGAAATGATAATTTTATAAGTTAGTTTCTGCTTCCCTACAAAAATTAAAATGTTCAAAGAAAGAAAGGATGAAAGAACCGTTCAGCGTGGAGTTAAGGGAACGCAGAATGTATGCACAAGGTGTATTTCAGTACAGGATCCCTTGCGCATAGAAACAGTAAGCTGAGAAGGAAAGTTGGGAAACAAAATAAAAATTGGGGAAGAAAGTCAGGGGGCTGAAAAACAGGACACCAGTGAACCGACAAAAGATGGTTATTAACAAAACAAACATTTTATTTCAACGAAAAGAAGGCCTACATAACTCTCAGCTCGGGACAGCGATAATCGCTATGGCAGCAGTGAACATTTGAGGTAGATTTTTATAATAATTCTCCTGTCTATCTAACTTTCCCTGTAGCTTCTTCACATTTTGCCGAATTCAAACTGCCTGTTTTCAACCAAACAATACACGAGTCCTTCCAACAAACTATCCTCGCTTCACAATGGATTATAGCGTACGAGAGGAACTCTCGCATTCGATGTGGGCTTCACCAATTAATTGATGCCGAATTCAGAGAACAATTTGAAGCCTTCAAATTCTTTTTTATAAAACCTTTGCCTTGTGTATAGGAGACGAGAGAAAGGTTTGTTCGAGTTCACAATGCCATGACTTGTTTTTTATTAAGAACAATGATTAAAAGAGAGAGAAGCTTAAATTAATTTACGCTAAGATGAAATGTAAAAACAAAAAAGACTGTTTAGGTTCATAGGTGGGTTGCAGGGCATGTGCGTAGGTATTTACACAACACTAATTCTAATCTGATTTTAGCAAATTTAGGACTGGTATAGGATATATGTAAGGATACATCACAGAACACATAGGTACCTCGATGTTTTCTAGGAATAGAGTAAAATTTATTGACTATCAAAAGATTAACTAAACGAACAAACGTACATATATGACAAACGTACTTGGACGAAACTAAAAATAAATCTCAAGTATAAAAGGCAAAATATTCGTTCATAATTCGCAAAGGCTCATCGGAGAGAAGGAGGAGGAAGGAAGGCACCATTTAGTATGAACTCGAGGGAACGCAGAAGCTATGCACAAGGTGTATAGAAACATGAAGTTGAGAAAGATCATCAAACAAGATGAAAGTTGAAGAAGAAAGTGGTAGGTGCTGAAAAACAGGAGAGCAGTGAACCGAAAAAGATGGTCCTTAACATAACAAAGAACATTTTATTTCAGCAAAAAGAAGGCCTACTAATCAGTTAGCTCCTCGGGACCTCACATTTTCCCTCTGAGAGCACAAATTCCCATAGAATAGGTGTATACCACTGAGGGGATTCGCAAAAATAACAGATACAATTATTGTAACTGGAAACTAATTTATGATGCTCCGTGTGTGGTCTTCAATCCCATGATTGCATGCTGATGATCTTCAAGCCAGGAACGTTTTTTGGACTTCTTGTGCGGGCAACAGTTTTGTATGTTCGCTACAAATTGCCTATAGGATTGAGTGCAGGCGATGGGTTGGGCAACGGAGACACTTATTTTCTTACTTGAGAACCATTCGTTCGCTAATCTCGGCGTGTGTTTGGCTTCATTGTCTTACTGAAATGTCCACTAGCATCGGCCGTAGAATTTTCTTACTCTCAAAAGCACTTTCTATCCCAGTATCTGCCCGAGCATGGAACTCTTTATTTTCCATCATTTATGTGAAGTTCCCCTACACTATGAACAGTAAAAGAATCTAACACCATAATGTTACCTCCCCTAAGCTAGCCGGTAGGCAAGGTATTCTTGGGGTTATGGTGAGTCCATGATATTCTCCAAATAAGACGAGCTTCTTTTCGGCCAGAGTTCCACTTTACTTTCAGCCAACCATCCGAGTTGAAGTCTCAAGTCTTTCTTCTCTGCTGTCAACTCGTTTTCGCTACAGGATGAAAAAAGTCTTAATTTGCTCATCTCATAATATTTTGTACAATGACTGAACAGTCGGTTTCTTTTTCGCTTATTAATACCAAATGAAAGCTATAAATCATCATCCGGCAAGTTCAGGCAAACCTGCATCACAAAGAAAATCTCTCGGATTAGCTCAAGTATTGTGAAATAAAAAAAATTCAATTGCCATACACCCATCCGGCAGTTTCCTCGAGTTTCATTGACATTGCACCATCTCCAGTTACATAACTTCATCTCCCGCTCGTGCATTCAAGTTCCCTAGCATGATCATGTACTCCTTCGGTGAAGGCTGGAAACACGATCAACAAAGTCATTCGTAATATCTTTTCCTATGCTGGAGGCATCGCCCACGTCCAATATACAAAGTCGTCAGTCCGGGATTATGGATGCACGCACCGAAACAAGAACAATACAACGGGCAGTGCTGCAGCAGCCACAAAACAGTCCGCATCGGGGCAGAGCTACTTTTCTGGCAGTCGAGCATCCCTGAATAATTTGGAGAAGCCTCCAGAGGTCCCAGGATTGTTGACTGCAGTCGCGGAGGGGTGCATGTATGAAGCGAGTTCAAACTAGCGACCACATGCTCTTACATTTAGCGAAGAGAGGAGTTATTTAACCTATTCAAACGATTTGTTTACCATAAGCGATATATCAATAGACAGTTTCTTAAGGCTATTACAATGGAAATATTTGAGTATAGCTACTTGTGGGCCCAAATTAGTTAAACGACTTATAGGGTATCCCATCATCAACGCTATTTTAAGGTGTAAAATTATGTTTCACCTAATTCACTTAATCTAGTAAACTGATTAATGAATTGGTTTGCTCAAGGTTCCACGCTTAATTTTACTATAGTAAACGTGGGGTAAGTGAGAACAGTATTTTATTGAAAAGACTTTATATCTAAGTCATTGATGATAGTAAATTACATACCCTATCAAGGTAGGGTAAATAACCTTATCCATTTGATGTAGCCCTCTCATTGAAAAACACACAAAATTAGAGGCAACTATAATTAACACATGAAGATTTGATAAAAGAAAATTAAAACATAACTGTTCAGTGAAAATTCAGACTATGGAGAAGACCGTTATTTCGCAAAATAATGGACAAACAATGATTACCTGAGAAAAATCCTAATGGAAAGATAATACTCGGAAAATAAATCGGGATATTGCCAGACAAAATACGGCGATCTAATTAATGGGACGCTCATATTTCTCCTGTCACTCCGCTTGGCGCAGACGCGGACGGCTGTGCGGCGACGTTCTGATAGCGTGAAAAGAGTCGAGTAGTGATGTGTGCAGGAGTCGGTTCTTTTGTGGGTTGTCGGTCACTGCTGTTCTTTTTATAGCAGATTAGATAAGATGTTAATTTAAGCCTCCCTAACTGTTAAAAAAAAGCGTTCTGAGGAGAAATAGGAGGAAGGCACCATTTAGTATGGAGATAAGGAAATGTAGAATCTATGTAAAAGGGGCATAGAAACAGTAAGTTGAGAAAGAAGTTCTGAAACAAGAAATAAGTTGAGGAAGAAAGTAGTAGATGGTGAAAAACAGGACAGCAGTGAACCGAAAAAAAGGTCCTTAACATAACAAAAAACTTGTATTCCAACAAAAAGAAGGCCTACCTAACTTAGCTCACATCCTCACACAGTTTCCCCCTGGGAGTGCTAATTCCCATAGATACAATAGTTGTATCCCCCTGAGGGTTCTTTTTATAGCATCAATCACTTCTTTCTTCAATATTTATTTCAATTCGTAAACTCTATTTAATTCTAATGCATCAATACTCAGGATATAATGACACCTAGTACATAAATTAAGCGTTCTCTATAGAAGTTCGTTTGAAGTTGGTCCGTTTCCACTGCAAAGATGTTCTCACAGAGGAAAGAAATAATTAGTGAGGACTAAAGAAATCGTGGAATCTATGCACAGGGTGCGCTTCCATGCAGGATGCCCTGCGCTTAGAAACAGCAAGCAACAGCAAGCTAGGAAAGAAGAGGAAGAAAACACAAAGAAAAAATAGAAGGCATACGTCGGAAAGAAGAAAAATGGTGACGAAAAACACATAAGTCCCGAAAGCCTATCTGTAGCTGAGGTAACCTAACAGAAGGAAAAACGTCAAAATCGGGCAAAGATTTGGCAAAGTTTCATACGACAAATTTCCAGACAAAGCAGCTATCATGCAAACGACATCGAATGAAATTCATCAATGCATCGGCGTTGTTCTGAGGTTGATAGTAAGCTGATGAATTATCAGAAAATCGATTACTTATTTCATAGGAGAAATTCAGCGTTTACGTGCACACATTACCAAAATTTGTCTTGAATCCTGCACACAACCTTCACTTCACTTCGTAGCTCAAAACTGTTTCTTTTGTAAATATAGTTATCATAATTACCCTGAATCCTCGACCTCAATCCAAGCTTTCCACTAACCACCCTTATGATTCCTTCCATTTTCTGTTCCCTTAAAATCCCATACAACTTTTCTCGGTAGTCTGCTTAGATTTAGCGTCCATTTCCAGTCACTTATTCTGCTCGCACAAGTCACACTTTGATCAAAGCTACAGGAGCGTTTCCTTTCCTAGGGCGTAGATAAGATCTGCTCCACTAGCCGCCTAGGCGGGCTACGAGACTGCTGCTGCCACCGAGATTCTATGAACTGAAATGCGATATTGTGGGGCTATATCGGTCATCGATGCTATCGAGCTTAGATGGATGTCGCATCAATCTCGGTCTACGGTGCATGAAAGGAGATTTTCTCGACTGGTTAAAATTGAGACTTTCGAGTGTAGATTAGCACTTTTGACGACCATCGTATGCTTGGAGTGATAGCTGATACACTTAAGCGTTTGCGTTTGTATTTTAAAGTACGTGAGTCATATTCTTTTCCAAAATGACCAAATGAATAAGACAAACTGGCGTGAAGATTCGTCGAGCTTCAACTTCAACGGTAGTCATCGTGGCAGACATGATCAATAATCACATCGCCCGTGAAAGCTTTTGAAGTGTATGTGAACAACAGGAGCTACTAGAATCCGTAAAATTCAACTGTGCTAACGATAATGGACAGGATCAGCGTATTGAGAACGTAAATGATTACCTGTACCGGAGACTATGAAGCCACAAAACTGACCTACAACCTGATACATAAGAACGTTTTTATTGGACATTTTTCATGGCCCGTAAATTTCATCAAGAGATCCCCATACACGGAAATATTAGACTGCCGGCACAACTAATGATTATACATACGTTACAATCCCGGTCAAAAGTTTAGGTCCATTCGAAAAATTGAAGATACATTGGCATGGATAGAGTGAAAGTTGATCAATTTAAATTTTCTCAGTGAAAGAAAAAAAATGAAAGAAAAAAAACCGCTTTAATTCAATACATTTAAGCAAAAAATTCCATTTTAAGTAACTAAGGGGCTCGGTAGCTAATCAAAAATTTATGATCAGATTGCGCATAAGTTTATAAGAAAGGAAATTCATGGGTTTCAACAAAAACCGAGATTGCCACTCACAGCGTAAAGGAGTCACTAACCCAAAGGCCAGGGAACTATTCTCCTTTGACCGTATTCTCTAAATCCCTCTTCTTATCGAGGTGAGGAACCATTCAATCCCTTATAAGGTTGCTGGTCTTCCAAAGAGAACCGTTGGACCTGGGAGCTTATTATCTACGTTCTTTAGCCACAGGTTTCTTCTTCCATATTGGTTAAACTTACAGAAAAGAGCAGCAATAGACTGCATTGTAAGTACAATAGTTTGGTATAGCCTCTCCAACATTAAAACACAGAAGCGATTAATCCTCCTCCGCAAACAATACGTTACGCATCCATTCTAAATCGTTGAGCTGCATTAACAAGGGTTGTCAGAGCGCGTACGCGGTGCTGAGAACAATGCAGTAAAAAATTATTATCAACTTTCTGAAAGAACCTGATAGTAATGGAGCAGCTAGCTACAGTGGTAGACTAAAAAGAAAGATCATCAGCATTGAATAGGAGAATCTGTAGTGTTATCTGTCCAGGCAGAAGACGATCTTCGTGACAGATGAACAACGAAGCAACAGGATGAGAAAGTGCACTATCTCCGTGATGCCATTTTTGCTCTTTAGAATGATCTTCTCCGACCCTTGTTTCATAACCCTTAATGCAAGCATACCTAGAAGAATTTTGGACGTCATCCATAAAAATAGAGGCATGACTTAATATCAAGCCCTTATTTTTTTAACTTCAACTTTGCTGTAAAGAGTTTTTCTAGATTATGACGAGTTGGTCTCCAATATTTAATCAACTGGCTTGCACCTCACATAAAATATGATTTTCCCATTAAATGGAATCGGTAGAAGTTACTGGCAACACTCATCCATTATCTTTTTAAATGAGTACATCTTAATTAAAACTTTCAAGGCCTATCAACATGAAACAGTTTTTTCAGTTTTGTAATTTGTCCAAAACTTGAGATCGTGAGAGTGTGCTCAACCGGCATTAACGACGCACTGATGAGTTAATCAAGTGAATCATGATTATAGTGCACACAAATTCATGTCATAAATGGTACAAATCTCAGCGTTAGAGTCATTTATTATCATTTCAGTAAAATGAAATGCCCTAAAGTATTTTATACGTGAATGCATAGTGTAGTTAAGTGTTCTGACGTGTAATTAACACTTCGGCATACATGACATCATCATAAACGCTTCACGCTCAAATACAACAGAGCATTGAACAAAAATCGACAGTTTTACTACAAAGCGCACGCTGCTGCATCACTGAATGCTTTCTCTTTAATAATAATATTTTCGTCCTTCGTAACAGGATTGTAAGTGTGAGCGTGCAAAGCATGAAAATTTTAACGCTCTAGATATCGCTAGTCGTAAGCAAAATTTACAGCAAAAATCCTCACAGAAGTGCCAGGAAGTTTTCAATCTTAAATATTCGAAGAAATATCCGCACAGAAGGTCGCTCGACAACAAGCATTCTGCAGTAACTTCTAAATTTTTCATGTTAGTGGAGAGCAAACTAGACCGCATGTTTCTCGATTCGGACGTTTTCTGCTTAAAAGATTTTTTCCAACGTTATTAAAAACCATACCTCAGTTTCTGCATTAATACGTATTTAGTATTTTATTAGTTCCGAGTATTAGTATTAACTAATTAAAGTACTTTTTTTGGCGTACAAAAGCTCATTCATAAGTAATTATTATTATAATTATTATTATGTAAGAAAGTTTTAGCCTCCCTTAACTGCACGACAAAGATGTTCTAAGAGAGGAAGGAGGAAGGCACCATTTAGTATGGAGTTGAGGGAACGCGGAATCTATGCAAAAGGTGCACAGAAACAGTAAGCTAGGAAAGAAGTTCATGAAACAAGAAAAAAGTTGAAGAAGAAAGTAGTAGGTGCTGAAAAACAGGACAGCAGTGAACCGAAAAACGATGGTCCGCAACAAAACAAAAACCTATTCTATTCCAACAAAAAGGAAACCTACCTAACCTTTAGCTCAGGCCCTCATATAGTTCGTAAGTAATTAATCCGAAAAGTTGTGTTATAATAAAAACATTACCAACAATATCAAACACTAATATTGAACAAATGATTGATAACAATACAATCACGTGAAGGATAGCGCATGTTTTCCCTGCAACTACGGCAAGAGCATCGTCGCGTGCTCGTGACGCGCAGGGTCACTACACTGAGAGGGCGCCAGTGTGTGCCAGTGACCACCTACAGTGTGCCAATGTTCAGTGTGCCAATAACCCCCCACAACACGGCGAGAGGCACAGCACGTTTGCCACTAGACGGCACTTCAAAGCAGAGATTGTGCCGCAGCTGCGTCTCTGGCACGCGGCACTTGCTCCGCTGATGCTGTAATTGCGCAGGTGTACTCGTGATCTCGCAGTTGCTCGGATAAACACGTGATCTGGCAACTGTCGCACAAGCAAACGCGTGATCTGGAAACTACCGCACAGGCAAACGCGTGTACTGGCACCTGTCGCACAGACAAACGCGTGTACTGGCAACTGTCGCACAGACAAACGCGTGAACTGGCAACTGTCGCACAGGCAAACGTGTGACCTGGCAACTGTCGCACAGGCAAAGGCGTGAACTAACCTCAACAATGCATAAACTGGCAACAATGTCAATGCATAAACTGGCAACACTTGCACAGGTAAACTCCACCATCCCCATTCATGATAGAGATCAAATCTCATTCCGAGAATTTACTAAACTTTGGTTAACTCTCACAAACTCCCAAAAGCTGTCGTGATTGCATGCATTCAATTCAATGCAACTAGGATCAAAACTTTGGATTTACGAATACTGGACTATGTTCTTATGCAATTTTACAAGCGGTAAGTGGATCAGTACTCATTGATTCTAAAAAGCTGCCTTGCAATTCATTTTTTAGCAGTGCTGCTAATGCTGAATAATATTTATTAAGAGTGGCTGTGATTCTGAATGATTTTTCTGAAGAGTGGCTTTTATAGTCAATAGTCTTTTCTAAGAGAGGCTGTAATCCTGCATAGACTATACGCGCGAAAAAAAATACAAGCGCGGTTCTCGACTTCGCCGCCAACGCTGAGTAGCGGTCACGTTTTGCTACTTTTTCCTCGCGCGTACTTTTCTGAGAATAATCGAGCCCCCAACTTTATGTTTCATGAGTACGTTAAGCGCTGCCAACTCACCATTAAGACTATTTTTTTGTCAGGTATTAACGTCATGAAACAAAGGTTCTCCAAGTATGTGGCCATTCTTGAAACCAAGATAACGCAACAAATGAGAGATTCTTACTAAATGATTTAATATCTTTCTTCGCCCTCAGGGACTGGCAAATAGAGTTACAAAAAAAGTTTTCCTCACTGGCGAGCTTCAAATTTGCGTGAAAAATAATCCTGTCGAACTTTTCGAATGCATAATCTTTAGCAGCCAAAAAATACCGCTCTTTGTATAAAATATCCTATTAAAAATATAAATTGCCTAAAAGTAATTTAACCCTTTAACGCCCAAATTTTTATACTCATATTACCGTTATGACAACCACTATCACTAAACCGACACTGGCATTAGGTAGTCACTGTTATCAAGATGGGGAAGGAACTGCCACTCGGCAGTGAAGTTAAAAAGACACATTAGTGAACAAATTGAATAAGAAATACAATATATTATTGTTATTTTTGAAAGAAGACCGTACAGTCCACTTGGGCGTTAAAGGGTTAAGTAAATAAGACTTGGGTGTCTGATTGCGTTCTGTCGATAGCATACTTGTCGCAACCTATAATAGCGAGACCAACGTGTAGTCGGCTCGCACTGTTCAATGGTCGTCAGACACCTCTCTAACCCAACCGTGCTCACACGTCTCAGCTCTGTTAATTCAGCCTGTCATCGCCACCATGACGTACAACCTCATCCGTGGAACCATGAAGTGCCAACCAGGCATGTGTTGCTAGTTTCCCTAAGTGCCTCGCCGGCTAGGGGGAGCGTTCGCTGGAGGGCGCTGGAGCCGGTCGTCGGCATCTCGCAATGTCTTCGGGAAGCTTTTCTCCGGCACCTGGGACGTCGACGCTCCGCTGCTCTACATGCAAGCCCAAGGGATGTATCGGACGCGGTGAGTGTGCTGTCGGTAGGGGCGCTTTCGTCAGACACCCTTGTCCGTAGGTCCAAGGAATTCTTCCTTGATAAACATCCTATTTCTCGGTCCTAGTATCAAAAGTTAACGCAGCCTAACTGATTTTCTACTACTTGAGCTTGCTCGTTATTAAACTTGTACTTGAGCTTGCTCGTTATTAAACTTGTACTTGAGCTTGCTCGTTATTAAACTTGTACTTGAGCTTGCTCGTAATTAAACTTGTACTTGAGCTTGCTCGTAATTAAACTTCAACTTAAACTTGAGCTTGCTCGGTAAAACTCTAACCAAAAAACTTAAAATTGAATTCTTTCTTACGCTCTCGTAATCTTCAGATGGCTGCTATTGTGGAGGCCGTATGTGGGCTGCCGCCGGAAGCGCCGCGCCCGGCGTGTTGCGTCTCAGCAAGCTAAATCCGCCGGCTCTTCTACGAATCCTAAATCTCCTAGCTTATAGCCAATCAGCAAACGTCACTTAACTTCTTTGCTGTATTTGTTGATGTATTATCACCCGCAACAAATTACCTTCATTTTCATACGGGTTAAGGAATAAATTGAATAAATTAAAATGTTATAATTTTTCCCCCACTCGGTTTTTTCAATACTCCTTGGCTAGCCACACTTCTTAGTACTTTTGCCACAAACCATTCAGCACTGCATTTTACACAACGCGTACATCCACCACCAAGGAAGCCACAAAGAGAAAGAAAAAGTAACCCCTAAAGTTACAACACGTGTCGACAACTTTACAAGCGACAAAAAGATGCTGCAACTCGCCCTCCCATCAGCAGACAGGCACCTTAGAGCAGGCTCTGCCAGCAAAGATGGTGAAGCTTGAGACTCGTGCTAGATAGGATCCATGCCAAGTTTAAAGGCACTGTACATACTCTTCATCCGATAACGTCAGGCTTCACTTTGCTCGAGATAAAACAGTATCGTAATAAATAAGATTCAGCTATTATACATGTACGATATGAATAATTTGCAGAGTCGACTGATATTTTACGTATTTTGGTATCGTGCATATGCAGGTGGATTACGTGTGAAGAAACATGCCATTTCGGCTCTTTGTTGTCGGTCGATTTCCACTCTATCTTACAGAAACAGTGTTAGTTGATTATGGTTCGAGGAATATTTTAAAACTGCACGACGGTTTCGCGATAAAACTCGTCATAATTTCCCTGCACAAATTAATCAAGATTTGCACGCAGTAACAACTCATGAATGTGCAACGTGTTTTTTGAAGATCATGTTTCATTTCGACATGAACCGGAAAAAAGCGAATTACCGGCGCGAAAGATATTGAGGAGAATCATCTTTTTTGACACGAGTTCCATCAAGTGCGGTATCTCGGCCGTTGCAAGCTAATGCATACAGATGGCTGTCTCGAGGGCTTTGGTAGAAGGTCGGTGAATAGCTTTCAAGTCATGAAATTGAAGGGCTAGGCTGCATACGTTCTTGAAGATAAGGCTCATGTTGACGTTGAGTCGGGGGAAAGCCCTCGCTGGGACTGCATTTTGCAAGTTGCAACCAACGCTCTTATGTCTTGCATAAGAAAATGCCTAACCTACTTGTATGAAAACTTTTATGCATTGAGCTCCCATTTTCAAACGCCAACGTAGAAATCTGTATAGGATCTTGAAATTCAGGATACCAATTCCCTCACAGGGGCTTCAACAGGAAAAAATTCTAAAGCGCCAGAGCCTGCTATGCTCAACTATACTATACGAACGAGTAAAATTAAGCTCAGCAAATTACAAACGTTTTTTCAGATTCAAATTGAACCACCAATCAAATAAAATAAAGCTACAATTATTATCATTATATAAGAAAGTTTTAGCTTCCCTTAACCACAACAAAGATGTTCCAAGAGAGGAAAGAGGAAGGCACCATTTAGTATGGAGTTGAGGGAACGCGGAATCTATGCACGAGGTGCACAGAAACAGTAAGCTAGGAAAGAAGTTCATGAAACAAGAAAAAAGTTGAAGAAGAAAGTAGTAGGTGCTGAAAAACAGGACAGCAGTGAACCGAAAAAAGATGGTCCGTAACAAAACAAAAACCTATTTTATTACAACAAAAAGCAAGCCTACCTAACCTTTAGCTCAGGCCCTCACATAGTCCCCCTGGGAGCGCCAATCAATAAAGCTACAATAGTACAGCAATTATCTAAAGAATAAATACAGCTGCACTGAAATCCTAAACACGGAACAGTTTCTCTATGAACCACACAACACAATGCAGTAACAGCCCCCCCCCCCCCCCCCCTGTGTTGCTCTCACCCACGTTCCACAGCTACCGGCTTTACATCTACGAATGTCAAAGAGAAATACGGGGAAAATATCTGCAGAGTAGAAGGAGGCGATCGAGAACAACCATTTCGCTGCTTTTTGAGTGTTTTTCTAGAGCTCAATTGATCGCGCCTCCGTGATCTCACCCATTATTGAACACTCGACCTAGCAGCGGCACAAAGAAGAGAAGGTCAGAGATAACAAAAAGTGGGGTTCTTTGTTGACCGCCCGGCGGCTTATTGGCAAGGCTGTGACTTTCTTTCGTGCAGTCGCTCGTGCGCACTTTGCTGCCACATAAATGTTTCCTCCAACGCGTGGCGCTGAATGGGTTTGGCCAACTCTATATTCATCTCAGCCTGTGAGTTGATGTGTAAGGAGTCACAACAGTTCAATGCTTTTGTGAGTTTTTGATGATTTTTCTCACAGATTGTTAGTTGCAATTGTTTTATTCAATTTATTAATTAATGAGTAGGGGGAAAGAATAATTCAATGGATTTGAGAGATTTTAATGACTTTTTGCAATTGTTGTTATTGTTAACTATTATCGCAACTGTTTTTTTGAATTGCTTTCGATTGCCTCAGTAATGTTATGCGAGCATCGTAACGAGTTACAGAACCCCTGCATGACTTGAAAATTTCAATAACTTAGTATGCATTAAAATTGAAAGGCACAAAATATCATTTATTTCACCACTAGAATAGACGTCGTTTGACTGTTTCCTATGAGCAATTTCAGCGTTTGTTTGGCGCTCGCTACTAAACTCATATGACTATAGCGAGCAGAAAATTCCTGCAAATAACGGAAATAAACAAGCAATGTACTAGTAAAATTCAATCGAAAAATGTTGCCCTTGATTAAGAAGTGAACTTATAATGCCATTTTAAGTAAGGATGGTGTAACGCGTAAATCTTTTGTTTATTGAATGACAAAAATATCAGCTTCAGTTTCTTTAGTTGTACATCGCGACAATGGTTAATTCTTAGAGCAAAAGAAAGGAAATACAAAAAATCACATGGACATATGGATTCAACAGAGATTCGCCCGAAATAATTCCAGGTGCTTTGGGTTCATAGCATGGCCGAAGGTAATGACATCCGGCCATAATGGTTTTCCCGCCTTGAAAGCAAATTATCCGAATTAATTCCCGACGGAAAAATGCACGCGGTCACAAAGACAGAAAAACCATTTTAGAAAATGGTTCGCTTATCCCCGTGGAGGCTTTCTGTGCCGCTCAGTTGCAGGGTTAGAACACAATTTGGAGTTGCACATTTTGTAAGTAGCAATGAAAACGTCTAACAGTCGGGGCACAAGCCCTCGGATTTAGTTTTAATTTTGGAATCAGAGATTCTGATTCGAGTACTTTGAGTTTTCGATCTCATTAAAAAATTCAAAGAAATAAGGTGACTTGAGCTCGGCCATGAATTCAAATCAAAGGGGACAACACCCACAAACGCAATGAAAGGAAGCCCTTTCCAACTATTGGACGCTGATGCTACCAACTATCGGACGCTGATGCTAGCATGCCACCAATACTAAGCGACCAGAAAAATCAAGTGGGCAGTTATGCAAAATAAAGCTGAAGAAAGTCAAAAGAAACTGGGTAACATCGCAGCAAGAACATCGTTATCGATGAACATCTCAACTGTGCATTGCTTGTGCACTGTATGTTTGTTAATATTAATTTGGCTTTAAATATTATTCACGAAATTTGATCACGAAACACAAAATCGCAGAATGAAATATTACGTTAAATGTTTTATATTGAACAAAAAAATGAAAAAAAAATTGGCGCAGCTTTTAAGGCTGAGAAGTACGCGTGCAAAAGATTTTTCAAATCTATTTATAATTCATTTTGAGCATAGTTTTATGTAATTAAGCGAGTGGTTTTCCTTTTAAACGAAACTTAATAATTCAGGAGAAGTTTGATGAAAAGTTCGGGGTGAGTTGAAGTATATATCGTTTTATAAATTAACTTTTAAAAACGTTGAGCTTAGATCGACGAGCAGGAAAATTGCAACGTGCCCCAAAGCGTTGCGATTTAATTTACCCTCATTGCCTTTCTTGCGACCTAAATATATATATATATTAATTTTTTTGAAAAACGAATAGATTTCTTAAAAATACTGGTATTATCTCACTTTCTGCATTAGTTTTGAGTACTTTTTAGTAATTTTTAATATTAATATTAACGTGGAAATTGAAATTTACCAACACTTTGAAAATTAGCGTAGCAGATTAGATTATAAGTTAGTTTAAGCCTCCCTAACCGCTACAAAAAAAAGAGCGTATCGAAGAGAGGAAGGAGGAAGGCACCATTTAGTATGGAGATGAGAGAATGGGGAATCTATGCAGAAAATTCATAGAAACAGTAAGATGAGAAAGAAGTTCATGAAACAAGATCAAAGTTGAAGAAGAAAGTAGTAGGTGCTGAAAAAAAACAGGACAGCAGTGAACCGAAAAAGATGGTCCGTAACAAAAAAAAACCTATTCTATTTTAAAAAAAAAAGAAAGCCTACCTAACCTTCAGCTCGGGCCCTCACAATAATTGTATCCCCCTGAGGGGAAATTAACATAGCAATTTTATCCAACTGAAGTAACTATGGAATCATTTCAAACCAATAAATATGTGAAAACATTTTTCTACGTGCACAAATTAAAACGCTGTGAATCATAATCTTCCAAATCCAAATATTCTTCCCGAAAGTTTCAGGAGAGAAAAATCTCAAACTCCTTGAAAAGGGTTTTGAAGAAACAACTTCGCACTTTGCGCACTTTGAAATAGGGCGTTCACATATCAGCAAAATTATTATCAAAGACGCAATTTTTTCAAAAAAAGTCAAGCCTGCTGCCGGCCATAAAGAAGCGTAGTGAGCAGCCATTAAAGTTAACGCGACCGCCGCAGAGGTGCGAGCTCCTGCACAGCTCCGCGAAATCGCCCCCCCGCACGCGAGAGAGAATGTTTTATTTTGGCCTCGCTCCTCCACCGCCTAACGAGGCGCATTTTTTAACATTCCCTAAAAACAGACCGGCGCGTGAAATTGCAAAAAGTGCAGCCCCTCCTTTCATTTGGGAGCTCTCGTGCTTGTTTAAATCTCGGTCATAAGCGCTAATGTAATGGCTAATTTTTCCTTAAATTAACTTGACATTCGGACACCATTTCTATATCTCGGTAAAATGGAGCTGATTATAAACGGTAGCTGAATTTTTGGCAACACGGGCCAGCCGAAATTTTAGTCGTAAGCGTTCAAGTAACGGGTACCTTTGCCTTAAATTAACTTGACTATCAGACCTCAATTCTATATCTCGTTAACGGTAAAGTTGCTTAAACGGTAGCCGACATCTATGAACGCGCTGCAGCGGAGGTTCAAGGTAGAAATTGATGATGAAAACTAGGTGAGGGGAGCGATACCTAACGATGCCTTATAGGAAAAATAATTTTTCTAATTGACACAGAATGAAATTTAAATACATTCAAGAAAGTGAAAATCAGCGTTCATTGCAAGGCATCCTAACACACAGCGTTTGGTGGAAAAAAAGGAGAGAATCCCCGATATGTTTGCCTCGTGTTTAAAGCATACCGCGCTCGATGCATTTAATTAAAAACAAACATAATACAGATGAAAATGGAATAAGACAGTGTATACTGTGACTCTAAAGTGAGTGAGATGAATGTTACTCTCAAGACTGTAAATACACAGAGAGGGGATAAAAATACCGAGTAAAACCAGTTAAACATTTCGAGACTTACAACCAATCCTCGGACACAAAACACGAATAGAGTCACAAGTTCATCGCTGAAGTGCAAAGCTAACACCTAGACGCCTCTCCAACACTTGCCAACGAGAACCACATCACACGAGTTCACCCTTTGAGCCCGAGACCCCGGTGTATAAATGCAATGCACGGCAAAAATATCTTTTTTAGAGGTACCGATACATTGGTCAGAAGGGGCTTACCTTCGATCCATAGAGTCCGATAATAAAAACAAGTTAAAAAATAAAGCCACATCTGACCATTGGGTCTCGGATACGTCAAATATCCAATACTTGGCTACGGAATCCTAAAGGGAACGGTTTTTACATTGGAGAACTTATGGTTCAAAGGATAGACACAAAATTAAGCTCTCGATGTGTTAACGCCATACTATAGGCATCATATTTGATCCATACAATTACACCCAAACAAAGACAGACTTGTACCTACCCGGTGCAGATGAACGTTGTAATTCAGACGAAATAAATTTTGCTCGGTATGCTACCAGTATATCGCTGTACCGAAATTGTATAAGTTTTAATTCAGATGTACAGAGTGGCGCAAAAAGAACGCATGAATTTCAAACCAGTACAATTGGGTTACATAATTATATTAGTTAGGACTGAAACTAGTATAATCATACTAATTATAACCACTATTTAATCATTTAGTTATCCTTGTTGATTGATTGATAAGAAATTTTTAGTCTTCCTTTACCACAACAAAGATGTTCAGAGAAAGGAAGGATGAAGGCACCATTTAGTATAGAGTCAAGGGAGCGCGGAATCTACGCACAAGGTGCATAAAAACAATAAGCTAAGAAAGAAGATCATGAAACAAGATAACAGTTGAATAAGAAAGTAGTAGGTGCTGAAAAACAGGACAGCGGTGAACCGAAAAAAATGGTCCTTAAAAAAACCTGATTCTATTTCAACAAAAAGAAAGCCTACCTAACCAATAGCTCGGTACCTCACGTAATCTCCCTTGGAGCGCTAATTCCCGTAGATGCAATAACTGTATTCCCCTGAGGGAAATTATACTAGTAATAATTATAAGTGCTAGTAATTAACCAGTTATGATTATAACAAGTAATTATACTAGTTATAATTATAACTACTAGTTATTATAGTAGATATAATTATAACTTCAAGTAACAACAGTAGTTATAATCATAACCAGTACAATTAATTGGCTAGTGCAGCTGGTCATTCCACTCCCACGACTGATCCCATACAAGTCAAATCCATGCGTTCATTATGTGCCACCTCGTACAAAGTTACGTTGCGTGAACACAATAGTGTTTATTACCCTGTACAAAATTACGTTGCAATAGTGTTTATTACCCTGTACAAAATTACGTTGCAATAGTGTTTATCACCCTGTACAAAATTACGTTGCAATAGTGTTTATCACCCTGTACAAAATTACGTTGCATAAGTTTTCATAACCCTGTACAAAATAAGGTTGCATGAACACCACGGTGTTGAGGACCACACTAACCTGTGTGTGGGTGCGAGGCATGAAGAGCTTGTGGGGTGAGGAAGTAAGGTCGTGTCTCCGGCCCGTTCTGTTATGGGAGCGGTGACGGCGGCAGTTGTTGGGGTCTAGCCTGCCGAGTGTGGGGGTGCCGGGTGTCCGCAGGTCCAGTACGGAGGCGCTCACTACCGTGTCTGGCGGGGGGGTCTCCACCACCACGTCCTCGTCCACCTCCTGGTGGGGGAAGGATGTTTGGTCACCGTGTGGTGGTCACCGCCACACGCATGCAGCGGCCACCGCCACACGCATGCAGCGGCCACCGCCACACGCATGCAGCGGCCACCGCCACACGCATGCAGCGGCCACCGCCACACGCATGCAGCGGCCACCGCCACACGCATGCAGCGGCCACCGCCACACGCATGCAGCGGCCACCGCCACACGCATGCAGCGGCCACCGCCACACGCATGCAGCGGCCACCGCCACACGCATGCAGCGGCCACCGCCACACGCATGCAGCGGCCACCGCCACACGCATGCAGCGGCCACCGCCACACGCATGCAGCGGCCACCGCCACACGCATGCAGCGGCCACCGCCACACGCATGCAGCGGCCACCGCCACACGCATGTAGCGGCCACCGCCACACGCATGTAGCGGCCACCGCCACACGCATGTAGCGGCCACCGCCACACGCATGTAGCGGCCACCGCCACACGCATGTAGCGGCCACCGCCACACGCATGTAGCGGCCACCGCCACACGCATGTAGCGGCCACCGCCACACGCATGTAGCGGCCACCGCCACACGCATGTAGCGGCCACCGCCACACGCATGTAGCGGCCACCGCCACACGCATGTAGCGGCCACCGCCACACGCATGTAGCGGCCACCGCCACACGCATGTAGCGGCCACTGCCACACGCATGTAGCGGCCACCGCCACACGCATGTAGCGGCCACCGCCACACGCGTAGCGGCCACCGCCACACGCATGTAGCGGCCACCGCCACACGCATGTAGCGGCCACCGCCACACGCATGTAGCGGCCACCGCCACACGCATGTAGCGGCCACCGCCACACGCATGTAGCGGCCACCGCCACACGCATGTAGCGGCCACCGCCACACGCGTAGCGGCCACCGCCACACGCATGTAGCGGCCACTGCCACACGCATGTAGCGGCCACCGCCACACGCATGTAGCGGCCACCGCCACACGCGTAGCGGCCACCGCCACACGCGTAGCGGCCACTGCAACTTTGGGGTTGCAAATTTTCCACAGTTTGCGCGAAAGTTTCTAATTGAGTTCAAGGGATGGAATAAGTCCAGGGCACTAATTACTCCATACATAAAATTCACAATCGCACACGTCAAATTGAACAACTTGTAAGCGAAGTATATTTCAACAAATCAACTGGAAGACAAAATCCTCCAACGAGAGTTCGCATCGCTCCGACGTAATGCAGATGTATTTCTACTTTAAAAATATAATTTTTGCACAACTGAGGACGCACAAACACATCCAGCTTTAACGCAGTCGTGAGACAGAAATAGACGAGGCAGCGACACACACACACACACACACACACACACACACACACACACACACACGCACACCCACACAACCCCACACACCCACACACACACACACAAGTGAACGCACACATCAATGTTAACGTTTGGATGGGATCTGTGCAAAGAATTTTGAAAACACGCATTTGATTCTAATGTATCCAGAGCAGTGTTCAGAGCAGTGTCTAGAGTAGTGTCAAATAGAGCGTCCAGTGAAACGTACAGTGGTTATAATCAAGCGAATCGATAATTTTCGTCATTTTCTTCCTTTAAGCACGAACATTTCAGTAAGTGCTGACTTGTTAGCATTAATCTGCTAACCTGCTTTGAATATAGCGGTAATTTATTTCGTCAATTATTCACTTTTTACTGAGAATATTTATCATGGCCAAATTTTAAGTAGAGAATTCATGTACAATTTGCAAAGAATTTCTACAGGAAGTAACCATGACAATGGATGCCCTACTTCCTCGGTTTTCATTATTGTTTTCGAATCATTTTGCGAGGAACTGGTTGAACTTATGCCCATTTTTCAATTCTTCGACCGACTAAAATCGAGGTAACTATGCGCCACCAAATATGTGTTTGGTATTTAGTGTTAATTAGCTGCTTCGAAGCCACAATGTACTTCTTACTTCATTAAAATTATCGAATATTATGAATAAATGTTTCACACTCATCATTGAATTAATATACATTTATTACGAAGAAAAAATAATGCAATCAACAAATGAGCAAGTTCAGCTTTCGAAATACGTGCGAGTGCAGGCCTATCTAACATGGAGATCATCTACCAATACAATACGGAGTCGTAAATTTTCCGAGGCAAAAAAGCACAACAAATTATAAATACTAACACAAATGCTTTTGAATTCGAGATGTTACAAATGTTGGGTACACAATGAAAAGCTTTTAGCAGCACAAAATGATCATTACCAGCTACTAACCTGGATTTCATCAAATGTAACAGGAGTTGTCCGGAATCGTCCGCTTCTGTTGATCTTTTTCTTGGTCTGTCGACGGTAAGCAGCGGCGGGGTCTCCCTCCATCACCCTGGTGAGGCGACTCAGGGGCTCGGGGTACACGGCGTCCACCTCACGGCGGTAGTCCTTGCTGGGTGATCCTGCCATTGTTGCTCTCTTCTCTTCTAGCTTATGCGCTGTTACCTCCGGTGTGTTGGGCGCACGGCTGAGGGGGTGTTGCCTTCTGTTTCGCCTGATGCACTGCTGAGGGAATGTTGCCTGGTGCACTGCTGAGGGAATGTTGCCTGGTGCACTGCTGAGGGACTCGGGAGTGTTGCCTTATGCACTGCTGAGGGAGTATTGTATTATGCACTGATGAGGGAGTGTTGCCTTCTGTTTTGCGTGGTGCACTGCTGAGGGAGTATTGCCTTATGCACTGCTGAGCGGGTGTTGCCTTATGCACTGCTGAGCGGGTGTTGCCTTATGCACTGCTGAGCGGGTGTTGCCTTATAGTCTGTCTGGTGCACTGTTGAGGGAGTGTTGCCTTTTGTTCTGTCTGGCGCACGGCCGAGAGTTCCTCAAGCCCACTCGGTTACTTGTTTCGTAATGATTTCAACGATTTTTTTCAGGATCGGAGAAATTAAAGAGCAAAATTTGAAATTTCAACTGAAGTGTCGCAGTTAACACGTCGTGGTTTTCAATCGTTCACAGAATAATTAAAAATCTGATAATAGCTGCTGGGGATCAGGGATAACTAATGTTTATATGCAAGAAAAATATACTTAAAATTCACAAGCTTGTCAAAAAACTTTTCATATCAAGTCGCAATCCAAAACATTTTTGCTTGGTTACAGTTGTTCATGGCAGTCGATTCAACCAAGAATGAATTGAATAACTGGCTCACCTAGGATTCGCTGAGACATTTTAACGCTGTGTTCCAGCTTTGAATGAAATTCATCAAACACTCCAGATTCACTTTCAATTCCTTCTCTTTCAGGAAATTCGTCAATTATATTGTCCCACAGTCCGCCGTGGGGCTTATTGCTTCCAGGATTAATTTCAGCTCCTGGCTTCTCCGGATGAAGGCTTTGACGATACTCACGGAGTCATTACTTAAATTTGTGTTCAAGGTTTGCTTTGCTATTTCAACAGACGCTAAGTAATCTTGGTGCTGAGGATGGTTATTGCTCGAATTTCGGTTGAAAATTTGCTTTTGCTCTTCCAACTGAAGCTTAGTATTCTTGGCGCTAAGGATCGTTATTGCTCAGATTTCTGTTGATTTGCTTTGCTATTTCAACAGATGCTTAGTTATCTTGGCGTTGAGGATAGTTATTGGTCAGATTTCGGTTGAAGATTTGCTTTTGCTATTTCACCTGATGCTTATTAACTTTGGCTCTGACGAACACTGCTTTCAAGGATCGATAGGACTCTTTTTTAGCTGTTGCTAAGTCGATCGTTGACGGGGAATGCAAGAATAAATCGTCTGATGATGCAGCGAACTGATAAGAAACTTTAGAGAGACCAATAAAATAAGACACTGACATTTACCCCTGAAAAAGCTAGGGGTAAAGCTTATTCAAAAACTCTTGTCATATCCCCAAACTCTAGAACTGCAAAAAAAGCGGACTGTGAAAGAAAATCAAGTCAGTACCGTAAGGCAGCAAAATGCCAACGAACAGCGACCAAAACTGATTTTAAATATTGATATTCAGCTAATAAGAGATTACCGAGTTCACGAATCAAGATCAAAAGGTATTAACGCTGGAGAAATTAAACTTCAGGCACGACAAGTGTTTGCTGTACAGCATGAGACGCTTCAATGCTTGATTCTAACGAGGATCCCGAAGTTTTGAGAGTCGGGGAAGCCGAACTAGAAGTCTCGCTTATTGAACTGTCTCACTGAAAGATAGGGGCACACGCATCAAACATAGCTCAGAGTAATAAAATATATGCATGCAATAAATGATTTAAATGTGCTCCTTCAAGTAATTCTTGAACGCACCATGTGAAAGCTCTAAAATAGAGGCCTAATTGTTATAAATTGCTCTTGAATTTTTCCCGTTTCACTGATTATGGGATTACACTTTTTGAAAGGGATGAATTTCAAAACTCTGTTAACAATGAGTTCATTCATTCAAAATGTCCAAACGTAGTTTTTTCATACAAAAATATTGGCACAATAGAACTTTTATCAATCCGAGTTCAAATAATCATTCAACTTTCAATGCAATTAGGTTAACGTAGCTGCTTAACAAGGTTCTGTTATCAGTGAAAGTTCACCCAACAGAGTGGCTACGCTAAGCACGGCGAGTTCACTCAGTAGGCCGCTGTTTTTTTAAATTTTCCACTTATCAACCGGTAATTTTGCGACCAAAAACAATTACCATAGTTCCCCGAGTTGATGGCTGAGGATAACCTTGTACGCACGGGGAAATTTTTTCTCGAAACCACGAGTTTTTTCCACCACTTCAATCGATCAACGGTGAAGAATGATCACAACCGAGATGAAGTGAAGCAAACGGGGCTTAATTTTCACTCTAAAGCACCCGGGAAAATTTGTGGTCAGAAATGTTCAGTTCTTTAAGTTCCCGTACAGGCTACGGAGTTATAAAACGTTCCAACACTAGTATCCGTAGCGAGATGAGGGTGTCACTAGATATTGTAATCTGCAACTGACGGGCATTAACTTGAACAATGTTTTTGCATCTAAAACTATATATTTCACTAAAACACACGCATCTTCCCAAGTAAATCACACATCGTTAATAGAACTACCATACTTTAAGTCTAAGTATGTATATTACTAAATAAAAAATACATGTCATTGATTAAATAACGACTTTAATTTAATTAAGATAAAAGCATGATTCGTGTATAAAAAATTCATTCAATAATTGGTTACTTTATTCAATAATTATAATAATAATACAGTAAAATAATACTAAATCAGTGTACAGTATTTTTATCGACAATCAAATCACACACTCTCCCCTTACTACGTAAAAGATGCAATGACGCACTACCATTTTCCAAAGCTTTGCTCAGAGGTATACTGTCCACAAATTCAAAAAATGCGGAAGTGTAGAAGTTCCGAACCTTAAGCCTTGCGCTCGATGAACGCTGCGCTCGATGAACGCTGCGCTCGATGCACCACACGAACCACACCAAATGCTGACCATTACTGATGGTGCTTTGCGATCCAGTACGAGACTTTTGACTTTCGTATTCACGGGAATTGTATAGACCTGTTTTGTGCTTAGTATAGTCGATGAAGTTCAAGAACGGATGCTCGTTAACTTACAATTTAATTGCATTGGTCGAGTTCACCTCGTGTTGCGCGCAGTGGAAGGAATTGCTTCGTTTGTTCTTTTATATTTTCATTTGGAACACTTCTATAGAGAGAAAAGAATTTCTTGATTTATTTCTCTATATTATTCCTTGTAACACTGCTATGATATTGATAATTGTATCTTACACAACTCGATAAAATTATTCAATAATCTGTTAAATTTCATAGTTTCCAAGTTGTTCGATACCTAAGCTCGAATGTTATCCTATCAGTTTTTGTACCTCTCTGTAATACGTCATGACTTATAAAAACATTTTAGAAAACTGCTTCAGCAAAAACCGTCGAAACTGACCCTCAAATGTGTTAAATATATTTCAGTTCATATTTCTTGGAAAGGTGGCTCATCAGAGTAGCCGAGTCGACTGAATATTATGTAGATTAGTAAGAATTCTCAGTGGATCTCGACAATAACGATAAACTACGAAAAAACGTGAGAAGTTATAGCACAAACTTGCTACTTCAACTCAATAAGGCTGAGAACAGGGGACTGGCCAGACCATGTCGAAGCACCATTCTACATCTATATATGTCGTTCTATGATTCATGGTTAATACCAGGAATCTGCTGAAGTATTAATTTGCATTTTAATTTCCATGTCAATTGAAATTAGAACACGATGTCTCTACAGCACTTGTGAATGAGCACAACGCAAGTCAAAATCACTAACATTCATGGGAGCAAATTCACATTTTGGTGGGGGTTTTCAAACAGGAAATCCATTAATTATGGAAAGACAAATAAGTGATTCGGAATACATCTATGATATAAAAATGAAGATGTAGCATAGTTAGAATAACCTACAGATTTAGAAAACCTTTGAGTTAACGAACTCTTTAACATCTCCCTGAATGAGTCTATCCTTTTCTCCGAACACGTCTCCCACACAAATTTAATTGTTTTTTTTGCAATCATTTTTTCCTTCATTACATTTCAAGTTCACTTGTACTTAGGTAGTTTTTTTTGCAGTGACCGTGACCGAAAATTCTATTGTTGATGCCGTTGGCGCTGCATTACAAAAGTAATTCATAAATCACATTGAAATAGTAATCAAATCCAAAAAGTTTGAGATTCAGACGATGCAGAAGCCGTAACATGTGGGGCCCTGAGTGTTTTTTTTCATTCGTCCACTCAGCGTCATCCTTTCTGCCATTCGAGCTGTCATCCTCCATTTGAAACTTAATTCCTGATGTGCTTTTAAGCTCGTTGTAGTATATGATAAACTGCTCTACTTTCCATGAGGTTTCTGATCCTAAAAACAGAAAGTTTGGAGGACTCCGCAAGGTCTTCACTAGTAAAGAGTGCTGGCATGTGACAGACAAGAACAGCCAACATTTTAACGTGCTCTCAGAAAACGAGACATAAACAGCCACCAAAATTTAGCGCCAAGAGAAAAGATGAAAAACGCTAAGAGAATTTAAAGCACAACGCTACAGCAATCAAACGAGAAACGACAATTAATTTTAAAATCAAATAGCGTGCACCCTAAGTTGTGTACATGTTCAAATTAATCCATACATGTCATTCAAAAATTAGGAACTCATACAAATGAGATGCTAGGCACAACAAAGAGGTCAGAGTTCCCCAAAAGAGTTTCACTCAATACTATTCAAATTCTATGTTCCCCTTCCTTTGGGAAATGGGAGAATAGTTCGTCACAACTTCGTGGTTAAATTCGAAGTTGCTGGGGCACGGGAACATTATTTCTCAGGACAGCAACAATTTATTTAAAATTACCAGCCGTAGATCATTTCTGCTTATTGCCCCGCGTCCCGACTGTAACGCAACGAATAAATTCTGCTAAGTGCGAACCTTTGTAAATGCAGAAAATTTCGTTCAGTTCGTTTTTCTCTCTACACTTTAAGCGCAACGTGCGCCACAGGGGGCCACGGAGGGGATTTTCATAATGCTGCTGACCGACCAGTAGTCACAAACTCAATTTTCCTAAATACTTAATTAGAGCCAAATGAAGGCACGGTCCAGTTACTCTATGCAATTTTCAGAAGTGCTTGCAAAAATTGAATGTAAATTTTAGTTGAATTTTAAACTTCAGTTTTCCCAATTGCGGTCAAAGTGTGCCAGAACCCCTCAGGGAGTTGCGACGTTGATCCCTCACGGAGACTTAAAATAAGTCTTATACATTACTTGAATAAAGCAGATTAGATATTAGTTTAAGTCTCCTCAACTACAGCAAAGGCGTTCCAAAGAGAGGGAGGAGAAAGGCACCATTAAGTATGGAGATAAGAAAACGTGGAACCTATGAACTAGGTGCATAGAAGCAGTAAGTTGAAAAAGAAGTTCATTAAACTAGATGCTAATAGTTAAAGAAGAAAGTAGGTGCTGAAAAACAGGACAGCCGTGAACCGAAAAAAGGAAACACAAAAAAATTATTTCAACAAAAAGAATGGCTACCTAACTCTCAGCTCGGGCCCTCGCACGTTTTCCCTCTGGGAGTGAGTGCTAATTCCCATAGTTACAATATTTGTTTCCCTTTGAGGTGGATCGCTTCCGAAGCCCGAGAAACAGAGACAGGCATCATCTAATACTAAACAATTACTCGACTCTTTCTCCCTGCCAGGAACTTACAATTGAAAAACATGCTAGATTGGAATAAATTTATTTATGTCCAGCTCTCAGACGAGAGCTGCTACCGCTCTCTCAAAACATCGCTGCAATTTAAAGCCAGTCGATTATATGACATTTTTGTGTAAACTCGAATGCTAAACACACAACGCGAAATCACGGGGGAAAAAAATTTTGCATCCCACTAATTTTGAAAGGAAATTTGCCTGAAACGCAGTAATTAAGCGTTCACATATCCTTCTGCGCATCAATTCACATACCGAAGCATCCTTTGTACCGGGTCTTTTGAATTTCACTCGATGCAACTCCCGGGGAGATATCGAAAGCAGCGTCTGAGACGACTCCAGGCACAAGGATCAGCAGCGACAGAAGTCAGTTGCATTCAAAGGCAAGTAACTTGAGCTCTGCTCTATCAGCATCTAATGATTGGCGTTCTTGAGCTTCTTTGGTCCGACTCGACCGAGAATTTAAGGCTGAATCCCTCCCTAATTGGAATTCCTTTCCAAGTAACTTTTTAATTTTATCACAGCAATTGCTGTGCCTGCCAATATCGTCATGCTCGTGCGCTGTGATATGATCGAGATTTAGTGAATTTCTTATCCTCACACCGTGGATAACACTCAACTCAACTTGCCCCATCTGATGGCAGCACATTTCCAATGTCCTTCAGAATCTTCCACTTAGCCATAATGAAGTGAAGAATTCAAAACTTCTTGAAAGTCTCACCCCGTATTGACTCCCCCGCCTTCTCATATGGTCAGGCTTCTCTGAAAGCGAAAATCTTCTAAGTAATTTAGGAGTTAAAAAATGGAAGAAATTTTGGCAGTAAAAACATCTGTTTGCGTAGGAGCTTATATACAAAGCGTAGCATGCTGTGGTGCTACGAGTTGATTTCAGTATGGCCATGTTGTAAATAATTGAAACTTTTCCAGTGTCTCAATTAAGAATTGTTCGGAGTTGAGCAAAAATGGTACAGGAAAGTAATTGTACTGTTAGGAATAGCTAACTTATTACCAGCCTGTGTACAAATGCAGTTTCATTCTTTTTATACATATTTTCAAGGAGTTTAAAACGTAAAATGTACCCTCAAAATCCATTCGGTTCCCGAAAAGCACGATATTTACGAGTTGAAAATAATATTAAAAGTCTCGCGGTGAGTAAAATACCGAGTCAATAATTATAACACGCAGCCACTCAGTTTTGCTACCGATTTCTTAGATTCAAATATAAAACATCCTTTGTTGAGGACAAAGCTTCTTATTTGAAATACTGGCAAAAAAACTTTCGATGCATTTGTTTTGTACATGGAACCGCGCTGCGACAGCCAGGGCAGCCAGTCTCCAGAAGTTGCCAGTTTGGACGTGACTGCCGAAATGCTGCGGCAAAGTTGGGAGTTGCAAATGCAAGCTCGACTGCAGGAAGAGCATGCCCTTGTGGCGGCTTCCGTGACATAGCAGGAGAAGCCGATGTTGCCGCGAGACAAAATCCACACTACAACTAAACTAGACTGAAATTACAAACTAAAACTGAAACTAGACTAAAATTGCAAACTAAAGCTGAAACTAGACTAAAATTGCAAACTAAAACAAACTAGACTAAACTTGCAAACTAAAACTGAAACTAGACTAAAATTGCAAACTAAAGCTGAAACTAGACTAAAATTGCAAACTAAAACAAACTAGACTGAAATTACAAACTAAAACTGAAACTAGACTAAAATTGCAAGCTAAAACTGAAACTAGACTAAAATTGCAAACTAAAACAAACTAGACTGAAATTACAAACTAAAACTGAAACTAGACTAAAATTGCAAACTAAAACAAACTAGACTGAAATTACAAACTAAAACTGAAACTAGACTAAAATTGCAAACTAAAACAAACTAGACTGAAATTACAAACTAAAACTGAAACTAGACTGAAATTACAAACTAAAACTGAAACTAGACTAAAATTGCGCAAACTAAAACAAACTAGACTGAAATTACAAACTAAAACTGAAACTAGACTGAAATTGCAAACTAAAAATGAAACTAGACTGAAATTGCAAACTAAAAATGAAACTTGACACTTTGACCGCAATTGGTTAAACTGAAGTTCAGGATTCCACTCAAAATTTAAGTGAATTGAAGTAAGCAATTTTGAAAATAGCAAATATTAACGGGATCGTGCATTCATTTTGGTTTATTGAAGTATTGGTAAAAATTGAGTTTGTGACCGTTGGTCGGTCAGCGGCATTATGAAAATCCCCTCCGTGGCCACCGGTGGCTCACGTTGCGGTTAAAGTGTTAACTAAACTGAAACCTAACTAAAGCTTAAAGTTAAATCTAAACTAACAATTTAAAACTTCACCAAAAGCTAAAAATTCAGCAACGCCATAATAGCTCTGTACATAATCCGTCCATACTTTAACTTCGGTCAGAGACAATTTAGTTGTCGCGGCCCACAAATAGTTCGCAGCACGCATGTGTTGCACGTGCGGTTGTTCAAAAACATACACAGAGATTGTACAACAAACGTTCAACCCACACGGGATTGCTACAGAAATAAATGCACCCACAAATAATTCGTACTACCAAAATGCTGCTGCTCTGACAATCCGTAATTAATATACGTCAATGCGCATTTGTTTCTTAAGCCCCATAGTCATGCACCCGAAGTTGGTCGGCTACCGAATACATGTATGTTGAAGGGACATGTTTCGTAACCGCACGCGCTTCTTTGTTTATTCACTGAAGCACATACGTGAAGCATGGTATATTTGCTTCATTTAAAAAGTTGTACCTTACAAAACTATCAAAAATAGCTCAAAAGTTATTTAATACTAATTAGCGAGTCCCGTCAAAGTTCCGCATCAAAAACCTAAATTGGGAGTAATTAAAATTAATTCCAGCTAATTTAATACAAAGATACAGTCCTGAAGCTCTTCAAAAAAAAGCTCCTCCAGATCTGCATCAAGGATGACACTGACGGAAATGAAAACTCGAGGAAATGTCAAAAGAAATTTCGACTCGGAGGTAAATCGGGGATCTCTGATGAGGCAGGACTCTCTCTTAACGCTTTTGGTAGAGTCGACAGCCTCTCCAACAAACAAACGAGCACAATTCTTTTGTTGTTCCATGAATAACAAGAGCGGCTAAGATTATGGCTGAACCTTGATGCAATATTATTATTTACAATAAACCTTTTACCGTCTGCTTTCTTTTTTCGCCTGTTGAACTTTAATTACAACCACCTTCACTCGACTGGCGCAAGCACAGGCTGCCACTGACATTAGAATGAGAAATAAATTGCTTCTGTCACTAATCCCTACACTCTGAAAGGCTCTTTCTGTTCCGAAACGGTTATACCTGAAAATTCCTAGGTTATTCTGAGATATTAATAATCTCAGGTTCATTTTGTTTTTTCATTCTCATCGTTTTCTGCTAAAATGAGTCATTTGCTGTTCAGTAAAAGAAAGAATTAAATTTCTCTTATTTAGTGTTTCAAATAATCAAAAAATATTATTCAAAACAACCTGAAAATAATTCAGGTACAACCATCTCTGATTGAAGAAAGTTGTACGTATCCCTACCTGGCTTAGTAATAAAGATATAACGAGGATATTCTAACGATGCTGGAGATGTTAATAAACAGGTACAACAGTGCTCTGCGAGCGCATCTGGGCCGCACTCTTATGACTGGAAGAATGCAGCGGACCTGAGCCTATGGATGGTCAGTAAGGAATAATTAAATACCAGAAACTGGGGAGCCAGGCACGCTAACACAGGGTTGCTGCCGGATTTATACGCAATCAAGAATTGGGCATCAAGAGGTATGTCATTTTTACAGCACGACAGCTTATCACGCAGACAGAAGGGTTTACAGCGATACTTTTTGTCTCGCGGACAAAATGTTTTTTCTCATGCTTGCACAAACAATATGTAATTTCAAACATCGAGAACGAGTTAACTTTAAAATTGGTTTTAAACATTTTCAACTGCCAATATTTGTGGACAATTACAGCTCCTGCAAATGTATAAATAACTATTGATTTTATTCATGCAATGCGGCATCGTGCTACAGATCTGTTCTTTATAGAAGTATTTCATTTTTAAGTCTTTCTACTATAAATTAGAGGCTTACATGGCACACGAATTACGACTTTACAAGTTTGTGCCTTACGTTGGAGTCTTTGTTTGAAAAGATTAGATTAGATGTTGGTTTAAGCCTCTTCCAGAAGTCTATGAAATAAGATAAAAATTGAAGAAGAAAGTAGTAGGCGCTGAAAAATAGGACAGCAGTGAGCCTACAAAAAGTGGTCCTTTAATAACATAATAGATTTTATTTAAACAAAAAAAGGCTTACCTAACTCTCAGCTCTGGCCCTCACACATTTCCCATAGATACAATAGCTGAATCCCCCTGAGGAGGTCTTTGTTTGAAAACATGAATATCGCTCAGAATGAAAAACGGACTTTCTTCGAGTCGTGGTTAACGCTCATATTGGGTTTATCGTAACCGAACAGAGAAAGACTGAAAAATATTACTCCCACGTTTATCGTAGAAAACGCATAGGATAGAAGCGAGTTTTTAAGCGCAAAAATTGCCTAGGTTCGGCACTGAAATCCTAAACAAACCCCGCGTTTACGGCTTTAATACAATTTAAATTTTTTTAAAAGTGTAAATGATACTATTGAACCATAATTTTACCTAATGCTCTAAAATTTATTTCGTAAAGGGCAGCGAATAGTTGAAATATCATTAGTATATTCTGGTACTCCAATGAGCAATTTAACTAGTGGTACACATGTTCCAATACGTAGTCAAGGTGTTTAAATACGAGCATAAGGCAAGTAGCGCTTGTTTTTGCACGTTGAAATTGGCGAGGATAAAACATATTTTTCACTGATTTTAAGTTCGAAGTTTCATGTGTTCGAAGGTTTAAAATAAATTAACAGTTGGAAGCTTCAGTACAAAGCCAAAAATTTGCATAAATGTGGGCTTGCCAGCCTCTTTACACGAACTCTCAGTATGAGTGCGTAGAGCGCGTAATTTTTTCCGTGGTTTGAAGTCGATTAGTTCACAAAATGAAATAAGGAAATCTTTACAAATGCCCGGTCAGCCTGATGAGCCCTCCATCCTTGTAAGTTAAAGTCAAATCGGTTCGAGAAGTTACCTCAATCTTGGATGACGCGGAACGGGTTCGTTTCCACAGACCTCGTCTTAGCTTACGATAAAGATTAAATCAAAGCATTGACTTCGATACAGATTTAGAATAGTGAATAGTATTAACAAAGTTGGTTAACGAGGTCAAAGAAGTAATTTTTAGCGGTATTGAAACTACGCGTGCAATGTGCAGCAAGCAAAATTGGGTCTAAAGAGAACATATTTAATAGAAGTTTGGTTCGTGAATTTTTTGGCAAGTCATACCATGTTCCGGGACTCTCAACCCAAAACATAAAGAGATTCATGAAGCTCACAGGAGCTAGTACGGTCAATATTGAATTTAATGTTGTCAATAAATTCAATAATTTTGTTGCCACATATTGATAATTCGGTAGAATTGAAGACATTGGTCAATATGAAGCGTGATGCAATCAAAGGAATTGGGAATTTTGTTCCCAAGAATCACTAAAAAAACCCATTTAAGAACGTTTTACATGAATGACATTCTGCTCTCTGATGCGTTATTTTAGAATTATTCAGCTTTGAAGTTATAGATGAAATCGCTTACCCGCGCAAAATGTAGAACACAGACTACGACCAGGTTGGGTCCGGAAAGGCAAAGTTCGGATCATGAGGTGTTAAAGTTTTCGCCAGAACTTCGTAGAAATAAAAGAATGATAGAATTTGTCAATAAAAGCATAAAAAATATTGTTATCAGTTAATAACACAAAGAAGTTAACGTACTATTTCTCGTACTTGGTGCTTTTGACGTTTTTTTTAGTCGTCATTATTACGTCGCGACCACCATGGGCGCCGCCATCTTGGAGCCGATGTAAACAAGATTGCGGTCGTCACCCTAATGGGTGGGTTAGAAGCTTTATTTAAAATTTTCACTAGAAGAACTGTGGCTCCCCCTCACGACCCAACCTCTTTACGTTTGTAATAGGGGGTTAGCATCCGTTATTAATTAAATTGCGCTTGGTGCGCTCGCTTCCTTTGGCGCGCGAAAGCCAACTTTAAAGTTCAATAATTCGAAAATAACGCATCAGCGAGCAGAATGTCATTCATGTAAACATGAACATGCGTTCCTCTAGTGATTCATAGCAACGGAATTATTAATTTCCGTGATTGCATTAAACCCGACATTGAACCTCGTAAAATACTTATTTACGACGGAAAGTGCATAGAAGAAAACTTGTTTATTTCGATTTAATTAACTTTGTTTAGGCACCGAAAAGTGGAAAATCGATTACTGACCTTTCCTACACGTTAACCAAATTTCGTGATGAAATCGTGAAAGTTGTTGAAAACATTAAATTCAATATTGACCGATGGTACATTCGCTCTTCAGTGTTCTGAACGAAATTTTTCATCTTATTTTCCAAATGATTAGGAAATTCTATAATGGGCGGTTCGGAAACCAGCTGAACTTTTGCTCTTTCAGATATGAGATTCATTCTGTTCAAATATTTCCCATGGCCTATATTTCCCACAACACCTCTCTCTACTCTTATCAGGCTCAGGCAATACCATTTACAATAAATGCTAATTATATTAAAAGGCAAGATTCCTATTTACTGAAGAAAGGGGTAAAACATTTCAAGGTCGATGTGAAGTTTCATGCAATCACGGAAAATAATAATGCCGATCCCAGGAATCACTAAAGGAACACATTTCAGAACGTTTTACATGAATGACATTCTGCTCTCTGATGCGTTATTTTCGAATTATTAAACTTTGAAGTTGGCCGTCGCGCGCCCAAGGAAGCGAGCGTAATTTAATTAATAACGGAAGCTAACCCCCTATTACAAACGTAAAGAGGTTGGGTCGTGAGGGGGAGGCACAGTTCTTCTAGTGAAAATGATAAATAAAGCTTCTAACCCACCCATTAGGGTGACGACCGCAACCTTGTTGACATCGGGTCCAAAATGGCGGCGCCCATGGTGGTCGCCATGTTAGTTGGCCGTCGTGCGGTCGTCACCCTAATGGGTGGTTTAGAAGCTTTATTTATACTTTTCACTAAAAGAACTGTGGCTACCCCTCACGACCCAACCTCTTTACGTTTGTAATAGGGGGTTAGCTTCCGTTTTTAATTAAATTACGCTCGCTTCCTTGGTCGCGCGACGGCCAACTTCAAAGTTCAATAATTCGAAAATAACGCATCAGAGAGCAGAATGTCGTTCATGAAAAACGTTCTTAAATGGGTTCCTTTAGTGATTGTTTGGAATATCATTATTATTTTCCGTGATTGCATGAAACTTCACATCGACCTAAATGAGAAACACGAGCTGGTACGTTCACAAAGCTTCAGTTATAAAGCACTCGAGCAGGAACACAGGTGTGGCTGAACGCAATTAGAAATACCGCGGTTCCTTAGATTCTTTTCGAGAGTCTCTTTTTCAGCACTACGGAAGGCTTCGGTCGCCCGCTTCATGTACTGTGAGATGAAAATGACGGCCAGGGAAGAAGTTCATCACGAAGGGCCTGTTCACAAGTGGTTAAAGAAATTGATAAACTAATAATAAGAATTAACACCAATGAATTCCTGGAAGCTTAGATGCATGGAACAAAATGAAGCAACTTGCAAAATATTCCTGAACCAGGCTTCAGGAACGTACGGGATACGAAAAGTAATCACGCACTGGCTGTGAAGATACACGTACTATCATCACTTTGCAATTAAGCTTGAGTTTTTCTTGTATAGAGTTCTCCTCTTCGAGATTTTTCATTCACCCATAACTTAGCTTGACTACACGTATAAAAACTTGGTGATATTTGACACTTCTAGAGCATAATGCCAGTATATAAACTAAACAATCAGTCTGCTAACAAAACTAGAAAATTTTGAAAGCTGCTCCCCACTCCAGCACAGTAGACCCGCATTTTAAAATCTTTGTTCGTTCGACAAGATAAACCTTGCATTGAATGATTGACAATCCACCTACTCTCTGTGAATAGTATTTTTATAAAAAATATTTGCTTATTGTTTTTAATATTTTTGTAATTTCAGTTCTTTGCGCTTTGGCTTCTTAGTTTTCAACTTTTTATACGTGAAATTACCATTCACAATAAATTATTCATAAATTGATGTTTTTTTCCCAGATGTTGAGAATGTCCGAAAAGTTTATTCTAATTTAGAAACCTGTACACAATTTTTCATTTTCTTACATTGCTCACCCTGATTGCGGCCTATCCTGAAAAGGTTACTGTTGAAGACTGCTAATTTCCGCCTTCAGTTTCTAATCAAAATGTCGCGATGAGCTCAACATTTAAACAGCTTACTCCTATTTAAGTTGAACAATATCTCACCCACTTCCCACACCCACTCACCCTAATTTCAACCCATTCTGAATAGGTTAATGTTAAAAATTGATATTTTCCCCCTTTTGTTTCTAATCAAAATGTCGCGATGAGCGCAACATCAACGCAGTTTACTCCTATTTTAACTGAACCCAATATCTCACACACTTAGCACGATTTACCCCCCCCCCCCCTCCCTCACTCATCCGAACTTCAACCCATCCTGAGGAGGCTAAAGTTAAAGATTGGTATTACACCCCTTTTGTTTCCAATCAAAATGTCGCGGTGAGCACAACATCAATGCAGTTTACTAGTTAAGTTGAACCAATATCTCACCCACTCACTCACCCTAATTTCAACCCATTCTGAGAGGGCTCAAGTTAAAGATTGCTATTATACCCTTTTTGTTTCCAATCAAAATGGGGCGATGAGCACAACATCAATGCAGTTTACTAGTTAAGTTGAACCAATATCTCACCCACTCACTCACCCTAATTTCAACCCATTCTGAGAGGGCTCAAGTTAAAGATTGCTATTATACCCTTTTTGTTTCCAATCAAAATGTCGCGGTGAGCACAACATCAATGCAGTTTACTATTTAAGTTGAACCAATATCTCACCCACTCACTCACCCTAATTTCAACCCATTCTGAGAGAGCTCAAGTTAAAGATTGCTATTATACCCTTTTTGTTTCCAATCAAAATGGGGCGATGAGCACAACATCAATGCAGTTTACTCTCATTTAAGCTGAACCAATATCTCCCCCACTGTCCACACCCACTCCCCGGCGCGCCGCACCACCGCCCTGGAGCGCCGGCATCACAGCGGAAATTAAACTCGATCTTGGCCGAGATTTTCCGTCGGTCTTTTTGTGGTCGGTATCACATTTTATTCAAGATCACTGGAGACGTCGGCGAAGAAAGAAAGTTTTTCATTGTTTTCGCACGAGTTTCAATTTTGCTTTAGTGTGCCATGCGTGATATCTTTTCTGTATTCCTAAAATACGCAACTGGGATGACGTCGAAAAACCTGGAGTAGCATGGGGGTATGAGTGAAATATTGGAGAAATATTTAGATTAGTAGTAAATAAATATAAATATTTTTACGATCACTACATGATATTGTTATGGATTTTAAAGAATTATAATTCATCACATACGAAATTTCTCATTTTCTCTCATGCTTTAGAACATGGAAAATTTGGCACGGGCAAAAAATGAAAACGCATAAAAAATCCAATTTTGATGCATTCAAGTTTGGACTTCAAGATAACCGTTTTCGAAGTGAACAATTTTAGAATTAGAGTCATGTTTGACCTGCTGGCTTTTTTGAAGTCCAATTGAATTCTATAAGAGCTTTTTAAATCGAAGATCTGTTGATTTTATAACCGCGACTTTGTCGTAATTTCCTTAACTGACTTAAGAAACTAGAGAAAATTTCAGATTTTACTTCGAATTGTAGGGCTAATACTTCAACGAAATAGAGATGGAATAAATTTTATTCAGATAAAATCTCTCGGCTGCTCAAACTCCTAACCACATCTCATAGTTTTTTCTGTGAAACTCAAGCTGCTTAAAACTGGAGAAAAATAGTAATCAAGATTTAGGTGGTCCTTTCTACGCATGTGAATTGTACTGTAAATACTACAAAGAGAAAATATTTTATAAATTATCAAAACTCTCCTTGGTTGTGACTGCAGTTGTTCCAACCGCGCATTAAAATTGATGTATATCGTCAGCAGGGACTGGTTGCAAAGTAGGAGACTGTCATCGACGATTTTACCTATTCATATTCTCTTTTGCTGAATACCAAGCAATGTTTATGAAAAGCAATTTCTCAATACTAGATTCGCTATTTTAATACACAAATATCAGTGCTAAACAATCTGCATGAATTGATTATAAAATTAACTTCTAGATAATGTTTTCAATGAGTTTTCTCAATTTTTTAGTATTTGATACTACTCCTCCAGAGGCATTAGCGCTTCAAACACCAACACGAAGAAGAGGCAAACAAGCACAAGCAGCCGACCTGCAACACAAATTGACAAATGTATTTCTGCCCAAAAAGAGCCATGGCACATGGCAAGAGGAGCGGCTTTCGCCGTTGGGTTAACGCTCCTAGTCATCCTCGGCCACTCCCTACATTACTTCCCCTTTGTTAGGGGAGGAAGACAGGAACATTGAGGAACAAGAGCCACTAATTGACGGGCAGGAATTATTCTGGACGGTTTGACTAGTTTCCTTTGTTCCACAGCTGCAGAATCCGTCCTGAAAACATTCGTTCACGTTTGGATTGAAAGCTTGTATTTCTCATTTTAACTTTTGCCAGTAAGCTTGATATTATACAGAATAAAATGTTTCATAATTCTGAGATAAGGTGAAAGGTGTAAGAAAAAAGTTATGTACGAACGAGATTTGAAAAAGGTATGCACTCTACAGTATAAAACAAAAACTCTGTATCAAACTGTGCAAGTAAAACATACGAAACAATACTTTAAAAAAATTTCCTGACAAGTCAGCGACCTGTAGAGAATTTTAGAATTAAATGCCTAGTTTGATACCCATGAACACATATATAAAGTTTTCAGCACAAAACGCTCAATTAGTACTTTGAATAATCAAATTTATTCACTAGTAAAGCTTAAGTAGAATTTTTCCGAGGCTTCAACTTAAAATGTTAGAAATTACATCAATAGCACTTTCCTTAAAAAAGTACTTTTCTGTAGACATATTACCCTATAAGCCTGATGACAAATATTACCCTATATTAGCCCCATTTGATGGCAGCACATTTCCATCGCCTTCAGAATCTTCCACTTAGCAATAATAAATTGAGACTCCAAAACACCTTCAAATAACACCTCATTCGTGTTGTGAAACGGCGCATATCGTCGCGACATGCAGCAAGTTAATGTCCCCTTTTCGCGAGTTCCGCACGTTTCCGATTACTTCGTCAAGGCTGGAAGGGTGCAAGTGACATGCTCGTCGACACTACACTAACTCACAGACCTCAGGTAATGCATGTCGCATATGCTATCAAGAAACATCATGCAGCGGTAATGAAAACGATGCATTGAGTAAAAAATGAATATTTCTGTTGGAACTTTGCTAGCTAACACTGCTACTGGTCCTGATAGTGACTGGAAATTGAATATTAAAAGAAAGAAATATCTAACTGAAATTGTAAAAAATTGCAAGTTTATTTTGCTGTAAAACTCGACGTGTTAAAATGCATTCCTTATTTAGGAATAGCAGCTTCGCTCTTTTAGCTAGAAAATGAAAATAATTACAACTTAATTCAAACAAAAGCTATATCAAAGTAAGTTAGCCGTCCTAGTGGTTTTAAATTAGTCTAAAAATTGAAAAATAATAAAAAAATGAAACTGATAAAATAAAATAAAATTGAATAAAATTAAATTGATTCTAATGACGCTAACATCTGCTTGTTTTTAAGTTCAAAAAGATGAAATATTAACAATTCATATCTTGCTAAGTAAATTTTTAATTGTTTAAAGTAAATACTTTTCTACAAACTAAATTTAAAGTTATACGTTCAAAATTCATCACCGTTTAAAAAATGGGTTAAGCAAATTTAAAGGAATCGATGGAGAGAATATCGCACATCTAAGAGTACGCTGAGAATACAAATAATAGGAGAATGATGGAACCTTCGGAATCCATGATGTCTTGTAGGTTTCAAATTTTTCCACAATTTTAAACTTTTCATACCCAAGCACCTTCCTCACTTTGATAATAATGGCTCGATTTTAGTGAGCAAATATCGAGGCTCTAACAAAATAAAATTCTAAAAGAACGTAAAAACTTACTGAAAGAAATCAAAGCGCTTTTACAGAACACTGAAAATTTGTTGCATGCAAAAGGAAAAAGCATGGCCTTGGTGCTCTTGAGAAGCCTTTCTAATACAAAACGTTAGCTCGAGCTCCAGGTAGTTATTTTGAAGGGCTCTTGACCGCTGAATAGAGCATGCTGAGCTCACGCGCCTACAAAAAGGTTGCTTTGGAAACTCGCACGCAATTCCAAGCTTTGACTAACGAGCGACAGCTATCGATGGTCTGATGGCGTGTATTGTTGAGCCCAGAAATACGGGCGATTGGGACCAGGATGCTCCAAACGGACGATTGCATTCAATGCACAAACACGGGCCGCTTCCAGGTGACCATATTTGGCAGAGGCAATGGAGCGACGAGGTCACTATACGTCCGCAAGTGACTGGATAGAATTGGGTGGAAAATTGTGAGAATATCATAGGGTAATGTATCCTCGATACGTGACACGATGATTACGTAGGAATTCCGGTGAAATGAACGCTATATAAGAGCGGTGAATGAATTGTCAGTGATCAAGACAGACTAACAACTTGTATTTTTACCTATGACCAAAGCAAAAATTTGTATAAAAATGGCCAGAAGGTGAAAAATAAAATTGTTAAGGACTTATGGTGGAAACGTTCACTTGAAATTTAAAACCAGTGCACACGTGCAATCTGTATTTATCAGTTAAAACCTACTGCTCTTAAATTAAAATAACATTTTCCCTTTTTCAGCCTTCGTCATGTCTAGGAAAAGCGAATTGGTGAACAAAACTGGCGAAGACAAACGTGTAGCGAGTAGGAAGTGAATCATTTTGAAAAGTATCAGAAAATCAAGATAAAATTAATGGTTAAACTATGCTAATTCAACACTTGTAGAATTTCAGATTTAATCTATTTCACCAACAAGGCCTAATTTCTTTTTTGCTCTCAGTGCCCTTTAATCTGCTTTATTTTCCCTAATGCGATCGTTTTGCCCAAATCGGCTTAAAGAATTATCGCGGAAAATATAATTATTATCGATACAAATTGAACTATAAAACAAATCATATTTACTCAGCCATGCACCAGACCGATATCGAAATTGAGTCATTGTAGGGCTTCACAGCTCTTGCCTGCAACCCGTGGTATTTGCTGTTCACTCGTCGAAATCGGTGAAATGGAGCGTGTAGAACAGAAAACCCCACCATTGTTTATTTAATCAAGATAACAAGATGGATGCTCCGAATCAAATTGCTATTGGTTTCAGTCACGTTTTGCACCTCAGAGAATCCTACCTGGCGCAACACGAAAGTTTTTTTGGGATGTAAACTTAAATTCAAAGCACCAGGATAATTTTTTTTTTTAATTTTGAAAAACATATATGACAAAAAAAAAACGGCTATCACTAAGTTGCGCTTAGTAGTCCGAAGAGTTTATTAAACAATAAGAACGTGGAGATTTGATTGAGTGTAATGAAAGCTATTAGAGCGATGAATAAAAAGTTTAAGAATATGATATAAGGGTCGTTTCAGTTTAATTTTTACGGAGTCTAATCTTGTGAAAAAAACATAATTCAAGAACAGTATCGTTCTGCAGAAATCAACACTCGAAAGATAGAGCGAAACTGAAGTCTATTTAGAGTCTTTTCTTCTTTATGTACAGAGGATACATACAAGGTTTTGATGAACGCAGGTCTATATATTTTTTGGTTTAAATTGAGTTTAGCAGCGTACTGACATTGTTTCCCAGTCATACATTTGAGTAGGTTTCTATAAATTATTTTATCAAAAGTAAAACTACAGTGACGTGGCTTCCCCGGCGTTGGGAACTTTAGGCTGCGGGCTGCTCGTTTCAACATTTGTAGCGAATGGAAAAATGAAATATATAATTTTTATGAGTAAACAGCAAAACGTCATACAACGAGAAATACACATAATTCTCAATTTTTCTTATGCATGAATAATGCCAAAGCTAAAAATTCAACCGAATTTTTCAAAAGATAATTAACAATTATTATTTTACTTTCCACAAGAAAGTTGAAAAACTATAAAATCATCCCTCCATTAACACACTAGTCACTTCACATTTACACGCCTATAATTAAAGTTCTTGATCTCCAAGTTCAAGTAAATAGTTCTTTTTCGAGCAACTGCTGACATAAATGCTCATTAACACGGTCACCGCGTTTTCGCAGTTGTTAACGGTTGGTTTGGTTAGGTTGTAAGTAGCTGAATTGGGAAATCGACTTCACTTCTCGAACACATTTTTATCCTTCCTAGGAAACATTAAAATCAAATTGCACGATAAAATTTCATCTTGTATGATAACAGTTATTCTTTAAAAACATCGCGAACCGAATGAAATGTCATTCATTATACCGACACGTGAATGAGCAATTTCTAGGATGGTACACACATGACTCAACACGCAGGGAACGTGTTAAGCACATATTATCGATACAAGGACACCTATCTCCAGAGACCGACTTTACTCGTTGATACCAACACTTGTTCAAGCGGAGGACAACGTCACGACCTACATGAGCGCGACGGTCCGTAGCGAGCGTCTCTCAAGGATGATCTTTTCAATCCAGACCCGATCGCGGGAGCGTCGAACAAACAACGTACGTCAATCGAGACAAGGGGCGACAGCGTGCGTCACAGGTTCGGTAGCGCCTCAGAAGTTGTATCGAGTGCTTTCATCCAATCGGTGTGAGATATGAGCGCAACTTCAGACGACATTTGGCAAGTTTGTTCTCAAACATTTTCTGGATTCAACTTCGTGCATTAAATGATTATTTGTTAAGTATTTTAACGTTTTTTTTTATATATCAAGAAAAAATTCTTGGCAATCATTATTTTGTTAATTTTTGCTAATTTTTATAATTTTGTTTCGTATGGTATTTAGCAAGAGACAATTTTATTTGAAAAATTAATTTCAACTAAATCTCGGGGTAAAAACCAACAAATATTCGAAGAAAACTATCTTTCATGTTCAATCTTTTACCTGATAATAAAATAATTACTGGCATAGGGAGGGACTAGAATAGAGTCGCAACAACCACTAACAAAGTTAATGGAAACTTGAATTCCTGTAGAAAAATTCACAGCGGTGAGGTCGAATCAATATGTGATCAACTGATGCGGGGGAAATTACACAGGCAGCGAAAAATGCCTCCCTAAAGCAAAAAGGCCATCTTCCAACAGGTGAGGGTGACCGAAGTGTCCCGTGAAACGCGCTGCAGAATATTTAAAAATGGTCGGAAATACGAAAGATATCAGAAGGGTAAACTCACTACGAAAAAGGCGTGAATTCAATAAAATTTCATTAGCTAAGAAATACCGGAAAGATGATTTTTTGGAAGCTATATTTACAGACGTCAGTAGGGCTACAGTGGACGGTCCCAATAGCTGAACAGGACGATAGATTTGATGGATATTCTCTCTAGGCTAAGCCGTCAGCAGTTTTCGTGTCAGTTTTAGCGTCAGCGTCAGTTTTAGCTTGGACACCACATACGTAGCGTCAGTTTCATTAGCATTTCAACCTTCAAAAGCGCACAAATTACAATGCATCCCGCAGACTACTGCACCATAACACCAAAAGGAAGTGAGCAGAAAGTTGTAACCTGACATGTATGATCAAAGATCAAGCGCTGAGCAGTAGACAACGGGAAAAGGAAGCTCAAGATTAGAATAAAACGGACCAATGTTATTTGTGAAGCACATACTGACATTAAAATCGTAGTTAGCCTCACATGTGTTTGTAAGCGTTCGGATTTTTAGACACTGCTCTATTGTCATGTTGCACGAATTTTATTGTCATGTAGCATAGTCAAAAAAGTAGTTGAAGGAGAAATAGTTAACATGATAATTGTAAAAGATTCCGGGCTCCATTGAATGATCACTATTTCTCCTTCAACTACATATCTTCGTAAAATAATGTTACAGTTTCCCGTGACTGAAATGTAGAAATTCTTAATTTGTTAAGAATTCATCTCTGTTTTACGTGGTACTCAAAATAGACAAACGCATGTTAATTGAATAAAACTTTCTAATAAATAAAAGATTTGAAAGATTTATCTATTAGAAACGTGTACATTGCTATACAGTATAAACTATACGGTTGTAAACGCGATGTCCAACACTAACGATATTGACAATGCGGGTCGAAGCAACTATATAATCATTTGTGACAACGTATCAGGTTGAGAAAAAATTTCGAAGAAAAGTATTTAATATGATTCTGTTCACTTGTAATTCTAACTTAGAACTACTTTAGCATGTAGAAAAAATGAGCTAAAATAGAACTGGGATTTTACAATATCTCAGACTGTCTGCAATATTTTTTTAACAGTCTTCGATAAATCTCTGACGGAGAAATTTTTTTCGTACATACGTACTGTATGTATGAAAACAATTCGTCTGTTAAAGATATGTTGTAAAGATATTATAGCTCTGTAGCTAGAGCATTGTTTTATCTATTATTGATGGCGAGAAACAAAGTTTGGAAGTTTTATTTAGTTCCAGTTAACATCCTTCGTTAGAGCTGACTGTTACTCGTCATGTTACTTCGCTGCCAAATGTGGCTTAGGCCGTCTAGTTTAAATCTAAAAGTAAATTTACCAGGCCATTATGAGAGCAGCCTGCAGCTGGAAATAAAAGCAAGCCAGAAACCGCGCCACATTCCAGGTCAGGGTCGATGGCATCGTTCCAGGCGATTAACACGCCCAGCAAAATACACGCTAAGGCTCAGCTTTCTTACCTCCAGCCAGAACCAATTGGCATGAGAAGCCGTTTGCAATTTGTCATGCTTTCTGTGAAAGTAGCACAACTCGTAAAGCTTAATGTCGAGCTTTGATGGATTTGAAAGATGAAAACACGTCGGATGACAAACGCGATTCTGTGATCTCCAGATGGAAAAATTCGCGATGACAGAAAGAAATGAATGAAATCGAGGTACTCAAAACGGTCATTTTAAGGCAAAAATGAACAACTCAGCTCAAGCTGCGGAGTCCTAGATCGTGAAAAGCTATTTTGTTAATCATACCTCCGGTGATGTTATAACTGAATTTCTCTTTGTTTCGAACCACAGAAAATTTTAAAAGTAAGACGGCAAAGCAGAAGCGATAAGCTGTGTTCATATTCACGTCACCATCAGCTGTAGTTTCCGCAGCTCAACACTGCTGCGTGTTTAAAGCTCCGTGACTACAGCTGCTGTCGATTTGAATTTCACTCATAGAACTTTATTATTTTTAGTCACCCGGGACAACATTAAACAGAAGTTGTCGTATCGCTGCATTGTTTCAGCACCTGTGTCTTGTAACTGGCGCAATGCACCATTTTTAATTCTTCCTTGAGTACAGTTTCAGAAGTGCAGCCTTTAGTTTTTGCTGCCTCACGTAATGCAGTTCCACACCCGTAAACGTGATACCGCAGCAGCGTTCCTACAGTTGCCTGCAGCTGGTGCAGCACGCCAGAAGCTGCAGCTGGCGCAGGATTTGCAGCTGGCGGAGCACAATTTGGGCTCAGAGATCAATGAACAGAAACGTTTCGAGAGCGGCGAGGGTGCGGAGGAAGGAAGGGAGAGAGGCAGGGCAGCCAGACGAGAACAGATCTGGCCTCGGAGCCAAGGCTGCCGAGACACACTCCAGTCCCAGGGAAAAGACGGTTTGGCACGACAAAGGCGTGCGCCAAGCCACCTCAAATTACACGTTTACAAATTACACAAACTTCCTGAGCACTGAACTTAGAAAAAACTTTAGAAAGGTTTCATATAATGATTAGCAGATAACTAAGTTACTGCGAGTCAGGTCTGCACGCGAGAAGAAAAGAAGAGGGACAATGATGAAGCAGAAAAGGCGACCTCGGTGACCTTCACCCGCCTTTCCTTCAGGGGGGGCTGCGGAGCTGCTGTGAAGGGCAACTGAGGCTTCTGTAGCCTTGATGGACTGCAGCTAGTGTGACCTTGATGGACTGCAGCTTGTGTAGCCTTGATGGACTGCAGCTTGTGTAGCCTTGATGGACTGCAGCTTGTGTAGCCTTGATGGACTGCAGCTTGTGTAGCCTTGATGGACTGCAGCTTGCGTAGCCTTGATGGACTGCAGCTTGCGTAGCCTTGATGGACTGCAGCTTGCGTATCCTTGATGGACTGCAGCTTGTGTAGCCTTGATGGACTGTAGCTCCTGTAGCCTTGATGGACTGCAGCTTCTGTAGCCTTGATGGACTGCAGCTTCTATAGCCTTGATGGCCTGCAGCTTGTGTAGCCTTGATGGACTGCAGCTTGTGTAGCCTTGATGGACTGCAGCTTCTATAGCCTTGATGGCCTGCAGCTTGTGTAGCCTTGATGGACTGCAGCTTGTGTAGCCTTGATGGACTGCAGCTTGTGTAGCCTTGATGGACTGTAGCTTGTGTAGCCTTGATGGACTGTAGCTTGTGTAGCCTTGATGGACTGTAGCTTCTATAGCCTTGATGGCCTGCAGCTTGTGTAGCCTTGATGGACTGCAGCTTCTATAGCCTTGATGGCCTGCAGCTTGTGTAGCCTTGATGGACTGCAGCTTGTGTAGCCTTGATGGACTGCAGCTTGTGTAGCCTTGATGGACTGCAGCTTGTGTAGCCTTGATGGACTGTAGCTTATGTAGCCTTGATGGACTGCAGCTTGTGTAGCCTTGATGGACTGCAGCTTGTGTAGTCCTGATGGACTGTAGCTTGTGTAGCCTTGATGGACTGTAGCTTGTGTAGCCTTGATGGACTGCAGCTTGTGTAGCCTTGATGGACTGCAGCTTGTGTAGCTTTGATGGACTGCAGCTTGTGTAGCCTTGATGGACTGTAGCTTGTGTAGCCTTGATGGACTGTAGCTTGTGTAACCTTGATGGACTGCAGCTTGTGTAGCCTTGATGGACTGCAGCTTGTGTAGCCTTGATGGACTGCAGCTTGTGTAGCCTTGATGGACTGCAGCTTGTGTAGCCTTGATAGACTGCAGCTTGTGTAGCCTTGATGGACTGCAGCTTGGGTAGCCTTGATAGACTGCAGCTTCTGTAGCCTTGATGGACTGCAGCTTGTGTAGCCTTGATGGACTGCAGCCTGGGTATCCTTGATGGACCGTAGATTGTGTAGCCTTGATGGACTGTAGCTTGTGTAGCCTTGATGGACTGTAGCTTGCGTAGCCTTGATGGACTGTAGCTTTCGTAGCTTTGATGGACTGTAGCTTGTGTAGCCTTGATGGACTGTAGCTTCTGTGGCCTACAAACCTGCTGCTTCTGTAGCCTTGATGAACCGTCACATGAATAATATTAAATCGTATTGGTCTCACACTATCATGTCTACAGATTGGGAATAATGGATTCGACAAAGAAAACTATGACAACACTTCTTCACTCACACAATTTTGTTTCAATGATTTAACGTTTCCACGTCGATAAGCAACCTATGCGGAGTGCGATCCTCAATCGCAAATATCAATTATGGACGTTTCGGTATAAAAGTATTCTAGTGATACCCTGCGATGCCTAGTTATTTTTACGACCAGACAACGCGGGAACGAGTTTGCAATTAAAAAAGCATGCGGTATGTAGTTATTTTTAGAACTTGCCAGCGCGTGAACAGTTTCAAAATTGAGGAAGCATCGGAGAACGAGACTCAAGTGCTAAGATTGAAGAAAACTAAATTGGCGACGTGTGAGCGAGAGGAGGCGGCAGTGACATCACAAGGATCTCAGTGCGAGGTCCATTAGATTTTTCGGCCGCTTTGTGTCACTGGAATTTAATTCCGTCGCTAAACCTTGGAACTCCCTGACGATCTGTCCCGATTGCGGTCTTTTTGGAAGCTCTCTTGGTGGGACAAGTAATCAATTGAAATCCCATCTCCATGTATCCCAAGGCGCATGGGTGAATTGGAGGGAGATGAGTAGGTGAAATGAGGGAAGGTGTGTAGGTGAAATGAGGGAAGGTGTGTAGGTGAAATGAGGGAAGGTGTGTGGGTGAAATGAGACAAAGTGTGTAGGAGAAAACAAAGGAAGATGGGCTAGTGAAATGACAGAAAATGATATGTGAAGTCAATTAAGTTTATATATTTAGCTTAGAAAGCAATTTCAGTTAAAAGTCTGGGCAGTGAAAGTAATAAAAAATTGTTCCTCAGTATGTCTAAAATATGTCAGGCACAGGTTTCGAGCCCGAGTCCTTATTAACGCAGACATCAGTAAAACGGTGTGAAGGGAAGAGAATAAGGACATTTAAAGGAAGGTGTTGGGGAAAATTAAAAACTGCTGGGTGAAATTAAGGAAGGTGTGGGGTTGAGTTGATAGATGCATCATAACTCATGTAGAAGCAATTTTTTTAAAAGGTTCGTGGAAACATATATATAAAAAAGAAAAAATGAAAATTTTTGCGATTGCGGTGAAAGGGTTATTGTTTTATCACTGTATGTATGCACAGTATTTCCGTTGTTACCGTCAGTGTAAATTTAGAAATAACGCCCAAAATTGCGCGGTCCAAATGTGAGGCATTCAGATTATTTATCGTGAAAAATTTGCCTTCCTAACCTCCGCAAGACCTATAGATGAAATAATTTTCTAAATTTGAAATAAAAAATCAGAAAAATCGGGTTTCCAGAAGTGGTGCTAGAGATCCATCCCCAAGTAATGCACAACAGCGGTGACCTCGAATTCGCACATAAAAAATTTATCACGAAAACTTCGTTTTTCATTATCTTGATTTTACGTCATGTTGAGCACCAATCCGAACCTGGGTCTGACCCTCGCTTGTCAGCACGTCATACATTGAATAAGAAATGAAATTAACTCATTCATCGCGTATCCGAGGCTCTTAACGGTTGGTTTGGTTAAGTTGTAGGTAGCAGAACAGGGATATCGGCTTTACCGCTCGATTACATTTTTATCCTGCACGAAATATGAAAATACAACTGCACGATAACGTTTCGCCTCGTATGATAGAAGTAACTCATTGAAAATGTCGCAAAACAAATGAAAAGTCATTCATTTACATCAGAACTTGAATTAGAAATTTACAGATTGAGACACGCAATGTGGCCAAAACGCGACGAACGTGTTAAATATTGAGTCTCCGTCTCATTAACAGGAAATGCTTTTGGAAGCTCCCAGCAAGTTGACGCCGTTCTTTTGTTCCTGCTCAAGTAATTTTGCGGTCAATTCTCAGAAACTTCTGGAATCCATGACGACAATCTCGACGCTACGACAAGGCGCGCTACATCGCTCTTTTGTGTCGTGCTAGCGAACCGAGTCATCGGACTGACCTTTTTGTGGCCGAAATCGTCAAGTTAGAGACCAATTCAAGAAAAAATCGACCATTAAAATCACTCAGCATCGAGTTCCCCTGCAGCGTCGCCAGGTGCTGAGGTCACGTTTCATCTGAAATAGTTCTAACGTGAAAATTTCGACTCCAAAATTTTGGCAAACCTTACATGGAGCACGAACCGCTAACCTGATCCTGCCTGAATGTTTGCGGTAGACGAGTGTCTTGTTCTGGAATAATTTCATCCCAGACATTGTCACGTTTAAAAAGTAAACGCACACGAATTTGTTCGTGTATTTGGGTGTTGCAAGAGCTAGTTTTCCAAAAGATAGTAATGAACTGTAGGCAATCCAAACTGACCCGCTCATTGCAGCTGTGAAACAACTTCAACCAAGTACACGTTTGTAAACTCATGAATTATTCTAAATAAATTCACTCAATTATCATTAGCCAACTCTATACCTATGGAATTAGTACTCGAAAGCATTAAGTAAAAAAGTTATAGTCTTTTTCCGTTTCTAAAGAATCTAACATTTCTGGTGTTACAGATGCAAAGATAAAAGATCTGAAGCGTTAGGTTAGATTATAGATTATAAGTTAGTTTTAAGCCTCTCTAACCGCTAAAAAAAAAAGAGCGTATCGAAGAGAGGAAGGAGGAAGGCACCATTTAGTATGGAGATGAGAGAATGGGGAATCTATGCAGAAAGGTCATAGAAACAGTAAGATGAGAAAGAAGATCATGAAACAAGATCAAAGTTGAAGAAGAAAGTAGTAGGTGCTGAAAAAACAGGACAGTAGTGAACCGAAAATAGATGGTCCGTAACATAACAAAAACCTATTCTATTTTAACAAAAAGAAAGCCTACCTAACCTTCAGCTCGGGCCCTCACATTGTCCCCCTGGGAGCGCTAATTCCCACAGATACAATAATTGTATCCCCCTGAGGGGTGAAGCGTTAGATTTAGAAAATTGAGTTTACTCCAGTGGTGACGTACACCTGTGCAACTAATATCGATTTTATTCACAGGAGATCATCAGTACAACTTTTTCTCACAAATTTTTTAGTGACAGCTTTCTCACTAACGAATACTCATTTAACACATTAATCGCCATGTGTTTAAATAAAGTTCAATTTTCAACTCAAATTTAAGGTCAATTGTAGTGCGCCATTTTGAAAAATAACAAACATTTGCTGGATCGTGCATTGAGTTACCTTTGATTTTTGAAAATTGAGTTTATGAGTACTGGTCGGTTAGCAGCATTTTGAAAATTTCCTCCGTGCCCCACCAGTGGCTCACATGGCAGTTAACGGGTAAAAAAGCACGCTAACTCTTTCCTCTCGTCAAAAATACAGTATGTACCACAAAAACCCGAACCGAGTATTTCTTTTCTAGTATTAGATATACCATCATATACTATGAGCATTTAATTTCAAGCAAAATTATACGGTATTACTGATTTCTACTGATACGGGAAATAATTATGGGTATTACTGGTACGAGAAAATAAATGCTCGGTTCGGGTTTTTGTGGCACACACTGTATAACGTTTGGAACGACTTTATTTTAGTTTGGCAGAGACAGCTTTTTCCGAGAACAAACTGCTCAAACTACGGAACGTAACGCCTCGACGAGTTTTGCAATGGGCGAGCGTCTTGTTTTAAGCTAAGCTCGCCAAGACAAGCAATTCTTCTAATCTCTTCTAATCCCCAAGCAAAGATCATCAAGACCGTCCAGGACAGCAAGACGGCGGCTGTCGTGAACATTTCATTTTAGGTCGAACTCGCACTCACGCAGCTCTGCTGATTACGCTACTAGTACCAAGGCTTTTGTTGTGAAGTCGCATGCATTCAGTCAGGATGCATCTCATGGAAAACAGTTGTTTTAAACATAAGAAGGGATAGTTATTAGAATGTTAGCAGTAAACAGTAGAATTTCAACAGTAGATTATTATCAGCAGTTCAGTGTCAAGAGTGATATAGTAACAGAAGAATATCAAAGGCAAACACAAATTATCCTCACAATGAGCAATAATTTAGATGAACGTAGAATACTGTTATCGATGATATAAAACCAGATGAAGTTGAAAGAGTCTTCTATTTAAAAGGCTTGGGTTTCAATTCCATAGCGCATTCCATATTGTATTCATGTATAAGAATGCAGTATAGCGTGCACACACATTCAGATTCTGAACCGAATACATTTGACTAATTTTAACCCGAAAAAATTTGAGCATTTTAAATCCCTGTCGCACTCGAGTTGTTCCTTCCATTTGTACGGTTAATTCGTCGCTTCTGGAAGTTTTAAGCTTATTTTTCAGCTGAGGAAACGAGAGCTGAGTTCAAGTGTTGAAGTGAATCAGTGATGCGACGGACCAAATACCCTCCAAAAGATTTTCGAATTCAAAACTGTCAAATCGAAATATAGATGTGATTTAGGCGTTAATAGAGCTTCTGTGCGGACTGCCGGTGACAGCTTACGTTGAAACGCTTATTTCGGTTTTCGGTATGAAAATTTGAAGAAAGGAAAAGGAAGTATTATTACCCGATGAAATAATCTGACTTTAACATTCGAGTAACAGCAACAAGACGAGAACAAAGCTTAGTAAATTCATGATAATTGGGGACTATTGAATTTGGATAGGCTACCCATAAACTTTAGGTTTACATAAAAACGACTGAAAGGGTCCTGCAGAACGCAAGGAAGGTGAAGCCGGTACCTTCACTGTAGGAGCAAACACAATAATGGTGAAGCCCTTACTCTCACTGTAGGAACAAATACGGTAATGGTGAATGCAGTAATGGTGAAGCCCTTTCTTCCACTGTAACAAATACAGTAATGGTGAACGTAGTAATGGTGAGGCCCTTACTTTCACTGTAGTAGCAAATTCAACAACGATTAATGCAGTAATGGTGAAGCCCTTACTTTCATTGTAAAAGCAAATGCAACAACGATTAACGCAGTAATGGTGTAGCCCTTACTTTCACTGTAGTAGCAAATGCAACAACGATTAATGCAGTAATGGTGAAGCCCTTACTTTCACTGTAATTGCAAATGCAACAACGATTAATGCAGTAATGGTGAGGCCCTTACTTTCACTGTAGTAGCAAATTCAACAACGATTAATGCAGTAATGGTGAAGCCCTTACTTTCACTGTAATTGCAAATGCAACAACGATTAATGCAGTAATGGTGAGGCCCTTACTTTCACTGTAATAGCAAATGCAACAACGATTAATGCAGTAATGGTGAAGCCCTTACTTTCACTGTAATAGCAAATGCAACAACGATTAATGCAGTAATGGTGAAGCCCTTACTTTCACTGTAATAGCAAATGCAACAACGATTAATGCAGTAATGGTGAAGCCCTTACTTTCACTGTAATAGCAAATGCAACAACGATTAATGCAGTAATGGTGAAGCCCTTACTTTCACTGTAATTGCAAATGCAACAACGATTAATGCAGTAATGGTGAAGCCCTTACTTTCACTGTAATTGCAAATGCAACAAAGATTAACGCAGTAATGGTGAGGCCGTAACATAGATTACAGGAGCAAATGGTAGCTGAGCGTCGGGTCAAGTGAATACAGAGCACACATGAAGCAGCTCTTGTATATAAAATTACGTCAAAGTGAAGAAACATGGAAATAACCTAATTTTTTAGAATCTCCGTAGAATGACAAGAGAACCAATGAAAAAGGAAATATTCTGCACAAATAAACAAGCAGAGATCCTGTTTTCTCCTCTGTACAGGAACACACAATACTTCAAGGCCTTGATTTTTTTTTCCTGAGAGGGGAACTCAGAAAGAAACGGTTACTAAAACCAAAATCTGCTAATTTAAGATATAGACAAATGTTATTTATCTTTTTCTCTTTTCTATTAGATGTAGCAACACCTGAACAAAGTTACAACACACATAATTCTGTGATTTCGTTGTTCTGAAACAGTTTAATCCTTGAAAAATGGTCAGTGATCAGGGAATTTAAAAAAAGACAGGCCCCATTAACTGAGTGTAGAAATTTAAGACAATGAAATTCTTCTGTTTAAATGTGCGAATTTAATAATTCTAGAGTCCGGCCAGGAAGGGGAGAGCAACTCTCGTGTACGAATGAAATGATGCATTGCTCGGAAAAAAGAAAAATTATCCAGGCACAGCGGCAGGAGCACCAGGGAGCGAACAAAAGGCAGGCCAAGCCCCACACCACCTTTTCTCTCACGTTCACAATCACAATCTATGTTCAACGAATGATTACAAAACATGTTCTACCATTTATATATATATAAATAGTCACAAAGTATTTTTATAAATCGTTTTCAATCAGCTATTACAAAATACTTATACTAAATTAACATAAACCTTTGTCTACCGATTATAAATTAATCACCATGAATCATTTTCAATCAACTATCACACACTAAGTGCAATCAATTAACACACACTATAACACACAAAGATATTTTCTCCGTTTCCCTCGATTGGAATTCTGGTTTATACTGACTAGTTTACGCTGATATTTGCGCACATGCTTACTTGTGTATATGTGTACGTGTCCACGCTATGCGTATGACACTCTGTAGAATGCGTATGTATTGCCTCGATGCATAGAAATGCATTTGTGTTTGCTTACGAGTTTGGTGTAAGTATGTGCGTGGGTACATGTTTGCATGTGTATGTGTATATATTTACATGTATACGTGCACATATGTGTATACTAGACTGACAACTAGCATTTTACCAGAGATAATGGTCTTTTTTCTGTGCACTCTCAACTTGTAACATTACCTAACTCGTCATCTCTTTAGTATTGTGAAGCATTCATGTAAAAACTATACTTTTGTTGTGCGATCATCCATTTATATTTAAATAAAATGCTTGTTAACTAATGACCGTTATGTTAAAATTGTTGAATCAGAAATACAAGACTTATAATCTTCTTGGTTCTCATGCTTATATGTATATATGTATTTGTGTGTGTGTGTATGTGTGTGTGTGTGAGTGTGTGTATGGATATGCACACACATGCATACGTATATGTACATATGTGTGCATATGGATAGATATTTATGTATATATTTTTTCATGCTTCCTTAAAATGACACTTGTGAACATTGACCGAAACAAGCGATTTCATATATTATTTCCTGGCGTCAAGAATTGCGAAGTTTTATGTCATGTACATGTAAACTGTCAAAAGTGTTTTCACCCCACAATGAAAATGCATCGTCCATGAAATTGTGTTATCTCTTATAATTATCATTACATGTATTATCAAATGTAGATTAAGCTAGATTAGGAGTTCATTGCCCTCAATCATTTCTTTTCGACTAGTGACACGAGTTTTTCAATACTCGTGTGTGTGTATCATTTAAGTATATTAATTTTAAGATATTTGAAAACCAATGATTGTAATTTTGTACAATCTCTATTGGAAATAAACTGTTTTCTTTCTTTTTCTTTCTTTCTTATTCAACCAACTATGCATTAATCACCATAAATGATTTTCAATCAAATACCACACACTTCGTGCAATCAATAAAGAAGAATCATGTTCAATCCACCATCAGGAACCATATTCAAATATGAACCATGTTGAACCCACCATCAGTAACCGTATTCAAACTACACAACAGCGGGTCCCACGCCTCTGAGCACAATAGCAGAGCCGGCGTGAAACTTGGGAGGCTGCTGCATTAATTGTCTGCCTCCTTATTAATAATTGCCTCCATACTTCAAGTTGCCTCCTTGTTAATAATTGGCCTTTAGTTGCGTCGTCGCACTTTTTTTATTAAAACTAGAAGAACAGCATGGTTACTAGAGTAAAGATGCTCCAGATTTGTTGATTTCGTGTGCGGAGTTTCGCAATTTTGTCTAAGTTCTCAGGCCAGTTTGTACTCTTTGCTTAGAAACGATAACATGCTTTATGATCAGTATGATGCATTTGAGGGAAGTTGAGTTTTATAAAATAGTAATAACAGGATAGGTTGTTGAGCGTGACTGAAAGTTTCATAACATCTCTCCCTTAATAAAATTGCTTCAAATATAGTTCAAATAGCTTCATTTCTGCAACTTCAAATTTCTGTTTTCAGGTGCTATCGAATTAAGATTTTTCCAGGGGTTGTGAGACTGCATGATTATCGCTGTTTGTTTTTAATCCGTTCAAAATTACTATGATAAAGTATAATACATTCAAACAAGCGATAAAATTGGTAATATTATGAGGCTATTCATTTCGAACATTTATTTTAAAACACGTCGTTTTAGTTCGCAAGAACGATTCCTCCGACTACCAGCATTTCAACATGAAACTCGACGGCCACTTCCGGAATAATTTGATCGTTATTGGATACGTTAAGTAATTCCATCTTAATGCTATCAAACTAACCAGTAAACAAGAATACCAGCATTGATAACACTCATACCATACAAATTCATAGGAGGTGATTAGAACAAATCATTTTCCAGTGTTGTTCATAAATTGCAGGCATAAAGCTGTAGAGCTCATCCTGGCTAAGCGCCAGTACCGCTGCAGGACAACGGATATGAGGAGCGACATTCCTCATTGCAGGTACGCATGCGGAAAATAATTTATCTTTTCTTCATTGAAAGCAGGTGCACCAAATTATTCGAAAAATTGCCAGTAGGTTTCATGGAATTAATATTCGAAAAACGGTGTTCAAAGATCAAAACGCATTGTTTAATCATTTTACTAAGCGAGACTGCAAACTTTTTATTGCATGGAAGAGAGCCACAAACATATGTTTACGCCCATTATTGCTTCATTGAGTGAAATGCTTCTTAAAAACACGTCGAATGAAATTTTGATATAACAGTTCAAACGCTTTTCCTTCTCAAAGACTTCACGTTATTTACATTCCGAGGTACACGAGACGAAGTTCATGGAACGGAACCCGTCTTCTAAGTTCTTGCCTCGATAATTAATATTCTGGCGACTTGACATTACAGCGTGTCCTCAAACTCGCGTGAGTTAAACTCGTCGTAAAATAGAGTTTTCTTCTTGCGCCATCTGGAGGGACTTGTGCAGAGACCGCGGATGTGTGCAGTCTGGCAGGAAGAATTAGAAGGAACGTCGGATGAAAAACTCCTCGACATCTTTTCGTAACTTTGCGCTGGAAGAGGATATTAAGTGTACCTTCCGGATGAGTCGACGCGAATGAAATCGTCAACAATCCTAGTAGAAACTGCGTATCTAATCTTCAGTGCAATGGAGAAAGCTGGGTAGGCCGAATGAAACATTATTGCTTTTAAAAAAGACGACGGAAATCAAACATAAAAAGGGATATTTCGTATGATAGACATCAGCTGAGAACAGAAAGGTCGTCTGAAAAAAGGGGAAGCATGATAAGTACAAAAGGATAAGAACACTAAAAACAGAACTAAAACGTAAATTCAGCAAAAAAGAAAAAACAGGAATTGATGAAAATACGAAAAACAAATGTTGTGTCCCGAGTACGAACCGTTAAGTTTTCACCACAAAAAAGGAGTAAGGACGGTTGAATGTGAGTCCGACATCTGGACTGCTATAAAAAAGAGTCCTGCAATTCAGCATAAACCCGGCGTGAGAAAGGGCAACGCTTACCTAGCGAGGGCTCGACCGTTACAAAAAAAGAGGCAACACCTGCGCTCCCAGGGGCAGCGTGGCAGCGTGGCAACAGCGTGGCACCAGCGTGGCACCAGCGTGGCACCAGTGTGGCACCAGTGTGGCAGCGGACGGCAACAGCAGATGGCAACGGCTGGCGCTACCCGAGGGCGCGGCTGGGCCTAAGCGACGACAGGGGTGTTCAGCTGCGGCATTTGCTGCATGCCCCAGAAGTAACGGTCACGGCGCGAGTCTACTTAAAGGGTACGACGAGGGCTAGGGCATCATCACTATAGAGCGAAACTCCGTCGCTTAAAGATCTCTCGGTGCCGCTTTCTTTAATTTGTAAAACTTGTATACGGTAGGCACACCGTATTAGTCCCTGACTCTGTGTTAATCTTCACGTAAAAGACTTTAACGTACAATTCGAGATCTTGTCATCATACCCCGACATCGCTGCGTACCCAAAAGATGCGTAAGACTTATGTAGCAATTGTTCCTAAATTTGCTAGTCTCATCTACCCCATTGTCATATTTTGTGTACATCTTTCATTATAACAAGTAAAAACGATGTGGCCACGTTGAAAGAATCGTGTTTTCTTTCGGAAAATAACTCCTTTGATTTTTAGACTTGAAAAGAAAGAAAATTTGAAAAATCATAAACTCGGATTCTACAAAAAAAAAGAAGTATATAACAAAATGGTGGGCAGCGAGTGTGGGATCATAACCCATTAAAACTTAACGTCTCCGCAAGAGACCGCTGTTGCCACGCTACCTATTCAAAAAAAAATTAGATGTTTAACGTAACATGAATGGCCACATGATTAGGAAGTTTATTTCACTCATCATTGTACCCATTCTATTCACTTAATTTATGTCATTGTTTTGATTTACTTGTGTATTTCCCATGTGATTTATTGTCATTATTTGCACCTTGTGTCTGTGTATTGATTTATTTCGTGTGAACTTGTACCATATTTACTATTTTGATGCTTTACCCATTTATTGTCTCATTCCCATTGCGTAATTTAACCCATTTACCTTTCTAATATGATTATTGTGCCTATTCAAAACCCCATTTTATCCCCATTATGACCCTATTTTCTATTACTGTTGTTGATGTTATTGACGATTCATTTGTTTCTGTGCATTTGGAAACTTATTGTGCGAAAAAACTCAATTATTTCTGTGTATTTGGAAACATATTGTACGAAATATTGCATTTAAACTTCTAATTTGAAACTCTAAAATTTCTATCAGTGTTCATTGTGAATCTATTTTGCTTCGCCAATTTTGCCCTAATTATCAGTTGAAACCATGGCTGGGGACGATAATGAAAGTAATCAAAGTAACAATGGTGAGAACAATCAAAGTAGCTTTGTCACTTTAAATCACGCAATTGAACTGCCTAAATTTAATGGTGAAGGCTGTGTAACTTCATTTTTAAAACACTTTCAGACCAGAGTTGACATCTACACGAATGACATCGATTTGCAATGTCGTTATTTGAAAAATGCTCTTACTGGGAAGGCTTGGGATTCTTATGTCCTCAAGTCCGACCAATTGGTCACACTGGAAGATGTCAAGACTTGGCTTATTTCTGTGTACAAGGGGGCTGTAAATTATAGAAAAACCGTTCATAAAATCCTATTTAATCTGCGTCAAGAGAATGATGAGACAGTGAATGCCTTTGCAACTCGCGTTCTTGCTAGCTGGAAGGACGTGTTCGGTCCAGAATGGCACTACGAGGATAGCAAAGCACAAAAGATACTCATTCCTACTATCATTAAAAATATGAATCCCAAGATCAGTGAAAAATTATCTCATGATTTTGATCCTGAGAGTGTGACAAAACTCCTAGACAAAGCGAGGTCAATTGAGGAGTCTTTGATCGAAGAAAGAACTATGTTGAGCCGGAAGAGGCGAATTCACGAAAGTGATGTGGTGGTTGAGAAGTACCAATACAATTCACCACAAAAGCGAGCGTACCAGCCTAAAAATCCATTCAAATGGCAAAGTGCTTCACACAAAAATGCTCGCCCATTTAATAATTATCAACGCAAATTCAATGGCCATCCGAGTCAGAATGGTGACATCGCCGCAGTAAAGTCAAAAAACTTCCACAGCAACCGAAAAGCTTTTCCCCCGTGATTTTGCTAAATATTGAACAGAAAAAATGCTCCACTTTCGTTGATTCAGGCTCTTCCGTGACTCTTGTGAAATCTTGTGTAATTAGCGAATTATTCCAAACTCCACCCCGAATTAAACGATGCACTAAAGTTCTCTATTCTGTAAATGGAGATAATCTCCACACTCGAGGCACGATTGACCTGAAATTTAAACTAGGTGATGTTGAGTATTGCCATTCCGCTGTCATTGTGGAAGATTCTTACTTCCCTGGAGCTGTCTTGATAGGCCGAGATTTCCTTAAGAGATTCGGTATTGAAATAAAATACAGTCAGCATGAGAAAGGTCACGTGAGAATTAATGATAAAATTTACCCATTTCAATCAGTTGCTGCTTCTAATTCAGTAAATTTTGTGAAACAATCTGAGGATGCATCATTCAGTGTCGCGAGAATGTCACATGATCTGACTATTGAGGGAGGCACGTTGTGCCATTCCTTTTTGAGAGTTCCCAAGCACATGAATGGAAAAACAGTCGTTCTAAAACAGAGCATTACGTGCAAAGGAATAGCAGTGCCTCGTACGTTAGCCACTGTCCGTGATGGTACCGTGCCTGTAGTTTTTGTAAATTATAATGATAAGAATGTTCTTGTACCTAGAAATAAAATTTGTGCTACCCTAGATGTTGCTATTGAAGAGCCGGAGTCTGGTTCAGACGAAAGCGAAAGTGATGCTCGAGCGCAGACGCGGCGCAAGGCCTATGAGGCGGTGGCTGTAGTGCACAGCGACCATGGATGTAGGCAAGCTAGCGAGTCAGCTCAATGCCGCTCTGACCAGCAGGCAGAGATTGGGAACAGCAGACTCATACGCGTCGCAGAGAAACGCAATGAACCTGAATTCGATGAAATGATAGACGATGTTGATTTGTCTCACTTGAACTTAGATCAGAGAACGACCCTTGTGAATTTGATTAACAAACACAGGAATGCGTTCGCGGTTGGAGACGAGATTGGTCATGCGCGAAATGCTGTGCATAGATTAGACGTTCAGGGACACTCCCCCATCAATACACCGCAGTATCGAGTCCCCCACGCTACAAAGCAATTGGTTGAAGAGCAGGTCCAGGAGATGCTCAGGCAAAAAGTTATTGAACCAAGTTTTTCGCCCTGGTCTTCCCCAATCTTAGCTGTACGTAAAAGTGATGGTTCACATCGGATCGTAGTTGACTTCCGACTTATCAATAAGATTTGTAGGAAGGACTCTTTCCCAATTCCGAATATGACAGACACCTTGGAATCTCTAAAGGGCTCAAACTTGTTCACCACTTTAGATATGAGAAGCTCCTATCATCAGATCGAACTGTCCCCAGAGAGCAGAGACATTACCGCTTTCAGAACGCCTACAGGTAGTTATAGGTACTGCCGTTCGCCTCAGGGTCTTATCACTTCTGCAGCTGCACTCCAAAGGGCAGTTAATATGGCTTTTTCTCCATTCATTTCAAAATTTCTGTTCTGTTACGTTGACGACATCATCATCTATTCAAAAAATTTCGAGACTCATGTCGAACATTTGGATAAGGCGTTGCTTCAAACAGCTGCTTCAGGCTTCAAACTAAGTCTCAAAAAAATGCCAATTTGCTGCGAGTAGCGTGACTTTCCTTGGTATCAAAGTCAGTTCAGAGGGACTAACTCCCAGACCTGACAAAGTGCGAGCTTTAGCGGATGCTTTGAGACCTAGGAGTGTTAAAGAGGTGATGAGATTCTTAGGCTCAACCGGATTCTTTAGAAAGTTCATTAAAAATTATGCTCATATCGCGGCACCTCTAACCGAGCTAACAAAAAAGACGAACTCATTTAAATGGACGGACGTTCATCAGCGAGCTTTCGATGATTTGAAAGATAAACTTGTGTCTGCGCCTATACTTAAATTTCCTGACTTTCAGAGAGAATTTGTGTTGCACACTGATGCCTCGGGCATTGCAATTGGAGGAGCATTACTTCAGATGCATGACGGCATTGAGTTACCTGTAGCATACTATAGTCGAAAATTAAAAGGAAATGAACTTAAGTACTCTGCAACAGAACTCGAAGCTCTTGCTATCCATGATTCAATCAAACATTATGATGCGTACCTGTACTTAAATGAGTTCGTCGTGGTGACAGATCATCGCCCCTTAACTTTCATTTTTGCTAATAAAACAGGTAATCACCGTATTTCAAGATGGGCTCTGCTTCTTCAGGAGTATAATTTCTCTGTTCGGTACAAGCCGGGAGCACAACACCATTTGCCCGACTATTTGTCTAGATCCGAAAGAATCGTCAATGCTGTCGTTGTCGTTGACACTGCTGAGTCAAACTGTAGTAATAAGAATGATCCTAAAATTAATGCTGATATTCCTTCTAGAATTAAGCCTTGTTCTAATAATAATGCGACAGATGTTCCCGTCGACGACGTGTGCCCTCCACCCGTGTACAGTGAACGTGATAAGAGTGTTGCCGTCGAGGCAAAGCAATTGAGCCTGGATGATGTTGTTTCAGAGCAAGAAAAGGACTCACTTTGGTCTGATGTAAGAAACTTGTTAACTGGCAATGACTTGGGTGATACTAAGATTTCAAACATTGACGAATATTTTATTGATGAGAACAATGTCCTGTGTAGATTGTCGAGAAAGAAACGCAGAAACGGTAGAAGTAATGTACAAATAGTCATTCCTAAGTCTTTAGTTAAGGTAGCTTTAAAGCTGAGCCATGACAACGATTTGTCCGCTCATATGGGTTTCCTGAGAACTCTTAAACGGGCCAGAGATAAATTCTTCTGGATTAATCAAATTCGTGACGTCAAAGACCACGTGAAGAAATGTTTGCAGTGCCAACGAAGGAAATGGCAGGGCCAATTTAAAGTCCCCTTAGGTAAATTCCCCGAAACCTCTTTTCCCCTTGAAAGAGTTGCAGTTGACCTTGTTGAACTTCCTGTTAGTTACGCTGGCAACAAATACCTTCTAACAATAGTTGATCATTTCACAAGATATGTTGATGCTTACCCCCTTACAGATAAGTCTGCTGATACTGTCACCAGAGCTTTTGTCCAATACGTCGGAAAGTTCTCAGCCCCAAATACGATCGTCAGTGACAGAGGCAGCGAATTTACCAATAGGTTATTCCAGGACGTCTGCAAGAATCTTAAAGCGAGATCACAAACGACTACTGCTTACCACCCGATGGCAAATGGATGCTGTGAGAGACTCAATGGCATCTTGAAAACTGCAATTTCTCACCTGGCCGCGGAAGATAAATTTAGCTGGGACGAGAGCGTTGCCTTTGCGACTCTCGCGGTGAATACTTCCTATCAGACTGCGATTAAAGACACGCCGTTCTTCTTGTTCTACGGTAGAGATGCTAACCTTCCTTACCACGACATCTTCAAGGAGCAGCCCATCAATTACGCATGTGACCAAGATTATTCAATAGAAGTTTCGCTCCGACTGTCCAAAGCATTTGCTGCTGTTAGAAAAAACTCTGAGGCGGCCAGGCAAGCTGCGGCGAAGATCTACAATCGAACGGCCAAAGAATGTGATGTCCAAGCTGGGGACCTTATTATGTTGAGGAATGAAGCAGGGCGAGTCGAGGACAGAGCCTTCCCATCGAGATTCAGAGGCCCGTACAGAGTTACTTCTAGACATGGAAATAACATCACTATCAAAGGCCTCTACTCAGACAGAAAAGAGCAGAAGGTTCACCTCAACCGAGTCAAAAGAGCTTATCTTGACGACGCCATGGCCTTCCCTTTCAACAACGACGAAGAAAAGGACGAACTGCAAGGGGCAGAGACGAACGACATTCCTACAGTGCCGAGCACAAGCCAGAGAAGTGAAGAAATGATTCCTAGATATTCTCTGAGGAATCGGACGAGGCGCCCAAACTATGTATGATTATTTGTGTCTCGCAAGGACGTCCCAAAACTTCGATGATGATTGCTCCATTTCATTCTAAAGATGTACTATGTTTAATATTAAGAATGTTTTCTAACCATTTCCCTTGTGTTTAACATTTCTTTCGTACTACAAATTTAGGATACGTGCTTTGACTTAGAATTAACTGATTTTCCACGTCCCAAAACTTCAATAATGATTATCTCATTTCACTCCCAAATGTTCTATGTTTAATATTAAGAATGTTTTCTAATCATTTCCCTTGTGTTTAACATTTCTTTCATATTTCAATTTTAGGATAAGTGCTTCGACTTAAATTTAAATGATTTCTCCAGCGAAATGCAGATAGGATGTATTACATGATTAATGTCGATTTATAAATCGATTTATGTATTTACCTTGATGATGCTCATTAATCAGATAAAAATTTTACTCGATGTCAAATTTGTAACCCGTTCGTATGTCTTTTCATAGCTCTTCCCCAGGAATGCGTGCTAATACGTAGGAACTTTCCTTTACAGCCCACTAATTATCCGAGATATTGAATGTCATATTATGTATTTCTCATTAACTTCATTTACCGTGCATTTTGTGTTCTCTAACGGATTTCTTTGAGCTTATTGCGTTAGATTACTTTGATCTCTCATAAATTTCATTTACCTTGCATTTATTTTATTTTGCGTTAGTTATAATATTCTCTAAATGGATTTCTTAGAACTTATTGCGTTAGATTACTTTGATTCTAGTTAAAATGCTATCGAAGGATGGTACACCGGGATGTGAATGGCATGGGGGAGATGTGATGAGTAGATGGACACAATTGATTACGATAAGTCAAAGAAATCCGAGAGAAAAATTTATCAAAGCCTGAGATTAACGTGGAACGATTGATTGCAGCGATGCTGTGCCAACTGGGGCCCGAGCAGCGGCAGCACACACCCTCCTCTCTCCACCGCAGCTGCGCCGCGGCTGGGGAGCCGTGTACAGGCGCACAGCACTCACGCACCGCTCGCCCGCGCAGCAGTGCAGCGACCCAGGGGCAGTGTGCAGGCGCACAGTACACTACCAACGCTATGGCAACACCGCTCTCCATACCAGCTGTTTCTGCTACGCGCCGTCAGCGACGACCTTGCTATTAAAGGGCCCGCCTCAGCTGTCCTGGCGTGCCGCGGCCCCAGCTGTACAGACGCAATCGGCGGATCCAGCTTACATCTGCAGCAACAGTACACTCACTCGTACAAAGGACTAGATTTCCTCCTGAACATCTATATTTTCGCCGGACACGGATTCAACAACGGCGAAGAAAAAAAATGAAGAAGATACCGTTGGACAGCAATATGTCCGTAGCAACTACACGCAGGAGGTTGAGTTTAGACTGATCGAATGCATATTCGATATTTTAATAGGATGGTTCTTACCCCTTTGAACGTCTTCAGAAGGCCTCTGATAGAACGTCATTAGCCAAGAGAGAAGATCTTCGATAGTGAACTGGAATAGGACGTCCCGACGACTACAGTAAGCTATCGCTTGTTCAGGATCTTCGATTCAGAAGTGCGTCAGAAGCACAAATCTCAAGGCTTGTCTAATTTCGCCCCTGCAATGAAGTTCGAATCTCAGATGCGTGACTTCAGTAGACGGAAACTTCCATTTTACATCCAGGAGGATGCTGATTAATATAGGTGGGGGGGATTCTGTTGTGTCCCGAGTACGAACCGTTAAGTTTTCACCACAAAAAAGGAGTAAGGACGGTTGAATGTGAGTCCGACATCTGGACTGCTATAAAAAAGAGTCCTGCAATTCAGCATAAACCCGGCGTGAGAAAGGGCAACGCTTACCCAGCGAGGGCTCGACCGTTACAAAAAAAGAGGCAACACCTGCGCTCCCAGGGGCAGCGTGGCAGCGTGGCAACAGCGTGGCACCAGCGTGGCACCAGCGTGGCACCAGTGTGGCACCAGTGTGGCAGCGGACGGCAACAGCAGATGGCAACGGCTGGCGCTACCCGAGGGCGCGGCTGGGCCTAAGCGACGACAGGGGTGTTCAGCTGCGGCATTTGCTGCATGCCCCAGAAGTAACGGTCACGGCGCGAGTCTACTTAAAGGGTACGACGAGGGCTAGGGCATCATCACTATAGAGCGAAACTCCGTCGCTTAAAGATCTCTCGGTGCCGCTTTCTTTAATTTGTAAAACTTGTATACGGTAGGCACACCGTATTAGTCCCTGACTCTGTGTTAATCTTCACGTAAAAGACTTTAACGTACAATTCGAGATCTTGTCATCATACCCCGACATCGCTGCGTACCCAAAAGATGCGTAAGACTTATGTAGCAATTGTTCCTAAATTTGCTAGTCTCATCTACCCCATTGTCATATTTTGTGTACATCTTTCATTATAACAAGTAAAAACGATGTGGCCACGTTGAAAGAATCGTGTTTTCTTTCGGAAAATAACTCCTTTGATTTTTAGACTTGAAAAGAAAGAAAATTTGAAAAATCATAAACTCGGATTCTACAAAAAAAAAGAAGTATGTAACACAAAAAAAAACTTTATCGATCAACAATAGTCAGCAGATAAGACTACGATGATTATTAAAAAATGATTTAGTAAAGGAATTACAAAACTAAGGAGATTCAGTTTACTCTTGATGTAATCAGGATGAAAAATGAGTAGAATGACCGGGGAAACAAAAACGTAAAACAGCTCATTATTAGCCACACCAGCCGTTTTTGACTCAGCGAAAAATAACCACGAGTTTGGAATGAAAATTTCAATTCGTTTATTTAAGGATTTGATCGCACAATTTTGACTCAGAAGAGCGACGGATTTATCGGCTACGAAAATCACGGAAGATCGCGGCAAAGGTTTCAATAACACTCAAACTCTACCTGAAGGCGAATTGAACAGCGCAATTTGAGATTGAATGCTTCCAACATCCATCTTCGATGATCGATTTTCTCCCAACGAGCGGGAACGAATACCCGAGCAGAAAAATACTTTGGGTGAGCTCCGACTAGCAAATTTTCAATCGCCGATTTCAAACGAACTTTTATCGTTGATTTGAACGTCAGCGTCAACAAAAACACGTTTTTAAGTTTTGATGCCGGCATATTTTCTCCCAATAAGAAGGAATTTATGACACTGGGAATGGTGGGTATTGAGATGGATGGGTGATGATTCGGCGGTTTGCAATACTCAATTCCAAATTGTAAAAGTAGATGTTTCTACGCTAAGTAAAGCATGCCTTCGTTACAATATCGTCAGAAATATGGCTCCTACCGCCGCCGACGTATCTAGTCTCGCAATAAGTTATGGCTAGATCATCTCAGGAAAGTTTTACGTAAAAACAGGAAATATCGTTTAAAATTCGAGAGTCTAAAAGCAGCACGTATTTCAAAATTTGAACTTTCTTGTTTACTCGGGACAAAGAAACAAACATAAAATGGAAGAAAAACTGGTAAACAAACTTCTTCATTAATTTCTTTTCATTGGTGTTTGAATCTGACACGTAAACCCATACTGGGATTATGTCATTTTTGTCAATATGTTCTTTTGAAAGTGCAATGCGTTGACAGAATTAATAATGCGTTTATTTTCTTTCTTTCATTCGGTAAAATTGACTTATGTACGAAGAACATTTAAGGCGATCAGCACCGATAAAAAAACAACGGCATCTACGGATGCTTTATTTCCAATATCAAGCCTGATACACATCACCTTGTACATTGGATTTTCAAATGCCTATAACTATCACCAGAACGCCATGTCGCTTTCCTCCTGTCACGACCGGTACCCATTTCAGACATCTGGGTAGAGTAGGGTATTGTGCTTGTAATTTTTCCCTTATACCCAACAGAGAAAATCGCCATCCGGCGACGGGATTCGAACCCTCGTTGCCCGCACGGAAGCAGGTCCTGAAACCACACGGCTATGACGAGCATAAGCTGAGTGTAAACATTTCTCACCACAACATGCGACCAATTTGGAAAAATGACTTTTCGGTAAATTTTGGAAATTTTGCTGTTTGCTATCACCAAAACACTTGTATGAAATATATTGCATTTAAATATTGGTTAAATAATGCGCTATGAAGCAGCCGCTATGTAGATTTCACAGGTTCCATGACCGTTTCACTCGAAATGTGAAAGTTTTTTCATGAAATAAAACCGTAACTGTAAGAACCGTCTAAAACACTCCGTGAGTATATGCGTATTCTCCCCAACAAAATATTTTATACATAACAGGAGAAACACATCTGCCCAAAACGCTGCAGATAAAATTCTTGCCGACCGCCTCAAAGAGATGCTCTCTCATAGGATCCGTAGATTGGAACGCTCACTTCTGAAGCTTGGCTCGTCACCAACAGCACTGCAGCTCAGCGCTCAGTTTTTGGACTCATCGCTCCAGAATATGTGAAAAGAAAGAGGCTCTTCAACGCAGCGAGAAAATTGTGAGTCTGAGCTCTCCGCTATCGAGAATTGAGGACCGAAAAAATCTTGTAGCCCAAATATTTTGGTTCTGGAGTTATGTTCGAAAGTTTTTCCGTCGCTCGTCCTTTAATGAGGAATTGACATAAAACTTCGCCACAATTTCACCATTAAAAATCAAATCATCTTTCTAATTCGCAAGTACAGGTTCTTTAATCCACCGGCGCAACATTTCATTTTCCGTGGAACTCTTCGCAGATCTTCCCCATTTTCTTCGGTAGAGAAGCCGACAACCCGCAGAATGACGATCGCTTTATACAGTGTGAATAATTTTTATATATTCATCGATAATTTACATTGCAAATAATTAAGATCTAATCAGTTATTAATGGAGAAAATACTATCGATGTTGAACTATGACCAGTGAAAATGGAAGAACATGATTTTGGAGTTAAGTTATAAATTTCTAAACAAAATTAATTTGATTAAAAGAACATAATTTTAGAATGGAAGAACATAATTTAGGAGTTGAGTCATAAATTTATTAGCAAAATTAATTTCATTAAACGAGTGACGTACATAGTACATTCGGTGGTGCATGATTAGGATAAAAACATGTGGTCCGCGTAGCTTAGTGGCTAAGAGTACTCTCATTTCCTGTGTAGGATCGTATACTCGAGTTTCCGCTACGCAAGCCTGGCGTTTCTTCGCGTTGGGAAAAAAACCGTTAACCACAATTCCCTATTCGATCAACGTGTTTGAAATGAGTATCTGCTTGACTGGCGGTAACCGTAATTTCGTCCCGATATTAATTACACAATATTTAACACGGTCCCTACGTATTGATTAATTCACATGTGTACCACTGGGTAAATTTCTCATTTAAGAATCAGTAACAATGGCTACCATTTCACTGATTTCACTACCTTTATCTGTATTAGACTATGGCGTACAAGGTAAAATGTTATCGTGCAATTAGGTTTTTCCCGTGTGTTAGAAATGATATTAATGAACTCAGGCTTTTCAGTTCTTCTTCTTCTTCCAACTTAACCAGACCGACCGTAGCAACAACCGCGGAAACGTAGTGAACGTGTTTAAGAAACAACGCGGATGATGACACGCACGAACTTCATTTGAATAAGGACAAAAAAATATTTTTTGGCCACCGCCGCACGCATGGAAAAATGACACTTACGAACTTCATTTGAGTAACAACTAAAAATATTCTTTGGCCACCGCCGCAGGCATGGAAAAATAACACGCATGAACTTCATTTTAGTAAGAAAAAGAAAATATTCTTTGGCCACCGCCGCAGACATGGAAGTGAGCAGAGAAAGGCACTCGGGCGCACGGTAGGCTCTCCGACCACCTCGGTGTGCGCAGCAGGCAACAGTAAAAGCGTTTACGGCGCCACAGTAAACATACTGGGAGGCATCAGGAGGCAAGCAAGGCTTAGTCGCCTCTGAATTGCTCTTTAACATGTCTCGCCACCGCGCTCGATTCAAATGCGGTCCATTGTTATCTCATCATTGTTTCAGTACGATACACTGAGGATATTCTCTCTATGGGTCATCGGTATTTAATAATAATTTAAAGAATTGTTAAATAATTAAATAAATGTTATTCTAATAATAAGTAATTATTAGAAATCTTGCGGACGTTAGCATTCTGAAAAAATGAAAGAGTTACTGTTGATATTTGTACTGTACAGTAGATATTCCCTCGCGGAATCATCAGTATCTAATAATTAATTTGTGGATTTGAAAATATTGAAGAGATTAGCACTCAGAAAAAATGGAAGAACTAAAGAAATTTAGTAAAGTTGCCCATAAAACACAACGAGGACCTCGCTTAGGGAAATATTAAAATTCTTCCTCATAAACTACTGGATAATATTCTCCTCTGAAATTCGGCGTAAGCGATATCAAGTACGACTAATATTTTCTCATACCAACGGAAATAAAATAACGGCGACAACACTGACCAACTCATTGACCTCAAAAATAAACAGCAACTGAGGAGTTTGTTTGAAACAAAAGTAGTTACTTGCAAAAAAATAAAGAGGAACTATAAATAGGAACACAGGGGTTTGTTTGAACAGAGGTAAGGGAAAACAGTAATGACTATTCTCGTATACAAATCTGAAGGAAAGCTAGCTCGGCTTCACAAATATTTTGTTAGCGTTGACTGGTATATTTTTTCTACATGCTTAGGCGAAACTTGCACGTCATGTGTTACGGCAAGAGCTGTACGTAAATGAATGGAAACAATAGTTCTTTACGACACAACTTGCGTCGTTCCCTAAACAAACAACTAAAATCTCTGCTATAAGCACACTCAAATTCGTTCACTACACCTCCACACAAAGTTCGGTTTTCAGGTTTACGTAAAAAATTGAACTCTATACATATTTTTTACAAAACTGCAAATAAAAGCTCAAAAAATGTTTGCAATACAATCGTAGAAGTTATTTCCCTAGATTTGATGATCTCCGACCAAAGGATGGGAAAAGATATGTACAAGATTTAAGCGTCACCGTCACATCACTGTACGCTAGATACGATTTTCACGGCTGAAAGATTGTTACGTGATGAAAAACCCTTTCCGATTCTTTTCCATAAACATTGAAGCAATCTTTTTCCGTTTTAGAGATGAGATTTGAAAAGTGATGCAGGTAAAATGCATTGAAACATGAAAATAAACAAAAACCTACCTTTTATCTATTTTTTCAATTAAAATATACTTATGTTTAGTACTTTCTGAATTTGCGCCACAAACACAACCTGACATAGAAAATAAGACTTTCATTGCACACTAAGACTATAGAGTATATTCTACTCAAGTGCACGGCATTATGCAGATAATAAACTAAGCTGTAGAAGTGCATATAGGAAACAAGTCGAAAATACACGCATGTGCGAAACTCAAATTTACGTTTCGGAAATACACATCATATGATAAACATGATAAAAATATGAGAGAACTATCGAAAAGTTACAAGCAACAAATTCTTGTTACCATTCCTTGCTACAAACGACTTCAACATTTTATCAATAAAAGGAAAGAGGAAATACATGTATCTTAGCTACCCAGCTACACCAATTCAGATCGTAGGTTTTTCTTCCAGGCAACAATAAAAAATCCTTCCCTGAACAAATCTAATCGATCTCATGAATGCATCAAATGTTCACTGAAAGTTTTCAAGGTACGGAAATTTAACTCCAATCGTTCGAGTACGATTAAACAACCTATACTCATCCCAAAAGAATTCATATGGTTGGTCCCATACCAACGTGCACAACACACAGACACTCACTCAGCCCTACGCACGAACCCCAAACCCGTCCCGGAACTCGCCAAGCTCACAACTGCATCAAACGAACTTCCATCGCTCGCTGCAACCCTCGGGACTAGAGGGGACGAAGCAGAAGTGACCGCCACTCAAAAATATGCGCGGGATTCGGTACAGTTCGATATCGAATTGCATAAATTTCTGTGCGGCGCCGCGCCCACTTTCTGATCGGGCAGAAAGCGTTTGAAATTCTGCTGCGTTGTTCTACAACTCTTGAAACAGAGAGAGCGTCCGAAACCAAAAATTTGCAAATGCGAATGAATAATTTTCACAGAGGAAGTTTTTCTTTCATGTGATGTTGCCGAGAAATATATTCTAAGACGTCAGACACAGTTTGGTATCAACTCACAACTCTAAAATTCATCAACTTACGCACAGGTAATGTAATAACTAAGTAAAACATTAAAATCTACCCATATCTTAGATACATTTGCTTTCAATCTTCCAGCCAATCGTTATCAGAATAGCAATAACTTCACGCGTAAGATAAAATAATAACAAGTTTCCTAACTGATAAGATTAAAATTCGCTACTTTTTTACCGCCGACTTGGAAATGTGAAGAAAAGTATTCCTTTCCAATAAAATTGTGAAGCACACATTCAAATCAATACGAATATCGTTCTATCATATTTCAGTGGATTATTTCTCAACAAAATATCTTAAATTGCAGAAATAAAAAATGAGTTGTTGAAAAATCTGAAGAGAAAGAAAGTTTCGCAAGAAGCCTTCGCCACCTCTTAGAATAACTCATTATGCAGGTGCCACAAATTAAAAATGGTCCATATTCTCAGAAGGCAGTCCTTATTTCCGACGACCTACAAAATCTCGAGCTTTGAGCTTCAATCTTCGAAGAATTTCCGCAAGAATATAATTGGATCACAGTACCGAGGTGCCAGCAAAAATTCAGGTAATTCCAAAGCGCGTCCGGCAGTTGAAAACAAGAGTCAGGGGCGTGGTAGAACGAGTCGTTTTCCAATGTACTTCAAATTCGTGCTCAAAGAAGTAAAAACTCTCGTCAAGACTTCAATTGTTTCAGGGCGGGAGCGTAATAGAATGAGCCTTTTTCAAGTTACTTCAAATGCGTGCTTTAAAGAAGTGAAAATTATTGAAAAAGGGGAACATGCTTTAGGGCACAAGTTAGAATCAGTTGCATTTGAATGTAGTAAAGGCTATTCAACAGTATCCCAAAAAATTCTACATCAGATTGAAAGGATCTGGGAGCTGTTGGAGATTTATCTTCAGCGAACCTCAAATCTGTCGAAATTCTAAAGAAAAGCTAATTAGGGAATACGTGGTAAATACGCAAACAGCAAAACTTTTTCGCTAACATACACTTGCATGACATTTAAGGCTAGGAGAAAAAAATCTCGAAGGAAATAGCTAAAATCTAATAAAACTGATCAGCCTGCCCATTTGCTCGCACGCACTGAGTTTATCCCGCCACTGTTGTCCTGGACCAGAGATGTTCGGGCGTTTTAGGTCACCTTACAACGTATTGTGATGATGTATTGTGATTTGATTTGATGTAAGATTTGTTGTATTGTGATGTAGCACATAACGTATAGCCGAATTAACGTACGTCAAGGAACTTACGCAGCCACCTGCACAGCTACGGCGATGAAAATTGTTTAAAAATTCGGCACCTTTTCGAGCATGGTTCAAGGTTTGAATTGACTACCCATTGAATAATTACATGAAAAAGGATTTGAGGTGTCTATTAAGTTGCCGTATATGAACAAGAAAACTTAACCGAAGGACACTGTTCGGCAAAAATATTGAATCCGCGCCAAATTCTATCATTACATATAGGGTACTGAAAAGTTAGTCTTGGTTACTTCCACAAAATGGATTGAGTGCGTGAACTGAAATCAATTGCAAAAACTAGCAAGCAAGAATTGCAAAAATTTTCGCCTTTGTTGCCAATTGCGACCTCGCCACAAGAACCGGTGTACAACAAGCCTCGTCAACACATATTTTAGAGGCTCACCAGGTCCGGAAGCCGATGCAGTATCAAGGGCATTACGCGGCGGTCTTGGAAGCCCTTTGTTGAAGTTCAGCCAACTGAAGCTGCAGAGCAGCCAAACCTCGAAATCCTTCACGGATATTTGACGGGGAAACAGCTTCCAGTGGCGAATATTTCGCTCTTTGATGAATTTCTCAGACACTGGCAATTGAATGACAGACAGAGGCATTTAGAAAAAACTCAATGTTAATTGCACGTATTATTTTTGGAAGAAATTGAGATATATTTCGTTTCGCCCTATAATTTATGAAATTCATACAGCACTTGCAGACAGGTAAGATTCTCCCTCACCTCAGATATAGGGAAAATTCAGAGTTCAAAAACAAGCACGAGTCATACTGGAATTCTTAGACATATGTAAAAACAGGTTAAAACAGGTAAAAAAACACGTAAAACCCACGTGCACTTATAGGTCCCACAATCGTATCGAGTTATGCATCAACACAAATTACTCCATCCTAACAGTAGTTGATACTGACACGAACGAGTGATAACTGAGCACTCTTACCATTTATCTAACGTCAAAGTTACGTCTTGTGATAGTTTTGCACGAATAATTACAGCTTTAATAATAAGAGACACCATGCAATGACTAGGAGACTGAAATATATCTGAATCCAGAATAATATGAACAATACTCAGGACAAACAAACTTTGCACTCAAGCATCCAAACGATTTTATGGAACTCGATATAAGACTTCCTCATTCGTTGAAATGAACTACTCGCGCTGGGTTTCATTCCGCAATCATCTAAGTCGACTCTAAATTAACTTATACATTAGGAGCTGAAGCTAAATTTTACTGCTGTGTGCGTGCGTGCGCATATAAGCGCCGGCCCCTCAGGCATAGATGCTAATCGATCCGCGTACTCTGTATCTGTAACATCAACTGGCAGCCTCCGCTCGTACCAAGTAAACGTAAACCAGTAAACCAAGAAGAAGTGCGTTTATCTAATCCTCCAAGTAGTCTACCCCCTAGCGCCACGTTAGGGCATGATACTGCGGTTTGAACTACTTCTCAGAAGTACACTATTTTTAATCTCTTTTTATACATATTTTCATTCGCTAAATGTTTTCACTCGCATCCATAAAAAGTGTCGAACGACAAAAAAAATTATGCTGTCCTTTCGCCTTCACTGTAAACCACGCTGTGTGAATCCCTCAAACGTTCTAATAGAAACATTCAGATCCAAAGTTTCATTAAAATAGAGGTATCAGGTAGTTAATTAAGTAAGCGTTGAAGATTAATCAATTTTTCAAAATCAATCTGTGGATATTGATGACATTCATAGTCTAAAAACTTCACGAGCGATTCAAAGCGATGAACCAGGCTTCACTGTTGAATATTTACTTAGAATAAACCAACACTTGAGAAAAAATCCATGTCTACTCAATTCAAACCCACACATTTCATTATAGCGCACCAAACCTGTAAAGAATTATAGTTTCACCCAAATATAGTCAACAGATAATTTGAAAATTTACCCAAATTACAAAATTACAGCAGCAGAGACCACTGCACCAACGAGATAACTGCAATACTAAAAAAAACTGATAGGCCAATGCTGAAGGAAGTTGAGGGGTCGATACGGGCTTTCTTACAAGGACAATTTGAAGTTCGTATTGAAATCGAGAGAAGCTCTTTTCGAGGGCGCAAACCAAAGCTCAGTAAATGGCACCGCGTTTGATTGGTCCTCTAGAAGTCCCATTACTGGAGCGACTGCTCGGTCTCGGCAGGTCGTCATATTGGACTGATGCTGATGCGTCGCAGACCGTCCGCTCAAGTGCTTTCATATTAGACGGGCCGAGGCTCATCAATGCTTCGAGAGGCTCGGCAAGCGAACGTTCTCATGCAACAAAGATGGAAGATAAAGTCAGGGAGATTACGGGCATTAATGCAATTTTTGATGCTTAGGATTTACTGCGTCCAACGTTCTCATGCAACAAAGATGGAAGATCAAGCCATGGAGATTACGGGCATTGATGCAATTTTCGATGCTTAGAATTGAATGCGTTTAAAACTGATATGATTGATGCATGCGCTAGCTTAGAAAATGGTACACAACAGCAAACGAACTAATGAGGTTTTTAAATGAGGCTATAGTTGTTAGTTGACGAATTTAATAAAGATAATATCGAGGGTTTCGAATTATGAGAATATAAATGAGAAGCAACGGAATAAACGTTGTACTTCAATCTCCCTGAGGACTATCTCGCAGCTTCAAGCAGTCTTCACCCTCCGAGTACACTTAGTAGCTGTTACTTGTTGTAAGATGATAGATGATAGTTTTCCGTGACCGTGACCGTGAGTTATGCGCCTGCGAGTGTAACGTGTTTCTGGTCCTCCGACGAATATTGTGGTGAATTAAAGTGAAGTTGCTAAAAACTGGTATAGTTTGTATATTCACGTGAGTAAAGTGTGTGACTTTGTATGGAGTGCTCGTGAGAGTAGTTTTTTTGTTGCGTGAGAGTTGAGACTGAGCATTGGACTTTGGTGTGGTGACTTGCAATTTTTGACTGAGGTGTTTTGAGTGGTAGTTAAGCTTTCTTTGCATATAAAGAGTATAGTGTTTGACATTGTAGAGAGTGACTGTGAGTAGTAGGAAACGTTTTTGTTTCTTTTTTTTGATAACCTGATTTTCAGTAGATTTGGTGAGTGAAGACTCCTTCTGCCTGTGAAATTTGTACTGAGATAGAAGTCTGTGTTTGAGGATGGCAAGAAATAGGACTGGTCGTAGGAAGGGAGGTGCAAGTGGAATGGATGAGGAGATTGAGTGCATGACTTGTAAAGAGTGGGTAGATATAGATGCATGCAAAGGTTTGAGAGAGATGAGTCGGAGGAAGTTGAATGATCTTGTGTTTACGTGCTGGAAATGTTTGAATGACGAGAGAAAAAAGTTGGAGGAGGAGGTTGAGAGATTGACAATTCTGATGGTTGCTTTAGAGGCTGATTTGAAGGATGAAAGGAAGTTGAATGAAGGAAAGAATGAGAATGGTGCAAATGCAGTGAATGAAGAGGTAAATGGTGGTGGTGCAAGGAGTACAAATGAAGTGGATGATGGTGCAAGGAGTGCAAATGAAGTGGATGATGGTGCAAGGAGTGCAAATGAAGTGGATGATGGTGCAAGGAGTGTGAATGCAATAAATGAAGTGAATGGTGGTGCAAATGTGCCAGATGAGAGTAGAAGGATGAATGAGCATGATGAAAGAAGTACGAATGGGAAGAGAGTGAAAGAGCAACCTGTTGATATGCCACATGAGGTGCAGGCGCCTGTAGTGGAAGTGAATGAAAGGAAGATGGATGGAAAGAGTGATGTGAGTGGAAGAGTTGAACGAAGGAGTAGTATGAAAGGGAGAGTGAGACCTACGATTAGAATATGTGGTGACAGCATGGTGAAGAATGTGGATAGGTTTGTGAGTATGACTGACCGTAGTGGATGTACGAGCATGAGAGGAAAGGGAGTGAATGAGATTTGTAGGCATGCTGAGGAAGTGATAGATAGAATGGATGAAGGGATGGTTGTACTGCAAGGAGGTGGCAATGGATTGCTTGAATGTGGGAGAGAGCGTACGGTGAATGCAATTATGAATGTTGTTGAAAGGGCGCGAAAGAAGAATGTAAGAGTGGCTGTGACCAGTCTGCTGAGAAGGCCTGCATGTGGTGAGGAGTATGAAAGGGTGCGAAAGGAGGTGAATAGGGAAGTGCATAAAAGGATTATGAGTATGAAAGCTGAGAGTATGAGAAAGCATGAAATGGGTTCCAGCTTCCTTGATATGGATAACCTGATCCAGAGTGAGTGTTTTCGTGGAGATGGAGTCCACCTTACTCAAGAAGGTGAGATGAAACTCTCCAGGAGATACATCCAGTGGATTGGGTGTACTCATATTGTAATGGAAGGTGGAACTGGATGAATGGAAAGCTGTCAGAGCAAAAACGAAAAATGTTGTAAATTGTCCAATAGTGTTGTAAGGTTTGGATGTATAAATGTGCGTGGATGGAATGCAGGAAAGTTAAATGACCTTGTAGCAGAATTTGAGAATGGAGATTTGGATTGTGTTGGTGTAGTAGAGACCCAAATGCGTGATAGAGTCAGTTTAAAATGTAAGGAGAGTAAGTACTACATGATTGGAAAAGGGCGTGTAAGTTGGCAAAAAAGAGGTGGTGGAGTTGGTCTCATTGTAAAAAATGCTCTAAATTGGAAATTAGAAGAAATTCCTGTTGGAAATGAACCTGAGAGTGAAGATCTGTTAGTAATAAAGTGTGAAAGAATGCATGCCAGAGAATGTGTTATTGTGGTTGTATGCTATATGACAACTGATGGTATTTTAGCTCATCAAGAGAATGTAAAAAAGTATGAAATATTAACAAGAATTGTGCAAGAGCATTGCAGATGCCCTCTGATTTTGATGGGTGATATGAATGGCCATGTTGGTATACTTGGTGAGCCTGTGAATGCAAATGGACAAAAATTGATTGATTTCTGTGATGAGAATGAACTTGAGAACCTAAATGTAACAATAGGAAATGGCTTGCATACATGGCAAAGCAGGGAATGTAAAACTGCAATTGACTATATGATAGTGAATAGTAGAGCAAGAGAGTGTGTCAAAGAAATGTTTGTAGATGAAGATGATTTTGATATTGATAGTGACCATAAAATGCTTGTACTAGAATATAATTGGGGTGGAAAGGAGCCGATGCAGAAGGCCAGCAGAGTAAGAGAAAATTGGTGTATTAAAATGGCAAACTGGGAAGAATTTAGAAATGAATTGAGTAGATGTAACTGGAACAGGTGTGGAAATGTAAATGACCTAAATAAGGAGATTGCAAGAACCTTGTATGATGTGGCAGAGCAAAAGATCGGTAGAATGAAATGCAGGAAAAGTACAGGGAATGCTAGGTGGTTTACGAGTGAGATAAAGGAAGAACGAACGAGAAGGAAGACTTTAAATAAAAAACAACGCAGTATGAGGAAAATGTATGAAAGACGCAGAATTACTGAGGATGAATGGCAGAGTGTATGGAATGAGTACAAGGACCAGCAGAAGAAAGTAAAGAGAATGATCAATGAGGCTAGGGTTAAAGAAGAGAGACACCAAGTTGAAAATCTAAGAAAGAAAGGTCTAGATGGAATAAAAGATTGGTATAGGTTTATACAAGGTAATGATAGAGGTAGTGAAGTTCAAGTTGATGAATTAGTAGTCAATGGTTGCAGTGTGCAAGATAGGATGCAAATGGTGAAAGCAGTTGAAGAATACTGGGAGGACATTGGTGGAATGAATGAGCAGGTTACAGATGATGAACCAATAAATTTTCTGATAGATGAACATGAACTGCAAATGGAAGACGAAATCACTTGTGAAGAGATTGTAAGTTTTTTGAAGAAAGTGAAAAATGGAAAGGCATGTGGCCCTGATAAGATACCATATGAGTTCTATAAATGTGGAGGAGAGAGTGTAGTCAGTATGTTGAAATGTTTATTTGATGAGATATGGAAGAGTGAAAGAGTACCGGATGACTGGAACAAGTGTAATGTAGTTCTGTTGCATAAGGGTGGACATAAGAGTATGAAAGAACTTAAAAATTACAGACCAATTACACTGGGTGACACCGTATGTAAGATCTTTTGTGGTATTTTGAATGAGAGAATGAAAAATTTAGTTGAGGAATTAGGAGTCCTGGGAGAAGAACAGAATGGTTTTAGGCAAGATAGACGGGGGGAGGATAATCTGTTTGTAGTGAGTGAAATAATTGAGCGAATGAAGAAGGATAACAAGAAGGTATATTTAGCATTCCTGGATATTGAAAAGGCGTATGACAGAGTGGATCGGGTTAGGCTGTTTGAAATTTTGAGAAAAGTTGGTTTTAGCAGAAAAATAGTGAACATTGTACAGAGTCTGTATGAGAACACAAGTGCTATCTACAGGTTAGGAAATTTGGAAACAGGGCAAGTGAGGAGTGTTAGAGGAGTGAGACAGGGCTGTACTCTGTCCCCCCTGTTGTTTGGATTGTACACAGAAGAATTAGCAGTTCGACTGAGAGGGAGTGGTTTAGGACTGAAAGTTGGTAATGAGAGACTGAGCTGTTTGTTGTATGCTGATGATGTGGTTGTGGTTAGTGAATGTGGTCATGAACTACAAAGGATGCTTGACATTGTGAATGGATATAGTACAGATTTCAAGATGAACTTTGGTGCCGATAAAAGTAAGGTCATGGTTATAAATAGTGATGAGACTGATAGAGACAGACTGTGGAATATTGGAGAAATCAGAATAGGTAGAACAAAAGAATACAAATATCTAGGTTGTATGATGAGTGAAGATGGATGTACTAGAACTAAAGGTGAGAAAGTGGCTAAAGCAATGCAGTGGAGTGGACGGTTAGGTAGTGTGGCCAGATACAGAGCAAACAAGTACGAATGTGTGAGAGGAATGTGGAAGTATGTTGCTGTACCTAGTGTCATGTATGGTATGAGTGCTCTTGCCTGGAATGGAAGTGATCTTGAAAAGCTGGATGTGATACAAAATAAGGTAGGACGTGTAGCATTGGGTGCTCCGAAATGGACAGCTATAGAAGCCATTAGAGGTGACCTAGGGTGGAGCCTATTTTCAGAAAGAATGATGAAAGCTGTGCTGAATTATAAGGTGAGAATTGAAAGAATGCAGAATAGTAGGTGGGTAAGGCGAATCTTTGAATGGAATCTGAGTGTAAGCTATTGGGAGAAAGTACGAGGCCTGTCGAAAAAGTATCCGACCTTAATTTTTCCCGCGCAAAGTAGTGATTCTAAGGCGGCGCCACTGTGCACGGTGGAAGGAGGAATCTTAATGCGCATGCTTGACTTTTTTCACCGCATTCACTTGGGCCAGTCACTGGCTGGTGGTCGCCAAGTAAGGTGCTGTTCTAAGTGTTTGTCGGATTTAGTTTTCTTGCAAGATGACTGAACGAATTGAGCAAAGACACTGCATCAAATTTTGTCAAAAGCTTGGTGATTCTCAAATTGAAACAATTCGTAAGATTCAGCAGGTGTTTGGGGAAGATGCTATGGGTGTAACACAAATTAAGGAGTGGTTCAACCGATTCAAAGATGGCCGCACATCAGCGGAGAGTGAGCAGCGTTGTGGCAGGCGTTGTGGCAGGCCGCACATTCATCCCATTTGATCCGCAATTTCTTGGCCAAACATGGAATTACGACCGTTCGCCAACCTCCCTACTCTCCAGACCTGGCTCCTTGCGACTTCTGGTTGTTTCCAAAATTGAAGACACCACTGAAAGGATCCCGTTTTGAGAGTAGAGAAGAGATAATGCGGAACGCGACGACAGAGCTGAACACCATTCCAAAAGAAGACTTCCAGAGGTGTTTCCGGCAGTGGAAGGATCGGTGGGCTAAGTGTGTGGAAGCACAAGGAGCTTACTTTGAAGGGGATTAGGGTCCCAACCCCGTCAGGTTGTTGAAGTATTTTTTCTGGCCAAAGGTCGGATACTTTTTCGACAGGCCTCGTATGTTGGGGACATGCAAGGAAACTCAGTATGCAAAAGATTATTCATGTTAGAATTGGGAGACCTGTGGATGACTGGAGTTTAATAAATGTAGGAGGTGTAGGGCCTGAGTGGGACTGCAAGAGGTGGAAGAAAGAGATTGAGAGACAAACAAAAGAGTATGGATTGAATAAGTGGAAGCTTAGCATGATGCGGAAGCCTACACTTAACTGGTATATGAAAAAGAAAGCACCTAAGTTTGAGCTGTTCTATGATGGTAGTTTTGGAAGTCAACTCTTGTTTGCTGTGAGATGCAAGTCATTGAGTGTAAACAGACGTACATGGAGATGGAATGAGAATAATAACAGATTATGTCAGCAATGTAATAGTGGAGTAGAGGAAACAATTGAGCATTTTGTGCTGGAATGTAGTAAGTATGAGCAAGAGAGAGAGAGTTTTATGAATGTGGTGTCTGAGCAGTATGGAGAGAATGAGTGGAATGCCAGATGTGCTGAAGATGATTGCGGTATGAGCTGTCTTGCTGGATTGGATCAGGAGTGTAATGCGAGTATCACTGAGGCTATGAAAGTGTTTCTTGTGCGTGCCTGGAGTAAGAGACAGTGACTGGAATGAGCCAGTCTGGTAGAATGGGCTGTAATGACCCAATGTGCTGGGGGATGGTGTTTTGACACACTGGCTGTCCCGGTGATGCCTTCCAATGGAGGCTTGTGACAAGGATCGTAGATCCTGAGTAGTTTAGTGGACAAGTCTGGTACCAGGCGCTGAACTCTTTGTGTGAAAATTGTGGAGGGAATTGTAGGCCGTTACAAAGGCCCCGACACTGTCGGCCCTCAAGTTCAAGTTCAAGTTCAAGTTCAAGAATCTGAACGAGTTTTTAGATCAGAGTTTGTTAGCAGCCGGCTGCCGACAGTAAATGTTTGTTGAAAGGTAAACATCTGCCGACGCTGCCGTTTGCAGGCTGCCTCCAAGTGGCAACAACTTCCTTGACTTACTACTAGTAAAAAACGGAGGCTTCGCAAACGACAGCTCGAATTAATTTACACACTAAAGCGAAGAAGTGAATTATTTTCAAAACGGCTGTCTACTGCACACAGAATTGATTGTTTTTCTTCTTCTTCTTTATTTTGTGTTGTATCTCAAGCTATAGGGACAGAGGTTGTTTGGGCATCATCACGAAGCACGTAATGAATTAAGCAGCATTACAAGAACAAATAATTTAAGAGTTTTGCACGTTTGATTAAGAGGCTATAAAAATCCATAAGTAGAAATACGAGAACAAGTATCAATTCAATGGCCATTTTACAGGTGCTATTGCTTATTCAACTGCGAAGCAAATATCAAACTTGTACGCGGCTTACGCCATATACGCTGTGAAACGACGGCGTGGTGTCTCTGAAATGCAGTCGGCCCCCAAGTTGAATATCATCTCCTTCGCTCCTTAATTTATACAGACAAAAATTAGACCAATACGAACCAGCCAATACGGTGCTGGGTTCAAGACAAAATTGACTGTGAATAATTAACACTCTGACCGCAACGTGCGCCACCGGTTACCTTGGAGGTGATTTTCATAATTTGAATGGCCGACCAGTAGTCACAAACTCAATTTTCATACATACGAATTAAAGCTAAATGAAGGCACGATCCTGTTAATGTGTGCTGTTTTCAAATTTTTTTTACTGCATTTGACTTTGAATTTGAGTTGATTTTTTAACTTAACTTCAACCATTTGCAGTAAAAATGTTGAATTAACTTATATCTGTATAAGCTGAGGCTCGCACAAGGTGATGTATAACCAGAGGATCGACTGTGAACCGAAAAATAATTTTGCGACGCTAAATTTATCTTTCAATTAATTTTTCGCAATTTTCTGTGGAATTTTCATGTCATGAGTTGTAACAATAAACAATATTTAATTTAATATCACTCCAGTATTATACGAACACAGTGTAAAATGCAGAATTATATTTTCGTGAATTCAACGTAGTATATACGTAGTTACCAAGAACTGTGACCGCAGTAATATCTTACGAAGTTGTCGTATTCTGAATCACGTTTGGATCGAACTCTCTCCTTATATCTTAAAATATCACACTATGAACAAAATTATCTCCAGATCGATTCCAGCCCGGACACCCAGGTATTTTCACGAGAGTATGCGCAGCTCTTCTGAGATTAGAAAATCAAAGAAAACGCGTAGAAGAGTTTAGAGGTGAAACTCTCGTTTCTCCTCTCGAGCACGCACATCACTCCCTCCCTCCCCGTGGGCTGGAAAGCTGGAAAAACGTTCCCACGACACGATTGCAATAATGGAGCAATCAATGAAGATATTTTCTGTTATTGCTTACATTGCCTCTACGCCTCGGCTTGCCGTGGTGACGTGCAGACCAACAGCACACAGAGATCCCTCTCAGCTTGTGTTAACTGGCGTGGTAATTGTGCCATGTTATTTAGGTACCCTAATTTACGACTCGTCTCCGTCTGACAACGCAATTAGTTCGAGTAACGCAAGACTGACGAGGCTTACACATTGAAAAAAGTATTGTTGGTCAAACACAGAGCAATTGTTTGCCGCTTTGATCCCATTGTTCTAATAGACGATGTAAATGTTGACCTTCTGATCACAGCAAGTGCCAAAATGCGAGCCGCTGGTAACACTTTTTGCAAGCTTTTGACATTCTTATAACAACGTAAAAAAACTCTTCCAGCAATACTGGAAACAAAACCATCTTTAGCACTTCCCAGTTATTCAGTTCAACGCAGTAAATTTCAACCCTCGAAGTAAAATGTTAAACACGTTCCGTCATTCTTCAGCAAATTTTTTTCTAGCCCCCATGTTCAAATTTTTGGCCCTCGAACAGGTCAGAAGATTCCAAAATTCCTGCAGAGTATCAAAGAGCCTTGTCCTCTCGCCAGCTAAGCCAAGCCGCATTTCGGTGTTCGTTATGTTGGCCGAGCAAGGAGGAAATGTGCTCTGCTTTAAAAATGTTACTGGTGACAACACTACACAGATAAGTTAGTTTAGGCCTCCTTGACGATAGTAAAGGTGTTCCGAAAAGAAGAAGGGGGAGGAAACCATTTAGTATGGAGTTGAGGGAACGGGGAATCTATGTACTAGGTGCTTTCTCACTCAAGATCCCTCGTGGCGATAGACAGCAAGTTAGAAAACAAGACTAAAGTGAAAAAGAAAACAGCAGACGCTGGAACACACAATAGTAGAGAACCAAAAAAAATTATAGTCTGTAACAAAACAAAAATTTATTCGATTTCATCATAATGAAGGCCTCCCTAACCTTTGGCTCGTGACCTCACATCGTCCTCCTGGGAGAGCTGAGTCCCACAGATACAATAGTTGTACCCCCCCCGCGCAACTTCGTACTTGCGTAGTGCAGAGGTCACCTTTAACACATTTCCTGCAAAGGGACCCACCGGTGGCCATTGTAGGGATTTCTAATATGCTACTGACCGACCTACAGCCACTAACTCAATTTTTATGAATACTTAATGACAACTAAATGAAGGCACCATCTATTTAATGTTCGTTACTTTCAGAATTGATCTCAAAAATTCACTCTAATTTGAGTTGAATGTTGAACTTCAGTATAAACTGCCGCAGTTAACGTGGCAACCTATGCCAGTTGGAAAGCAAGAGCATGACTTTCCGCAGTATTTCTAGGATTGTGGGTTGAGTTTTCCCTCGGTAGCTAGTTTTTACTGAGGTGTCAAATAATTAGTTAAACTCCCTCGTAATTGTACCTGAGGAAGTTGAATATTATTTTTAGAATACGTAATATTTATGTATACATACCTTTATAATGAACTACGAGATTAACAGAGCTGCATTAGTCTCGTCCTTCAGCAACGTTGAGCACATTTCCTACGCAGTTCCCAGTATACGCTAATTTAGAAGAATAAAACAACTCGAATGTTCGACACATAACAAGACTCCGACCGGTTAGGCCTGCAACTCTTCGAAAACATGTTTCTCAAAATTTAAATGGAGAAAGTGTTGAAACTTTTAACGATATTCAATTCGCTGCGAGCGGTATCGATTGAGATAGGTTGGCTTACCAACACACCGACTGCGGGAGTAATGTCTGCGACTGCGCACCACATAGCTTCTTGACGTGAATCTGCATTACTCCCAGATTCAGGTATGACTCAGCAAAATATGACGGTATCTCCGACGTGATACAGAGCAGCTCTATGAGACGAGCGGCAGCCGTCACTTCAGCGTCCTCAACTTGTGACTTCTTCTTCTTATCGAGTTGAGGGATGCTTCAACTTGTGACTGCAAAATTAGGCCCTCCGTGTGTCAAGCAAAAAATGCATACGAAAGTCAGGCAGAGAAATTTCAAAAATCCGTACGAAAGCCAAGGAGAAAAAATTCCAAAGGATACTTTTGAAAGTCAAGCCGAGAAAATTTCTAAAAATCCATACGAAAGCCAAGGAGAGAAACTTCAAAAGAATACTTTCGGAAGTCAAGCAGAGAAAATTTCATAAAATCCACACAAAATTCATCCAGAGAAAACTTTAGAAAGCAATACGTACGAAAGTCACGCAGAGAAAACTTCGCAAAATACCGATTATATTCATTCATGGATAGAGAAACCTAGTTTATTCATAAAAGATCACGGTGGGCCGGCATCCTTTGTCTCCTGAAGCGTGACACAAGGACGGACACCAAGCAGGACGGAAGCCACTTATAACACAGAACAAAGTTAAATTATACTTAATTATAGAACACAATGAAGAAAACACTGCAGTACTAGCGATTGGTATATTCATCGACAGCAGCCATCAATTTTGGGAATGCACATCACTGGAATTTGACACACCCAAAAATTTCGACCCCCATTTTTCCGTTGGGTTACCCAAACTATATGAACTTGGCATTAATGAGTGACACTAGTACGTTTCAACGCACACAACCTTTTCCCACTTTTGATACTTAGATCTGAAATTGCCAGTTTTTATCGTCAACGCAGGCAAGCGATCACAGAGATCAATGAATAACGCTAGTTCGTTTCACCGAACACAACTGTTTTCACTTTTGCTACTTAGATCTGAAATTGCAAGTTTTTATCGTATAGGTAACGCAAGTAAGTGACCACAGTTAGTTAACGCTGCAGTCAATTAATTATGGAATAATGATATGGAATTAAAATCAGCATAATAACATCTTTTTCATGGAGTACGTTACCACAACACATGGTGCTTTCAACCAAACTACCCTAATCCCTGTACGACTTTCACAGCTGTTCAGAAATTAGAGACTCTCACAAGTGTTCGGAAAGTGCCGCTGATTAACTAAGATGAACGTTTATAGGAGAGATCAGTTTCAACGACCGTTTTAATTTAAGAACGGTACTTGCATTACTGGCATGTTTACATCCGTACTTAATTACGTATCTTGAGTCCTTTTTAATTCACAACTTACAGTACGCAGCTTTGCATTCGCTTCGAGTCCGAACGAAAAACTCCTTTCATGGCATTTTTTAATAAGTGTATTTTTGAATGTTCGTACGAGTTCAGCGGGTAAATAAAAACATATTTCAAAATATCTCCACAACTGCTTGCACAGTTCGAATTGATCATACAAATTCCTGATAAAAATATTCTAAGTTATTGGCTATGGAATCACAGAATAACCTTCTATTCTATTTTATATGTGTAATTGATATTCGATGATAATTATTATTCATTTTGAGTTAATTGTAATTTATTATCTTCAAAGTTTGCCATCAGCTTTCATCTACGCACACAGGTGACGTGCGAGTCTCACAGCCAAGACTGTACTTCCATGAGTCATAATATCGAAATGATCATTTAATACGAGATGTAATTATACTAAGCTTCAGAACCAATTATTGTTGGCGTCTGTGAGTTACGAGCATAACTGCAAAAAATTTCTAGCAATCTTACGAGACGAATTTTTAGCGTACCGGGTTAAGAAAAACTCTGGAGAAATTTATACGTTGGTGGGGAATTATCCGTTATATTATTATATTTCTACGTAACTCGTAGAACAACATCTACGAGTTACGGTACCTGGACTAAAGAAACTGTTATTATAATATTCTTAGCAGTTTTGAGATAAAAATTGTTACAAAACACCTTTAAAACTCACGTAACTGCAAAAAGTAGAGTTCTATAAACTATTAACAGAAGTCAAATAATTGCTGAGATTTCGAAAAAATAATTGAACTGAAAAAATAAAAACGGATCGATGGAGCACATTTTTAAAATTTGATCCTCAAATGAAACAGACAATTGCTCGTTACACACACACTAAAAAACAGCCACGATTTGAGTCCAATGACGCTAAAAAAAATTATAGAACATTTTCCGCGGATGATATCCTAATACTTGATAGAACGTGGAAATTCGGGAAAGTTGCATTAAAAAGTTTATGTAGAGGTTATACTCATGAGAAGATAAATTCAAAAGTGCTAAATCAATGAAGAAATAAGTGTCTGTCTAACACATGTTCAATTACTTGTTTTCAGAAACTCAGGCGAGATGGAAATAAACGTTGCCTACAGTAATGCCTCGCCTATAAATTAGAATTTATTGCAAGACAGAAGTTAGTGCTGAGACGCCAATTAAAGGTTAATTGCTTCACAAAGGGCACCTTGCAGTGATAACCGGTCGTTTAGCCACTTAGGACCATCAGCTGTCGCGCTCTCACAGAGCGGCGCTGAAGCAGCACAGATTCGCCTGAATGAGACCAACTTCAATAACTGAGCGTAACTGCAGGAGAACTAAGTTCGCTTCAAAGCTGGATCAATGAAAATAATTGATGAATATGAATTACAGTCTGCCCGCAAGATGCAGCTGTCTTGCAAGAGAACAAACAAAACAACATTCAACTCCGTAGCAACATTCATGCTAATTCAGGGTCGAAAAACTCTGAGCTGCCATGAATACCGGGGGCTCAAAAAAAAGGTACTCACTCTTTGACCATCCAGTACTCTTATATTTCATTTTGATGTAGTGTTTTATGGACGTGAATTCGACTCTAATGAGCTGAATCGAAGAACATTACATTTAAAAAAATTAAACGGCTTAGAAGAAAACTTAACGGCTCCTGAAACCAAATAAAAGATACACGAGTCAAAGTCAAAGATGGGTATATTTTTTTGATACGCAGAAGGTTCAATCAGGGGCGATGCAACTCAAAGCGGACATCTCGTATTACAAGATATCGAACACAACCACAGGGAAGGATAGCAATGACAGGGATGAAATCGGGACCTATGCAAACAGTAACAGTGCAAACTTATGCAAATAGTAACCGCTCACCCACGTTTACTTCAACACTATGTAAAATCACGAGGTATTTCAGCGAAAAAAAAATGAAGTTGAAATCAGTAAAGAGCAAGGGACATAGAGACGATGAAAATTTGATCACTGTTCGAAAATGGAAGCACTAAAAACGCCAATCTAATGTTTGGTTAAAAATGACCTGCTTTTCTAGTACTAAACTCATAATTCGTCCACTTTATTCTAAAATTGTTTCTTCGTACCAGACATGATGAAAAATAAATAAAATAGGACTACCTGACACTGTATGTAAAATTATCTTAATTGAGGTATCCGCTCATTGTTACTTGATCTGCGTTTGATTTCTGCGAACCTACAGGCTCCTTCTTACCTAGTTGAAAATTGTCCCAAAATAGAGGCACCAAAACGTAAAACCAAACCACTAAAAACTAAAACTAAAAACAATTTAGTAATAAAAAGAGCTAGAAAATTTTTCAGAAACAGCCTCAGGTATTATTCTGATAAGAACTTTATTCATAACACGACCATCTAAAGATATTACACTCCTGGCCAACGGTTCAAGAACAATAAGGAATCCCTTTTAACAAAAATTTTCAATAACCAATATCTCATGCCGCTCTCCATTCCAACGCAGGAGCGAACTACCAAGAAAGACAAAGGAATCTTTTGACTTCCCAACAGGCGTCCGTCCAATTGTTCCGTGGGTTGTACGCGAGGGGAACCTCTGATTTTTCCCGCAACTGGTACGCGCAACGCTGAGGCGGCTACTGAATGGAGGCAACGTGGTGTGGTTGCAACTTTCGTTTTCCTTGCAGCGAGAAATAATTCGATTTTAAAAACATAACGGTGTTTCTAAAGTTTCGAGGCAAGGGAAACTTTTGAGGCTTCACTGAGATTTTCTCCGCGAATTTGAACTCTCAATTGAAAAAGGCGGCTAAGAAGGACATCTTATTTAACTTTTTTAATTTTACCGCACATGCTCAGAAGCAAGTGTTCCTGAAACTCACGCACGCAATCCTAAATTCGAAAAAAGGGTTGGAACAAATAAAAAAGTTCGAAAATAAAGTATGCCGAAAAAATAAACTTTCAGAGACCGTTCAAGCTGTATAGAGCGACAAGTGAAACAAAAAATTGCTCTTTATATTAATGGATAGATTGTCTTAACCCGTCGCCACGTCCTGGACTCTTAGAAGGTCGACAAAGCTAGCACATGTTTCACATCAGCAAACCTAGTGTTGCCATATATGGTCTTAAGCGTCTCGTTGAGCGCTATTCATTGGTGTAAAGCAAAATTAGGTGGGGGGAACAAGGAAGGAGAGGTAACAAGCTCAAATCTGTATGAATTCTTCTGCGCAGTCTGTAGTGTAGCTACCGGCGCTGCACAACCTCTTAGAAGGCCAGCAGTGTAGCTGAGGCATACCAGCGCACACTCTGCCTCTAAGAAGGTCGCCATCATTTTTATTTTCTTATGTTTTTTGTTCCAAAAATGGAAGTCCAAATCCACAGATTTACTTCTACGCAAAAAATAATACCACCATTGTATTCGGGAGGAAAAGCTCTATGCATATCAAACTCTTTTCCAGCAATGAAACTGCTTGATAACAGCCTATACACAGAGTGAACTAAAAAAAAACTGCGTTTTACATATAGTGCACATAACTCCGGAACTATTGGACCTGAAAAAAAATTCACATACTACAAGATTCAGCAACTCAGAATCTATGAAAATGCATCATAAAAAAACAGAAAGGTGCAATAAATAAAAAATGGCCAGTGATTTTCTGATTTCTGTTTTTTGTATTTTACCGAAATAAAAACTCAAATTTCGTAGATTTTCATTGGGGTAGCAGTATTTTTTTCCCCACTGACAGAGAGAGCAACTCTCTTTCTTTACAATGAACCCCCAATGAAACTTCTAACATGATTAATGAATGTACAGTAAGTTGCACAATTGACCCATTTTCTTCAAACCTCTTGGTAGGTCGACCATGTGGAGACGGGTTAAAAATATAGAATGTTATAAGAAATTTTATTACTAGTGTTATTTTGGGCACGAAAAAATTCTTTCGAATTTGGTTATGAAACGAAACTTTCGTTCTGGGTCTGCATAAAAACAATTATAGTGAATACTTCTTTTGCCATAACTGCACCATATTGGCTATTCCAAACTCCATCTGAAGAACATTTCTCAACACAGAGGGAAATTAAACATAAAGATTCTTAATTACTCTTCCTCTAGCTACATCAGGCAAATTTACACATTTTTACATCATTTCCTTCATTAAAAAAATCCTGAAATTCCATCCAACAAAAAATTAGATCAAGCCACCCAGGCCTCATGTAATCAGCGTTTCATCGGAATACAACGAAGCTCGACGATATTATGGCTCAAATCTTTCATCTACTTTCGGCGAAATAATCCTCCTAGTTTATCCTTATTTGATTTAAACATCGCACAACCTTGAGAACAGAAGGCAGGCGCTCATGTAGGCTGAAATTATTGGTGTCATTTTATGCTTTGACGAGGGAAGTTTGGGCGTACAGTTCGATAAGTTGGAGGACTTCGAAAGCCGTCGGCCAGGCACAACGAAACTCGGCTCCCATCGCAGGGCTATTATCCTCATTAGCTTACCCTTTTTATCTATCTCTCTTTCTAATACTTCTTAAAGTTAAAATAAAACGAAGTGAGAAATAAAGATGTAGCTACAAATTTCAATAAGTGAAAGTCAATAAGTGTTAATACTTCTCGAAGGTAAAAAATACAATCAAGTGAGAAATAATAGTGTAGCCACGAAGTTCGATAAGTGAAAGCCAGTAGTTATACTTTGGCTTAGCAGCATTTGATTAAATAGCGTCATGTAACAATTCAGTTTGATTCTGTTTATAATGACGCTTTTATGCACATTATGTAAGACACAAACTACCTGGAACAAAGAAAACAGAAAACAAAGAGAAACAAGCTCGCTCGACGATAGCTATATCTGCATTATATTCAATAAGAAATAAATAATGAACTACGAACACGCTCTCAACATTTGTATCAAAAGTACTCAAAAAATAAGGAAATAAAGAAAATTAAAAGCCTATCCACATGCTGAACTAATTAAAATCCCAATTCGGCTCAAGTCAGCGTGAATACAATGGAACAATGGAGCTCAAAAGGTAACATCAGTGTACTCGTAAGATAAAGTAGCGATAAAATGATTGTATTTCCTTTACCAGTTATTCTAAAATTAAAGTAGTAATGTATTACAATAACATGACAGAGAAATCTGCAAAATGAGCGCTGTCTAAGCAGCAGGAAAAATATGAGCTGAAAGGTAGCAAATGCAGAAACACAGCAAAATGCATCAGTTTGGCAATCGTTCTTGGAATTTCTGTCTCATGAAAGAAGCCCAGATGAATTCTATCATAACCCAGGTGAATTTTTCCAACCTTGGCGACACAAATACAGAAGCAATTAACGATTACAAGACCTTGACTACTACAGCTGGAGATCTAAAGAAAATAATTTTAAACGCTAATGCGCTTTTAAAAGGAAACGACCATCTCGGGGCGAAGGAAAGGCTAAATGCCTAAAGTTTCTCGAGTCGCTCAATTATTTCGACTGTTGAGGTTTTCCCGACAAAATGTTTTTAAAATAGGAATGCATTGCGATGCGGCGTACTTGATTGCTGAAAATTCACGGCTACCAAAACAAAATCGATAAATTTCGCTTGATGTACTGACTTACTGAGCATTTGCTTATTTATGATACGGATGCTAAACTGTGTAATTTGCAACGTATATATCTTCGAGAAAAAATTCCCAAGATCCACCTCATTCTTGTATTTTTTGACATTAAATACCGTCTTGAACTTAATTGAATTACATTCTTAGGAACGGTGGTAATGCAGCAGCAAATTCATTTTACCTCCTTAACCGCGTATGTGTTATTGGATTGCGATATTCTAAAGCACCTTAATCCTGTGAAAAGCGGCAATGTTCTAAGGCGCCTCAATCCTGTAAAATACCGCGATGTTCTATATAAGGCGGCTAAGTCCTATTAAAAACTGCGATGATCTAAGGCGCCTAAAGCATGGGAAATGTAAAATACCGAGATGTACTAAGGCTTGTAAAATACCGCGATGTTCTAGGCGCCTACGTCCTGTAAAATACAACGATATCCTAAGGCGCCTACGGCCTGTAAAATACCGCGATGTCCTAAGGCGCCTACGGCCTGTAAAATACCACGATGTCCTAAGGCGCCTAAGGCCTGTAAAATACCACGATGTCCTAAGGCGCCTACGGCCTGTAAAATACCGCGATGTCCTAAGGCGCCTAAGGCCTGTAAAATACCACGATGTCCTAAGGCGCCTAAGGCCTGTAAAATATCACGATGTCCTAAGGCGCCTAAGGCCTGTAAAATACCACGATGCCCTAAGGCGCCTAAGGCCTGTAAAATACAACGATGTCCTAAGGCACCTACGGCCAGCAAAATACCGCGATGTCCTAAGGCGCCTAAGGCCTGTAAAAAAACCAAACGAGTGACCTGCACTTCTGCTCCTTGACCTTAGTCTCTCTTGATTTTCGCACCCTTGATCCCCTTTTATAGGCACCAGTAAGCCGGAGGTGCGCCCGTTCATGAAGACCGAGAATTCTTCGCCGGCGACCATGTTAGGCTTCTGCGGGTGTTGTATCTAAAACACAAGGGATAAAACGAGACAGCTTTAATTTATTTTGGTGTCAAGCACTCTTTTAGATTTCGTTCAAACTCATTGCAAATGGCGAGTTAACAATCGAATAAAGAGGGTTGCCATTTTTACTAAAAGAACACTCAATTGTTTGAATTTTATAACAGTCAGTTTATGGAAGGCAACGCTTCGATGTTTCAAACATCATGTTCAGGCTCAAAATACAGAAGGACTTAGTCACATTGATAAAAAATATAAATCCAAAACGTAAGCTACCTTAGACTGAATAAAAAAAATTTTGTAATCATAGCGCTAGAAGACTTGATAAGACAAATCCCGAGTAGCACGAATATGAAATTACAAATGACTAGTTGTTATTCTACAGCAGGTATTTGTATGTTAACGGCACCAGAGACAGAGTTAAAATGGACGATCTAGCGGAGGTTCCAAACAGCTAAGCCACAGGTTCTATTGGATAATTGTAAACAAAAAAATTCATTTGAATTTTCGTTGAGGGTAGGTTTAAGCTTATGTTAATGCTTATATGCATATCATTCGAATATGGTCTTTTTTACAACATTGTTTGAAATTTTCGAGTTTGTAAACAGATCTTCATTTGAGGGCTTACAACTATGACGAAGACAGAAGTGAATAAAAGTGGAACCTTTATATTTGTGCGCAGTTAATCTTCGCTTCAGGGTCATCCTAGTCATCGAAACGTTACCTTTTATAGACTGTCAGTTGAAGACTTTTAACGATGGAGTGTTCTTTTCAGTCAAAATGTTAAGTGAATACCTTTGTGTTTGAACAAGTGAAGAACTCGAACAACTTCACGAAGTTGAAAAGCTGGAATCGAATAAAGACATAAGGATTTTAACGTTGTTTCTCTCGAGTGCGACGATCATATTTTTATTGTCATTTTTTCGTCTAAGTGAGACTCTGTACAAACGCGCTCTAGCCTAAATTTTCCCAACAGTTACTAGCACACAGTGAAAATAGTCACAGTGGTCTCGGAACTGTGAAGTAGAGCGCAGGGGAAGTGTTTTTCCAATGGGCTAGCCAGGATCTCGAGGTCCAATTTAGGATATCACTCAACGATAGTCGTTCAGTAGTACGTTATTAATATTAGTGGCATTTGAATTGACTCAATTCGTGAAGTACAGAACAATGCTCATACAGTTGAGAGCATCACTTCACTTTCACATGCGGTTTACGAATATACAAATATCTGCGTCAATGAATTCAAGCCAAACACAAGAACTATTCAGTGCGCTAAATAAAAAGTAAAAGTGTTTATCAAAATTTTCTCCAGAACAAATCCGTTCTTCATTCATGCCTGCTTCACGAGTCGCGTCTCTATCCCACTCATCCCAGTCTATTCTATACTGTTCATCAATCCATTCCACACTGTCCATTTTTTCCTCGCCGTCCATCATTTCATTCCCCACTGTCGATCACTCTATCCCGAAAATTCTTTTTTTATCTGAGTCCATGATTCCACTCCGCAGGGTCCAATCAATGCTAATGGGAACGATTTGAGATCAATTAACTGAAGATGTTCATTTTTAATGACTTTTGATATTTTTTGAGAGATTAGCGACCTAATGCCACGCAGTGGGAACTGGACTCTCCGATGGAGTGAAAGGAACATTTGAAGATGATGCTCACAGCCCCAATGACGTGCATCATCGCTGCCATGGATATTATGGAATTTTATTTTTGTCCATATTGAACGTGAAGTAAGTCGTCCTATCCAGAACTAACCTTTCCTTCCTCGGTAAGTATGAGTACTTTTGCCTCTTTGTAGCGGGAAGAGAAGCTCCAACTTTCCTTATTCAATAAATTGCTGCATTTTTGATTGATTGTGTACTCTGTTTGAAGCTCAATATTTCAATTGCATTAGCCTTTCTGTGCGTAAATCATATCAGATATAATGGAAAACAGTACAAATTAAAAAATTAGTCGCAAATAGTGCTTTAAATTTTAAAGGGTCAGGTGAACAATGGTAATATAATCAAACTAAGAGCAGTTAAAGAAGGACCATAGAAGTGCAAAATTTACATTCATTTACTATTTGTCTCCGCTGGTCAGACCTAAAATACTCATGTTTTCGGTGCGGTTGTGGCTGTAGGCAGGCAACTTGTCCATCTTTTGTTTGAGGCCTGCAAATTTTCATCAATGAGCATTACACACTACACCGTACAGGCGTCACAGGAGAAATTTTTACCTTACATACAAGCTAGATATTTTAAATCCGATTTCCTCTGCACGTGTCAAGTGATCTTTGACTTGAGTTACACGAGGAGTTTCTCCTGAACTCGAAGCACACACTAAAGAAGAAAAGGAAAAAGCGTGGTAGATAAGTTAGTCTTTTCCCGTCACGTTCATTTTTCTCAGCAAAACTATCCCGATTGTTGATGTTTAAGCTGCCAGAACTCCAGATTTTCTCGCCATGCTGTTTTTGCGGAAAAAGTTCTGGACTTTGTGAGCCAATACCAAATTGATGAGCTTTTTTGCGCCACAACCGGCATCCTGTTCCTGTCTCGCGGTGAGAAAGTTGAGGCCGCGACAGCCCTGCAATCTAATTCCTTTCCTTCCAATTACGAGGAACCCGAAAAAATTTCCCTGCGCGAGCGTAAATCGTACCACTGTTTCGCGGACCGCACTCACAAGTAAAATATAATTTATTTGAAGTGATAGAACAATTCTTAAAGAAATGTGACTGTAGCGTAAATCAAAATTTCCACAAAAACTGGGAGTCAATGGTTTTAAAAATTGTATGATGCGGAAAATACAACACATTAACATTGTCTTCGTTTTTTTACGCCGATAAATTCCCCGACACATAAACTTTTTATTCGCTTATGATCGCAATCAAATTGCCTGACACAACAACGTTTGCTTCGTTTTTGAACGTTGTTAAATTTCCCCGGCACATTAAATTTGTCTTCGCTTTTGAATACAACTAAATTCCTGCGACACAACATTTTCTTCGCCTTAGAACGCAGTTATATCCCTCCTCCTCCCAAAACCACCTTTTTGTTCGCCTTTGAACGCAGTTAAGGCCCCCCCGACACATTAAATTTTTATTCGCCTTAGAACGCAGTTATATCCCCCCTCCTCCCAAAACCACTTTTTTGTTCGCCTTCGAACGCAGTTAAGGCCCCCCCGACACATTAAATTTTTATTCGCCTTAGAACGCAGTTATATCCCCCCTCCTCCCAAAACCACCTTTTTGTTCGCCTTCGAACGCAGTTAAGGCCCCCCCGACACATTAAATTTTTATTCGCCTTAGAACGCAGTTATATCCCCCCTCCTCCCAAAACCACCTTTTTGTTCGCCTTCGAACGCAGTTAAGGCCCCCCCGACACATTAAATTTTTCTTCGCTTTTGAACGTAGTTAAATTCTAACGGCACAACAACGTTTTCTTCGATTTTGAACGCAACTAAATTATATGGTACAAAAAGTTTTCGTTGCTTTTGAACGCCTTAAAATTCCACGGACCCAGTGATTGAGCGGCGCGCAGAACGCATGAACAAGAGCACAAGCTTGGCTCAGGAGCAGCAGGGAGTAATTTAATGATGAAGCAGACCACGCACAGCGGCCCCACGCCCTGCAGTCCTCACGCCAGCTCCCCTGCACTCATGCAAACCTCAGCGGCAACTCCCTTCCTGTACCTGGCCTTTGAAACTGCTTAAAATTTTGCACGACACCGACGCAATTTAACACGGATCCACTTCGACGAATCCATTTGTTCGTTACAACTCTACACAATATTTCAGTTTCTTCGTGTCGATCGTTTTCTAATCTTTCCAACCATGTCCAACCTTTTGCCCGAGACATTCAACCGCGTGAAGCTGTAACGTGTATGAATACCTATGTAGGCGTGCATGGCTTGTTGCAACGATCGTCGACGTGAAAACATGGCAAGTGCTGCCACGTTAGGAAATTTAGTGAGAATTGCAGGCCCCAAGTTTGAAATTCAAGGACTTATGGTCGCGTCACTAGGTATTAAGATCTGAGGCGAACATACATGATGCCATAGAGTCATGAATGCTCAGCCAAAAATTTCCAAGTAGACGTCTAATTTCAGTCTTATGAATAGCGCATGTTATTAATAATCTGCATTACAATGCAAGCGTGTGCTCAGTGAGCTATGATAGATTAATATTTAGCAGCAATGAATAACGACACTTGAAGTTTTCCCAAGCTTATTATGCAGAAGTGTCAAAGGGGAAAGTCCAACAGCGTGAGAACTTCGTACAGTGGTGATTTTCAAACCAAAAAACACCAACATGCACAATTATTTGTCCTGATTAACATCAATTCACTCCTTCACACCTTATTGTACGCAAAAACCTCAGGTGTCCTCCTGGCGTTGCAACGTTCATTGCGTTATATGCTCATTTCTTGCAAATTTCTGGTCGAAACTTTTTCTACTCTCCAAAATTTTTTCTACTTTCTCAAGTGTTATGCTCCCATGTTGGCATGAAGCGAACGTAGAAGAAACGTTCCCGGTCTTCCCTGCACTTCGCACCCATATTTTGTACAGCGTGACGGTGTACTCTGCAGCGTCACACTTGGCAACACGCACCTATTCTCTGAAGAACTGGGGTACGACCAGCACTTGAACTCGGTGTCGTTGTCACCTTGCCAACGCTCGCACAATCAGGGTTTGTTTTCTTGGGACTTAGAAACAACCTTCATTCTGTTTGCAGTCGGACAACACGGTTTCTCGCAAACGTTGTGGGGCTCCCGCATCGCGACCGCCGCTTTTTTAGTTCACGCTACTTCTTCCCACACGTGTGTTCTCTCATCTCATCCGTTTCAACTACTTATTGCCCATATTTATATTACTATTATTATTAAATGAGAAAGTTTTAGCCTCCTTTTCTCACGACAAAGATGTTCCAAGAGAGGAAGGATGAAGGCACCATTTAGTATGGAGTTGAGGGACGCTGAATCTATGTACAAGGTGCATAGAAACAGTAAGGCAAAAAAGGAGATCATGAAACAACAAAAAGTTGATGAAGAAAGTAGAAGGTGCTGAAAAACAGGACAGCAGTGAACCGAAAAAAGATGGTCCATAACAAAATAAAAACCTATTCAATTTCAACAAAAAGAAAGCCTACCTAACCTTGAGCTCGGGCCCTCGCATAATCCCCCTCGGGGCGCTAATTCCCATAGACACAATAGTTGTATCCCCCTGAGAGGGCCCATATTTAGATACCAAAGGTATAGCTTAAGTAATTCATTTATTTCTTCAACTACTCATTGCCTACACGTGGGTACAGAAAGTGCACCTTACTCAATTCATTTATTTCTTCAACTACTCATTGCCTATACATAGCTACAAAAGTTTTAGCTTATTCAACTCAATTGTTTTTCAACTACTCAGAGCTCACACGTAGGTACGAAAGGTGTAGCACGGGAAAGTAATTTAAAAGGTGTTTTTATTGGATAAACTATGAGCTTTATTTCTAACTGATATTCAGTCAAATATTACACAGGCCGAGGAATGAGGAGGTCTAGTCAACTGGACAAATAAGCCAGCATCTCACGAGAGCCCAACTTCAGTTAGCGTAGAAATAACCCAATGAAAATTCCAATGGACCGGCGACCCAAGATAAGAATAATTTCTGTTTTAGTCTTAGGATAATTTTGAAAATTTCGGTGATCTTTATTTTTTCTTTTTAATGTCGTCAGACATCTCAAAAACGTTTATTTGCTATTCCTAGAGTTACTTATAGTAAATAGTTTCGAACATTACTAAACCGAAGTTGATTTAAAAGTTTTTCACCGGAATGCAGCATGCCTGTCTATTCTTTATTAAAGCAGACCTCTGAACAGCCAACTGCGAATGCTTAGAAACAACCTCGTCGCAATTATGAAATAACGAAGTGTAATGTAAGCAACAAGCAGCGACGTTCGTTACTGTGTAACTGCAGTTGAACAAGTACACGCTTTTAAAAGTAAGCGTATAATGAATCAAACAAATGCAGAATCCCATAAGCGATGCTCTAGTGACCAACACAGAACACTTCAAAAACCGCAATTCACATGAAGAATTATCCCACAGAAGGGTAACTGATGACTTATATTGGTACGCTGATTAAATCAGTCCGTGTTTATTTAAAGGGTAATTTTGCAGCCAAAATGAGGGCTCGTAGCATAACAAATTACGCCAAACAAATGCCTGGTAACGAGGGATCAAGTGATCTGGAAGATTATAGGACAGTAGCTGAACTTCACATTTGTTTACTCAAAAGCAGTCGGCATGATTAATTTTCGGCATCATTTTGCAAAAACTACCCTGTCATGAACATGGATAAGTTCCACGACCGCTTTGAAGCTACATGCACCTAGTGCAGCGTTATTCACTTATTTTTGCAAGAGAGTCACTTCGGTTAAACGCATTGATTGAGAGAGCCGCAGCACTGCAAGTTAGCGTATATTTATAAATTATGTATTAATTATTTAATTTATATATTTTTCGACAGCCGCGTAATGAATACCATTAACTTAAAGGCAAAGCTCATATCGTGGTGCGGCTGGACGATCACGAGCTGCAGAAACATGATTTACAAATGCCATACTGTGAGACCTGGGGAACAGAGGACACTGATGATTGCAATTCCTGTAAGTGGGACTGAGCACTGAGTTTTTCTAATGCGGACTTAGGCACTGCTTTTTAGTTGAAGTTATTAGAAAACTTATTGTACCAGAGACACTCCCCTACAATCAGCATTTAGTTACATGAATTAGCTACAAGTGAATTCTAAGCGCCAATCCACGTTGATTGATAGTTTCAAAATACAAACGATAGTTTTGAATTGTTTCATAAGTTATTCTCGAGCATTCCAATCTGACACCACCTCAAGAGGACAGTAACAATTTTTCCTCATGGAAAAATGGATGGCATAAATTTAACGACAAGGAGTCCAAGAAAATAGTCCTGATGGCCGTAATTCTGTTTCTGAGTAATCTCTAGGCCGCAATTCTGAAATTGCGAACACCCAGCGACGAGTGCATGCTGTGTCTTTCATCCCGTCAAATCAATGCCAATACTGCCGTCAAAATGCAGGTATTACCTCAATCAAATATTCTGTCTTGCCGGGGGTACGAAAACGGAAATGCCGATAAAAGAGTGGCACCCAGCGATTGTTATTGGCAATCCTGCGTCTCGTCTTCACAGGAATTTCAATTGCCGGCGGTAGGTGGCTGCTGAGAGACGTCGAACTTGCATCATGTCAGTCTTCGTTTTTCTCCACAACCTGCTGAGTTCTGATCCCTTTACGTCGGATTTAAGGCATGTTTTAGTGCACGCGTGTTGACTTTAAGAACAGACCCTCAACTTTGCATGTATCGCTTAGAAATACATATATGTTGAAGAAATACATGTATACTGAAGAAATATATGTATGTTGAATGCATGTGTGTTGAAGAAGAAATACATGTATGCTGAAGAAATACATGCATGTTAAAGAAATACATGTATACATGTATTATGTATTTATGTGTGTATTTCATAATACATGCAATACATACAGGCTTCATTTTTACAAATAATGCGTAAACTCTCAGTCTTTTTTAGGATAGCTAAGTCATAAAAATACCAATTATTGATCATTGATGAACAAAATGATAGACTCAAATGAACTATATAATGACAATGAGCAGCGTTTCTTAAATTCTGTCATCACGATATGACAGTCGCAATAAATTTTAAGATACATTAGCAATCTCCAATTTGCTGCTTTCCGGTGGTCGGCATCGCAAGAAGACACGTCTTTGGTGTCATGCAGAAATCAAATCGGAGTCTCCCTCAAGTATAAACAAAGCAGAAGTGTCTAGATAAAAATCAAAACTTAGCACACCCAACCCGTAAAAATAATGAGATTCCAAATTATCCTTAAATAAATCTTTCAAATGTGGATGACAAACAAATATATCCATCCTAACAGTACGTGCGATTAAAATATTCTAGTACTTGTGCACTTGTGAAACTCGTATCATAGATACGGTCATTCAGCATCCTTAAAAGCGTCAGAGAGAGACAGATCACCCAACCAACTAAGCAACAACTGTGTTTTATTATCACCAGTCCACCCCCCTTTATTTGAATAAAAAAGAGGGCGAAATGAGAGAAAGGCCGTAAGAAATTAAAAAAAAAATCTCTCGAGAGTTGATGAGGCCGCGTGAACACGGCACGTCAAAATATATACAGCAGGGCTGGAGCTTGTATCACAGATACGCTCATCACACACTTCGGTTGGCTTCGGACAGACCGACGGACGCGGCTCTTTTAATAGTATTGATTCATTTAGACGGAAATCATACAAATATATTAATATATATAAACACACCAAGGATATTATTAGGTAAGATAAATGATCGCTTGCGTCATAGACAAAGCAGGTCGGGTGGTTAGAGCGATCAGGAAAACCTGAAGTCAAACAATAAATTCTACGGAACAAAAGCCACCGCACGAGCTTAAAAACAGAATTTTCGGTCTATCAGCAGCCGCCGCGTTGAAATAATCCGCTTTACAATTTGATGATCGGCATAATCCCTCCCGATTCCACCCCGTCACCGCTGAAGGGAAATAATTTCTACTTTTTTGACGGATGACACGGAGAGTTGATTAGAAATGCTATATTTGATGCGAACAATTTAAATTCTGTGAATTAAATTTTAAAATGATGGTTCGATTATTTATTGTTAGAATAACAATACCTGACCCATAAATAAAAACGTAATGAAGTGATTTTCATTTTAGCTATGAGAACGGCATACTTTCCTCTCCAAAAATGAGTGAAGCGCAATTAAGTAGTCTTTGAGGTGCCACGAAAAAGAAACACGGAGTAAACGTATGTAAAAAGTTGCTGAGAAATGCTTGTTTTGATACTTTTTCTTTAAATTGAAACAGTTCGTTCATAAACACTTTTTCAGTACTGTATATTAAAAACGATTTGCAAAGCATTCTATTTTGACATATAGCTATCACGAATACGACTAATGAATGAAGACTATATCCGTGATTTGCCCCTGAAAATCGTGGCGAGGAGATACGCTGTATCCATTGTAATTTGCAATAGTCGCACATAATCTTCATCCATATTTTCCCTTAGGTAACACTTGCTCAACTAAGTCGTTTCAATCACTCAAATTTGCGTGCACATCTCAATAACACCGTCACTTAACACTTTGACTCCGAATGGTACATATGTGTACCACTTGGTAAATTGTTCATTTACGTACCGGAATATACAAATAACATTTCAACTATTTGGCTACCTTTTAAGAAATAACTTTCAGTGTAAAAGGTAACGTATAATGTTTCAATTGTATGTTTTATGCTTTTTAACAGGTTTAAAAATGTATTAGAGCAGAAAAGCGGGTTTTTCAAAACGACTTCTTTATCCTAATCAAAATGACCGTAGCAACCGAACAATCGTAGTCAACGTGCTAAGGAGCACGTGCAGAGAAGTGTAGGGTACTTCTTGAGCAACACGTACGCTTTAACGCAGAGCTGGAATTATACGTCTAGGTCATCAACAAACCTCGCCGGGTCACTACACTTATTTTTCTCGTCCCACAGCTTAAAAACTTGACTTTATAGCAAAATAAACTGGAGGCTTGTTGGCATATCATTAGCCCATGACATAATACCTCAAATGAAATTTAGAAAAAGAAAAGAAAGAAAAAATGTTTATTTCCAAATTGTCACATGAGATACATGCCAACATATTGGCTTTTAAAAGTTTCTTAAATATAGGGCATCCTAAAACAAATGTTCCATACGAGGAGTACTAATTGACAAACCATCCGAGGTGTACAAGTAGATGAGCCATACGAGGCATAATAATAGACAAACTATACGAGGTGTACTAATAGACAAACTGTCAGAGGTGTACAAGTAGATAGACCATACGAGGCATATGAATTGACAAAATATACGAGGCGTACTAATAGACAGACCCATTCGTGGTGTGCTAGTAGTCTAACAAAAGTTCTATACAAGGAGTACTAATTGACAAACCATCCGAGGTGTACAAATAGATAAGCCATACGAGGCATAATAATAATAGGCAAACTATACGAGGTGTACTAATAGACAAGCTATCAGAGGTGTACAAAATAGATAGACCATACGAGGCATATTAATAGACAAAATATACGAGGCGTACTAATAGACAAACCACACGTGGCTTGCCAATAGTCTATCTCTGTCAAGGGTAGTTGAATGAGAAATGAAAAATATGCCCTAAAAAATATGCAAAGCCCTATCACCACCAAAAACATATTTCGTATCTTCTCGATATTCACCACATCATGCGGACATGGGTACATGGGATAAAATAGAGATACAGTGTAAGCCGGTTACCACTCATGATTGACAAATATCTACAAAATATTGGTAGAAATGGGTAAACAAACATATATTCAATATCAAAATTCATAGCTTGTACAAAACACGGACAGAAAGAAAATTTTACTAGGATTCATATGCTCAAATTGCACTTTATTTCATTAATTATATATGACATTAATCCGATTCACAGAAACGCCCTCTGGGGAAGTGCTAGATCTATTTTTGAATCATTTCGCAATTGCAATAAAATTTATTAACCGAATGGTTTTTGCGTAAAGAAATGAAATAGAAACATGTATATCTATTTATGTAGATACATATATATACCTACACACGTACACACACATATTAATTTATATACTTATTGAAAATAAAATATTAGAAAAAAAAAAAAAAAAAAAAAAAAAAAAAAAATACATATATAACATAACAGATAGAAGCAACCTACCATCTACTACACAGAAAATGACAGCTGAGCTCACTGTAATCCTAAGAAATTTTTCGCAAAAAAAATAACTAAAAGGAAGAGAAGACTTCGAAAAACATAAAAATGAGCTGTTTTTTAATTTCTTCACAGAAATTTTTAAGAAAAATCAGATTATAGTCAAGAAGCAACACAACTCTTCAGCATTATAGGGACATGTGTACGTGGGATAAAATGGAGTAACATTGTGGCCGGATATCACATCTGAGTGGAGAATATTCACAAAATTGGCACATATAGGAAGATTAGGCCTTGATCCAAAATGATAATTTTGATTACAGAAATTTAGAGTTTTTTCCGATTTGAAAGTTCAGTGCTAGTGTGCGCTGAACGCACGAAAAGAAAAAAAAAATAAAAAGACTAAATGCAATGCTTAAATTACCCCTTTCCCTCCAGCTCAGCCGAAAATCGATTGAAAACATCTTCGAGAATGATTTTGAAATAGCGAGACAACGTTAGCCAAAAATTTAATTCATTATAAACTTTGCACAACCGTCACGTCTATAAACCTGTTTATTGGTGTACACACAAAATGTATTTCATGGTATATTTGTCATACGGACGTTAAATATTAATACAGAAAAGAGAAAGAAATAACAAAATAAAGATGAGGAAATACTCCTAATTATGGAAAGAACGTTCGTTCTGCTGCACTGAACTGACGGCTGTGGTGCTCATTGTTGTCGACAGAAATAAGTAAGATGAATATACGAATCGCTTAGCAAACGTAAAATGAAATAGGTTCTAAATTTCTAACAGAAATTTCAGGAAAAATTAAAATTTCTGATAGATGGGAAGTTCACACCGAGATGCTGCAGGCCCTATGACAGAGATGTAAAATGACGTGACACATTTACTCTAAATTTTTTTCCAGTTTTAGAGTTTTTGATATGCTGGGGAAGCTTGTTCCACAAAAAAGCTCCAGAAACTGAGAGAGCTTTTTGTCCCACGTTAGATGAACTACACGAAGACGTAAATGAGCGTTCCCTTGAAAAATTACGATGAGAAGTGCATCGTGGACAAACAAAGTCGCAAGTTTCATTTTCTAAGCTCCGATATAAAGGCGTGAAAATATCTTCCGTAGATCTCCGACTAACGAGTGGTTATAAAAATAAACAAAAAATTGAAATTATCCGTCGTAATATATATTTTCGGCGCATTCTTTTTAATGTCCTGACAGCGGTCATAGGAAATTAGACTGCACGGTTCGCCATTTCTCAATCAGAAGTTCCCATCGCTTGCATTACGACGCATTTAATGGCGAAAACAAAGACGTATAAGCAACTAGTAATTCTCCAAACATATTTCATTTGAGCTACCGTAAAATTAATTTCTTCAACACAGCTTCACAAAACTGGCATTATGCGAAACCACGTTGGATATTACGTTCATTCTATTCTTAGCCACGTTGGTTTTCCTTTTTATCCTAAAAATGAGATTTCCTAGAAATCAGTCTACTTCATTTATTCATGAGGAGCACTGAAAGCCCCTCCACCCACACAATTGTGGCCAGGCAGGCCGGAGCCCACAGCAGGGGTCGGTATAATGGGCAACGTGTGGTCGCAGATTTCTTCCGCTAATTTACGCGAAAAATTTCATGACTTAATCTTATTTCATTAGGAATGCGTTCTAACTTATGCGCCGCAATGCACTTGCCTTCGCCTCGGCAAGTGAGCAAGTGAAGTTTCATCAAAAAATACTTTATATCGTGATAAAATCGTGTATACTCTATACTGTATCGTGTATGCTGTAGATTGAAAAAAATACTGCATATCGTGCGGATAGAAAGCAGTCATACATTATTTTATCTCCCATTATGAGCATTTTAAATGTGTTCCTGTTTTTATGTATTGTAAACGATCCATACTTTTTAGCAATTTTTACGGAACATTAAAGAAAGTTCAAATGGTACCATTTGACGACTTTTAAAACCCAGAGAATGTACTCAGTTACCCTCCTTAAGCTCTCATTCCGTTGTCAAGTGAACCTGTCGTGAGGCCATAGCAATCATAGCAATCTAATACAAGTAGGAATCGCTGAACAAACTCCTGGTATTCAATAGCAAGCCTTATTATAACTTGAATAGAACAGACAGTGCTTCAAATAAGTATTCTACAAAAAAGCAACTCAAAAAGATAGAAGCAGTTTGGTTGCTCATGTCGCTTTGGCTTCTTCAACACGAGTTAAGGAAGAAATTGTTCAGATTAAATTAATAACATTGAGTTTAGAAAAATTTCAGAGGATATGGGAAAAGCGTATACAACAATATTGCCGTGATACACGAATAATACTTATTTATAAGGAGTGCCCACATGCAAAAAGTCATCATTATTTTTTCAGTAACGGTAAGCATGCAATTGTCTATTCTTCATTTTAACAGCAAATTTTATGATTGATCATAAGCTTATACTTGAATCATCCATGTTTGAAACGAGGAATTTTCCTTCCATTTACAAATTATACAGCTCATTTTTTGCTTCTCGTTTGACGTACTCAAATCAATAACTTGATTCATAAAAAATCCTACGAAAATATGAGTTGAGGTTTAGTCTTACCATCACGGCTTCTGAGGAGTTCCTGATGTCTCCTTCGAGCTTACAAGTATAAAAGTAATGTCATCATTGCCTTTTCGAATTATCGCTATACAAGAGGCAAGAAAACACGCTTAAAATTGAGAACCCTACTTTGAACGGAGGGTAAGCTGTAATGCAACATCGCTTCTTTGAAGTATCACCATGCCTGAGGCAATGAGACAAAAGAATGCTCTTTAAATTAGGATCAATAATTTTTTTTTAAATAAACCGTAATACGACACAAAAAGTTAGAGGCAGTATGAGGTTCAATCAAGTTCTACGCAGTTCGCAAGGAAGTGTAAAAAACTATACGATGGACATTTAGCACGCAAAAAATACGTTCTGTAAGGAGAACAACGCTGATGCTTTGTCTTAATGGAAGATAGTTAATAGAACCTGAAAATGAATTTGTGAGGCTATCTCGTAAACTAGAGTTTCTTTGAATGACGGTTTGGCAATCAAAAAGCTGTGTTAAAATTTATCGCACAGAAGAAAACATTCTCATTTTATATTTTTCAACTTAATTAAACATTTACGAGCTTTGGTGGAAACAAATTTATAACAACTCCCTCGAAATAAACATTGTACGAATGCCGTCATTTTTGACAACACGAGTACATTAGTAGAAGAAGGCCACTAACATTTCCACTGACGGGTACACTAATCGAAGAAGGCAAGTTATAGAAAGATTTGCACCGCGGCTCGCTGCAACACTCTGCGCAGTACGCGGTCACCTCCAAATGAAGACAACGCGTGACCTTACAGAGCCGACCTTCCGTAATGCGTCGTGTTGGTGACGGCCGAGGTAGGCTTGGGGAGCATGCTCGATATACGGTCACAATGCTGCTATCTACGGTAGCAAGGTTGCGACACGGTAAGATTGCTATGTACAGGGTAGTAGGGTTCCTAATTACACGGTAGTAACGCTGCTACACGGCAAGGTTGTTATCTACACGGTAGTAAGATTATAACACGGTAAGGTTGCTATCTACATGGTAACAAGATTGCAACACGGTAAGGTTGTTATCTACACGGTAACAAGATTGCAACACGGTTAGGTTGTTAGCTATATGGTAGTATGGTTAATACACGGCATGATTAGTATCTTCACGGCAATAAGGCTGCTATCTACATGGTAAGGGTGTTATCTACAAGGTAGTTAGGCAACTACACCGCATGGTCACTACCTGCGCATTAGTGCGGTTGCTGTATGCACATTGCAATGGTGCCTCCACAAGAGAACAGCAAGCTACAGAGTGAGTCAGAAGTTTTCATTAGCTCCAACATGAGCTAATGCTCGAAGTACAGGTCGTTTCCATCACGCATTAACGCACTCACGATGTGAGCCGCCGGTGTACGCCGAAGGAATTTTTATAGTGCTGCTGACCGACCTGTAGTCACAAAATCAATTTTTATAAATACCTAATTGAAGCTAAATGAAGGCACGATGTAGTTCGTGTTTCCTACTTTCAAAATTGCTCACTACAATTGACTTTAAATTGACTTTGACAATTGACTTTGAGCTGAATATTGAACTTAAGTTTAACCCGTCGCGGTCGACGTGTTAAGAGCAGCTGGTCAAACTAAACTGTTATAAGATTGCTTTCAAAACAATTCTTATGAGAATTTATGAGCATTCATTTTTTCATTCGAATAACTTGGTAAAAGAAGCAGTTACTGCTGGTTCACCATGCCCTGAAAATTTACTGCATAAGAAAGGGAATTATAATTCAATAAGACTGATCAATAAACGAGAACAAGTTCATTCGTTAAATAAGTAAACTACAACAAATTGCTAGCGCTTCACAGACTTTGCATACTCGTATATCGCGCCGAAAGTCCCAAAGGTAACTTTCAAAAAGTCGTTGAATTCCTGTGTTTCAGCTACTGCACAAAAATTATTTATGCAGTCTAAGTTGAAAATAAAATCAGATGTTTGCACCACTTCAAAAACATACAATAATGAACATACTGTAAATTGATAATTCAACACAAGTACACTAACTTAATGCACTCTAACACCTGAAAACTCGTGTTATTGAAGTTGTTGTACATCAACCGTCACCACACAGCACACATTCAAATAATGTGCTATGTTCACCGAGAGAGAATGAATGATAACACAAGCCGGCAGCACTTTCATAATTGCTAGAGAAAAGTTATTGGAGAATTTCTAATCAGATTTAATTTAATATTATTTGAATTTAATTGAGACAAAAATAGTGGACTCCTACACGTATTTCGAAATATTATAGTTTCTAGGCATTTCGCAGTAATCTTACATTTTTTCTTGCTCACATACGAATGACCGCAGACATCAGCACCTTGGTCCGAGGTCGACTATGGTCACGCACATTGATGAGCTCTTCGACCCGCTCTGGCGCGTCACTGCTGTCACAGTTCGGCACACGCACTCACTACAAACGACGTGAGCTGTGCAAGCACGCTCTAAATCGCCTCATTTACCGTCCAGCGAGAACTTACGGTCTTGTTTTCTTATTTTTTTCTTTCAAAAAGCACTGCGAATTTCCAGAACATCTTAAGAAGCAACAATAATATATACTAGGGTAAATCCGTCGATCAAATTTCAACTCAAACGCACAAGTTCTGTTCTATGAATCCCATTGAGGAGTTACAAGCTCCGTGTTGTTGCAGCGACCGCGCATAAAAGACACACACCCTTACCGACAGCCATGTTGCAACTGAGGTTCTTGTAAAAGGCGAGGTCGGTCGGGCCCCCAGTCCCCCACGAGCTGGCACTCTCCAACATTTAGATGAAAATTACCCTACAATGAGCTCCTCACCGAATAAGTATTGACTTCTTTACATTTAAACACTTTCTGATCATCCAACAAATTATTTTAGTTGAACGCACGTTAGGAGATAGTCAAATTTAACTGTGCTCAAACGTGGGACCCTACATTTAGAGGAAATAAAAATATACCTTACAGCTTTGAACTGAAATGTTTTATTTTTATGTTCGGGCTCATTTGTTTTCTTAAATGATTGAATCTCTTTAGAAGATCTGCATGCATGTTGCATGCATCTGATACAGTATTTGTAAAATAGATTATAATTAGCTAAAATAAACTTATTACCTAGAGAGCGACTTGAGATTTAATCAAAGAACTTTGACTTATTACTGTTGAACAAGCTCTAAAAATAGAACATTGAAGTATTTAGTTCAAAATATTCTATAAATTTTAAAGATTGAATTATACAATTTCGAGTATCCATTAGCTTATTGTTATTACACCACCGTTAGCAAATTTCAAAAGAAGGGTGCATGTCTAAAGAAAGTGGTTCACGAACCTTTAACAATTCCGCTTCAGTTTCTCTAAAATGAGGTTGATGAAGCGCAAGAAGTTATAATTTAGTTTAGTATAGCTAAAACAAAAAATATAAGAAATACTAAAATAAGAAATACAAAATTTTTGGTTACTTATCTCATTGAAAACGACGAGGCGAAAAGCGGGCTGAAAATTGGGCAACGATTGTAATCCATAAAACGTAATGAAGAGGAAGTAAACATTTTGCGTTAAATAAATTCATTAAAACGTGGCACTGAGCAGTGAAATAATTTTCTTCGAGTACGAATACAAAAATGCAAGGAAGTTTAGAGTGAAACTCGGAAGCCGCTTATAGGTTTGTCACGGTAAGTTTAGTAACAATAACTACTTCTCATTGTCGTTTTATCGTCAACAATGTTTTTTTTATTTTGCGTAAACGTTCCTCAATAACGATGAGGGTCTCAGTGCAAATTGTTGAGATTTCATGTGACACTCATTTTCCTTTCAAAATTAAAGATTCCTATTCATGTCCATTAACAATTTTAATGGTCATAAATGGAACTTCATTTGTCAAAACTGAAATTAGTCAAAAATGAAACTTTACAATCTGGGCTTATATGTATGAATAACAAGATTCACATAATTTTCCATGCGAAATTCTTGGGAAACATATAACCAATTTAAAGATGTAAGATGTACAAACTCACAAGCCGTTTCAATATGGCAGTCAGCGTTCCGTACACAAAAAATATTGTTAAATTTTTACGCCTTGAGTGATGTAGAAAAGACATATTTTCAACCGGCCATTTCTTGGCGGAATGTAGAAATGATAACAGCTTTTCTCACAGAAAGATGCATTTCAGAAATGAGGAGTACGAGTCTCAATTCTTATTGATTGATGAACGATATCGGTATAAAAAACTTTCTCTCAGAGTAAGAGTCTCGTTCCCGGCTGGGGAGGATAAAGTTTGCCTCTTGAGCTTCAAGATGTTGTACAGAAGAGGAAATTCACTAATGAGGAACTTCAAAAAATAGGCAAACGAGTGTTCGACTTGATTGGGTGATATGATTACGGTTGTGCGATATGGTTACGGTTGTGCGATATGGTTACGGTTGTGCGATATGGTTACGGTTGTGCGATATGGTTACAGTTGTGCGATATGGTTACGGTTGTGCGATATGGTTACAGTTGTGCGATATGGTTACAGTTGTGCGATATGGTTACAGTTGTGCGATATGGTTACGGTTGTGCGATATGGTTACAGTTGTGCGATATGGTTACAGTTGTGCGATATGGTTACGGTTGTGCGATATGGTTACGGTTGTGCGATATGGTTACGGTTGTGCGATATGGTTACGGTTGTGCGATATGGTTACAGTTGTGCGATATGGTTACAGTTGTGCGATATGGTTACGGTTGTGCGATATGGTTACAGTTGTGCGATATGGTTACAGTTGTGCGATATGGTTACGGTTGTGCGATATGGTTACGGTTGTGCGATATGGTTACAGTTGTGCGATATGGTTACGGTTGTGCGATATGGTTACAGTTGTGTGATATGGTTACAGTTGTGCGATATGGTTACGGTTGTGCGATATGGTTACGGTTGTGCGATATGGTTACGGTTGTGCGATATGGTTACAGTTGTGCGATATGGTTACAGTTGTGCGATATGGTTACGGTTGTGCGATATGGTTACGGTTGTGCGATATGGTTACAGTTGTGCGATATGGTTACAGTTGTGCGATATGGTTACGGTCTTGCGATATGGTTACGGTTGTGCGATATGGTTACGGTTGTGCGATATGGTTACGGTTGTGCGATATTGTTACAGTTGTGCGATATGGTTACGGTTGTGCGATATGGTTACGGTTGTGCAATATGGTTACGGTTGTGCGATATGGTTACGGTTGTGTGATATGGTTACGGTTGTGCGATATGGTTACGGTTGTGCGATATGGTTACGGTTGTACGATATGGTTACGGTTGTGCGATATGGTTACGGTTGTGCGATATGGTTACGGTTGTGCGATATGGTTACGGTTGTGCGATATGGTTACGGTTGTGCGATATTGTTACAGTTGTGCGATATGGTTACGGTTGTGTGATATGGTTACGGTTGTGCGATATGGTTACGGTTGTACGATATGGTTACGGTTGTGCGATATGGTTACGGTTGTGCGATATGGTTACGGTTGTGCGATATGGTTACAGTTGTGCGATATGGTTACGGTTGTGCGATATGGTTACAGTTGTGCGATATGGTTACAGTTGTGCGATATGGTTACGGTTGTGCGATATGGTTACGGTTGTGCGATATGGTTACGGTTGTGCGATATGGTTACAGTTGTGCGATATGGTTACAGTTGTGCGATATGGTTACAGTTGTGCGATATGGTTACAGTTGTGCGATATGGTTACGGTTGTGCGATATGGTTACGGTTGTGCGATATGGTTACAGTTGTGCGATATGGTTACAGTTGTGCGATATGGTTACGGTTGTGCGATATGGTTACAGTTGTGCGATATGGTTACAGTTGTGCGATATGGTTACAGTTGTGCGATATGGTTACGGTTGTGCGATATGGTTACGGTTGTGCGATATGGTTACGGTTGTGCGATATGGTTACAGTTGTGCGATATGGTTACAGTTGTGCGATATGGTTACAGTTGTGCGATATGGTTACGGTTGTGCGATATGGTTACGGTTGTGCGATATGGTTACAGTTGTGCGATATGGTTACGGTTGTGCGATATGGTTACGGTTGTGCGATATGGTTACGGTTGTGCGATATGGTTACAGTTGTGCGATATGGTTACGGTTGTGCGATATGGTTACGGTTGTGCGATATGGTTACAGTTGTGCGATATGGTTACAGTTGTGCGATATGGTTACGGTTGTGCGATATGGTTACAGTTGTGCGATATGGTTACGGTTGTGCGATATTGTTACAGTTGTGCGCAGTTGTTGTTGATGCCATTTGGATAAATTAATGATGATTATCTGATGCAATTTGAGTATATTTATGATGATTATCTGATACAAAATGGGTAAATCCATGATTATTGTCTGATGCAGTATGGGTAAATTCTATGCAATTTTCTAGTGCTGAAATAATATGCGTGATTACTTCATAAATGTCCGGTGCAGTATAGGTAAATCGCCCTTAATTATTTAGTGCAGTGTTAAAAAATTCTCTCTAATTATACAGTGCAGCATGTGCAATTCCTCTTTGATTATCTGGCGCAGTGTGGAAAATCTGGTGAAATAGGAATTAATCCATTTTAATTATAATCCTTTTTTTAATTATGAGTGCTTAAGGAAAGAAATCAATTTTAAATTCTTGGCATGCTGCTTTAACTCGTGACATACATCAGGAAACGAATTCATTAATTCTGCATTTAAAAATGTCTGTAACATTGATTGTACCCCTATGTTCGATTTCGTTTTATTTTCTGCGTATTTAGGATCTTAATGTTGAGACATTTTGTAATCCAATGTTATTCATTTCATGTCTCTACTTTACTAGAATTAAACCGGCTTTCTGTTTTCTTCTTTTTTCTTCTCACTGAAAATGTATGTTTCGATTGCGTATGCTCAGTAGATTCACGCGATAGCATACATGCATTGGCAGTACAAGCCCGTGTACGTAAAATATTTACTTCGTTTTTAGTACGCCGAAAATGCATCACAGTGGTTGGAAACGTTCGAGATTTTCATCGGTCAAAAAATTTCCCGGGCTTTCCTCCTTCGTTCATTTGTCATTCGAAACTCGTTTCCCATCTTTCTGAATTCCATCTCTTCTGCCCACACGACTACTTTACCGCTTATCTCCCTCAACGAATTTTAAGTAGTTTATTGCTCTCGCTGAAACAATGACAAGTTAATCTTAAGACTTGTTTGTGACAGAATGTGAACAGGAGTCGAGTTCCATTTTTTCCCTTCAGTCGCTGGGATTCGCATCGACTACAAAGATATCAGATCGTCATGCCCTGTCCTGCCTACAGCTCGGTCAGGGGAGCAGCTGGAGGTCCTGTAGATAATGTGATTTGACTTTGCTTTTTTTGGAAAACATAGCTATCGGCTGCCCATATCGTCTTCTTACTCCCTTGCATGTTATTCTCGAGCATCACGGTGCTGCTAACATGTTATTCTCGAGCATCACGGTGCTGCTAACGTCATGTTATGCTCGAGCATCACGGTGCTGCTAACGTCATGTTATTCTCGAGCATCACGGTGCTGCTAACGTCATGTTTTTCTCGAGCATCACGGTGCTGCTAACGTCATGTTATTCTCGAGCATCACGGTGCTGCTAACGTCATGTTATTCTCGAGCATCAAGGTGCTGCTAACGTCATGTTATTCTCGAGCATCACGGTGCTGCTAACGTCATGTTATTCTCGAGCATCAAGGTGCTGCTAACGTCATGTTATTCTCGAGCATCACGGTGCTGCTAACGTCATGTTATTCTCGAGCATCACGGTGCTGCTAACGTCATGTTATTCTCGAGCATCAAGGTGCTGCTAACGTCATGTTATTCTCGAGCATCACGGTACTACACGTGCAAAACGTTGACAACCACGTGCACTACGTAGACAACCACGTGCACCACGTAGACAACCACGTGCACCACGTAGACAACCACGTGCACCACGTAGACAACCCCGTACACCACGTTGACAACCACGTGCACCACGTAGACTACCACGTGCACCACGTAGACAACCACGTGCACCACGTAGACAACCACGTGCACCACGTAGACAACCACGTGCCCCACGTAGACAACCACGTGCACCACGTAGACAACCACGTGCACCACGTACACAACCACGTGTACCACGTAGACAACCACGTGCATCACGTAGACAACCACGTGCACCACGTAGACAACTACGTGCACCACGTAGACAACCACATACACCACGTAGACAACCACGTGCACCACGTAGACAACCACGTGAACCACGTAGACAACCACATACACCACGTAGACAACCACGTGCACCACGTAGACAACCACGTGAACCACGTAGACAACCACATACACCACGTAGACAACCACGTGCACCACGTAGACAACTACGTGCACCACGTAGACAACCACATACACCACGTAGACAACCACGTGCACCACGTAGACAACCACGTGAACCACGTAGACAACCACATACACCACGTAGACAGCCACGTGCACCACGTCAACAGGGCAGGCCGAGAGAATTAATCAGACGTGAGGCGGTGAGCCTGTACTCGCATTTCAGCAGCTGGAGACAAGCTCCTCTCGGGAGATAATAATCAACGAATTGTCTTAAGTAAATTGGAAGCTAAACCGTGACAAAACCTCCCGATGGGCTCGTTCTTTGTTTTTTGCTCGTCTTTGTACTTTGCTCATTTACCAGCTCACACCGAGCCTCCGTCCGCGTAAAGTCATAATTCAAAGTGACGTAAAAACCACCAAATCGCACCCGGAGCTAAAGAATAGTAAACAGGCATTGGGACTGTGACGAGAGTCCAAAGTTTCGGTAGAACAAAGCATGGACGCGGCAGACGATGCGCACCACAGCCACAGGCCGAGGCTGCACACAAGCAAATATTCTCTCAAACGTTCGGTACTTTGCGCGAAATGTTTTGTTCTTTCAGACAACGCAATGTGCCATCGGTAAATGTGCTGATTGTTCATGAGTTACGTTGTTAGATGTTCATATACTACATTTTACTGAGAGCAGGCATCGCAGCTCAACCAAAATTTGCCGAGCGTAAAATTACTCAGCGCGTCCCTCGCTTTATGACGAAAATAAGGGCATGGAGGTGTGAGCGCGTGTGATTCTCATACGAACTTCTTAAGTAGGTGGAATTTTTTATTTGATTACATGCGCGGAATTAAAACTTAGCTTTTCGAAGTTATGTAACAATTATGGGATTCACTCAGATACACTGGCAATACCGCCACTTGTGCCCAACACAAACTACGCACAAGCTCTCACTATGTCGCACAGTCGCACTGAGATAGCAACGAGTTTTGCACGATTTTGCTACCTTGTGTGCAGGTTTGAGTGTTGAATTTTGTCCTTATTTTGTTACATGTGTTGTGTTTCTGTTGTGTAGTATGTTTTATCCATAAGGTCTGTGCCAACTGATGTGCGTGTGCTGTAGCAAATGGGATACTTTACGCGCTGGTGTGACGACGGTGTGATGTGCTGCACATTGCGATGTGTGCGGTGCAGTCGGTGTGATTCAGGGAGCAGAAGTGCGTTCCTTTCGCCTCAGTCGCACCCTCCAGTCGCAGCCAGGCGGTCATTTTGGGGCTTTGCGCTATCCTTCACTGCGTCTGCTGGTCATCTTTCCCCCGCTTAAATTCTACAAATATGTACCTGTGCCACTTTTGACATGTGCCTTATTGTTGCTTGAAAATTATAGCTAAATTTCATAATTTTCTCTGTGTAATTAGGGCATATCATGTCATTAATAATACGAGTCGCTGGGTGTTGACCCGCTTATATGTATTGCTCATATCTATAAAGTCACGCGTTCAGTATTATGTAGAAAAATAGTACGAGTATTTGGGAGAGATCTCGCCGTATAGAATATAGGTCATTGGCAATTATTTTCTCCCGAGTTCAAAAATGACGGCAAATTTTCCAGTTTTGGCTGCATTCAGCTGTTAGAAGTGTTGTTAAAAAAGCAGATTCATTACGCAACCCTTCTGCTGTAAATATTTTGATTTATTGTTTCCAAATAGCAACTGAATCAAGTTCAACGAACAGATATAATATAATAAGTCAAAACACAGCTATTTGCAGCCATTATACAAGGTCAAATATCAGGTCATAACGTGAGAGTATGAATAAACGTTGTGACTTAAATAGTATGAATAGTATGAGAGTTTGCATGCAAGCAACCAAGCGTGCAAGTATAAGAGTGCAAGCAACAAGCAATTCTATCACAGGTTAGACGACAACTAACGGCGAAGTGTTGATTATCGAAGTGTTGATTATCAGATAGGGAGATTGTAAACAAAGAAATTAAGGTTGTTTCCAAAATATTTCTTGGAGTGGCCAAGTAATTGTGATTTCTTTCGAAAAAGGTTTTGAAAAAAATGAGATTACCGATAACTTCATGGAATAAATTCTTTAAGGATCGTTCTCATATCCAAGCATGACAATAGACACTATGCAGCTGTGATCAGGTTCATATTTTAATAATTATATTCAAACTCGTCTTCTATAGGAGAGTGGTGCGTACAGCACAAGTAACAAATAATTGGAAATATTTCGAATAGTAATAATGGGTCAATGAATTTCGTGGAGAACGAGTTGATAGAGATTATGCCAGTTGTTGAGAAATTTTGATTTGATCAGGTAATGGTAGCAACGTTACTTTATATTGCAGTGAATTGCAATATAAAGTAACAATATATTGAATTGCAGTGAGTGCAGTGAGGCAGTGAGGACGTCTGTGTCTTTGCTCCGAAACAAAGTGCCCAACTGGTTAATGATCATGCATTTCTAATCAAAAAGAGTGCCCACTCAGACCATGAGGATCCAAGAATAAATTTTATCTAACCAAATTCAAAAAATCGAACAAAAAGTGTGAATATTCCATCAGAACAAGCACTCAACCCTTGCTTCTTTTTAAGAGTGTCTCCCTTCTCACAAGATGGCGACAAGCTCAACCAAAGACAACAACAGCGAGGGTACGCTGGAGCTTGACTATCCAGATGTACGAGGCTTGCCAAAACCGAGTAAGCAAGTAGTTTCCATCCTAATTGATCTCTTCAAATCAGTAATGAAGAAATTTCAAAGCGAAATTAGTGAATTGAAAACGATGATTGAAACACTAACGAAGAAAGAATCAAATCAAAATGCAAGAATTGAAGAACAAGATAAGAAGATGAATGACATAGTCTCTCGTCTAGAGCGACTCGAACGGAAAGAAGAACGTGAAGAATTGGAGAACAAAAAACGCACTTTGGTTATATCAGGGGAACTGCCGCAATCACGTCCTGAAGAAAATTGCATAGAAACGGTTTGCCAGCTCATGAAGGACCAACTCAAAATCAACCTGAGTAACTCTGACATCACCACAGCGAGTAGATTGGGAAAAAAACCTCCACCCGGAAACGTCGATAAAAGAAACATTTCTTTTGAGCTACGAAAATACGAAAAGAAGCAAGAAGTTCTGACAGCCTGCCGTGTGACAAAACCGGAACAACTCTACGTGAATGAATACTTAGTACCTTCGCGAGCAAGTATAATGTACACTCTGAGATTGGCCAAACGAAAATTTCCGGAACAAATAGGACCCGCAAGAAGTTTGGATGGCAATATCAACGTCTTCTCTCCAAAGATACCTGGAAAAGTAACTCAGAAACCTCTAACCATCAATACACCTGAAGAACTAGACAAGTACTTGTTGCAACATGTCGGCAAGTCCTCAGAGGAAATTATTCGTGATTAGTATTTTTTTTAGACTGACATATTGAGTTTAATATTATTTTGATATCTGTCCACATGTTTTCTTCTTGATTTTTGATTGAATTACGTTTACCTCTTCAAGACATCCACGTCGACCTTGCAGCCTTGTTTTGCTCCTTACTAAATTGTTTTTCAATTTCTTTCTTTTATTTTATTATATTTTTATTTCTTCTTTCTTTTTATCGAATGCTCATACCGAACTTGCTGCTCAGACTTAACTCGTGTATATGTTTCTAAATCTGGAAACAATTTAGATAGTCAAGATTTTTAAATTCCATAAATAACTTCACTGTCACATCGTTTTTAAATCCATTTCGTCCTTGCTACATCTTATAAGGGTTATATGCGGAAACCACTGGTACGACAGCCTTGTAACTACATTATTTGCCATTTGTGATCCCTAATGTTCCTGCTCATGGACTGAATTTGCGCTCTCCTTATGAAATCATACTAGGTTTTAGACAATTTAGACTAATAATCTCTGTGTGTTTTTAGTTTCTCTTTTTTTAATTTAATTATAAGTAGGAATGTCCTTATTTTTACCTTGATCCTGTAGTTTTTATCATTTTTATTTTTACGTCACATTTTACTTACTGTCTCTTAATTCTAATGACTGACCATGTTGACGTATTCGACAATATTGATCCAGATCTCAATCATTTGAATAGACTGCACCCAAACCTAAATGAAACTGGAAACTGTAAATACCTAAATATTAAAAAATTCAATGAATCGATGAGGAAGACCTGTAACGATTTTTCTCTATTATGTTGGAACTGTAGATCCATTTATCCGAAAATAGATGAAATATCTTGTACTATCACTGAGCTGAACAGCAATTTTGATGTTCTCAGTTTCACCGAAAGTTGGCTAGACGACTCATCTAAAGACCTGATTCAAATTCAAAACTATTATAGCCATCATTCACTCCGTAGTAACAAACGTGGTGGTGGCATCAGTACGTACATATCAAAACATATATCTTCGAAAGTCATTTTAAGTGCAACTATGAATCGTGAACATATTGAGACTTTATTTATAGAACTAACGAAAAATGATAAACGGATTGTGCTTGGGACAGTATATAGGCCCCCAACAGCTTGTAACGTCTCTTTCCTGAACGAGCTTCAAAGCATAATATCTCAGTTCAACAAGTCTCTATATAATGACATAATAATCTGCGGGGATTTCAACTACGATCTTCTACAATATGATAGCTGTGAGCAAACCTCAAACTTTATAAATGTTTTTCAGTCTAGCTCCTTCCTTCCAATCATCACGAAACCTACACGTGTTGCTTCTGAATCGGCTACGTTACTCGATAATATTTTTATGTTAGATCCGACTGATTTTCTTACCGGAATAATAACTTCTGACTTATCTGACCATTTCCCGGTGTTTCTCATCAAGAAAAATGTCTATAATCCTTGTCCCAGCCCACAGGCTGATACTTATTCATTTCGTTGTGTAAACGAATACAACTTGGGAACAATGCGAACTGTTCTAGAAGAATTAATGCCATCATTAGACATCTATGAACGGGACAATAATGCGATAAACATTGATGAAGCAATACTAAATTTAACTGAAATTATAACGACCGCATACAACCAGTGTTGCCCAATAATCACCCGCACAATTACGCCGAAAAATAGACAAAAGCCCTGGATTACTGAAGATATCGTGATCAATATAAAGAAACGTCAAGCGTACCTAGCCTTACTATACGAAGGGCGAATATCTAAAGTAACGTATAACCGATTCAGGAATCATGTGACAAATCAAATACGAACCTCAAAACGAGACTACTTCACGCGCAAATTTACTGAATACAAAACTGATATTAAAAAAACTTGGCGCCTGCTTAATTCATGCTATAAACCGAATAATAATACTACGAAAACAATTGAGTCCGTCGTTCACGAAAATGTAAAATACCACGAGAAAAAAGATATTGCAACTGTGTTTAACAACTTTTTTGTAAACATAGGAAAAAATATAGCCGATAGTGTCTTCAGTGAACCCAGAGACCACTTGCAATACATGGACCATGTCCGTGAACCTAACTCTTTCTTTTTCACGCCAACTAATCCCTCCGATGTAATTACGTGCATAAACAACTTGAAAAATAAATCAAGTGGATTGAAAAATTTTTCGGCTAAAGTTCTTAAGGCTATAGCTGATATAATAGCACCGTGCATATCTTATATTATCAACCAATCCCTTTCTCAAGGTATCTTCCCCAACTCTTTCAAAGTTGCGAGAGTCACCCCTATTTTTAAAAATGGTGATAAAAACTGCATTAACAATTATAGACCTATCTCTGTACTACCAATTATTAGCAAAATATTCGAGAAAATTGTGTATAAAAAAGTGTATTCGTATTTTGAACAAAAATCTTTCCTCTACGACAAACAATACGGTTTTCGTTCTAAGAAATCTACGACACAAGTGGTATTAAATCATTTGCAATACCTTTATTCTAATATAGATGAAGGAAAGCTTGTTTTCTCCGTATTTCTTGACTTTCGAAAAGCATTCGATTGTGTGGACCATAACGTATTACTCTCGAAACTACATTGTTATGGCATTCGAGGGGCTGCCCATGATTGGTTCAGATCATACTTAGCAAATCGGAAACAATACGTTGTCATTGACGACGCAAAATCAGACCCACAGACAATTAGCCATGGAGTTCCACAAGGATCTGTCCTTGGGCCTCTCCTATTTCTAATCTTTATCAATGATATCATTCAATCTACATCATTCTTCAAATTCATACTCTTTGCCGATGACAGTACCCTTTCTGCGGTCCTTCCAGACCAAAATCCCGCTAGGATGGCGGAGCGTATAAATAATGAACTTCATAAGGTTTCATTGTGGCTTAAAGCTAATAAAATAAGCCTTAATATCGATAAAACAAAATATATTACATTCTCATACAAGAAAAATATATCTCTCCCACGCATTCAAATTGGCGAAGGTGAAATCGAAGAAACCAACTCAAGTAAATTCCTGGGCATCATAATAGACAAACATCTAACCTTTAAAGAGCACATCGCTCATATAAGTTCTAAATTATCAAAATCTATCGGAATCCTAAATAAAGTTAAAAATTTCCTGCCTGAAACCGCCTTACAAATGCTCTACCGAACGCTCATTTCACCATACTTGCAATACGGAATAGAAGCATGGTACGGAACTGATAAAAATAAAACCAACAAAATTTTTACCCTGCAAAAAAGAGCCATAAGAGCGGTAAAGAATCTAGAATATAATGCTCACACAAATGACTCATTCAAAAATTTACGAATACATAAGCTCTCGGATCTCTACAAAATCTCCATTTGCAATTTCATTTACAAAACATTAACAAATGATGGCGACAATAGCCTAAAACAACTATTAACTGCGCAAACTGGTCATCACGACCATTTAACCCGAAATAGAAGTAAATTCATGCTTCCTTATTACTCAAAGGCTCGGTCACAACACAGTATCCTCTTCGTTGGAACTAAAACTTGGAACTCAATACCTGCGGAGATCCGTGAAAGTAATTCTTATAAGGTATTCAAAAATAATCTTGAGTCTCACTTCCTATCAGATTACTAGTCGTATAAGATCACAGAGTCAAACCTTGTCACCTACATAACTGGTCCTAATAATGTAATTCGCCTTGGTTAATTTCGCCGATCTTCAGTCTGTTCTTGAATCGTTTGTCGACTATACTGTTAAATCAAGTCCATATGAACTATATTGTGAAATGAAGTATCTAATTTCGAGTTAATTATCTCATTGATCAGTCTAATACGTCTCTAGTTTAAGTGAATTAGGTTAAACATTATTGTACTCCTAAGACTAACCTTGATGGTAGGATGCCCTAGAAGTCACTGAACTTATTCGGGCCCACAGGTAGCTATACTCAAATTTGACCATTGTACTAGACTTAAGAAACATTTTATCCCTGTATCACCTGTGGTAAATAAATTGTTTAAATTGTTTAAATATGTTAACCAACTAAGTTACAAGACTCGCGAGCTCCATCGAGCATAAACAATCACCGCCATTCTTCGCTGCACTGAGCACTAAGAGTATATTTTGATCTGTAAACTCAAGTTTTCATATGTAGCGCCTGGTTGGTCTTGGATCAGAATAGAACTACGTTGTATTCAACCGAATATTATCATTCATCATGTCTTGAGTAAACAATTAAATTTGATGAGTATCACTCATTAGAATTTATCATTTGTCGAGAGACATTTATTTCATTAGAAATTCTGATGTGTTAATACAGGGAAATTTCAAGAGGGAGTGAAGCCTGCATTACAAATACGCTCATCATATACTCACAGGTTTTCAAGTACTTGAACAGGAATGAATGCTCTTAAATATGTTCCAACTTGAATAATTTACATCTCAAACATTTCAGTCCAACAGAAGAAAAAAAGAGAATGGTTTGATCTGCGATTTCTATGGCGAGAGTACAATAGATATTCGAGAAAATAAAATGGACAACGAACCAATTCATAATGGACGTCCGAAAAGACGAGCTTTAATTTTTTTGTTGGTCAACAGCAAGTAGCAAAGTTTTCTAGGTGTCTGAATTTCTTAACTTCATTTATGAGTTCAAAAAGTTTCGAAATGATTATTCTGTTTCCACTTATTTGAATTATTTCTAACAAACACAATATATACTCAGCATATTCGAATACAGTTAAGGCGTGACCGTTTACCGCAGAGCTACCAGGTAGTCAGATGAGGCTGTCATCCTACCCGTTGGGAGGGGCCTCGGCTGGGTATATAAGCAGGCACGATTTTGTGATCTCCATTCAGTGAAACTGCAGCTTCACACTGTACACAAGGTGCTCGTTAAGGTTCTCAGTCCGGTCTTGTGCTAAGAAAGTTCTTTGTTTCAGAAAACACGGTGAATTTTGTGAGAAACCATCTACCTACAGTCACATTGAATTTGACTGCCGAAGTCTGCTCGAAACAGTGCTCTGAAGTGGTTCAACCTGCCTTACGAGCAATAATATTTTCTTTGTGACTGCTTCTTTTTGGAAACTTCGCCATGAGTTTCCACGAGAATACATCAAATCAGCGGGCTCCTCAGGAGCAGTCAGAACCAGAGGCCAATTCTGGCCCTGCTCCATGGGGGACTGGAGTTCCCACCTACGCCCCGAGTGAGGGTAACGCTGCATCGTTTGGTGAGGAAATGGAATCTAACTCCAGTTATTCCAATGAATTCAACAACGACGGCAATTCAGACCTCCAGAGTCTAGGACTGGTCAGTTTGTTTTCTAATGAAGAATCAAACCATGAAGACGGGAGCAACTCAAATGAAGAGCCATGGGTGAGCAGTTACCTCCCTGCTCTCTATTTTAGCGCAAGTGCCAAGCCGGCCAGCAAGCGTGATCTCTTTGAACTACTTCAAAGTTCTTTCGAGTGGTTAAGACTGGTGAGTCGTGTTCGAGCACCTGGGGTTCGAGGAAAAGAAAAATTAGCGGTAATGAAAGCTCAAGTAATACTTCTACGATATCTCTCTACAGATACACTTAAACACGACTTTTATCGTCATTCCAATAGGAGATTGGAAACTCTAGGACAAGACATCAACACGTCAACCGATTTTATTCAAGAAAATTTTCATCAAAACGAAAATGATGCAAGAGATATAGAGGATACTTTCGAATCTATCAAGGAAAGTGTTGAGATACTCATAACATGGAATAGAAAGAATAGGTTCTTGTTCGGCCAGTCTGAGAAGTTCGCCAACGTCGTGTGCGCCAAAGACCTCCTGCCACAAAATGATGGTCCCACGACATGCGGGGTCTGCTTGTCCACTATTGAAGAATCGAGCGACTTCGCCGTGCAATCAGAGTGCACCCACATTTTCTGCACACCTTGCATCACTGCTTGGTTTGAAACAAAGTAAGTGACTCTTTTCTGTCTTTACTTTTGATATAATTTGCGAAAAACTCAGTTTAGAATACAGCATATTAGAAAAGTTATGTTTTCTGCTAAACGTCTCTCAATACTGTTATAAGTTTGTGAGCGAACATTGTATCGATAACGTTTTGTTGATATAACTTAATAGCAAACGTTAGTCAACCCCATGCCTGGTTAAATTTCTTATTTATTCGGCGGCTGATGATGAAACTCGTTTTATTCAGACCTCGCATCACCATCTGTCGAGCACATGTTGTGATTGGGTACTTACGGCATTACGCTCGATTTGTTATGACAGGGTAACTCGGGTTCATTTCAGCACATTGAACAATATAGAAGGAAAATTAAAATTAAACAGACTGTTTTAAATTCACCCACTGAAGGATTTTCACGTCATCTGATGCAGGAATATAGAGTTGGCTTAAGCGCCTGTCACCTTTTGTTTTGGCGTTAAATTAAAAGCATTTGAGCAAGAAACTGTGTTAGAAACTTGTCCAAAAAACAGTTCAAATATTGTTTGATGACCTGCTCTTGAATATCACATCCGTCCCACATTTTCTGGAAACACGTGTAGCGAGTAACAATTTATTGACGAGAAGATAGTCTTTCTGACACCTGATTTTCCTTGACACTTTTTCTAATGGACATTGATTGGCTGTCACATTTTGTTCTATTTAAATTTTCACCAATTAACCTTCTCTGAATTGAACAGACTCATGAATTTAAACTAACAGCTCAAAATAAGCAAGTGGCAATGATCACATTTCTTCTTTGGGTCACAATATTTCTTACCTGCGTACTTTTACTTCTGACAGCAGTACTTGCCTTTTTTATATTGCTGAGGGATGCTTTTAAGACCAAGTCGAAGTTTGAGACAGAATTTTTCTCTATGTACTATCGGTAACTTGCACTACTGAGTCAAAGGCAGTGGAATTCAATGAGTGAATGATTCACCAAACCTGTGAATATATTTGTATTAACGTGCACGTTTCTTCAACAGAGAAAACTGCCCGATGTGTCGTCAGAGCGGCGTGTTCATGAGCAAAGACCGCCTCCTCGAGCTACGATCCAGCGGTCCGGACCAGGCACACTGAAGCCGTGAGTTGGGTGAGCGATGCGGGGGACAGATAAAGTTCTGAATACTGAAATGGCCGAGAATTTGAGCCATAATTTATTTCACATTAGAGATTTAACCACTGAGGTTTGAGGGGAAATATCTAGTATTAATTTATTGAGAGTGTTTTAATTTGTGTATAATGAATTTGAGTATAATTTAATTTGTGTATAATTTTTTCAAATGGATATAGTAAAGTTGATAAGAGCTAACATCGCATGGAGTCTGCGCCAACTGTGCCCATGTGACAGCTGAACTAGAAACTCATGTGGCCAACACTGGCGATGTGTTTGCAAATCCTCTACAGGAGTATCTGGTATGGCATGGGCAAATCTTATATGCATAATTATCTATGGCAGTCAGGTATATTCTGTAAAGTAATCTCGTACTGATTGGGTAAATTTTTTATAAATATCTGGTGCAGTATGTATTAGTTCGGTACATTGACATGCAATATGCATAAATCTTCTTCAAATATCTGGCTATGGATGCCTAAATCCTCTTTAAATATAGGTGTAGGGTGGCTAATTCCTCCATGATTGTCTAGAAGATGTAAATATAAAACTGCATATAAAATTCAACCATTCTGGTTTACTGCTTAAGCTAGGGTAAACTGTGAAACGATTTCTTTAATTCTATACTCGAAGATGTCTAAAGCATCTATTCCAGGTCCATGTAAAGATTTGCTTAACATTTAACGTAGAGTATCAACAAAAATTGATTGTCATCTGTGGTATCAGAATGGCAGATAACGCTGAATTTGTGTTTTCAATCGAGGCTCTACCAGATAATGGTATTTTCTTCATTGCTCTTCTCACGTGATCTCAGAAATTAGCTCAGTGTGTTTTGTTGTTGATGCAAATTTTGGAAATGACATTCTCACAGTGTGATGAACAGTTTGGTTTTAATTTAGTAGAAAATATCGTTTAACAACTCAGCATCGGTCAGAAAAATGTATTAATGATGACGTTCAACATGTAATGACGAGTTAGACAAAAAAAATAATTTGAAACACTGCAATTCCAAAATCCTAATATCTATATACATTGAAACAAATCTTGGATTTCAGTACGATTAAAATAATGCCACTTTTCTCCAACCACATTTGCGAAGTTTAAGTGAGTAGACCCCATTACGTGACTGTTGCCTCAAAACTTCACATGTAGTTGTATTAACGTGGGTCTTTTTTCAACAGGGAAAACTGGCCGACGGTCCGCCACCGCGGCGTGAGGATGAGCAAAGAGCGCCTCCTCGAGCCGCGATCCGGCGGCCCGGAACCGGAACGTTGGAGCCGGGAGTTGGCTGAAAGAAAAAAAAGAACCAAAAACAGTTTATTCATAGTAAAGTTTATACATGAAATGTATAACATTGGGTTTTAAAATACCTCAACATTAAGATCCTTAGTTGATATTCACGCATGGTTATCGTAACACCCATGGCAATTGTCGAAATAAATGATTGAGAGAAAAGTACGATAAAATGCGTTCCCTTCGTTGCGTTTATCTGATTTCGATAATGCATATAAATGCACGTGACTAAGAAAACATTATCCTAGTGACGCATTGTTGAGTACACTCTCGTTAGTGGGCACTTATATTGAAATATGAGCATTCACCTGAAATGGACATGCTATAATAAACATAGAAGACAAAAAATTACACACGTCTTGCTTTGCGATCACAGCGTCAGTAAAACACGTTCAAGGAATGAAGCGATCTCGGCGTCAGCAAAGTACTTTGGTGTGTGATCTTGGCGTCAGGAAAACACTTCCGTATGCGGTATCCAGGATGCTGCATCGTAGTCATGGATACATTGATATAAAATAGTCGTGTCTTAGTCTTAAATTTAATTCTCAGACGTTTTATTAGCCTGCAAATGTTATCTAAACATATCTAGAGAGAAAATAAAATCAACGCAAAACATGATCTTTCCTTATGAAAATCGGTTTATTAGACGAAGTTTCAGAAGAAATTACTCATAGGATGGAAAATAAATCGTTGGATTTAGCATAGGTTCTCAAGAAAAAATGCACAAACTCCTGAAAAAAGAAAAGGAAAAATGCAGACCTACACTGCGCTGCAAAAATAGAATTTACCAAGCATATCGTTCTATTCATTAAGGAAACGCATTTCCCCATTTCACTGAACGAAAACTTCGGGTGATTTTTGTTTCAAATCTGGGTTACGTATTAGAATTAGCTGACACCCCAGTTACTGGAGTCCATGTTCATTCTGTTGATAGAACGTGGCTGGATTCGAGACTTCCACTACTGAAAAGTGAGAAGGAAGTAATGACAACGACCGTACAATCACATCTCGATTATCTTTATTGTAGGGAAATACGGAAAAGCCGAATAATTGACTTTTTTCATGAAGTTTTTGCTGGTAGGGATCCAACTTACGTGCACTATGGAAAATGTTTGACTATTTATTCTCGTGTTCAACAACAATAACAAAAGAACATCATAACACAAAGTCACAGCACCCAAGTTAAATAAAAAATGACAACGTATCAAAAGATAAATCGCAGCTAAGATAACACACCAAATCAGCCTCGGTGATGCGATCGCCTGACTAACGGCAGAAAATGACCCGAATTTAACTTTCCTGCGGTTATTCGTAAACAAAGATGGCGTAAACTGTGCACAAGGATGGAACGTGCTCAGAGCGCCAGTCTACTGACGCAGGAGAACAATAAACTGGCAGATGATTTTGTGATTTTGTGACACCCACTCATACACACCCCCCACATACACACCCCACAAATACACACCCCACACATACACCCCCCAACACATACACACCCCCACACATACACACCCCCACACATACACACCCCCACACATACACACCCCCCACATACACACCCCACAAATACACACCCCACACATACACCCCCCAACACATACACACCCCCACACATACACACCCCACACATACACACCCCACACATACACCCCCCCACATACACACCCCCACACATACACACCCCCACGCATACACCCCCCACACATACACACACCCACACATAAACCCCCCACACATACACCCCCACACATACACACCCACACACATACACCCCCACACATACACCCACACACATACACTCCCCACACATGCATACCCCAACACATACTGTACATACCCTCACACATGCACACCCCCACACAACCCACACACGGTCAGGTCATTACAGTATTATCATGGCCAAATATCTTCATTTGTCCCGTCTACCTGAAAATGGTCGTTAACCTTCCGCAGGAGACAGAATTCCTTCATGTTCCATTTACATGCTAAACTTGACCTGAACTTTCATGCTGCTCATTCTGAAGTTATTGTCTTTTATTTTGAGTTTCAATCATCGAATGGTATACAAAACAGCTTCACTACTCCAGGCTACCAATGTTCAGCTAATTGTGCTGTAAAATGCGATAGACTCGTTATTCCAAAGTTATTATGGTGAATGTCGACAGAAGTAGGAGAGCTATATTCTGCTCTATAGGGTAAAGTAATGCTTTATTTTGAGGCGTAAGGAATTTCTATATTAGGTGTTTCAGATGAATTGATGGAACTGGCTGGATATTTTGCCGCTGATGTAGGTATTCATTTCGTGAGTGAAATATAAGTTTTAAAAGAGCGTATAATTAAGGCTAAAGTCAAAAATTGAGTTATTTAATAACCTCGGATTATAATTCCTATTTTTGCTATTGATTCTATCTTTTTTATCATCAGTTAAAGAATAAGTATTTAAAATAGGTTTAAATGAGGACATTTATTCCCTCGTCACGTACACGGGACGACCGTCGCAAACCACCACACACCCGACAGTAGAGACCCGAAACACCACCACAAATTTTTATGGCAGGTAATTGTTCTCCTGCGTCAGTAGACTGGCGCTCTGAGCACGTTCCATCCTTGTGCACAGTTTACGCCATCTTTGTTTACGAATAACCGCAGGAAAGTTAAATTCGGGTCATTTTCTGCCGTTCGTCAGGCGATCGCTATCACCGAGGCTGATTTGGTGTGTTATCTTAGCAGCGATGTATCTTTGATACGCTGTCATTTTTTGTATAACTTGGGTGCTGTGACATTGTGGTTTATATCCTATTCTAAGTTTTGTTTTTTTGTTATTGTTTTACTGTTGTTGAACACGAGAATAAATAATCAAACATTTTCTATACTGCACATAAGTTGGATCCTGCTTAGTTTTCGCCAGTTTTCGTGAACACTGCTCAAATTTTCGACGTTTCTTCACTGCTCAAACTCTGCAATTGTTGTGCAACAAGTGTTTTTCAGCTAGTCAATTATTTTACGGGTTTGATAATGTGAATTTTATGCATTTTTTGAAACTAGCAGTTACTGAAACGTATTTCTTTTTTAATCAAAAGCTGTATAAACAAATAGATGGCCTATCGATGGGCAACCCAATCGCGCCTACTCTTGCTAACATTTTTTTATGCAATATGGAACAAAAGTACCTTGAGGAATGCCCTGATTTTTTTAAACCTGTGTTTTACAAAAGATACTTGGATGACACATTTGTAATTTTTGAAGATAAATCCCATGCACCGTTATTTCTAAATCATATCAATAAGTATCATTCGAATATCAATTTTACTATGGAACCTGAACAAAACAATAGATTAGCTTTTTTAGATCTCAATATCAGTAGAACAGAGCAGGGTTTCGTTTCCAGTGTATACCGCAAACCAACTTTTACTGGGTTAGGCTGCAGTTTCTTCAGTTTCTGTCACTTCCGCTATAAACTTAATTCAATACGGACCCTTCTCCATCGTGCATATAACCTATCCTCCTCATACTCCAACTTTTCTTCCGAATTAGATTTTTTAAAATCTTTTTTTTCTGACAACGGCTATCCATGCGGTTTATTTGACAGGCTTGTCCGTGATTTTTTATGCAATATATTTTCTCGTCAGAAACAAACCTTGTGCACAGTAAGTAAATGTAAGGTGTACATATCTCTTCCTTACATAGGCCCCTCATCTGAAGAAATGATTAGGTATTTCAGGAAATTACTTTCTAAATTTTACCCCCAGATTGACTTCATTTTTGCTTTAAATGTCGTGACCCTCTTTATTTTATCTCGCTGAGGTCACGGTCTTCATTTTCTTCTGCCGTCATTCTTTGTTACGATGCATGATATTTTTCATGTGATATTATTAGTCGTGACATTAAGATTATTCGTCACATTCTTTTATTTTCTACTTGTTAATATCAAGGTAGCTGCCACCAACTCAGAGTAAGTCTGAGTAAATATTTAATTCAATCTTCGGTAAGCGCATCGACCGGCTTAAGGCCATAGATTAATCGTGCATTCTAGCCGTGTTTCCTGGCTTCAAACATTATTATTTTCCTTCTGAATCATATCATCCTCCTTTCCTAACTATCTAAAGGATATGAAGAACACAAGGACATTAAAGAAATTCACTATTGATCGAAGTAAAATATTTAGACATTAATCATCGAAATTACGCAAACTAAATTGAGCGCACGCGACCTACGCATTCACATCCTAATATACTCAGAAGCTTGAGTGGGGACTGGGGTTTGACATGAAATCAGAGGGAAACTTATCTTGAGATTTGGAGATTGGCCTCGCTGTTTGAATGTCGCCCGGCTGGCGCGCTGAAGCAAGGTCGCCATATTTGGTTGAGGGCGGAGACCGGGTTGATGGCGGGGGCTATGCCGATAGCAATCTAGATTGATGATCTCAAATTTACTTTAAGCTGGCACTGTAGTTGAGTATTCTTGAAGTTAATCACTTTCGAGCGAATGAGGGCACAGATATTCTGGGATGGCTTTGAGTAGTGAATTTAAGAGGCAAAGCCTCGGCCCAACTGGACCAAGGTAGAGGAACAAACTCGTGTGCGGCTGTTTGTGATCGTGTCCCAGCCTCTACTGCCCGCTCTCCCTCAGGCACCCGCGCTCGGCGTCACCTTGAGGTGCCAAGTTTGAATAACAACCTAACAAGGTTACCAATAAGAACGTGATATATCTCTACAATCGAATAGAAAACATACACCATTAACCTTACCCTCATTACTATATAAAAATCCCCACAAACAATGTTATACATATTAATTAAAGCAAATGAAGACATCCGTTGAGGTTCTAGGCATCTTCGGCTGGCGTGATCGTTCGCTCCTTGTAACGGCGACGTTCGAACGTTGTTCGTGAAGAGTCGACTGTCCTAGAATTCAACGATGTGATGCTTTCTCGCAGAAATCAGGCTTAATATTCGGTCTTTTGGATCATTTATGAATAAGTCGTTGGCCGGACGATTATTCGGATCCTTAGCGATGTTCCGTACACAGTTATGCGGAGAAGCATAACAGAATCCCCCGTGGCCGAACAAATCACAAGCTCCAGCTTGTGCTCGAAAGGCTTATCTTCGACGTTGCTCACACGTGCAGCCGACGCCTTAAATGCGTGGATCATGGAAGAGTCAAGATGCTTACAACTGGAGTTTGCTCTTCTGGCGAGCGCTGGTTTAGAGTCGTCAAATGAAGGAGTCATTATAGTTGTCCTATTGGCAGAACCGTGTCCTATAGATGGCACCGACCACTCCCTCCGTTGCGTGGATCACTGCAGTAATCCTTGAGAGTGAAAACCCTCGGAAGTGTAGCGAACACTTCCAAATACACCCAAGTCGTATAATCCTGGGCTGCATAACTGGCTCCACCACTTTGCAGAAGTCTTATAGAGATCTCCGAAATATATTCCGTGTGTCGTCGGTCGAAGTGGACTACTACCTCGTGGAGTTCATCATCTTTTTTGGGGTTGCGTAGGATTCGCTGCCTTTATGCTGAGATCTTTGAGTTGATACGTTGATTTTCATCTGGGCCTCCGTATTATTTTCATCGTCGTTGATTACATCAGAAGCCGTCGTCGTCGAATCCATCCAAAGTCCGAAGTCGTAATTGAAATCCCAATGTTGAGCTGTCCTTTAAATTTTAAATGCCAGTCGTTTTCTATTCACAGTGCCTCAGTAGAAAATTAGCCGCGGTTGTCGACCCAGTCCGCTGATAAGAAGTTTTCTTCGCGTACTCGTTTTCTACGAGTCGGTGTGCGGGCTCAGGTCTGCAGCTGCGTGTCGAGATAGCCAGCTGCCGCCTGGCGAAGTTTTCTACGCCTCGCCGTTTTCTGTTAGTCGGCGCGCGAGCTCAGGTGGTTGTCGTCTTGCGTCGTGCTCCAAGCGTCGTGTAGATGGTGGAGTAGGGAGCAGGGGCGCAGCGCATGCGTGGCCAACCCGTAGTAGTGATGTCGTCCGAGCAGGGCGACGGTGAGAGCGGTGGTGCAGCGCGTGTTCGTGGAGGTGCCGCTCTCACCAACCATGGTGAGTGGTGAGTGATTGTGCCGGCGCGTGCGTTCAGCCGCGCTCAGCTGATGTCATCCACCACTCCTGAAAGGTCAATCCCATTAAGTGTTTGTTCTGATGTTCTTCTTTAATTTTTCCCAAGTCTCCCTCTTACATCACATCAACCAAGTCCTCCCTCTCAAACTCCCAAGTATTTACAAAGGGACTTAAGCATCCTACGTTTGAATTTACGTTATCATTAGCAAATTACGAATAGAACATAAGGTTCAAAATTTTCTTCAAGTATAGATCGCAAAGTTTAAAATTAATTACATCCTACGAGTACACACACATTTACGGAATTATCGAAATACATGAAAGCGAAATAAAATTGAACTATTTTCCCCACACAGAAATATTAATTACAAAAATAATACATAGTATTTAAATTTGACCAACTCGACGCAATGAAATTCATAGTTGTTCAGGACCAGTAGAACGTTTGAGCAAACATATTAATACGAGATCGTCGAGATTGAATAAACCCGTTTGAAATAAATCCTGGCTGTACCAAATTTTTCTTTGAAATCACGAATTGAATTTATTTCACTATTCAGATACGTTGTTGTGTTTTCCTAGTAGTTCGCGCATCATTTATACTACGTTTCAGTGACAACATGAGTCCCCATGTGAGGTATTCGCAGGTTATTAATTATTTAAGAGTAATAGTAAATCTAATTCTTTAGATTATACGCCAAAATGAGATTGGTCCAAGGAACCGTAATTAAATTTTTGCAAACCTTAACTCACTATTAATTCTAATAGCAGACAAATGTCTCCAGTTTACATTCATTCTCATTTGAATAATGTCATAGGTAATTGGATTTGAATTCATTGTACGTAATACCCAGATAATTGATCAAGAAATCGCACATCATATATTGGAAAAAGATTAAATTTATTATACGTTGACTTTAAATTGTAATAGCAACTCCTAGCATCCGTAGTAAATTCTCAGACAAATTTCGTGTAAGATCGTTAGTATTTACTGATTACATCGCATAAATTTCCCGTAGCAATAATGAATTTAATTGAATTTTGTTCTCGCACTTTATCAAATTAAATTTTATTTGAAAGCGTAAAGTATTACATCTAAAATTTACCAATCCGTGGTTCGTGAGATTTTACATTCGTGCTCAATGATGAAATAATTAAATTTTTACGTTCTCACATGTAATTAAATTTATTTTTCATAAGAAAAACGTAACCATTACATGCCTAAACTAAGAAAATCGTGATTCACAACATTTATCGTTCGCATAATTGAAGTTTAGAATCATGGAAAGCTGTTGAGTGTGGCTTTGTGACAGTTCGTACGCCGATACGTGGGCTTTGTTTACAGTCTCACATTCCATTGGCGAGGGCGTGAGCTGCCGCGGCAGAGCCGGCTCACTCAAGGATTGAGGAATGTTCGATCCTAACATTCGTCTCCAACATAGCATGTTGTTACATTTCAGTTTTTACATTAGATGGTACAGAAAATGCCGCATACTGTAATTGAAATTAATTGATGAAGGGAAACGTTGAACATCCGTACACATTATAAGTCTATCGACAACATTGAAATATGAAACATTAATGCAACATTCATTCATCGTTCCTGATGACATCCCGCAAATAAGTATTCATTAGGAAGAGAGAGATGAGATGATTCAGATAAAGAAATTATGTTTAGTCGGCCAAATATAGATTTTTAAATTTGAATGTTTGAATGCACATATATTTTTATTTGGAGGTGTGAGTTCGGCAGGCATGAGATTTTACAGTAACATTTACATTTAAAGCAAAACTCAAATCCCACCGCTGCCACCATATGTCGTGACCCTCTTTATTTTATCTCGCTGAGGTCACGGTCTTCATTTTCTTCTGCCGTCATTCTTTGTTACGATGCATGATATTTTTCATGTGATATTATTAGTCGTGACATTAAGATTATTCGTCACATTCTTTTATTTTCTACTTGTTAATATCAAGGTAGCTGCCACCAACTCAGAGTAAGTCTGAGTAAATATTTAATTCAATCTTCGGTAAGCGCATCGACCGGCTTAAGGCCATAGATTAATCGTGCATTCTAGCCGTGTTTCCTGGCTTCAAACATTATTATTTTCCTTCTGAATCATATCATCCTCCTTTCCTAACTATCTAAAGGATATGAAGAACACAAGGACATTAAAGAAATTCACTATTGATCGAAGTAAAATATTTAGACATTAATCATCGAAATTACGCAAACTAAATTGAGCGCACGCGACCTACGCATTCACATCCTAATATACTCAGAAGCTTGAGTGGGGACTGGGGTTTGACATGAAATCAGAGGGAAACTTATCTTGAGATTTGGAGATTGGCCTCGCTGTTTGAATGTCGCCCGGCTGGCGCGCTGAAGCAAGGTCGCCATATTTGGTTGAGGGCGGAGACCGGGTTGATGGCGGGGGCTATGCCGATAGCAATCTAGATTGATGATCTCAAATTTACTTTAAGCTGGCACTGTAGTTGAGTATTCTTGAAGTTAATCACTTTCGAGCGAATGAGGGCACAGATATTCTGGGATGGCTTTGAGTAGTGAATTTAAGAGGCAAAGCCTCGGCCCAACTGGACCAAGGTAGAGGAACAAACTCGTGTGCGGCTGTTTGTGATCGTGTCCCAGCCTCTACTGCCCGCTCTCCCTCAGGCACCCGCGCTCGGCGTCACCTTGAGGTGCCAAGTTTGAATAACAACCTAACAAGGTTACCAATAAGAACGTGATATATCTCTACAATCGAATAGAAAACATACATCATTAACCTTACCCTCATTACTATATAAAAATCCCCACAAACAATGTTATACATATTAATTAAAGCAAATGAAGACATCCGTTGAGGTTCTAGGCATCTTCGGCTGGCGTGATCGTTCGCTCCTTGTAACGGCGACGTTCGAACGTTGTTCGTGAAGAGTCGACTGTCCTAGAATTCAACGATGTGATGCTTTCTCGCAGAAATCAGGCTTAATATTCGGTCTTTTGGATCATTTATGAATAAGTCGTTGGCCGGACGATTATTCGGATCCTTAGCGATGTTCCGTACACAGTTATGCGGAGAAGCATAACATAAAGAATGACTTCCAAATTAAAAAATTCTTTAGGTATAAAGACAGGCTGCCCTCTGAATTGCTTTCGAATATTGTCTATAAATTTACGTGCGGAACTTGCCAGAGTTCTTATATCGGAAGCACTCAGAAACAGTCGAAGATCAGATTTTTTCAACACATAGGCGTTCCTTCAGAACAAACCGGCCTCTAGCATCCTTGACGCATTCTCCTCCCAGACATCATTGTGAACAGACCAATCATTCGTTCTCAATAGATAATTTTGAAATCATAGGATCAGCTCAGGAGTCAGATATTAGAATTTTAGAGTCCCTTTATATAACCAAACATAGACCGCAGCTCAACACCGATCAAATTGCCGTGCCCCTGTACACCCAATGATTTAGTTTAGTTTTCGGTTTTTTATATATTTTTTATCAAGGACCCATGTAAATTTCCTATGAAGTGTTACAAGTGTTTTTTTTCGAATACTTTGTAATTTTGATTGTATAATTTTTTTGTCCTTTTGTTTCAGAAGCATTCATTGAAAATGAAAAGTCGAAACCAGCTGGTCTGAGTGCAAATAGATGATTTTTATTGTGACCCTTGTGTTTCTTTTTATACTAAAAATTAGGTTTCCTACGAATCGTCCAATTTCTGATATTTTACGTCATAGATATGGCCAAGATGGACTTTTGTGGTTTCGATAAGTTGGATCCCTACCAGCAAAAACTCCATGAAAAAGGTCAATTATTCGGCTTTTCCGAATTTCCCTGCAATTAATATAATCGAGATGTGATTGTAGGGGCTTTGTCATTACTTCCTTCTCACTTTTTCAGTATTGGAAGTCTGGAATGAAGCCACGTTCTCTCAACAGAATGAACATGGACTCCAGTAACTGAGGCGTCAGTTAATTCTATAATGTGACCCAGATTTGAAACAAAAATCACTCCAGGTTTTCATTCAGTGAAACCGTTAAATGCATTTCCTGAATGAATAAAATTAAATGTTCACCAAATTTTGTTTTTGCAACGCAGTGTAGGTCTGAATTCTCCTTTTCTTTTTTTAGGACTTCATGTATTTTTTTGAGGGCGTAGACAAAATACATCGGTTTTTGTCCATCCCATGAATAATTTCTTCTGAATCTCGGTCTAATAAACCATTTCTTAAACGGAAAGATCGTCTTTTGCATTAGTTTTTATTTTTTCTCTAGATATGTTCAGCTAACATTTGCAGGCTAATAAAACGTCTTAAAATTAATTGTAGAAACTAAGAAACAACTATTTCATATCAATATAACGGTGACTATGATGCAGCATCCAGGATATCACACAGCGAAGTATTTTCTAGACGCTGAGTTGGCGTACCAAAGTGTTTTGCCAACAGTGAGATCACGTACCAAAGCGCTTTCCTGACACCGTGACCGTTCCATTCTTTCAAAGTGTTTTCCTGACCCTGCGATCACAAAGCAAGACGTATGTAATTTATTGTCTTATGTGTTTATTATAACACTAGTGTTCACGGCCCCCCCCCCCCCCCCCCCCCCCAAAATGACGGGATTCCATACCTTTCTTGAAGAAATTTTCAGATGTGGATGACAAACAAATATATCCATCCTAACAGTACCCGTGGTAAAAAATATTCTTGTGCATGTGCACTGATGAAATCATATCACAGATACGGTCATTATAACTATCCTTATGAGTGTGACAGAGAAATGGAAAAGCGGGCTCCAAACAAATAAGCCATGGGTATTATTAGGTAGTAGCAGGACCCGTGGAAATACCTCTGACAATATCATCGTTAAGTTAAGTGGACCCGTGAAAAAATTCCGTCAACATTACTTACCTATCCTAACCTATCAAACCCTAACCGAATCTATTCTGATAAAATGTCAAACATGTCATTTCATGTAAGGCCATCTTTCAATACACTGAGGAATTCGGTATCCATAAAACCGCAAACTCAGACATCCTATGTTTCTCAAGAAGCGGACACCAAACAGATATATAAATAAACACACAACGGGTATTATTAGGTTAGATGTCCATTTCAGGTGAATGCTCGCATTTCAATATAAGTGCTCACTAACAAGAGTGTTTTCAACAATGCGTCGCTAGGATTATGTTTTCTTAGTTGCTTGTATTTATATGCATTGGAAAAATCAGATAAACTCAACGAAGTGAACGCATTTTATCGTGTTTTTCTCTCAAACGTTTGCTTCAATCAACACAGATATTACGATAACCATGTGTGAATATCAACTAATGAACTCAATGTAAAGTTATTTGAACGCATTTTTTCATGCTTTCCTCTAAATCATTTGTTTAGACAATTGTCATTGATATTACGATACCCATGTGTGAATATCAACTAAGGATTTTCATGTAAGGATATTTTAAAACCAAATGTTGTTCATTTCATGTGTAAACTTTATTATAAATAAACTGCTTTTCTTTCTTCCTTCTCTTCCATCCAACTCCCGGCTCCAACGTTCGAGTTCGGGGCCGCCGGATCGCGGCTCGAGGAGGCGCTTTTTGCTCATCCTCACGCCGCGGTGGCGGGCCGTCGGCCAGTTTTGCCTGTTGAAAAAAGACGCACGTTAATAAAAATACATGTGAAGCTCTGAGGCAACAGTCACGTAATGGGTTCTAATCCCTTAAACTTTGCAAATGTGAAAAGAGAAAAGTCGTATGATTTAAATTGTACTGAAATCCAACGTTTGTTTCAATGTATATTGTTATTATGACTACACAATTGCAGTGTTTCCACAAATTTTCTGTGCCTAACTCATCATTACATGTTTTCCATAGTCATTAATACATTTTTATTAACAATTATGAGTTGTTAAATGATATTTCATTCAAAATTGAAACAAAACTATTCATGAAACAGTGAGAATGTCATTTCCAGAATTTGCATCAAAAAAAAACTTACTGAGCTAATTTCTGAGAACACGAAACTAGACCAATGAAGAAAATACCATTTTCTGGTCGAGCCTCGATTGAAAACACATATTCGGCGTCTTCTGCCATCCTGATGCTACAGATGAAAACTACTTTTTGTTGATACTATACGTTATCTATTAAACAAATCTGTACGTAGACCTGGCACTGATGCTTTAGACATCTTTAAGTATAGAATAAAAACAATAGTTTCGCAATTCATACCAGCTTCAGCAGTATACCAAAATTATTAAAAAAATTTGCAGTTTTATATTCACGTCATCTAGATAACCATGGAGGAATTACCCATACCGCATCAGAACTTTGTAGAGGAATTACCCACGCTAAAACTGATATTTATGGAGGATTTAGGCATCCACAGCCAGATATTTAAAGAGGATTTATGCATATTGCATGTCTTTCTACCGAACAAAACATGCTGCACCTGATATTTATAAAAAATTTACCCATACTGTACGAGATAACTTTAAAGGATTTATATGCCTGTCATCGATAATAACGTAAGATTATAGTAAGGCCTGCATAAGTTTCTAGTACAGCTTTCACATGAGCACAGTTGGCGCACACTCCATGCGATCTTAGCTCTAATCAGCTCTGATACATCCATTTAAAAAAATTATTCCTTAATGAAATTAAACGGAAATTAATTATTCACGAATTAAATTCTACACAAATTAATGAAACACAACTTAAATTATCCATAAATTTTTGTGCACAAATTAAAACACTCCCCAAAAAAACACTAGATACTTGTTCTAAGATCTCTAACGCGGAAATAAATTCTGGCTAAAGTTCTCGACCGTTTCAGTACTCAGAAATTCATCTGTCCCCCGCATCCCTCACCCAACTCACGGCTTCAGTGTGCCGGTTTCGGACCGCTGGATCGTAGCTCGAGGAGGCGGTCTTTGCTCATGAACAGGCCGCTCTGACGACACATCGGGCAGTTCTGTCTGTTGAAGAAAGGTGCACGTTAATACAAATCTACTAGCAGGTTTGGTGAAACAATAAATTATTGAACTCCACTGCCTCGTACTCAGCAGTCAAAGTTACCGATACCCCATAAAGAAAAATTTAATTTCAAACTTCGAATTGGTCTTAACAACGTATCTCAGCGATAGTATTAAGGCAAGTACTGCTGTCTAAAATAATGGTACATTGGTAAGAAATATTGTGAACCAAAGAAGAAATGCGGGTATTGCTACTTGCTTATTCTGAGCTGGTAGTTTAAATTCATGAGTCTGTCTAGCTATGAGAAGGTTAATTAGGGAAAATTTATATGCAATGAAATGTAACGGCCAATCAATGTTCATTTAAAAAAGTGCCAAGGAAGATCACTGAACGGGTAGACTTTCTTCTCGTCAATAAATTGTTACTCGCTACACGGGCTTCCAGGAAACGTGGGACGATGTGATATTCATGAGCAGGTTATCAAAGAGCATTTCAATTTTTTTTGGACAATTTTCCAACACAATATTTTGCTCGAATGTTTTTAATTAATCACCGTAACAAAAAGTGTCAGGCGTTTTAGCCAACTCTATATTCCAGCTCCAGATGACGTACGTGGAAATCTTTCAGTGCTTGAATCCAAGCCCCTCGCTGAGTAACTTTAATTTTCCATCCAGTTTGTTTAAAGCGTAGAAATGAAAAAGAGTTGCTCTGCCATAACAAAACGAGCGCAATGCCGCAAGTACTCAACCACAACATAAGACAGAAAAAAGTCACTTACTTTGTTTCAAACCAAGCAGTGATGCAAGGTGTACAGAAAATGTGGGCGCACTCCGATTGCACGGCGAAGTCACTCGATTCTTCAATAGTGGACAAGCAGATTCCACATGTCTTGGGACCATCATTTTGTGGCAGGAGGTCTTTGGCGCACACGACGTTGGCGAACTTCTCAGACTGGCCGCACAAGAAGCTCTGTCTTCTTTCCCATGCTTTGAGTAGTCCAATATTTTGCTGGATCGATGCGACAGTAGCCTTAATAACTCGAGCATATTTTTGGTTCTGAAAAAAATTTTCCTGAATAAAACTGGTTGAAATGTTGATGTGCTGCCCAAGAACATCCAATTTCCTGTTCATGTGACGACAGTAGCTGTATTTGGGCAATTCCTTAGCGAGATGTTTTGTCTCCATTTCTTGAGCCATCAATGTCACTCTTAAAGCTTTTACAAGAACAGCAGATGTTCGAACGCGCAGCAGTTCTGTTGCCTTCTCGATAATAGTTTTCAGTAGTTCAATCATACCAAATATACTGTCCAGCTTGGGATTTGCACTTAAACAAGTTGCAGGAAGGCAACTTCTCACCCATGGATCTTCACTTGAGTTGCACTCGTCTTCATTGCTTGATTCTTCATTAGAAAATGAAATGACCGATCCTTGGCTTGGGAGGTCTGAATTGCCGTCGTTGTTGAATTCATTGGAATTACTGGAGTTAGATTCCATTTGCTCGCCAAGCGATGCAGCGTCACCCACACTCGGGGCGTAGGTGGGAACTCCAGTCCACCATGGAGCAGGGCTAGAATTGGCCTCTGGCTCTGACTGCTCCTGAGGAGCCCGCTGATTTGATGTGTTCTGGTGGAAACTCATGATGAATTTTTTAAAAAAAGAAGCAGTCTCAAAGAATATTTTGATGCTTTTAGGGCAAGTTGAACCACTTAGAGCACTATTTCAAGCAGACTTCGACAGTCAAATTCAATGTCACTGTAGGTAGATCTCAGTTTATTACAAAAATCACTTCGTGTTTTCAGAAACAACGAACTTCCTTAACACGAGACACGACTGAGAACCTTTACGAGCACCTTGTGTACAGTGTAGAGCCGCAACTGAACTGAATGGTGATCACAAAATCGTGCCTGCTTATATACCCAGCCGAGGCCCCTCCCAACCGGCAGGACGACAGCCTCATCTGACTACCAGGTAGCTCTGTGGTCAATGGTCAAGCTCAACTTCGGCTAAACGAATACATTACATACGAAACTATGTTCAAGATGTAAAGAAATAATTAAATTTACGTAGCCGTTCCTTCTTGAAAGGACTCGCAAATTTTGCTTCAAGATGTTGAATAAATATTGTGCTTGTTAGAAATAATTCAAACTAGTTGAAATAGAATATTCATTTGGAAACTGTTAGAAAACATTTACAAGGTTATAAAATTCTGAAGCCACGAAAACATAGTTACTTGTTTTAATCAACAAAGAAATTAATGCTCGTCTCATCGCACTTTTATTACGCACACGAATTTCATTTTCTGTTCGTCGTTCAGTTCGTTTTTTTCGAATATCTTTCGTACTCTCGCCATCGATAGAACGGCTCAAGACATTCTCTTTTTTTCTGTTTGATTGAATTCTTTGAGATGTGAATCATTCTCGTAATAATATATTTATGATAATTCAGTACTGTTCAATTGTTTGAAAACATGAGAATATGTGATGAGCGTATTACTGATACAGGCTCCAATGCAGGCTTCAAATTTTCTTGGCGAGAATACTTTAAACGCTAAGGATCTATCCTGAATCTCATACTGTACACAAAATAAACAAAAAACTAAAGTTCATTGCGGAACGTGAACTGTTGTTCCAATGTCAGGGCATTTCGAATGAATGTGTGTGGTGCTAATACGATGATTTTTGGTTAAATTTATAATGGTGAAAATTTATTTTTAGACACACTGTCTCAGATAATGATAATTTTCATAAAGTTAAAATACTCCAGTCGAAGCATCAATTACCCAATGTATTCATCACCTGCGGGTTGAAGTATGAAGACTTAAAAGCATAATCAAAAACATGGAAGCCTTTTTTTAGTTTAATTGAAGGCACTCGAAAGCAAATAATTGGTGTTGGCTTCTCAACTTAAATAAGATCAACTCATTTAGCAAGCGTTTATTTTTATGGGCGCAAGCAGTTCACACACGCTGAAGCCAATTAATGTTCCGATAAAAACTTCAGCCATCAGCAAAACTACTTAATTTTCCAATGACATGATATTCCTGATACCTCAGTTAGGACTACGAATTTTAGCTCTAGTTTCAGAACAACAATAAGGTACGTATCAAAAGTGGCGCAGGTGCATGTTTGGAGAATTTAGGCGTGGGAAAGATGACCATCGGACGCAGTGAAGGATCGCGCAAAGCCCCAAAATGACCGCCTGGCCGCGACTGGCGCGTGCGATTGAGGCGAAAGGAACACACTTCTGCTCCCTGGATCACACCGACTGCACCGCACACATCGCGATGTGCAGCACATCACACCATCATTACACCAGCTCGTAAAGTATCCCATTTGCTACAGCACACGCACATCAGTTTGCACAGACCTTATGCATAACACATTCCACAAAACTCACACAACAAAATACGAATGATTTCAGCGCTCAAAGTTGCACGCAATGCAGCGCAATCCCACAAAACTCATCGAATTTTTGGTGTGACTTGGTGACTTAGTGAGAGCTTGTGTGTAGTTTGTATTGACTACAAAACGCGGTACTGCGAGAGAAATGATGAGCGACTTGCGCTCTATTTTTCTTGCTTTACCAATGATTTGTTCAACCGAAACATTAGGGCATCGTCTCAGGTATTGTGCCTCTTTTCCTAATATTTAGATCCAAATCGCATTACGTCGTTTGTAATTCTGTTTGAAAAACGGCTTCACGCAGATAAAGGCGTTGAGTGTCGGTTAACGACCAAAAAACAACAGGGCGAATGCGTTGGGAATTTTTTGCCGAGGCCGTGGCTTAGTTTCAAATTTACTTGAGATAATTCAGTGATTCATATCTCTTGAGAGAAATTTCAAACAAACCGCTAAAGTGCGAGCACAAGTAATTCACCGCCTGGCATGAGATTTGCTCGGGTGTTCTGGGGAATTTGGTTTCTGTTTAATTTAGCAGATAAGAAACTTCAAATGTTTAAAAAATCGCCATGAGACTCTCACGCACATTCCAGTGAGTGACATACCGAATAATTATATATTCGGCAATGTTGGATAAGCTGCTCTGCATGCTCTTAATGAAACATAATAATTAATGTCTGTTTAATCAATTTCAATTTCGTGGGTGTAATCTAATACGTAACTCCACCTGTTCACAAAGCTCGTATGAGGCTCACAGGCGCTCACACCAACATGACCTTGTCCTTGTTTTCGTTCGGAGGCGAGTGACGCGCTGTACTATTTTATGGTCGGAAAATTTTTGAAGAGCTGCCTTGCCTGCTCTCATTGAAACTCAATATATTTATGTCAAACAATTTTATTCAAGAATAGGACAACACGTTTCCAAATAGTATAATGCGTTGAATACAAAAAAAATACGCGCTGAGTACCGAACGTTTGAGGGAATATTTGCTTGTGTGCAGCCTCGGCCCGTGGCTGTGGTGCGCATCGTCTGCCGCGTCCATGTTTGGTTCTACTGGAACTTTGGACTCTCGTCGCAGTCCCAATGCCTGTTTACTATTCTTTAGTTCCAGATGCGATTTGGACGTTTTTACGTCACTTTGAATTATGATTATACGCAGGTGGAAGCTTTGCGTGTGCTGGGGAACGAGCAAAAAACAAAGACCAGCAAAAAACAAAGGGCGAGCCCATCGGGAAGATTTTGTCACGGTTTAGCTTCAAATTTACTAAAGACAATCCGTTGATTATTATCTTCCGAGAGGAGCTTGTCTCCAGCTGCTGAAATACGAGTACAGGCTCACCGCCTCACGTCTGGTTTGTTCTCTCGGCCTGCTATGTTGACGTGGTGCACGTGGTTGTCTACGTGGTGCACGTGGTTGTCTACGTGTTGCACGTGGTTGACTACGTGGTGTACGTGGTAGTCTACGTGGTGCACGTGGTTGTTAACGTGGTGTACGTGGTAGTCTACGTGGTGCACGTGGTTGTCTACGTGGTGCACGTGGTTGTGTACGTGGTGCACGTGGTTTTCTGCATGGTGCATGTGGTTGTCTACGTGGTGCACGTGGTTGTCTACGTGGTGCATGGGGTTGTCTACGTATGCACGTGGTGTACGTGGTTATCAGTGCTGATTTCATCGCTAATGAAGCTTGAATTATTATTATTATTATTATTATAATTATTATTATTATTATTATTATTATTATTATTATTATTATTATTATTATTATTATTATTATATAAGAAAGTTTTAGCCTCCCTTAACCACGACAAAGATGTTCTAAGAGAGGAAAGAGTAAGGCACCATTTAGTATGGAGTTGAGGGAACGCGGAATCTATGCACAAGGTGCTCAGAAACAGTAAGCTAGGAAAGAAGTTCATGAAACAAGAAAAAAGTTGAAGGAGAAAGTAGTAGGTGCTGAAAAGCAGGGCAGCTGTGAACCAAAAAACGATGGTCCGTAACAAAACAAAAACCTATTTTATCAAAACAAAAAGGAAGCCTACCTAACCTCTAGCTCAGTCCCTCACGTGGTTCCCCTGGGAGCGCTGATTCCCATAGATACAATAGTTGTATCCCTCTGAGGGGAATGAAGCATGAGACAACAAAATAAATTTGTGTTGAGAGTCCTATGAAAAAATCCTGTAAAATTCTACGATCATTCATATCTTGATGTCCCAATTGTCCCCCATGAACACACCACTGACCAGCGCCTGATATTGTAGATTATAACAGTGAATCTCGTGTACGCAAAAACTGCTCTTTCAGTTCCGTACTAGGTACTCCTTAGGTGCCCATTCTCTTCTCGTATCCCGATTTAAGGAAGTCATGTCCGTCTACTTCGCACACCAACACAGATGGCGCCTTCATTTATAGCGTTCGTACCACAAAATCGCTCGTCACATCTCCTCCCAACCTTCAGCACATTATTCCTAACATTTGTTGCTCTCGTGCCCACACGAGAAGCCTGTACCCGGCGCACATTTGCTGCCGCGCTCACCGCAGCGGTACAGAGCTGTTGCGACCTATGCCGTGCCCCGCAGACCTCCGCTCAGCCCTTGCATGCTGAAGTCACATGCAAACGTATACGTGTAACGAGGGAACTATATAGTGGTCTGGAAGATTATAACTCAGTAGCTGAACTTCACATTTGTTCCTCAAAAACTGTCGGAAGGATTAATTTTTGGGATAACCTTGATATTACCAGAAATGTGATGTGACGTTAGCAGTTTTAAATTGCAAACTTTTTACATACATTTACTTCATATTTTTTTTATCTTCCGACACCTCAAAGACTACTTGCGCTTCAGTCATTTTTGAAGAGGAGAGTATGCCGTTCTCATAACCAAAATGAAAATCACTTCATAGCGCTATTAATTATTGGTCAGGTATTGTTATTCTAACAACAAATAATCGAACTATCATTTTTATATTCAATTCACAGAATTTCGCTGTCACATGGGACTCCAGTAACTGATGCGTCAGTTTATTCTAAAATGTGACCCAGATGGAAAAAAAATCACTCCATTCAGTGAAATGGGGAAATGCATTTCCTGAATGAATAAAATTATATGCTTAGCAAATTCTGTTTTAGCAACGCAGTTTAGGTCTCAATAATTGTTCTCCTTTTTTTAGGCCTTCGTGCATTTCTTCTTGAGGGCGTATGCAAAATACAACGATCTATTTTCCATCCTATGAATAATTTCTTCTGAATCTTCGTCTAATAAACCAATTTTCAGAATGAAAAATCGTCTTTTGCATTCGTTTTTATATTTTTTCTAGATATTTTCAGCTAACATTTGAAGGCCAATAGAACGTTTGAAAATTAAATATAGAATCTGAGACACGACTATTTTACGTCAATATAGCGATGACTATGATGCAGCATCTTGGATACCGCATACTGAATTGTTTTCCAGACACAAAAATCACATATCAAAGCGCTTTCCTGGCGCCGAGATCGCTTCATACTTTCAAGGTGTTTTCCTGGCGCTGCGGTCGCAAAGCGAGACGTATGTACTTTATTGTCTCCTGTGTTTATTATAACATGTCCATTACAGCTGAACGCTCGTATATCAGTATAAGTGAGCACTAGTACGAGAGTGTACTCAACAATGCGTCACTGAAGGATTATGTTTTCTTAGTTATTGATGTTTATATGTATTGTAAAAATCAGATAAACTCAGCGAAGGGAACGTATTTTATTGCGTTTTTCTCTCGATCGTTTGTTTCCACTGACGTAGGTATTAAGAAAACCATGCGTGAATATCAACTGAGGATCTTAATGTTAAGACATATGAATGGATTTTTTCGCGCTGTTCTGCCAATCATTTGTTTCGACTATTGTCATAGGTATTACTGAAACCCTGTGTTAATATCAACTAATGGTCTCAATGTGAAGTTATTTGAACGCATTTTTGAGGGCTTTTCTCTCAATTATTTGTCTCGACAAATGACATGGGTATTACGATACTCATGTGTGAATATCAACTAAGGACCGTCATGTAAGGATATTTTAAGCCCAACGTTGTCTATTTCATGTGTAAACTTTATTATAAATAAACTGTTTGTTTTTTTCTTCTTCCACCCAACTCCCGGCTCCAACGTTCCGGTTCCGGGCCGCCGGATAGCGGCTCGAGGAGGCGTTCTTTGCTCATCCTCACGCCGCGGTGGCGGACCGTCGGCCAGTTTTGCCTGTTGAAAAAGACGCACGTTAATACAAATACATGTGAAGCTTTGAGGAAACAGTCGCGTGATGGGGTCAACTCACTTTAACTTTGCAAATGTGATGGGAGAAAAGTAGCATAATTTAAATTTTACTGAAATCCAATGCTTGTTTCAATGTATGTAGATATAAGGATTATACAAATGCAGTGTTTCCACAAATTTTCTGTGCCTTACTCGTCATTACATGTTTTTCATCGTCATTAATACATTTTTCTTAACAATGACGAGATAGTAAACGATATTTCCTACGAAATTAAAACAAAGCTATTGATCAAACAGTGAGAATGTCATTTCCAGAATTTACATCAACAACAAAACTCACTGAGCTAATTTCTGAGAACACGAAACGAGAGCAATGAAGAAAATACCATTATCTGCCATAATCTGGTTGAGCCTCGATTGAAAGCACAAACTCGGAGTCTTCTGCCATTCTGCCATGATGATGCTTCTGCCATTCTGATGCTACAGCTGAAAACTACTTTTGTTGATACTATACGTTATCTATTAAACAAATCTGTACGTAGACCTGGCACTGATGCTTTAGACATCTTCATGTATACAATCAAAGATATCGTAATTTATACTGGCTTCAGCAGTATACCAAATTTATGTATTTTATTTGCAGTTTTATATTCTCGTCATTTAGATAACCATGAAGGAATTACCCACACCGCACCAGAACTTTGTTGAGGAATTACCCACGCTAACCTGATATTTATGGAGGATTCAGGCATCCACAGCCAGATGTTCAAAAAGGATTTACGCATATTGTATGTCTTTCTACAGAATCAAAACATGCTGCACCAGATATTTGTAAAAAATTTACCCGTACTGTTCGAGATAACTTTAAAGGATTTATATGCCTGTCATCGATAATAACGTAAGATTTGACAATGCCGTACCAGATACTCCTATAGAGGATTTACAAACACTGCGATAGAGTTGGCCTGCATGAGTTTCTAGTTCAGCCGTCACATGGGCACAGTTGGCGCAGACTCCGTATGATGTTAGTTCTAATCAGCTCTAATATTTTCATTAAAAAAATCATTCATCACTTAAATTAAACGGAAATTATTTATACACGAATTAAATTCTACACAAATCATTGAAACACAAATTAAATTATTCATAAGTTATTCATACACAAATTAAAACACTCCCCCAAAAAATAACTCTAGATACTTGCTCTAAGACCTCAGGGGTTAAAATCTCTAACGTGAAAATAAATTCTGGCTAAAATTCTCGACCATTTCAATCTTCAGATATTCAATATTCATCTGTCCCCCGCATCCCTCACCCAACTCACGGCTTCAGTGTGCCGGCTTCGGACGGCAGGATCGTAGCGCTAGGAGAAGGTTTTTGCGGATAAACACGCCGCTCTGACGACACATCGGACAGTTCTGTCTGTTGAAGAAAGGTGCACGTTAATACAAATATACTCGCAGAATTGGAGAAAGTTAATTATTGAAAATTTATATACAATAAAATGTTGCAGCCAAACAAAGTCTATTAGAAAAATGTGTCAAAAAAATCAGGCATTAGGAAGACTTTCTTCTCGTCAATAATTTGTTGCTCGCTACACGTGTTTCCAAAAAATGTGGGACGAATGTGATATTCAAGAGCAGATCAACAAACAACATTTCAATTGCTTTTTTGGACAATTTTCTTGCACAATTTTATGCTGAAATGCTTTTAATTAATCTCAAATGCTTTTAATAAAGCGTGTCAGGCAATTTAGCCAGATTATGTTCCAGCTTCGGATGACGTCGAAATTCTCCAGTGCGTGAATTTAAGCCCCACTCGGAGTAGCATTTTTTTCTTACCACTTTGTTCAAAGTGTAGAAATGAACCCGAGTTATTCTGCCATAACAACACGAGCGTAATGTCGCAAGTACCCAACTACAACATGTGCTCAACAAATGGTGATGTGAGGTCTGAATAAAATGAGTTTCATCATCAGTCGCCAAATAAATAAGCAATTTAACCAGACAAGTGAGTGATTAACGTTTACTATAAACTTATATCAACATTACGTTAATGCTATAATGTTCGTTCGCAAACTTTTTACAGTGTTGAGTAACGTTTAGCAAAAAACATAACTCATCTAGTGTGCTGTATTTTAAAGTGATTTTTTAGCAAAATGTGTCGATAGGAAATACAGAAAAAAAGGCACTTACTTTGTTTCAAACCAAGCAGTGATGCAAGATGTGCAGAAAATATGACGACAATCAGATTGCACGGCGAAGTCACTCGATTCTTCAATAGTGGACAAGCAGATCCCGCATGTCGTGGGACCATCATTTTGTGGCAGGAGGTCTTTGGCGCACACGACGTTGGCGAACTTCTCAGACTGACCGCACAAGAAGTTTTGTCTTCTTTCCCATGCTTTGAGTAGTCCAATATTTTGCTGGATTGATGCGACAGTAGCCTTAATAACTAGTGCATATTTTTGGTTCTGAAAAACATTTTCTTGTATAAAACTGGTTGAAATGTTAATGTGCTGCCCAAGAAGATCCAATTTCTTCTTCATATGATGACAATAGCTGTATTTGGGCAATTCCTTAGCGAGCTGTTTTATTTCCATTTCTTGAGCGTTCAATGCTGCTTTTAGTCTGTTTACAAGAACAGCAGATGTTCGAACCCGCAGCATTCCTGTTGACTTCTCGATAATAGTTTTAAATAGTTCAATCATACCAAATTTATTTACCAGCTTGAAATTTGCGCTAAAACAGAAATCAGGAAGGCAACTTATCACGCAAGAATCTTCATTTGAGTTGCACTCGTCTTCATGGTTTGATTTTTCATTAGAAAATGAACTGACCGATCCTTGGCTAGGGAGGTTTGAATTGCCGTCGTTGTTGAATTCGTTGGAATTACTGGAGTTAGATTCCATTTGCTCGCCAAGCGATGCAGCGTCACCCACACTCGGGGCGTAGGTGGGAACTCCAGTCCACCATGGAGCAGGGCTAGAATTGGCCTCTGGCTCTGACTGCTCCTGAGGAGCCCGCTGATTTGATGTGTTCTCGTGGAAACTCATGGCGAAGGTTTTAAAATGAAACAGTCCCAAAGAAAATGTTAATGCTCTAAAGACAGGTTGTATCACTTCAATGCACTGTTTCAAGCCGACTTCGACAGTCAAATTCAATGTCACTGTGCGTAGATCTCAGTTTCTCACAAAATTCACCGCGTTTTAAGAAACAACGAACTTTCTTAACACGAGACGCGACTGAGAACCTTTACGAGCACTTTGTGTACAGTGTAGAGCCGCAACTGAACTGAATGGTGATCACAAAATCGTGCCTGCTTATATACCCAGCCGAGGCCCCTCCCAACCGGCAGGACGACAGCCTCATCTGACTACCTGGTAGCTCTGTGGTCAACGGTCACGCTTAACTTCGGCTAAACGTATGCATTACAAACGAAACTGTGTTCATGGTATAAAAAAATGATTAAATTCATGTAACCTTTCCTCCGTGAAAGTATTCGCAAATTCCCATCGAGATGTCGAATAAATATTTTGCTTTTTAGAAATAATTTAAAATAGTTGACATAGAATATTCATTTCGAAACTGGCAGGAAAGATAAAAAGTTTTGAAATTCAGGAACTCCAAAAACTTTGGAGCTTGTTTTTAATCCACAAAGAAATTAATGCTCGTCTCATCGAACGTACATTATGCACTCGAATTTCATTTTTTGTTCGTTGTTCAGTTCGTTTTCTCGAATATCTATCGCTCTCTCACCATCGATAAAACGGCCCATGACGTTCTCTTTTTTTTTCTATTTGGTTGAATTCTAAAACGCGAATGAGGCCTCATATCAAAAGTGGCAAAGGTTGCATGTTTGTAGAATTTAGGCGTACCATCGGACGCAGTGAAGGATCGCGCAAAACCCCAAAATGACCGCCTTGCCGCGACTTGCGCGTGCGATTGAGGCGAAAGAAACGCACTTCCGCTCCCTGGATCACACCGACTGCACCGCACACATCGCAATGTGCAGCACATCACACCATCATTACAACAGGGCGTAAAGTACCCCATTTGCTACAGCACACGCACATTAGTTGGCACAGACCTTACGTATAAAACATTCCCCACAACACAAACAGAAACACAACACACACAACAAAATGCGGAGGATTTCAACGCTCAGTGCTGCACGTAATGTTGTGGTATCCCACAAAACCGGTCGCATTATCAGTGCAACTTGGGGACTTAGTGAGATCTTGTGTGTAGTTTGTGTTGGTACAAAACGCGGTACTGCGAGAGAAATGAATGAATTGCTTCCTATTTCTCCTACTTTGCTCATGTTTTGTTCAACCGAAATTTTAGGGGACTGTCTCAGGTATTATGCCTTTTTTTCCTAATATTTAGATCCAAATCGCACTACTCCCTCCGTAAGTCTGTTTGATAAACGGCTTCACGCAGGTAGAGGAGTTGAGTGTCGGTTAACGACCAAGATACAACAGGGCGAACGCGTCGGGAATGTGTTGCAGAGGTTGTGGTTTAGTCTACAATTTACTTGAGGTAATGCAATGATTCAAATCTCCAGAGAAAAATTTGTAACAAACCGCTAAAATGCGAGCACAAGTTCATCGCCTGCTGTGAGAATTGTTCATGTGTTGCGTTGAATATTGTTTCTGTTTAATTTAGCTGATAAGTGTCTCCGAATGTTTAAAAAAATTGCCATGAAACTATCACGCCCGATAGAAGGCATGTGAAGTCCCGAGCAATTTTATTTTCGATAATTTTGGATGAGCTGCTGCACATGCTTTGAATGATGCATGATATTATCTGCTTAATTAATTTAAATTGCGTGGGTGTAATCAAATACGTTACTCCACCTGTTTACAAAGCTCGTATGAGGCTCAAAGGCGCTCACACCAACATGACCTTATTTTCGTTAGGAGGCGAGTGACGCGCTGAGTAATTTGATGATCGGAAAATTTTTGAAGAGCTGCCTTGCCTGCTCTCATTGAAACACAATATATTTATGTCTAACAATTATATTCAAGAATAGAACAACACGTTTCCAAATAGTATAATGCGTTGAATACAAAAATTACGCGCTGAGTACCGAACTTTTGAGAGAATATTTGCTTGTGCGCAGGCTCGGCCTGTGGCTGAGGTGCGTATCGTCTGCCGCGTCCACGCTTTGTTCTACCGAAATTTTGGACTCTCGTCACAGTCCCAATGCCTGTTTACTGTTGTTTAGTTCCGGGTGCGATTTGGTTGGTTTTATGTCACTTTGAATTATGACTTTACGCGGACGGAGGCTCGTTGTGTGCTGGTAAACGAGCAGATTACAAAGACGAGCAAAAAACAAAGGACGAGCCCATCAGGAGATTTTGTCACGGTTTAGCTTCCAATTTACTTAAGATAATCTGTTGATTATTATCTCCCGAGAGGAGCTTGTCTCCAGCTGCTGAAATGCGAGTAGAGGCTCACCGCCTCACGTCTGATTTGTTCTCTCGGCCTGCCCTGTTGACGTGGTGCACGTGGGTGTCTACGTGGTGCACGTGGTTGTCTACGTGGTGCACGTGGTTGTCTACGTGGTGCACGTGGTTGTCTACGTGGTGCACGTGGTTGTCTACGTGGTGCACGTGGTTGTGTACGTGGTGCACGTGGTTGTCTACGTGGTGCACGTGGTTGTGTACGTGGTGCACGTGGTTGTGTACGTGGTGCACGTGGTTGTCTACGTGGTGCACGTGGTTGTCTACGTTGTGCACGTGGTTGTCTACGTGGTACACGTGGTTGTCTACGTGGTGCACGGGGTTGTCTTCGTGGTGCACGTGGTTGTCTACGTGGTACACGTGGTTGTCTACGTGGTGCACGTGGTTATCTACGTGGTGCACGTGGTTGTCTACGTAGTGCACGTGGTGTACGTGGGTGTCTACGCAGTGCATGTGGTGTACGTGGTTGTCTACGTTGTGCATGTGGTGTACGTGGTTGTCTACGTAGTGCATGTGGTGTACGTGGTTGTCTTCGTAGTGCATGTGGTGTAGGTGGTTGTCTACGTTGTGCATGTGGTGTACGTGGTTGTCTACGTAGTGCACGTATTGTACGTGGTTGTCTACGTAGTGCATGTGGTGTCCATGGTTGTCTACGTAGTGCATGTGGTGTACGTGGTTGTCTACGTTGTGCATGTGGTGTACGTGGTTGTCTACGTAGTGCATGTGGTGTGCGTGATTGTCTACGTAGTGCACGTGGTGTATGTTATAAGGTTTACATGGATATAGTCAATATCCTACTTAACAATCACATAATAAAAGCATTGCTGCTTCCGTTGCAAATGAAGTTTAAAACAGGATAAAAATGTATTAACAGCTCTATGAAAAACCATGTAAATTTGTACGATTTTTACTGTATAGTATGAATTTTCCAATTGTCCCTCATGAACACATCATTGAAGAGCTACTGGAATTGTAAATTATGAATGTAAATCTCGTATACGTGAAAAGTGATCTTTCAGTTCCGTACTAAGTAATCCTTTGGTGGCGGCTCCATTATTACCGTGCGTACGATAAACTCGCTTGTAACATGCCCTCTAACTCTTTATTATATTATTCATACCATTTCTTCATCTCGTGCCCGCACGAGAAGCCTGCACCCGGCGCACATTTGTAGCCGCGCTAACCGCAGCGGTACAGAGCTGCTGCGACCTATGCCGTGCCCACACGAGAAGCCTGTACCCGGCGCACATTTGCAGCCGCGCTCACCGCAGCGGTACAGAGCTGCTGCGACCTATGCCGTGCCCACACGAGAAGCCTGTACCCGGCGCACATTTGCTGCCGCGCTCACCGCAGCGGTACAGAGCTGCTGCGACCTATGCCGTGCCCGCACGAGAAGCCTGTACCCGGCGCACATTTGCAGCCGCGCTCACCGCAGCGGTACAGAGCTGCTGCGACCTATGCCGTGCCCACACGAGAAGCCTGTACCCGGCGCACATTTGCTGCCGCGCTCACCGCAGCGGTACAGAGCTGCTGCAACCTATGCCGTGAACGCACGAGAAGCCTGTACCCGGCGCACATTTGCTGCCGCGCTCACCGCAGCGGTACAGAGCTGCTGCGACCTATGCCGTGCCCACACGAGAAGCCTGTACCCGGCGCACATTTGCAGCCGCGCTCACCGCAGCGGTACAGAGCTGCTGCGACCTATGCCGTGCCCACACGAGAAGCCTGTACCCGGCGCTCATATGCAGCCGCGCTCACCGCAGCGGTACAGAGCTGCTGCGACCTATGCCGTGAACGCACGAGAAGCCTGTACCCGGCGCACATTTGCTGCCGCGCTCACCGCAGCGGTACAGAGCTGCTGCGACCTATGCCGTGCCCACACGAGAAGCCTGTACCCGGCGCACATTTGCAGCCGCGCTCACCGCAGCGGTACAGAGCTGCTGCGACCTATGCCGTGCCCACACGAGAAGCCTGTACCCGGCGCTCATATGCAGCCGCGCTCACCGCAGCGGTACAGAGCTGCTGCGACCTATGCCGTGAACGCACGAGAAGCCTGTACCCGGCGCACATTTGCTGCCGCGCTCACCGCAGCGGTACAGAGCTGCTGCGACCTATGCCGTGCCCACACGAGAAGCCTGTACCCGGCGCACATTTGCAGCCGCGCTCACCGCAGCGGTACAGAGCTGCTGCGACCTATGCCGTGCCCACACGAGAAGCCTGTACCCGGCGCACATTTGCAGCCGCGCTCACCGCAGCGGTACAGAGCTGCTGCGACCTATGCTGTGCCCACACGAAAAGCCTGTACCCGGCGCACATTTGCAGCCGCGCTCACCGCAGCGGTACAGAGCTGCTGCGACCTATGCCGTGCCCACACGAGAAGCCTGTACCCGGCGCACATTTGCAGCCGCGCTCACCGCAGCGGTACAGAGCTGCTGCGACCTATACCGTGCCCACACGAGAAGCCTGTACCCGGCGCACATTTGCAGCCGCGCTCACCGCAGCGGTACAGAGCTGCTGCGACCTATGCCGTGCCCCGCAGACCTCGGCTCAGCCCAGCGCCGCAGCTCAGGTCGTGCGCGCCTGGACGCGCGTGCAACGCGCCGACCCTTTGGCAGGCACGAGCAGGACCAAGTAACTCCAGAAATTTGATGCTAAATAATGAAAAATTCATTTTTTCTTGGTAGATTTGTTCTTTATTTGACCTTCCAATAAGGGAAGATGAAGGAAATTTTACCTATTCAGAGCAATAAGTTCATATTTGTTCACCCATACGAGCGAATAATACATTTACTTCTACTTACCCTAATAAAATGTGTACATTAGAATCAATTAATATTTCTTATAATGGTACAATTTCTTCATAATTGAGAGCATGCTTTTATTGATCAATTTTCTTTCTCATGACAGCCGTTCTCACGCCAAATCTAACCTAAAGAACCGGCGTACAGTGAAGGCCATTTCAGCGCTCATTTCTACAAAGTGTTGATGCTGCAAATATTCACATTTATGAGCAGACACCTAATTCGGTGTATATATGTATATCCGCCCAACAAATTATATCAGAGGTTCAATACCGCCTCAAACTTCCACCACCGGAATTTCCCTCATGCACTAAATTTGGAGGCTGTTTTAGCTGAAGCCACACGGGCATGCCGAGCAGCAGGACGAGAGGCTCGCCTGCCTTCTGAAATTGACACCATCACATCTGCTATCTCATCTGTCGCCGGATAGAGAACTGATACTCCATAAAATGTGACTAACAAACGAGCAAGAAATCGGAAGTTAGACAAATGAGGAAACGGACGTCATACTTCGGAATTTTATGTGTCGATTTGGCTTCTCAGTTTACATTTCTAATGATTTGTTCCTGGACGCATCTCATTATTCATGTTATAACTCATATGTTTACAATATTTTCGTAAATATAGGAGAATAGATTTTTTAAAATAATACAACGCCATCTCGCTAAACTTAACTATTCAGGTTCAAGGCATACATCTGTTCACCAAAATTATGACCATAACAAAACGACTAGACATGTAGATACTTCACAACGGATGTAAGGAAAGTGCACGTCGGTTTTCTGATTTAATGAGTGAATGATGGGAAAACTAAGCCCTACGTTCACCCGGCAGTCAGGACGAGTTTTGTTCGTTCAGTTTCGTTTTATCAGTGAGTGAACGATAAATCTGGATCTTAGCCTAGAAATCTTTCTTATTCCTCTCGGTATGGTTCTTTTATTTTCCGATCCTCTCCTTATGGTGTATTTACTGTCAGGCCTAAAAAAATATTATTGCCAGAAAAAATCCAAAATGTTCAACATACAGTAAAATTTTTAGGAATTCAAAAAAAGGTGTTCGAGCGCTACAATTTGGTTCATAATGGCAATGCAAGCTCACATCGGAGCTAACTTAACACAATTTACCAGAAGTTAACTGGGAGCAATGATCTCGACCAGCAGAGGCCGTGAAGGCCTACGTAAACAGCTCTTTTTACTTACGGACAACTTTTTTGAACAGTATCGGAATGATACTTAGAATTTCAATTAAAACTTCTTTTAAAATTTGCCTCCCAACACCCCCTCAGGGGGATGCACCTATTTCTTCCGTGGAATATATCACTCCGAGAGGGAAAATTAGATGTCCCGTGCTTCACCTCAAGTAGGCATTTGTTAAAAAAAAATATTTTTTGGGTTGGTAAGGACCACCGTTTTTCAGTTTACTGCTCTCCTAAATTTCAGCACCCCTAACTTTCTTCTTCGACTTTTATCTTGTTCCATAGCCTTCCTTCATGCATACTGTTTTTATTTTCTGGGTATCTTGTGTGAGAACACACCTTGTGCATAAATTCTGCGTTCCCATGAATGCATCCTAAATCGTACCATCATGCCTCCTCTCTTTGGAATGCCTTTGTTGTGATAGAGGAGGTTTTGAGTAACCCATCTAATCTAATCTGAAATTTAGCTTCCATCATACAATGAAATAAAAAAGTTCTGTTATAGTCCTAGTTTTGTGAAATTAGTTTTCGCCCCCCTCTCCCAGGCATCAAATTTTGATGGCACAAGACCTGTCTAAAAAATAAATGAAAAATTCGTGTTTCGCGATAGAATTTGAGTAACGTGAGATAAAATTTTCACGCTCGTAATGTATTAATTTATTATCACTCTCCTATTTACTCATCACATATTAGTTATTTACGAAGAGCAGTGCTGGAAAAATGGTGTGGTGTTCAAAGGGGAAAAGGCGAGTTCGTATGAAAGATGGTTATGCGCGAAGATTGAGTACCTATCGACAAAACTAATAGTTTTTTCGCTCATTTGCACATTATGATGGTTTGCGCTAAGTATCAGCTTTTTCTCGGTATGATTTTAAATGCCGACTTGTATTAGTTACAAAATCCGCTACACTCTACTTTACTAGACTATAGAGCTTATAATTTGTATTCAAAAATGTTGCCTGGCGATGATTTGATTCTAGCAAACATTCCTAACAAGATATTGTTAACGCTATCACCGAACGCTCAATCACCGAACGCTATGGGTTCCATAGCGTTCGGTGATTGACAGTCCACTTCTCGTTGCACCTCAGGGGCCACTGCAGCAGGCGGCCAGTGGAGAACTACGGGGCGAGTACAGGACTGCATGCGAGCAGTAATTCAACTTGGGAATGCTGGCAAACGGCATCAATTCCACGATTTTCATGTCGAAGGTTGGATATCGTTAGTCGTAATCTGCGGATCATCTCGCGGCTATTTTTTACAGTGTTCTTCCATTAACCCACGTCGCTAATGCTCGTATTATGCTTCAACAGAAGTATGGAAAAACATAATGATTGTATGCATACATCTGAGGCTTGGTTAATTCGAAATAAAATTCCAGTTTTCGGGTTCGCCTGAGTTGCAGCGCTTGTAATTTCTTCAGTGCTTAAAAGAGTGAGGTTTCCCGTCCGAAAATCAGCCTGCGTTCAGAAAAATGAACCAAGGTTCAGGGCACGAAAATTATTTAATCAATTATATTCTTTTAAACAACACTCTTTCGGTTTAACGACCGTGCCCGTGAAGTTAAAATCTAGGTTTTACGTATGCTAGTGTTTAAAGTTGCCTCTTTGTGTTTCTGGCAATAATATGGTCGTTTGTGTTGATCTGCTGTGTACTGATAATGCCTATTTTATTGCAGTTTCATCCTTACAATTGGGTAAAGTAAATACCTCTTCAAATACATTTACCTCTTCGAAGTAAATTTCCTCCTTCCTCTTGTATTTTGCTTTTGAAATGAAATCATTGGTTTTCCTGACTCACCCTGACGAAATTTGAAAAGACGCTACTCAATTAACTCAGTTCCCGGGATACCGATGGGACCAGACTGTTTAATCTCAGTACGGTGCGTGCAGAATTGATGGCGTTTGTGACCCGAACTTTGTCAGAAGAACCGAACGTTTAGATAAACAATTTATACTTCGGAATTTTCGTTGTGCTAACCAGACACCGATACACTCAACGGTTAATTTTGACAGAACATTAAAACTTGATGCCATTCAAGAAACATAAGACTGACAAAAATGTGTATGCTATTGAAGTATCGAACTTTGCTGTTCTGTCACTGCGGATAAATGACTCTCACTCACTGGGTTTGGGTAGTTTATTCGGGGGTTGTATGTGCAGAGGATATTGGCTCCGAATGATAAAACCATGTAAGAAACAAGAATAAAGGATGCTTTATTAAAATCAATCAAGCTGATGCATAGCATCTGGTACGTTTATTTTCAAAAGCCTTATAACTAACACCAGGACGCAATGACGGTTTCCCCCGGTCAAGCCGGTAGTACCCATTTCCAACACCTAGGGGGGGTGAGGAATTATGGCTGAGTTCTCCCTTTTCCAACGGGAAGAAATCACCGGGCGGCACTGCCGGGATACGAACTGCCGACACCTTCCCGTGAAGGACGCGCTCTTAACCACTCGGCTTCGGTGACCACTTATAGTTTAACACTGGATTTCAACTGATGACATTATTACATATTTTATGGTTGGTTAGTCTTCACTTATCACGACGAGAGGAGAATTACTCAATAAATGCAGTAAACGACTTTATTGGCTCCATGGTGAGTTAAAAGTTCTAATGTGGCCTCGTTTGTTCTCTTGAGTTGCCATGTTCTCTCTGTAGGCGCATTGGATACCTTGTTTTCATCTTTCGAATTATTATTACCACACATCAAATGCTAATGTTTGATGCATAATTTTACATGAACAACATTCTGGCCAGTTTAATTCAATAAAAATTTTTGAACTGATAAAATTTTGGCCCGTGTTCGACCGCAAAGCGCTGCATCTTTATAACGTTCGTTTTCATTTCACTTAAAATTGTTGCATTATTTTCTTTGAAGTGTTAGACTTTATCACACTGCGTTTCACTGTTTCCAACTCTGCAGTGACAAAACGGAAGAGGACCGTTAAGCAAGCGTGGGGCCTGTTAGTTCGATAGATAGCATAACATTGAAATGTTAACTTAAATTAAAAATTTTTTTATACGTTATGTAGCTTTATTTTCCCATGTACATAATTTTGGATAATTCAAACGTAACTCGTAAAAAATAACATAGCGCCGTAATTTAAGCCGTAATTGACATAAATCATGCAATCGATTGAAGAACATTGGTTTCATTCACTTTCAATTTCAATACTTTCTTCAACTTGAATTAAAAATTACAAAAAGATTCTGTGGCGAAAATAATAAGAAATTGATCATTCGTTTTTTTTTAATTTAGTACTGAATAACAAACTTTAATTTCATCTGCATGCGAAGTCTAAGCCACGACGACGTCTATTTCCACTCATTCCGCAACTTCAAAAAAAACCGTTCACAAGTAATTCAGTAAAATAATTCAGAGACGTAAGCAAAATGTTTGATATATCATATCAGACTTGGCAACGACGCCCATGACGGCATTGCGTAGACATAATCCATGCGCGATACTGTTATGCTATTAAGCCATCTTTTCATCCGATGCATTTTTATCGGTTAGGTTCCATTACTTTTCATCCATTATTGAATACTGGAATAATTCTGAAGCTTCAAACATATCACCCTACTACTTCGTTCACAGATAGCTAACCTCTTCGAATGAATGTCTAACAAGCATCTTGATCGACCCTACGAACACCGCAGTAATGATAGAGTGAAGCATTTTGTAATGGTGAAGTACAACTGGGAAAGTTAAAGCAAAGATTTCATTTTGGCTTCTGGTTTCAGTGGAGTAATTGGCCGGTACTGTGATGATTGTTGTTGTGTCTATTAAAACACGTATCGGTACTTCCAAAATAAGGATCCGTATGAAGCTAGTAAAAATTCACTCTTCAAAAAGATCTGCGATCAATACGAGAAGAAATTATTATCATTTAATCATATATTATCATCTATCATAAAAAATTCGAATAATTTTAACGTCTAACAAATAATTTTAACGTCTCATCCATCAACAACAAATACCTGCTGTGAACGGGGAAATGACTTGAGATTTACAATGGCCTTCTCTCATTTTTTTCAGCTGTGTCTCTTTACTGAATGTACTATGGGCAGCTAGATTGAATGTGACGGATTTATTTCACAGCGCTGATAGATTATGATTGTTGGAAGCTATCGCAATTATAGAAATAGGCCATTCAAGTCGTTAGGAACTCTTATTTATTTTAACTCTTTTTTTTCTCTAGTCCACCCCCCTTTATATGAAAGAAAAAAAGAGGGCGAAATGAGAGAAAGGCCGTAAGCAATTAAAAAATACAATCTCTCGAGAGCTGATGAGGCCGAGTGCACACGGCCCGTATCACAGATACGCTCATCACGCACTTTCGGCTGGCTTCGGACAGACAGAGAGACGGACGGACACGGCTCCTATTATAGTATAGATTGTCATCGAATAAGGGAAGCTAATGCTCGAGAATTTGAAATTATCGCGAACGTGAAAGTAATTCCGCAGAATTAATTATTTTATATTGAACTGAATGCACTTGAATTATTTGTCCTCAGGTCATGCATTTTTAAACTGACCTATCGGGTTTAATTTATTTGAAACATGAAATACGTAGCACGGAATCCACACCATGAAAAACTGTTTTTCTAGTAGGCACATCCTGGAAACCCACGTGAAGGGGCCGACTGCAGGCAGTTTAAGGAACGTCTACCCTCGTCAGCATAAACGTGTTGTTAGCAATGTTGTGATTGATGTTAGCATCATTGTGCTTCATGCCATCAGACTGTAAAGCCACTGTAATTTACGGTACATTTTGATCGATGTGACTCCGTTACGGTATTTCTACTCTTATTGTAATTGGGGCGTTTATTCTTTTTAGCATCAAATAAAATACTTCCTATGCAATTTCGCTCACAAATCACTTAGCTATTTGAATGCATTTTCGAAAAGTATTTTGTCGATCCACATGGCAGCACAGTAATTTTTCAGAGCTCCAGAGTGTAATGTTCAAACTCGTTTAAAAGAGTTTGAGTAAAGGCTTCATCTTGCCTGCTATTTCTTTAGTAAAATGATTTTGCCTTCGTCAAAAGTCGAGTAAACATTTTCGATTTCAACACAAGCAAGCCTTGAATGATTTTCTGGTAGAATACGAGTATTATATTATATGAGTAAAAAATGTAATATTGAAATTAAAACATAATGAAAAGCATTCTTAGACTCAATAGCGCCTGTGTTTTGGTTATTTTGTTGCGTTGTCGCGTGACTTCACAGTCATGCTAGCTCATACTAAGGCAATCAAAATCATGATCTTCACTCAAGCTCATTTCTAACATAGAATAGAATTATTTCATAAATAGATGACAGAGTGATTCGATTACATTCTTTGCTACTAAAAGTGACTCAGTGAGTGCAGCAGAACATGCTGAACATGAGCTGTCACGTGAAATGTGTGAACAAGGTAAAATAATACACTCACGAACCATTTTCTACTGTTTAAGTATTTATTGGTTATCAATCCACTTGCTTAAAGTAAAATACCCGTGTGAATACATTTGTACTATATCCCCCGATAATATAATTAACCCCTAACACGACTAAGATTCATATTTTATAGCGTGTCTATCAATTAAGGTCCTAAGTATCAAGAAGTCTTTAAAATCTTATTTATTGTAGCACATTTTACGCATCCATTTGTTTGGACACAAACAGCTTTTATTTGGTTTCTTTTCTTGCATTGAATGAACTTAGAATAATATTTCCATTACGATAGTGGATTTTTGGTGCATACCGCAATTTCAATAACTAATGAATTTCTCGTTATGAAGCCCAACAATAGCTTGATTCATTAGCTAGGAAATTATTCGTAAGCTTCTAAGCTCCATTTTTAAAATAATTTCTTTCAGTTTAAACCTCTGCATGTAAAGTATTTTCGCGATCACATTGACCAATGTACATAAGGGAAGTTTATTAATTATTGTAAAAAATATATATTGGAGTTAATTCAGTTTTTGCTGTTTTCAGATAATCTGAGAAAACGAACTTCAATTTCAATTCTAAACTTCACATTATTCGAAATTTTTCTACTTTCCGTTAGATGTCAAGAAGTATATGTATGAACCTTTTCCTAATCCTGTCAGAGAGATCGTTTTCGCAATGGCAAAGTAAGGTCGTGAGTTATAATTTCCGAAAAAGAATGTACCCTCCTTTTCATGTATCGTGATCCAATTTTGGATAGTTACTCATGAGCGCTAAACTTTAAGCAATTCGTAGCGGTAATTCAAATTTAAACTATTAGCTAAAAATTCTGAACCATTTTGCCATAGACACACCATGGATTTAAAACCAAAAGTTTTTCCCGATAGAGGAACGTTAACCTCATCTTATTGAAGGACATTGGAACCTTCAAGCAAACTTAGCTCAACAAAGTACAATCCTCAGCTGTCACGCCTACTTGACAATTGTTTACTGCTTAAATTCACGTCTCTTGCCTAAAACGTGGATGGATATAACAGTGAAAATACTCCGGTCTCTGCTGATCGTACTATACGTAGGGCTTGCTGCCTACTCTTCATGTCCATATTCAAGAAACGAGTAAAACGCGGTCATCTGAAATGGGAAATGACTTATAGTTACGTCAATAAAATTGAATTGGGGTGTAGATTCCATAATCCAGCTGGAATGATGATAATAGACAGGTGTGGTCTTCGAGAAATATATCGTTTCTGTTTTATCAACGGGTAATCAGTAAGTGGAGTTTTAGCCACAGAAAGAAAGGAATTTTGAGTGAAGCACATTTAAATGCAGGAACATTCAGGATATTGCCTGCTGATGGTCAGGTCTTCGGATTGAATAGCTTAAACGTTTGAAAATTAAGAGTTCTTTGTATACTAAACAAAAGCAGCGTAGTGATAGAAAAATCAAACTCATAAGATATTCGATAGGTCAGTAGAGGATTGAGAGTTTCACTGTATGACATGTTTGTTACAAAATTCCTCCGGATTTTCAAATATATTTCAACCATGCGGGTTATGCTTCCATGCATTCACGCTAGAGCACTGATTTACCTCGTGAGGGATACTGCTTAATTCATTCATAAGGATTTGAACTGTAAGTTGTTCATTTGCGGGAAACATATGCTTCATTTTTTCGCTCCTTAAATGCAATGCGAGACAAAATTTATTTCAACATTACATTTACATCATGAACTTCGCTCCTGAAAGGCAACACAATGTTGCATTTACAGTACTTCCACTTTTATAATTGCATCATTATATGTAGAATCATTTGGTCTAATTCCTATACTTTAAAAACTTCATTGAAAGATTAACGCCACGCGAACCTTCTCATTTTTAGAAATTGTCTTTTTGAAAAAAACAAGTCAGGTTATTTGTAAAGTTCATTGCTACAATTTTTTCATCGCTTTTAATTTGTACCATTTTTGAGTTCATAATTATACAGATTTCGAAATTTAAACGTTTATTGGTAGAAGTAAGTGCATTCTGCAAACCCACATTTTTTTCTTCATACTGTGTTCTTTTTAATATTCGTGCTTCGATAGTTCTTGTGCGTAATGTTTTGATGAATTAGAAGTTCTTAACCTAAAATTGGTATGATTATTATTCTCATCTTTAGTTTGACGCATCGATTATGCCAAAATTTCTTGCGTTAGGACAACCATCCGCCTCTTTTTTCTATTTAGGTGCGGACGGACGACTTGAAACACATTGCCGAAGTTCAGCTGTAAAGGCTGCCCGCGCGTGTGTCAACTATCAAAATTTATTAACTTTTACGATTTGCCTTGATATTTTAGGTTAGATTAAGAATTTTTAAGGAAAAACCACTCAGAGTACAGATTCCTTTGTCGTATGCTTGCCAATTGCAATCTGCATTATCACAGAATACTGGTCAATTTGGTGCTGTATTATTGGTCAATTTGGTGCAACAATCGTCTTGAGCAATTCAGGACTGTAATTTTGTTATGACTTCGTTGAATCCTGCATACCCCAAAGTTTAGAGACTCAGATGTATATTTCGAGGTGACAAATCTGCAGGCGATTAGCTTTCCCATTAGTGATACTCTGAATGGAGAGATACCTGCCAGCAATGAGCGTTGCAGAGTTTGTGATGAATTCGTAATTGGGATACAAAGCTGAACCACTGAGAAAGCCAAGCTGCTCGTAGTTTACAAAGTTGCCTGATGCCGAAGAATATCCAATGCGTACATCCAGGTTTTTAAAATAAGCGGCATAGTTCGAGTTGTTTTGCCCTTTAACTAAAACACATCGTACAAGTCGCTGCATTCCTAAATCAAATACAATGAATGGGTTTTCTTCTGAACCCGTCAAGAAACAGCTGTCCATTTCAAAGTCGTAAACACCGTCTAAGAGGTTAGAAGATACCCTTTTAATCTGATCATTCCACATAGGCGTGGCATCGTGCACTGTGATGTTAGACTGCGCTGTAAGAATGTTCTTTCGGTTCCTTTTGGTATAACACACAATCCAAGGAGGTCCGTCAGGGTCTTCATTGAAGGGCACAGCGACGAGGCCCAGCAAAACCACGCCCGATTCAGCCCGGCAGTACATGAGGCAACAGTCCGTCATGCCACAGAGAGTCGCTGCTTGCGTCATGGACAGCCCAGTTTCCAGAGTCTGGAAGCCTGAACCTTGCAGACGACTGGCGGCGAGGTGGGTGATCCTCAGGGTGGCATCGAAAGACCAGGACGTTGTTATGGTTGTCAGCAGTGGCACGAGGCACGCAGCCGCTCGCGAGAAGGTCATGGCTGTGATGCTTGCGTCTGTGTGGACGAAACATAAAATGCCATCAAAGGAATAGCTTCGCCAGGCCCATTTTATCAAAATAATAACTTCAAGTGAAACACAGATGTCTTCTGCATTTGTGAAGATTAACACCATACTTCAAAACAAACGAAATGATATTTTGCAGCTAGAAAAGTTTGCTAATTTTTAAATTGAACATATTCATGATAATGTTGCAGTTGATTTCTTATTTTCGGTTCAGTGAACAAGGAATTTTAAAGATAATTTTAATGTTTGGTGAATTTGTTCTACACAATATCAAACATTTTTGTGATGAATTATGATTTTCAAACATCCGTTTTTTACCTTTACTAGCGTGAATAAGTTGAAATGAAGTAGAACGTAACTTTGAATCAGTAAGCTTCGTTGACGAACCGGCTCGAAATTACTACTTTTTTGTTTTCGCCGAGGTCTCCTAGAAATGGACCAGGAGCACAATCGATATAAACTAGGAGAATTTCGAAAACAAATAATTGTCAACCTGGTGGGCTTATAGGATAGAAAAACTGCACTTGTTCAACAGTCGTTTTCTTCAAAGTGCGAGTGTTCTAGAATGCCATTGTTTGTGAGATCACATCAACGGAGTTTAGGAAGTTCGAAAAAAGTGAACCAGATAAAACTTTTTTTGCAGCGAGCGTTACAATTTCCTCATTCTTAATGTAGATCCAAGCGAAGTTTAAAATTGAAACTCAATGTCACATAATATGAAACTCATAAAAGTTAGGATCGATTTTAAAGTCTGTAACGTTCATCTTATTTCCAGATAAAAATAATGAGCTTCGTGGCAGCCTTGTGATTTGTATAGGCAATCCAGAAGTGCCAGTAGAGGTACGCACCTCGTTAGTACATTATCAGAGGACGACATGTGAAAGTTCAGGACCCAGCACTATATTTTGACTTAACGTATCTGGCTTAGGAAAATACCTGCACGGCAAAAGTAGTGATTTTCGGCTCCAGAGATGAATGGCGATCGAAGTTAATTAGAATAAATGATCGTCGAAACAGATATTTATTATTGTTGTCAGTTTAAATGTATCCATGGAATTGAATAGAAAAATGTTTCGGCATCAGACTAGCAGATGATGATGATGATGGCAGCACAGGTCGGGACAATCAACTGAATTTATGAGAATTATATCATCGAGAAAATAACTTAAGTGGACTCAAAGGTACACTTAAGTTTTTAAAAAAGGTCGCTTGACCAATTTTGAAATATCAAGTGCTCTAGCTCTAAATTACGAGAACTTCGATTCCTCATTGACACCGAATTCATCGCATCCATTTTCGATATCACCTGTAATTTACGAAGAAATGACTTGGGGAATCTGAAGTGGTCTCCTCTCATTGCCTTCGGTTCTCTCTCTCCACTGATCTTCGGCATGCAGTTAATTTTACCTCGACTGCTTCATTGTATTTTACATAATTATAAATTCAAGCGAAACGCACTGAGAGCTTTGATTTAGTACAAAAGTTTTCAGTATGAATTGGTATTATTGGGACCCCTGTAAAAACGTTCGAATATCTTGCATTCAGAATACATCGTAAAATTTGGTGCGAAATGAAAGCATAAAACAGGGAAACATCATTTGCGTGTCTCCAACGACAATGAATGTACTTTTTTCGTTTCGGTGCTGACGATCTTGAACTTTTCGTCCTCACCTTACGATACGAGTACGCTTGATAACTTAACATTGCACAATAATCTCTATTCAAAGAATAAAAAGAAGAACCAGAGTAAAAATGAACACTACGTTTATTGCATACGTTTCGGAATTTTTAAAATTCCATCGTCAGTGCTGAAACAGGAGAAAATAGAAAAAATTTCTCAAGATCCTAGTAGAAACAAATATATATCTTCCACAATATTTTTCCTAATGTAAGAACCTTAATTTGTATTCATTCATACACAAACAGTTGCATACTCATAATTCACAAAAACACACATATACACGCTAATCCAGATACACCCAGTGAACACATACCATGCCTACACACGCACAACACACATACACATCTACATACATACAAACACACACAGAATTACGTCAGTAGGTGGGGGCAATTGATAACTTAACGGCACTAATGTCTTTGCTGAGGTTAGGTTTATGAGTGAATATGAAAAGGGACTCTAAAATTCTGAGGTCATGCTCACTGTTAGCTCGGCATAAAGTTGAGAAATTTGTATTTTTGAACGAGTGATTTGAATTTTCACAGTGATCTTTAATTGCTGATTGGGGTGGAACGGTTAGTGCACGGCCGGTTCTATGAGATATTCCTGCGTGTTGGCTATGTCTGATGAATTGTTGGAGTTTGGTATTACCAACGTAAGACTGCATGCAGCAGTCACACTTATAAAAATAGACACAACCACTCCACAGGCACTCATCCAATCGTTCTTTTCTGCTAAAAAAGGATGCAATCTTAAAACTATTTTTGTAAAACACTCTGACGTCAACCGTAGTAAAAAAACCTACTAACCAAAGACACTACCTCCCTCTTCAGCTCTGCACATGGTACACGACCATGGATCTGCGTTCAAATAAACCATGAATGGTAACTCGACGTACAAGGTCTGCTTTGGTACGCTCAAAGTTGCAGGAGAGGGGCAAATTTTGCGGTCGAAAAATTTTCTAACACAATTCTGAATAAGTGATTTCGGATATTTGTTGTTAATCAGTAATTTTACAACGTATTCTATTTCAAGATGGAATAATTCATACGTGCTGGATATGCGGTATGCACGATTAAGCAAACTGTAAATACACAATTTATATATATCCTCCATACACACAGCTGAAATAGTTCATAGCAAGACCAGTGAACGTAGGCTTCCTGTAAACAGAAGTAATGAGTTTAGAATTTGACTTTTTTATGAGGACGTCTAAGAAAGAGATCTGACCATTTTTCTCTACTTCCATTGTAAATTTAATATTAGAATGAGATGCGTTAATATACTGAAAAAAGCTATTGGCTGTCATTTCAAAACTAGCGAGATTCAGCTAGAGAGAAGAACTTCACAGATAAAATGCTCCCCCAGGACTGCTAGCTGAAGTGCTCGGCAACACCTTAAGTACTACGCACGCCCTGCGTCGCAGATGGGCGGGTCTTGCTGCTTGTGTTGGTTTAGGTAGTACATTATTTAAACTATTTATTGGAGTTAGCGTTCATGATCGGTGCTTCTTTCTTTATTCTCTGAAAATATTGCGGCATATTTTCATTAAAGGCTGTGATCGGGCATGTGTGTATTATGCTGAATGCTGGGAGGAAGGTATTCAAAGGGGATTGTTCCATCTTGTGATCATAGCTTAAGTGCTTAGATATGTTGTTGGCTCAGAACAGGGGTTGCTTTGCTCTTCTTTCCATCAAGCAGGTGTGTCGCACATGCTAGCCTGACAGCTTTCTACCAGGAATGCAAATTTATAGACTATTCCCGTGGTACAAATTTGTAGACCATTCCCTCACGCTGAGAGTCGGGTAGTAAAGATACTTGACCTCATTTGGAATACAGCTGGACAACTTACAACTTTTTTCTTGGTGGTTTGGCTGGGCGATAGTGCAGCGAAATCCTGTTAGTTACGAATTTTGAGTTTATCGTGTAAGTACTGAGGTTGTAAAATTTGATGCAGAGGCAGAAATATATTTTCTGGGTAATTCTGAAAGCCATCATGGTATTTATTTATCAATATTTTGACTGTGTTATTAAAATGCTCATGAGGAAGCCCTTGTTCCTAAGTATTTGCTTTGTGCACCGGATCTCCTCCATACAAGTCTCCTAAGATGAGCAACATTTTTTGGTGTGAGGGATGTGTCTTACAAATGATTTTTTGTACAGTAAAGGTAGATGAGTAGGGAGGTGAGTGTATGAGCTGTTATCCGCGTGCTTGATGTAATCAGCTGCACAGAAACATGACCCTTTGAATTACACGTAGACATCCAAGACGTTAAAGTTATTATCTTTCATTTCATCATACGCGAACCGTATAACAAAGTAGTTGCGCATTCTTCTTTTGAAACTGTGAGGGTAATGTGCACTCGAGAAAACATCAAGAATTTCGTTTACGTACCACTTATAATATTTGACATTTGATCATTTCGGTTGTGAGACCAGTTCCTCTTTTGGGCGTGACGCATGGAAATAAGCAAATGTTCTCTCAGCGTCACGAACCCCGTGTGTCCAAAAGAATGTTTAAACAATTTAAACGATTCAATTACCACAAGTACATCAGTAGAATGTTTCTTACGGCTATTACAACGGAAACATCTGAGGAGTATAGGTACTTGTAGGACCGAATACGTTCAGTGATTACTAGGGCATCCTATAATCGATGTTTTTTAGGCGTGCTTTTATGTTAAACCTAATTCACCTTACCTAGTTGAACTCTAAAGTAATCAATCAAAATTTTTGCTCAAAATTCAATGCTGAATTTAAAAAAATGGTATAAATGAGTTAGATGTAAAGAATTTACTCTTGAAAAGACTAAAGATCTAGGTTTGTCATTAATCAATGTAAATAACCCAATCAAGATGGATCATACAGCAGAAAAGACTTGACTTGATTACCCTATGTAATTGACATTTCAATTAAAATAGGGATTCAATATTTGCTTTAAAAGCTTTATAAGATTTTTGTCACGGATCTCTGCATGGATCAAATTCCAAGTCCCAGTTCCGATGAACAGGGCAATATTTGGCCATTATATTGAAATGGCGTTTCCTTTGTTGATATCAGCGTTTGCTTAAATATTTTGTGTGGAGTGAGAGAGGGGGTAGAATGAAATGGCGATATAGTCGTGATATGACTATTTTGACGGTTTCGTCGGCAGGTACGTTCACAAACTGAGCCTCTAGGTCGGGAGAGACGATTTCCTCTGCTGTATTTTAAGGAATCCAATGTCGGTAGGGAGCTGGTAGCTGGAAGGGAGAATGTGTATTTGGTTCGTGCAAAGGCAGATGGTTCGGTTATTCCATTGGACCACTTAATGTACGACTGAACCAGTCATGCTAAGAATGCGAGGTAGTGGGGATCAACTCTATTTTTGTAGATTTTTGGTAGCCTATATATATATAGGGGTTTCTAAATTTGTAGTAACCAGTGGGTTTGACGTTGTAGTTATTAACTCGGTTTATTGCTTCTAGCGGGCGTATGATGTCATTCACATGGTTCTTTAGTGTGTTCGATTTTTTGCTCGGCCATGGCTGTTAGTGGCAGGTTAGTGTGGTGGTCTCAACAAGCCGTTCGCTTGTACACCACCACACAAGCTTAGAGGCGCCACCCCACGCAACGGCAGGCTTCGAGGGATCCAACCCCACGCAACGGCGCGCTTCAAGGCGCAAGTACTTCATGCACTGATGTTCAAAGTCCTTAGATATTCCTAGTCTGCTCGGAGCGTAAAGTAGCCTGAAGGAGAACACCACATTAGTCAATTAGTTCGCCTATGTTCGTACTTGTCTGTTAGTGTGCCGCGTATGGTTTGACTATCAATTAAGAATCTTTATATTAATGAATTTTTATATCCAATGTGTTTTAATATGTACGTCTGATGTATCAAATTTTTGGGAAATAAACAGTATTTTTTTCTTTCTTCACCTTCTCGTCATATTTCTCAGTCATAGTTCTCTGTTCAAAATCGCATTGCTCCCTCTTTCAATTGGCCTTTTACCATCAATTTCTTTGCGCTCTTGCAGTTACGAAAAGGTTCGCTGTTCTTCAGTAGATTTAGATAAATTCGTTTTAGGTGGCTTGTGGTGGACGTAAAAGTATTTCATTTTGGTTTTCATAATTTTTTTGTCTTTCCGTTTCAAAGCGTTCATGTTAAATTTTATATAGTGGTATACTTGTCGAAGACATAGTGTTTTTACCAACTGAAAAAGTGTAAGCATTTGTTCAGTTTAATGGTTTCATAAGGTGAGAGGCTCTGTTCCGAAAGATTGGTCCGAGAGGTGGTCACTGAGGCCGAGTGGTTAAGAACGCGTCCTCCAATGGAAAGTGTCGGCAGTTTGAATTCCAGCAGTGCCTGGTAATTTCTCCCCGTTGGGAAAATAGAGAATTCACCCACAATTCCTCACTCTAAACAGGTGTCGGAAATGGGCACCAGCTTGACAGGGGGTAACCGTCATTGCGTCCTGGTATTAGTTATCAGGCATTTGAAAACCCCATGTAAAAGAGTATATGTAGCAGGTTTGATAGATTGAAATACAGCATCCTTTTATATTTTTTGTAGGTTTTGTAGCGAACCTCCGGCACGCAACTCAGTATAAATTTCGGAAATTCTCAAAATGATCATTTAAAAATTCAGTAAAATAAATCCAACCATTAGAATAAAATTTCATTACGGAATTAATTAACTTCTATCCTCAATTCTATTAAAATTGTGCACTGGAAAATTCATCCTCTAAGAAATCACTTTTTCGTTGTAACGAAACCCTCCATGACGCTATGTAGGCAACATTCCCACTCGAACTAGCGCCATTCGTACTAAGTCATTGACAGTGTGTGCACCGCTTGTTTTCACTGGTGAGATTAAAGTGTTGGTGTGATTTTGCTGTTCTACGGGTAACTATATTTATTTAGGATTTGTAACCGTCTATAATATTATTGTGTATGTATCAAGGAAAATTACCTAAATTTTCCAGGGCGCTAACGCTTAGGATGTTTTTCTTGCCCAGAATTTGGCTTCCTCCCACAGGCCATTTTTCCGTGTGTATTGTTGTAAATCCTAGATTAAAATGTGTAGCAAATAATTCACGATTCAATGTAAAGCCATCTTTAGGGAGATTTCCCCTCCTTTTCTTAAAATGATACTTTTCAACATTTCAATTTCAACATGTCTAGAGGAGGGCATTTTATTCAGGCTAGGAATTTTCCTTTTCTTAACATGATTTTTATGTGATGTAATTTCTCTCAGGGTTAGGATTTCTCCTTTGAATCAAAAATAATTTATCATGCCAAAATTCAGTATGGTGTTTGTTTATCAAGCTAGAATTTCCTTTTCTTTGTCTAAAATATTTTTTGGGCCAGTATTTCCAAAATGAGTTTATGTTTTATCAAGTTAGGCTAGCATCAATTAATTTTAGTCACAGATGTATTTTTCTGAATGCATCTAGCCCTGCATCAATTACCAATTATTGCCCCAACTGTGTTTCTAAATTAAATTAGGTAGATAATCAATTAGAAAAACACAAATAATTCTTGATTCTGCAGAATAGTTAGTTAGTAAAAATGAATTAAATATTCATTGTACATTGTTTATTTCAGTTAGGAAAAAAACTGGAAACCTGAGTTTCCTAGTTCAATTGCATTTAGCAAATGCTGTAGATTGTTTTACTATAATGGTTTAGTTAAGTGAGACCTAGGCTCAAAGGTTATTGCTTATGCCACCTTAGTTTGTCCAGGCAAAGTTGCTGATGTTTTCAAGCCTCTAATCAATTGTATTGGAATAGCTATTGATCGCCATGATTTCATTAGGATTTTTTGCCATTTCTGTGTGTTCCAGTTGGAACGAATTGTGTTCTCAAGTTTGTATGTTTATGAAGTCAGATCTATTTTTTTTTGTAGAATTCCCTTGATTTTTAGTCAATGTTTAAATGTCATATCGTGGGAAATGAAGCCATGATCGGTTATTTACACAGTGGAGATTGTATCCTCGGTAGTTACTCACCTCAAGTCGAGTTGCATAAATAATCATTCTTTCCTGATCATTAACTTTAGCAAGAATTCCGATCATAACCGCTTTGGTGACAACTCTAACCATTGATTTTTGGTTAGGTCAATCTGTGTATATAAAAATGTTAATAATCAAGTAGTTAAAGTAGGGTAATTATGCTTACCTCGGAAAGTCTCCGAATATTCTAAATTCCCTACTCCTGGAAATCCTAATCCGGAAATCATCCAACTATCTGATTCGAGGGTTAAAATTAGTTTAACCAGTAATTGGTCGCCCTCAACTGTAGCTACTTGTTCCTTTGACCTCTTGGCAATGGCGGCTACCTCCAGTGGTTGTTGTCATTATAACTCATAGGATGCCTAATACTATCCTGATAGTTAACCTCATGATCAGTGCTCTCTAAATCCTTCTTGTGCTCTGATCCTCCTCCTCACCTACCAATTCTGTGCACTTTGTGCATGGATTCCACGTTCCCTCTAACCTCTTTCAAATGGTGCCTTCCTCTCTCCTCTCTTAGGACACCTCTCATTTCTCATATAATAATAAGTAATAACAATAATTAGACTGCACGTGCCCTCTCTGGCACAATCCCTAGCTTAAGTCAAGTAATCTATATGACAATTCTAGCCTTAGTTTTGACCAATACAGCCAGCCCTCGATGGCGGCTTAGCGTAAACGTTCGAATTAAACACTGCCAACTCTTAAGATAACCATTGTAAATATCAGTCAAAGCGTAGATTAATGGGCGGCAGTCGCCTGTAATGTTAATGAAGACAAACTAACTTACATTGCCTACCCAGCAATATTCTTATCTCACGCATTAATCTTGCACTCCAATCCGGAGATGTTCGTACATGACGCGTCACGATTATTATTACTCGGAGAATACTAGTTGGGAAAGTAAAGCCAATTAGGGAGATTCATGATTGTCCTTACGAGTACTTATTGTTGCGACTGCCTCGCCCTTGTTCAGGCGCCAGAACTGGGCCGAGGCACCCGCATAGAGTCCTCCATTTGAGGCAACCCTGTAAATCAGCAGTAAAGCTCGCAGCCTGGCTTGCGTAGCAACTGTCCCTCCTTGTGTTATCATGCTTGAACAAGTAACCCAAACGAACCTCCCGTACAGAAGATCCTGGGAGGCCGACACACAAACAATCACCTCCAACATTCAATCAACGACACGCAAAACTCGGTTCGCCACACGGCAATCAATCCAACTCAGCCCACACGGCTAACAATCAATCACTCAATCACCAAAAGCCTCAAGGCACTAGCAGAAACAACTACCTCCTTCGTACACTCTTAATATCAAATTGTTACCGCACCTGCGGAATATTACTCGAACAAATCCACTCTCGCCGGGATCCACCCCGGATTCCATCGGAGCCGCGGCACCTGCTGAAGCGCGGCTACATCGCTGGACCTGGATCCCCTTCCTCAAGAAGTGGACGCCCGTACTGCTGTCGTAGTCACGGCACTCAGAGTCGTCCAATAAAAAAACCGAGGCGAGCTTATTCAGTTTCGTCATTATCCTGCAAAGTCAATAGTGTAAGCGAGAAAAATAGATGCCAGGAAGGCAACTCGAATTACCCAGAGAAGCCCTTTTGGAGTCAGATTCATTCATTCATTCATTCATTTAGTATCAATTAAGTGTTGGCGTATGACGCCAACTGGTGACCTCGCCATTGTAAAAGAACATCCTCTTTTGAAAATGATAAATTCCTTGATATTCAACCTTATTAAATCAGTTCCCCCATTTGGGAGAAGTCAAAACTTCATATTGGTGACTATTAATAGCATTAATACCAGAGTGTTTCTCGCTTGCACAGTTGTCCTTTGTGGGTTGATGAGCGCATGCCAGTGCTGTCGACTTCTGTCGATGGTTGCTTCGAAGGAGGTAGTACTCTGCTCCTCATTATTCAGTAGTCAAACATAGCATTTCCTCCCTAAACTCTTCCCTAATAATAAGTTATTGCTACTGCAGCCTATACTAACAAATTCTTCATGTTTTTCAATTGCTACTGAAGCCACCTTTTTACAAAACTCTTCATGCATTTCCATTGCTACTGAAGCAAAATAAAAAAACCATAGGAGTTCTTCTAGGATTATTCCCAGTGCTACTGAAGCTCCTTACTAACAACCTTCGCGATTTCCATTGCTACTGCAGCACCATTGCTACTGAAGCACCATTTGCACCATTTGGAAACACCTGTGTCAAAATTAACCAAAATGACGACCCCAGAGGGCACGAACGATCACGCAAACTCCGCACTAAAATTGGCACCCTTCGATATGAACGGCATCGATGCCTGGTTCCTTCAATCAGAACAGTTTTTCGAAAGCCTGAACATAACGGACGAAAAGCGGATGTACTTTGCCCTAGTTAGGAGTTTACCCACGCAGGTGATAGATGACGTTTCTAGCTTCTTGAACCCTAACCTTGATAACCCGTATACCCTCTTAAAGAACGAAATGTTGAAAATTTACAGTAAGGATCGTTTTTCTCGGATTCTAGCCCTTTCGCAAAATCAATCAAATCAAAATCAATCCCCTATAGCGCTGCTCAAAGATATGAGACGCTTAGCGAAGGGTTACATGGATGATGAGACACTCAAAGCATTGTATATCCAACGGTTGCCTGCTCATGTACGACCTTTCCTTATATCCCCTACCGCTCCCGTGGCACTAAATGAGATAGCCCAATTCGCCGAAAAGCTCCTCGATCCGGAAATATCGGGCCTGAATAGCCCAGTCACGCCCCCTGCAGTAAATCAAACTAGTAGTAGCAGTAATAGTAGCGGCAGCGCCACTGACGCGCTGCTACGAGAACTAGCTCAGCAAGTTGGAGCGTTAGTCGCTACCCAGCAAGCCGAGCGTGCCAACACTCGTGGAGATGTGCATGCGGTAACTCAGCACCAAATACCCCCGCATCAGCACGCAAATTCTCACCCTCAAAACCCCCCTCCGTTTGACCGCCAGGCCCGTACAAATAGGTCATTCAATCAGTTTCAGAGGAACGACCCTAGATCTAACAATAGGCAGAATCAAACTCCTCAAGCTAAGGACTTGTGCTGGTATCATCAGCAATTTTTACATATGGCCCGGAAATGTGAGGGTCCCGCTTGCCCCATGTTTGCACTTCTTCATCAAAAAAACGGGTACAGCGCGGCGTAAGAGCGAGTCAGGCGCCGTCGCTTACTAAACCGATATTGACTCGATGCCTCACGATTTTTGACCCTTTAACCAGCATTAGGTTCCTCATAGACACGGGTAGTGCTGTCAGCCTTATCCCGGCCTCCCAAATAGAGAAACAGGGTACGGGAACCCCGAGTCTTAAAGCCGCAAACGGCTCACCTATCCTATGCTACGGCACAAAATCACTTACCTGCTCCCTTAATCTCAAACGTTCCATGGAGTTCGTGTTCATAGTGGCGGATGTGGACACGGCCATCATTGGTGCAGACTTTCTGCAGAGGTTTGCGCTCGTGGTGGACGTGAGAAACGGATGCTTGTTTGATAGCGAATCCAGTGAAAGAAGGCCTCTTCACTCGGTCAATATGGTGAACGTTACAGCAAACGTGACTTGCAACGTCACTATCACTTGCCCCTACGAACGGGTGTTGGCAGAATTCCCTGCCCTTTCCTTACCTAACGTAAACTCTAATCACAACACGCTGACGGAACACTATATTGAGACGAGTGGTCCGCCCGTTCACGCTAAAGTACGGCGTCTTCCCCCAGACCGATTGCAGGAGGTAAAGTCTGAATTCCAGCGGATGTTAGCTGATGGGACAGTTCGTATCTCAAAGAGTCCCTGGTCTAGTCCTTTGATCCTAGTGCCGAAAGCAAATGGCGAGACGAGGATCTGTGGGGATTATAGGATGCTTAACTCAGTCACCACTCCCGATAGGTTCCCCATTCCCCTACTGCAGGATTTCACTGCGAATCTCGCAGGCACAAAAATCTTCTCTAAAATAGATTTAAAACGAGCCTTCCATCAGATTCCGATGCACGAAAGTTCTATTAAAAAGACCGCTGTGTGCACGCCGTTTGGTCTGTTCGAGTATCTTCGCATGCCATATGGCCTGCGTAATGCTCCTCAGACCTTTCAGCGTCACATGACGGAAGTCCTTTCCGACCTACCCTTTTTGTACTGTTATCTTGACGATGTGCTAGTGGCCTCGGGGACGCCTGAGGAACATGTACATCATCTGAGAGAGCTTTGCAAACGACTAGCGTCGCACTCACTACTGATCAATCCAGAGAAGTGTGTGTTGGGAAAGAAGGAATTGACTTTCTTGGGTCACCACATTAGCGAGAGGGGAATTAAGCCGCTCCCCGAAAGAGTGGCAGCCTTACGGAACTTTCCGAGACCAACGACCCAAAGACAGTTGCGCAGGTTCTTGGGATCGGTTAATTTTTACCACCGATTCCTGAGGAACTGTGCAGAGACCCTTGCCCCGCTCACCTCCTTGATTAAACCTAAAAAGAGGGGAAAACCCGTTACGGTCGAATGGACTGGGGAGGCAGAGAGAGCGTTCGAGCTAATCAAAGAGAGACTCGCTACTGCTACTGAATTAGCTTACCCACACCCTGAGGCAGAATTCAGCCTATTGGTGGATGCGTCGAATATAGCGGTCGGTGCTGTGTTGCAGCAAACTGTAAATAATATCACTTCGCCGTTGGCGTTTTTCAGTCGCAAGCTCTCCCCAACCGAACAACGTTACAGCACGTTCGGGAGAGAGCTCCTAGCCATTTACTTAGCGGTAAAGCACTTTCGCTACACCCTTGAAGCTCGTCAATTCATAATTTATACCGACCACAAACCTATCCTCAACGCTATCCGAATGCCTCCCGAGCGCCATTCCCCTAGGGAAAGCCGGCACTTGAGTTTTATCGCGCAGTTCACGAGTGACATCAGGCACATCAAAGGCGAGGAAAATACGGTTGCTGATTGCTTATCGCGTGTGTACAGCGCGGTACTAAACCCGTCAGCACCCGAGTTCCGACCCTCAGTACAAGCGATTTCGCTAGCCGATGTCATTCGTGCGCAGCAGTGCGACTTGGAAATCCATAACTTAATTGAGTGCCCCGACTCCTCCTTGAAACTCTCACTCAGAGAAGGCGTTTACTGTGACGCCGATCGGCCGAACCGTTATTACCTGCCTAGCAACTTGCGTTTGCCCGCCATTAAGCATTTCCATAACTTGTCGCACCCTGGGACGGATAGAACCTTCCGCCTAATCGCAGATCGTTTTGTCTGGCCCGGGATGCGTAAGGCTATAAGAGAGTTCGTTCGTCATTGCCCAGATTGCCAAGCAAGCAAAGTCACTCGGCACAACAAAGCCGCAATTCACCCTTGTGCATTTACCGGCAGAAAATTTGACGCAGTCAACCTCGATTTAGTAGGCCCCCTCCCCATTTCTCGGGGGTATAGTTACTTGCTTACCATGATAGATCGCTTCTCCCGCTGGGTCGAGGCTGTTCCCATCGCTAACATAACTGCGGAAACTGTAGCACGCACTTTTGTCGAAACGTGGATCTCCCGTTTCGGAGTCCCTTTGAGCATAACGCATGATCGTGGGGTTCAATTCACTTCCGCCTTGTGGTTAGAGATCTCCAAAATCTTAGGGTGCGCAAACATCTCGACAACGGCATACCACCCCCAATCGAACGGCCTCATCGAGAGAGTTCACAGGGATCTCAAGGCGGCATTACGCTGCTTAAAATGTCACCACGACTGGGCCGACAGGCTTCCGATAGTATTACTTACTCTGAGGAACCTTTTCCGGCAGGATCAAAAGTGCACGTCATCTGAACTACTCTACGGGCAATCATTACGATTGCCTGGCGATGTTATCGATCCCAGGTCTCAAACCGTTGAATCCCCCAGCCAAATCGCTGATTACGCAGCATGCCTAAAGCGCGTCATGAGCGAAGTAGTTTACATACCACCTCGCCTCCCTTCACCATCTGAAAGTTTAGACCCTTGCTTACAAAGTTGCACACACGTGTACGTCCGGGTAGACGGGGTAAAGACCCCTCTGCGACGCCCCTATGATGGCCCCTTCAGGGTTATCAAGAGGTCCCCGAAACACTTCATTATCGAAAGGGGTACCAAGAGCGACAGTGTCAGCATAGATCGTCTTAAGGCGGCATTTTTGTCCCTTCCGGACGACACCCCCACACACTCTCGTGAACGGCAACAACCCAGGCTGCAAATCAGTCCCAGGTCAACACCTGTCGAGCCTCCTGGCTTGCACCTTTCCGCTTGGGCTAAGACCCTTCCTCCCACTATGGAGTGTAACGAGTTCATAGTTCCCCCGTATACCGTTCAAAGAACGCCGTTGGAGACTAGGAATTCGGGTGCCTCCACCTCGGATAGTGCTTCTACTACTTTAACCCCCCATCACGGGCATTCCCCAGATACTCTGTCATTGTCCCAGTTGGGGATCCGAACGTCAACTTTCACAGCCCCCAAGCTTATTCCTCCTACAGCCCCCGAGCATTGTAGCAGGGCTGGCAGACCTCTTCGTCCGCCAGTTCGTTACGCGCAGTCGTAGGGTGGTTAACTCTGTTCTGTCCTTCTCCCCTAATTTTCTTTGTCTGTCACGGCTCGTGGGAACGGCTTCGCAGCCTGTTATCTTTTCACGTAATTGTCGGGAGTCGGCTTCGCCGCTCCCAGACCTTTCGGTCTCCGTTGGGGGGAGGGTAGCTGTAGCGAACCTCCGGCACGCAACTCAGTATAAATTTCGGAAATTCTCAAAATGATCATTTAAAAATTCAGTAAAATAAATCCAACCATTAGAATAAAATTTCATTACGGAATTAATTAACTTCTATCCTCAATTCTATTAAAATTGTGCACTGGAAAATTCATCCTCTAAGAAATCACTTTTTCGTTGTAACGAAACCCTCCATGACGCTATGTAGGCAACATTCCCACTCGAACTAGCGCCATTCGTACTAAGTCATTGACAGTGTGTGCACCGCTTGTTTTCACTGGTGAGATTAAAGTGTTGGTGTGATTTTGCTGTTCTACGGGTAACTATATTTATTTAGGATTTGTAACCGTCTATAATATTATTGTGTATGTATCAAGGAAAATTACCTAAATTTTCCAGGGCGCTAACGCTTAGGATGTTTTTCTTGCCCAGAATTTGGCTTCCTCCCACAGGCCATTTTTCCGTGTGTATTGTTGTAAATCCTAGATTAAAATGTGTAGCAAATAATTCACGATTCAATGTAAAGCCATCTTTAGGGAGATTTCCCCTCCTTTTCTTAAAATGATACTTTTCAACATTTCAATTTCAACATGTCTAGAGGAGGGCATTTTATTCAGGCTAGGAATTTTCCTTTTCTTAACATGATTTTTATGTGATGTAATTTCTCTCAGGGTTAGGATTTCTCCTTTGAATCAAAAATAATTTATCATGCCAAAATTCAGTATGGTGTTTGTTTATCAAGCTAGAATTTCCTTTTCTTTGTCTAAAATATTTTTTGGGCCAGTATTTCCAAAATGAGTTTATGTTTTATCAAGTTAGGCTAGCATCAATTAATTTTAGTCACAGATGTATTTTTCTGAATGCATCTAGCCCTGCATCAATTACCAATTATTGCCCCAACTGTGTTTCTAAATTAAATTAGGTAGATAATCAATTAGAAAAACACAAATAATTCTTGATTCTGCAGAATAGTTAGTTAGTAAAAATGAATTAAATATTCATTGTACATTGTTTATTTCAGTTAGGAAAAAAACTGGAAACCTGAGTTTCCTAGTTCAATTGCATTTAGCAAATGCTGTAGATTGTTTTACTATAATGGTTTAGTTAAGTGAGACCTAGGCTCAAAGGTTATTGCTTATGCCACCTTAGTTTGTCCAGGCAAAGTTGCTGATGTTTTCAAGCCTCTAATCAATTGTATTGGAATAGCTATTGATCGCCATGATTTCATTAGGATTTTTTGCCATTTCTGTGTGTTCCAGTTGGAACGAATTGTGTTCTCAAGTTTGTATGTTTATGAAGTCAGATCTATTTTTTTTGTAGAATTCCCTTGATTTTTAGTCAATGTTTAAATGTCATATCGTGGGAAATGAAGCCATGATCGGTTATTTACACAGTGGAGATTGTATCCTCGGTAGTTACTCACCTCAAGTCGAGTTGCATAAATAATCATTCTTTCCTGATCATTAACTTTAGCAAGAATTCCGATCATAACCGCTTTGGTGACAACTCTAACCATTGATTTTTGGTTAGGTCAATCTGTGTATATAAAAATGTTAATAATTAAGTAGTTAAAGTAGGGTAATTATGCTTACCTCGGAAAGTCTCCGAATATTCTAAATTCCCTACTCCTGGAAATCCTAATCCGGAAATCATCCAACTATCTGATTCGAGGGTTAAAATTAGTTTAACCAGTAATTGGTCGCCCTCAACTGTAGCTACTTGTTCCTTTGACCTCTTGGCAATGGCGGCTACCTCCAGTGGTTGTTGTCATTATAACTCATAGGATGCCTAATACTATCCTGATAGTTAACCTCATGATCAGTGCTCTCTAAATCCTTCTTGTGCTCTGATCCTCCTCCTCACCTACCAATTCTGTGCACTTTGTGCATAGATTCCACGTTCCCTCTAACCTCTTTCAAATGGTGCCTTCCTCTCTCCTCTCTTAGGACACCTCTCATTTCTCATATAATAATAAGTAATAACAATAATTAGACTGCACGTGCCCTCTCTGGCACAATCCCTAGCTTAAGTCAAGTAATCTATATGACAATTCTAGCCTTAGTTTTGACCAATACAGCCAGCCCTCGATGGCGGCTTAGCGTAAACGTTCGAATTAAACACTGCCAACTCTTAAGATAACCATTGTAAATATCAGTCAAAGCGTAGATTAATGGGCGGCAGTCGCCTGTAATGTTAATGAAGACAAACTAACTTACATTGCCTACCCAGCAATATTCTTATCTCACGCATTAATCTTGCACTCCAGTCCGGAGATGTTCGTACATGACGCGTCACGATTATTATTACTCGGAGAATACTAGTTGGGAAAGTAAAGCCAATTAGGGAGATTCATGATTGTCCTTACGAGTACTTATTGTTGCGACTGCCTCGCCCTTGTTCAGGCGCCAGAACTGGGCCGAGGCACCCGCATAGAGTCCTCCATTTGAGGCAACCCTGTAAATCAGCAGTAAAGCTCGCAGCCTGGCTTGCGTAGCAACTGTCCCTCCTTGTGTTATCATGCTTGAACAAGTAACCCAAACGAACCTCCCGTACAGAAGATCCTGGGAGGCCGACACACAAACAATCACCTCCAACATTCAATCAACGACACGCAAAACTCGGTTCGCCACACGGCAATCAATCCAACTCAGCCCACACGGCTAACAATCAATCACTCAATCACCAAAAGCCTCAAGGCACTAGCAGAAACAACTACCTCCTTCGTACACTCTTAATATCAAATTGTTACAGCACCTGCGGAATATTACTCGAACAAATCCACTCTCGCCGGGATCCACCCCGGATTCCATCGGAGCCGCGGCACCTGCTGAAGCGCGGCTACATCGCTGGACCTGGATCCCCTTCCTCAAGAAGTGGACGCCCGTACTGCTGTCGTAGTCACGGCACTCAGAGTCGTCCAATAAAAAAACCGAGGCGAGCTTATTCAGTTTCGTCATTATCCTGCAAAGTCAATAGTGTAAGCGAGAAAAATAGATGCCAGGAAGGCAACTCGAATTACCCAGAGAAGCCCTTTTGGAGTCAGATTCATTCATTCATTCATTCATTTAGTATCAATTAAGTGTTGGCGTATGACGCCAACTGGTGACCTCGCCATTGTAAAAGAACATCCTCTTTTGAAAACGATAAATTCCTTGATATTCAACCTTATTAAATCAGTTCCCCCATTTGGGAGAAGTCAAAACTTCATAGTTTCTTCAGTTACTAGAACGAAAACTTGATAATTTGTTGAAATTTATATTAATTTCGCTGGCAAACATTCTATGAACTCAGCTTAGATATTCTAGTTCTAGTGATTTTAAGATTATTTGCTTATTAGAATCACTTGACTGAAATTTAAATTGAAATCATCATTCCTCTGCCTTTAATACTTTATTACGGAAAATCTACTATTAAGTTATATTTGCTAAGCTGATCTAATAGCAATCTTAATTTACAATAAAATGTGCATCAATCATTTATGTTAGTTGGGTACTTTGTTAATTAAATGGTAAATGAACGGATGAGCTTTTACATTCACACGTCAGCAATTCCAGGTAAAAGCGAAGGTCGTATTGCTTGTAAAATTACAGGTGTCCACGTCAGAGGAAATATAGTTCCTTTCTTATTCCAAAGCTTCCGTGATCATAAATTCAAGTTTTCCTTGTTCAGCTGTTAATTCTGCGAGTTAAGTCTGTAGTTCAAATAATACGTTTGTGCAGAGATGAAGTCGGCAGATAGTTCGATTTCAATTCCGGAAACCGAAACGGTACAACAGGCAACCACAAATAAGTGAGTAGTGGTGTTTGTTACCTATTTAGGATATTATTTGTCTGATTGTTAATTTTTTAGTTAGATTAAAGATACTTTACTTTTGTGCTCGTACTGTTTTAAAATTTGAATAAATGAGAATGTAACCAAGTGTGAAATACCTGTCACCTAATTTTGGATATTTTACTTATGTTAGCTAAAGTTCTAAGTTAGGTGTCCTAAAATCTTCCTTAGAGTAATAAAAGCTTTTGAGCTTATCACTTGTAAGATGGAAGCTGATCTACTTCATTAATTTTGTGATTGAGTAAATTGAACTCCTCTAATATTACATGGTTTCTCAAAATTTGTCAGATGTTCTTGATTACTAATTGAACTCTGTAAACAATTCGTTAATTATTACTTAGTTACACAGGATATACATCTTACTACAGTTAAGCAAGTTCAGTAGTATATTCCTCAATGCCAGCCCGAGCACTGACATATTCAATAATTAGCTTGAATCAATTATATAAATACTATATTTCTTGGACTTAAGTCTCGCTGAGCGGCAAAGCCGCTCAGCGAGAATGAAAATATCGATTATAACTGGAATTTGATGCTGATTCCGAATATGCAATTTGTTTTGACCGCTCTCAATTTTTTTGATTTTTTTTTCGACAAAGGAAGCAAGCGCGCTATCCAGAATTTCATTAAGAACGAAAGTTAACCCCCTATTACAAACGTAAAGAGGTTAGGTCGTGAGGGGTAGCCACAGTTCTTCTAGTGAAAATTATAAATAAAGGCTGAAAGCAACCCATAAAAGTCACAAACAATTGTGTTTACATCTGCTCCATGATAGCGGCGGCCGCACCAAGTGGCGCCGTCTGTGAGCTGACTGTAAACGTGACGACTAAAAAAAAAGTCAAAAGCACCAAATACGAGAAATTGTACGTTTACTTTTTTGTGTTATTAACAGATAACAATATTTCTTATTATTTTATTAACAATTTCAATCATTCTTTTTATTTCTACGAAGTTCTGGCAAAAACTTTAACACCTCATATTCCGAACTTTGCCTTTCCTGACCCACCTGTGCATACTTTGTGTTCCACATTTTGCGCGGGAAAGCGCGGGAAAAAAATCACAAAAAATCAAAAAAATCGAGGGCGGTCAAAACAAATTGCAGATTCGGAATCAGCATCAAATTCCAGTTATAATCGATACTTTCATTTTTCCGAGACTTTTTCCGTTTCTTGCAGCCATTGTAACCCATATGTTGCATTAATCGGTCAATATTGAATATAATGTTGTCAACAAATTTCATAATTTTGTAGGTATAGACGGGTAATATAGTCAATTATAAGACGTTTTACAAGAATGACATTCTGCCCGGCGATGCGTTATTTTCGAATTATTCAACTTCGAAGCTGGCTTGTGCGCGCCATGGAAGCACGCGGGCCTAGCGTAATTAAATTAATAACTGAAGCTAACCCCCTATTACAAACGTAAAGAGGTTGGGTCGTGAGGGGTAGGCACAGTTCTTTCAGTGAAAATTATAAATAAAGGTTTCGAGTGACGTTTGTTTATATCGACGCCAAGGTGGCTGCCGCCATGGCGCCAACCGGCTGAACATGGCGGCAGCCATCTTCGAGTCGATGTAAACAAACGTCACTAGAAAGCTTTATTTATAATTTTCACTAAAAGAACTGTTGCTACCCCTCACGACCCAACCTCTTTACGTTTGTAATAGGGGTTAGCTTCCATTTTCATTGCTAAAACAATGACTGTTTTTGCGTTAAAAGGGCCATTCAGGAGCGCCGTTCGTATAACTTCAAACTTAAATAACTCGAAAACTAAGCATTTCCGGGCACATTGTCATTCGTGTAAAACGTCTTAAAATCGACTATATTACCCATCTATACCTACGAAATTATGAAATTCGTTGACAACATTATATTCAATATTGACCCATTAATCATATGTGCTATAATTATATTTTGACAAATAACTCTCAAGGGGACTTAGGAGATATGGCACTTCCTTTGGGACATGTAGAAACTTGAGCCCATTCAAGGATGTAGAGCTATTGATAATGTCTGTCTTTGTTGGTTTTTGTTTACCATTAGTCACTAATCGATTTTCCAATTCCTGTTGCTTGTATAATAATATTAATAATAATAATAATGAGATTGAAATAAGCAACTTTTTTCCTATGTACTTTCTGTTGTAAATCAGCATTTAACAAGTTGAAATAGTATTCAAATTTTTGTTTTCATGGCCAGAATGAACATTATGTTACATTAGGTTAGCCAAGGTAATCTTATTTAAACAATTATACTTACCTGGAAATGAAATTGCTTTATCATTCTTTTCTATAAATTTACCTATTATTCTGAAATAATTTGATAATGTAAATTATAGGTACACATCAGGGTTGCCATGATCTCACTTATGGCACTGCAGCCATGACATTACTTGCAGCATTTGAAGTGTTTGAAGTTTTATATTGCTATAATTTATCAAATACTCATTTTCAATGGAAATTGCATAGATAAAAGTTGTAATGTTGAGAACTTCACACTAATCAATTTGCAATTATGTCTGACATGACCAAACCCAACTTCAACCAACCTACCTTAACATAACTAACCTAGCCTAACCCAATCTAAACTAACCTAACCTAACAAATGTCTATTTGAGCCGTCAAACAGAAAAAGAACTAATTTTGCCATTACAAACCACAAAACTGCTATGAAAGAGGAAAATTAACCAACCACTATAACTTGTTGAATGCTCATTTGCGACGGAAAGTGAATAGAAGAAAAGTTGTTTATTTTGATGTCATTACCATCGTACAAGCATCTAAAATTTGAAAATCCGTCAGTGTAAAGTTCTCAACAAATACCCCAAAAAAATATTTATTTTGATCTTATCACCATTTAACAAGCAAAAGAAATTAGAGAATTGATAATTTGAGCAAATGTGAGCCATTGAAGACTAAAATTAACAAACTGCTATAACTCTTTAAATAATCATTTTCAATGGAAAGTACATAGAAGAAAATTTGTTTATTTTCATCTCATTGCCATACCACAAGCAACAAATATATGACAATCAATAAGTGTCTAGTCGTAAACATTTACCCTTTTATTCATGCCATGTAGAGTTAAGGGGCTTTCACACGACCAGTTTTTTCGTCAGTTAACACTGACACTCACGGTCCGCAACACCATATTTGGGCATGCGTGCTCTCTTTTCCTCTCTACTCGGCACTCGCCACTGTCGGGTTTGACTGCTGCTTTGCTTCTATTTGCGAGTCAGTTTTCGCCCACCCGGCGCCTAGTAAGGATGGCTGCGATCGCTCTCCCGTGTTAAATGGTCTCAACCTGGTCTAAATCATTAATTAGCTATTTTCGTCAACAGCCTGCTTTGTGGAAAGTGCTAAGCAACGAATACTAGAGCAGAGATATAAGAAGCAAGTAGCTCAAATATGTTATTGAAGCAATGAATCAACACAATATTAGTTTACATGAGAATGGGTTGAAGGAAAAAATTAATACGCTTCAAAAATAGTTTAGGAAAGAATTTAGAGCATTTGCTTCCAAAAAACTATTATTTAGCAGAGGATAACACCTGGACTCACAGGTGCGGGGAACAATAGTTTATATTTTTACAAGCATATCATAATGCATTCGTTCTGTTGTAGTGTCAGCACCATTTACAAAGGATTTTTAATCTTATTTAATATTCACTCTGGAAATACTGCAAATGTATAATATTTTTGTTTATTAGAATGAAAAAATTAAATATTTAACCGAAGTGCAACTTCAACAATTTGTCCGGCATTTTCAAATAAAATAAAAAATCTTTTTCATGAATTCTCCTTAACATTTAATTTCAGCATGAAAATGTTTCCTGAAATAAATCTAAACATTTATTAGTTTATCCGTACCGCTGTCACATTCACATGCATTATTAGATATTATCACGCAGTAATTTGAGAGGCTTATTATATTTTATAATAGTTGCTTGCGGATGACAGATTTACGCATGCATTCTATCACACAGTTCAAATGAATGTGCGCTAGACTTCAATTGGAGTTTCTATATCCTAGTCACTGCGTCGCTAGGAAATGACCGAATATAGTTCAAGAAAAAAATTCAATTTACGAACTATACTATTACACGCTGGTACATGCAAAACTGTACAGAACGAGCGGAAAATATTACCTGCACTTGAAGTTATTATGAAGTAGATTATTACATTCGTAGTAGTTGTAGTATTTGTTAGATTTGGTGTGACCAAATTTTACAAATGCTGAGGAAAGGAACGAATGCAACAAATAATTAGTGAGCGAAATTTTGATATTTAGTCCTAACTTACTACAAATCCGGTTATTACTGCCATTTTCTGGATGTTTAGCTAGCCATTCTTTTACCCACCATCTATTTATGGTGTTTTTTCTTCTCTATGACCGCAAAGCCGATGAGTATGCTTGCTTTGACTACGACGAATCTTTCTCGACTATGCATAGTGAAGCACTGCCAAGCTTGCCAGTGACGCGCCACTTCAGTCACGCGAACGTACATGTGAACGCGAGTGTTTTGACCACACTCTGGAGTGTCAGTGTTGACTGACAAAAAACTGATTGTGTGAAAGGCCCTTTAGTATTCCTTAAGGGTTTCTTATATTGAAATGAACAACTTTTCATCCATGCGCTTTTTGGGGCAAATGAGTATTTAACGAGTTATAGCGATAGATTTAGTTTCATCTTTGATGACAAATGTGCTCGAATAAACAGCTACTCATCAATTTTCAAATTTTTGTTGCTTGAATCACGGTAATAACATCGAAATAAACTACTTTTCTTCTATACACTTTTTGTGGCAAACGAGTATTTAACGAGTTATAGCGGTAGGTTTAGTTTCGTCTTTGATGACAAACGAGAGTCCATTGTAGTGTTGCTATATGACGCTCTCCATGAATTTATTTCCTCTTCAAATACTAGAGTTGCGGTAAGCCATTTACCGCTATAACTCGTAAAATACCCATTTGCCCCAAAAGTGCTTAGAAGAAAACTTGTTCAGTTTGATCTAATAAACCTATATTTAGGCACCGAAAACTAAAAAATCGATTATTGCCAAACATTCAACATTTACCAAATTAAGTAAATCTAATTTTCTTCGGCATAATATTTTCCTAAAGTTTTATATGTCTCTAATTTTAGTAAGCTTTATGGGAAAACTCTATTGGCAAATGAATTCAGTTCAATATACAAAATTTTTTCACTATATTTGATTTTATACTATCTTAATCTATTCATTATTTACTGATAAAAGTTTCAGAACTCGGAGCACTGTGCTTTTGGTTGGAGGTTGGAAAGCCCTCCCTGCTTTACTTACTTTTCCAATGTTATTGGAATGACATCTGAATTGTAATTGTATCATTTTGTTGGCAGCATCCATTCATTATTGATAGCTATTTTCAACATTCCTACCAAAGAAATGATTAAGAGAACAGATAGTTGATGCCACTACATTTTACTCTCTAGTACTGAACCTTGAGACATTTGGGAATATCTGGTAAATTTTTGTTTTTTTTGATTGACCAGGTGGTGGACTAGCAGCAAGATGCAGTTACCAGCAGGAATGCAGCTTTCTTCTTTAGCAGCCCGGGAGTGGCTCCACCACCGCCGCTCCAACTTGCGGCCTTGGGGTGTATTTGTCACCACTGCAAACTTCAAGGTACTCACTTTCATCTTAGTTGAACTATTATATGTTCCCTATTATTGTTCACTAAAGTCAATAATAATATTTTAAACCATATTTTAATGTAATTCCCTGTAAAACTGTTTTCAAGGTTGGTAAAACCTGCTTTCAATAACTAATTTATAATGAAAACATTGCAGTTCAGTAGTAGACTAATAACTTTATTTTGTTATTTTTTTTGTTTGTTATTTGTTTCTAAGAAACTAGAAATCTGTTACATTTTCCTCTTTTTTTTTTATTTTGAACCGTTGAATTAATCTATTACCCAAATATTTTCTCCTTTGTTTTAGTCCAATGATTTCCTTACTTAACAGTACTAGGTGGGACTGTTAGTCAGGTGAATGTAGGTTATTGAATGCTGGAGTACATTTGAAATTTTGTAACTTGAGTCAGAAAATATTTATTTTAAATATTTGTACCATATAAAACATCAGTTTTGAGACATATTACTTCTAATTATTCATGTATTTGTTGGAAAGTATTGGAGTTTCTTGATTTTGATAACTGCTAAATTTTATGTTCAATATCTCCTAGCTGAGTTATCAAAAGCAGTTTCTTGAAAATAATATGTATTTAGGGATATGCCTGACAATTGTGGTCTTCTGAAATGTTGAGCTGATTTATTTTATTGTATTAAAATGTTTTACTCAATTGTTAAAATCAGGGAATTAGTAGTTAATGAACATAAAACTATGAAAGAAGAAATTTCTCAGTTCTTGCACTTTTGAGTCTTAATTTTTTCATCACATCAAAAGCACTCATTTTGCTGCTATTCCTCTGAAATTTGTTGAAAGGCAAAACTGAGAATCAAAATGACGGTGTTGGTAGTGGATATGATTTCTCAAATTTTTGGAGTTTAAAGGTGCACATGTGACATTATCAAGTCAATTATGGTTTTATTTGTTTGTACTTTTCATTAAATATTGTGAATCTTAAATCTGAGCTTACTGTGCTGTTTGGAAGCAGGAACTGATTGCAGAAAATGTATGTCTAACATCTAATCTTATTTCTGCTGAGTGTCTTGAATTGCTCGCATATAATGGGAAATGTTTGACACTTTTTGATTGTACTTTTATATTTTTGTACTTTCTTGAATATTTAAAAAGTAATTTCAAACTTTTAATCGAAATCTGTAAAACATCCAGTAAATTTGTAGGTCATTTTCTTTGTTCATGTTAGTTATTTTGCACAAGTTACCCTATTTTTCTGGTCCCCTCATTTACATTAGGATTTCTTTAGAGTTTTTATTTAGAAGTTACATACATACATATACCAGGCTTCTCCTCCCTATGGGAGGGTAGCCGACAGCAGGCCACAATCAACACTATTAGCACTAGGAGGCGAGAGAGGCAGCACTGGCCGCACCAGACTGTCAGGATCAGCAGCAGCCCAGCACAAGAAGTTACACCGCACTGAAATTATCTAGAAGTTACACCACACTGAAATTAACAAGTTGTGTATGGCTAGCAACACATATCCTTATCTGTGAATTGAGTTTAATGTTAGATTTTTTTGCAGAACCCGCAGACGTTGAAGCGTTGGTCTCAGCGGCTGGCCAAGAATGTGGAATACTTTCAGAGCAACTATCTCTTTGTGGCCATTGGACTAATCATCTACTGCTTGTGAGTCCAGACCTACTTTCTACTCCTACTTTTGGTCTCTTATTTCTCAGTTTTTATTCTGTATGCTGTGTAGCCAGAAAACTGAGGGATTTCAAATTATTTACAGTGAACTAGCTTCAGTTTTAGGCCAACGTCTAGTTTATAACTTACCCCACAAACAACATGATTATAAGTTGAGCAATAAAGATTTTTTGTTTTAGTATAAGCTGAAGATGGATTTGTTTCTTCCTTTGTATGTCAAAATTTTTGCTGCCTTGGAAATTTTTTTATATGGCTTGTATCATCAAATATTGGTAAAATTAGTCAACCCATCAGTATCTCAAAAATCAACTGACCAGCAAGGATTCCCTTTTGTAGTGTGCATCTACATTCGTCTCCTTTACTAGATATCTAGTTGGTGCAAAAGTAATGTCCTATTTAAAGATCTTGGGTAAAACTGAATATGCCAATGACAATAAGAAATTTTATTCAATGACATACTCTCCATTGCTTTCAATGACCTCATTCCACCTTTCAACAAGCTTATGAATGCCTTGCTTGTAAAATTCTGTAGGTTTATATTCAAAATACAAATTCAGCTCATACAAGTTCAATCACCTCTCTTGTTCTTCACTTAAGTCAACAAAAATGGTTCTGTAGTCTTCGGAACAAATGGAAACCAAAGGCAAGTTTTATGAGCCATGCAGAGCTGTCTTGCAATTTCCCCAGTGGTAACAGTAGGGTTCTCAGACAAGAACATTCAACTGATTGAAATCAAGTGTTCTTGGACATCCTCTCTTTGGCTCATCTTTTAAAGTGAAATCACCACTTTGAAAATGAGAAAACAATTTCCTGCAACTTTTTCATTCACTACATCATCCCCGCAAGTGTTCTGAATAGATTTTGCTGCCACGTTAGCATTAACTCCTTGATGAAACTTGTACTGAAGAACATTTCTTTTGTGATCTTTAGATAAAACAATCATGGATGCCAATATGTATAGAAAATGTGAACGTAACAGATGACCTGAACGAAATTAGTTTACTATAGTCACAGAAATATATTGTACTTATAACAGAATGTAAATAATTGACAGATCTAATTTTAAACATCCGTTCTAAAAATCGGACATCACTCTCGCATCAACCTGGTATATAATATCTTTTGAATATGCATGGGGTAGTACTTGCTATCTAAATCATGTTTTATTAACACGTTGATCGCGATGTGAGCCGCCGGTGTACACAAAGGAAGTTTTCATAACACTGCTGACCAACGAGTAGTCACAAACTCAATTTAAAAAAGTGGTTAATCAAAGCTTTTAGAAAAAGGATTATTCAAATCTGTTAAATTGCTTTCTATAATTCATTTTAAATTTGAGTTGAATGTTGAACTTCTGTTTAACCCATCGCGATCAACGTGTTAATAATGTATCTTGTATGATTATCTTATTCCCAGTGCATCTTTCACTTTCTATCAGGTCACAAGATAAGTTCTGACCGCATTTCAACAGTATGATGAGGAGAGTAAACGCATATCAAGTGACATTCATTTATTCAACAACATATTATCAATTGTTAGTAACAACTTCTGAACACCTACTAACTTATTTTTTAAAGCCTTGTTCATAGAAATCTTTGATTTTTGAATCATAAAAGACCTGCAATTCATTTTTGATGTTGTCTTTCAAAGTTTTTCTCTTGAAATGTTGTCAAGACTCCTTAAGTAATGAAAGTATGAAGGTAAAATATCTGAAAAATAGGGCGGATCCATCAATGTTTCCCATTTGAGCTTTTCATTTGTGCCCAAAGTCATTCGCGCTGTCCTCGGACGTGCATTGTTGTGCTGAATGATGACGCCCTTTTGATTGACCAAAGCTGGGCGCTTCTTTTTAAAGCAGTATTTAGTCTTTGCAACTGTTGACAGTACAGTTCTGCAGTGATTGTTTGGTTGTTCTCTCTCTCTCTCTCTCTCTCTCCCTCCCAACGCCCCCTTACCTTATTGTGGTGGGAGGGTTTGTGTGTTGTGAGGAGGAGTGAGGCTATGCTGTCGGGACCTCGGTCCTGGTGGGTACAACCGTGGCAGACAGGCTCACTCGGAGCAGCCAGACAAAATGGGGGGCCATGGGAAGGCCCCCCATGTAAATAAAACCGGACCCCGGCAGTTACGGGTGATAAAGCCCCCGTTATCCCGAGCAAACAAGGGGCTGCCACGGGCCGGGGTTGACGGTGGGAGGGGGTATTCACCCCCTATTGGTCAGTGTGTGCCCGCCTCAAGTATAGATGATATATCAAATGGCTACTGACTGCTCGGGGGTCTCTTTTCCGGCCTGAGCCAGCCTGGATAGGGGAGGGGAGACCCTCCTTGACAAGAGAGACCTAAAGCAATGTGCTTGCTTCCACCAATACAATTCTGGCTGCTCACCCCCCGTTGACGACCCGGATATCAAATAAGGACACCGTACCTGCTTCTTCCTCTCAAGAGCCGCCTCTGCAACCACCGCCGCACCAATCCGTGGGTGAGGAAACAGAGCGCGGACAAAACAAAGATACAGAAATAATTCTTGAACCTTACGCTCCTGAACGCCAGCCAAACAGGCCAGGCCGTGGGCGACGTCGTGGCAGAAGACTACATCTTCTTGAGGAAACCGCGCCCTCCGACCTGGTGGAGCCAATTTTGCCAACAGAATACAAAAGATTCTTCAACATTAAAGCTACTGACGGCTCACCGCTGACGCACATCGATGTGATCATGGCAAACCGAGACCTGTGTCGTGGGCTGGGAGGTAGACCCGCCAAGATCACAGAGACTCGCGGTGGTGGTCTCTTGGTGGAGGTCCGTAACTCTGAGCAGAGCCGCAATATATTGAGCATTCGCCATCTGGCTGGCGTGGGTGTGGAAGTGTCCCCACATGGAAGTCTCAATGAGAGCAAAGGAACGATTTTCTACCTCAATTATCCTGGTTACGCTGATGAGCGCCTCCTGGAGGAGTTGCGGCAGTATGAAGTGAAGGCACTGTACCGAACCAAGAAAAACGTTAATGGTGCCCTGGTGCCCACTTATGTCTACATCCTGACCTTTGACCGATGTTCCCTGCCGTCACATGTGAACATAGGATGGACGAGGTGCAGCGTGCGACAGTACGTTCCAAGGCCGCGACGCTGCTACAAGTGTCAACAGTATGGGCATGGCGCTAAGACGTGTCGATCCTTAAGAGGAGCATGCCCAAATTGTGCCGAGGACCAGCACGAACTGCCCTGTGATAAGCCCCCGAGATGTGCTAACTGCGATAAATCACACCCTGCTGGCTCTAAGGAATGTTTTTACTTCAAAATGGAAGAAGAGGTGTTGGCCGCGCAAACATCGCAGAGAATAAGCTACAGGGAAGCCAAGCGTGCTGTGAGCGGCAGGTACGTCAGAACAGAGACGTCCTATGCCGCTGCAGTGCGGGCCCCTCCAAGAAGACCTAGCTTTGTTGTGCCAGTGCACCCGGCAGTGACAGGAGCCCCCAGTGTTGCTGGTCGGGACCTCACCGCAGGTACTGATGCCGCGCGTGCTGCACGCCGTACTCTCGCTGCTGTACCCCGACCTGCTGATAGACCTGAGCGGAGCGATCCTCCTGATCTGTCACGTTGTGCTCAAGCAGACCCCCCAGTTTCTGTGTGTCTGAGTTCGGCAGTCTCCTCGGTATCGCGGAAACGCATACCGAGTGTGAGATCGCCACCCGTTGGTGGTGCCATGACAAAGGTCGCTAGGACTGCGGAAACTGTAGCATCTGATAGTAAGAGGCGCCAAGCTGAGTCAGAAAAGCGTCGTGGTGGTACGCACGCGGAAGCCCACGCGAATACCGGCTTAACCCTTGGCCATGGGGAAGCATCGAAAGAAGTGACCCGTTCAATCGACGAGGAGCTTGCGACTCCCTACAGTACGAACAAACAGTCCGAGATGCCACCTCCCCAAGATGTAAGGACTATTCACGAGAGCCGCAGAAGTGTGAGAAAGCCGGAACCCTCAGTGGCACAGCGTGTGCGTTCATTGGACCGCGTAGGAAGAGTGCCAGAGGAGACTGCGCCTGACTTTACACGAGTGTGGGCTTTGCCCTCGAAGGTTACGCCAAGACCTCTCCCAACCGTGCCCTTGCACGCGTGGGGGGAGAGACCAGCACCAACCAAATCACCATCAAATCAAAGACCGCCTGATCCTAAAGAGCAGCCCCCAGAGAAGGGAACATGATGCAGAGTGTTTTACAGTGGAATTGTAGAGGATACCGTAGGAATTACGGTGACCTCCTGACTATCATCCAGCAACAACAACCACTGTGCATATGTCTCCAGGAGACCATGCTGGGAGACATAACTCCGACCCCACCAGCCAACTATAATATTGAAACTTTCTCTCACGTACCAAATCCTGTCCCTGGATCTGGACTAGCTGTTCTTGTAAGGAAGGACTTGGGTTATTCCAAAGTGCCGATGAACACCCAGATCCAGGCAATGGCAATCCGTTTTTGGTTCAACAAGAAAATGACCACCATCTGCAATATGTATATCTCCCCAGCTGAACCTTTCTCGTTGCCCGATTTTGAGAATATCAGTACTCAATTGCCTGGGCCCGCTTTTGTGGTAGGCGACCTCAATGCAAAGCACGTGGCTTGGGGCAACGCCCAAAGCGATCAGCGTGGTAGGCTCATCAACCAATTCATTATGAGATCCAATTTCTGTTTGCTCAACACTGGGGCCGCCACTCATTTTCACGTCCAAACAGGGACGACCTCCGCCATCGACCTCAGTTTCAGCACCCCAGATATGTTCCCCGATGTTCTGTGGAGCGTTCTGGATGATACTTATGGCAGTGACCACTTCCCCATTGTTATGGAAGTAAGGGAGTTTACTCCAGTGCCAGCAGAACTTCGATACTGCATGAAGCGTGCTAACTGGGATACTTTTGAAGCCCTAACCCAGATGGAAGAAATGAATGACCTGCTGGAAGTTGACGACATGGTGGAGCGTTTTACCGGTACCCTCAGGAGTGCTGCTAGTGCTGCTATCCCGATGTCACGCGGTGGTGCACCAAAGTACCGTGTTCCTTGGTGGAATAATGATTGCGCTGTGGCAAACTATGAGCGGCGGCAAGCCCTGAGACGCTCTAGACGTACCGGCGAGCTGGCAGATATTATTGCATATAAGCGAGCAAGAGCGAAGGCCCAATTCATCAAGGACGCTGCTAGGCGGAGCTCGTGGCGCAAATATGTTAGCAGCCTAAATACCGACACACCTATGACCAAAATTTGGCAACGTGTGGGTAAGATGAAGGGAAAATACAGCTGTGGCAGGCCTTGTTTAGAAGTGGACGGCATACTCACGGCGGATCCTCAGCGGGTGGCGGCGGCGCTGGCTGAAAGTTTCGCGCATAATAGTAGCGAAGCCCAGTATCCACCTGCTTTCCGAGCACAAAAACGCCAAAGAGAACAACATAAACCAGACTTTGCAACAGAAACAGTTTTCTCGTACAACGAGCCTATCACCTTTCTTGAAATCTACCGCACCTTGAGAACTTGCAATAATACTGCACCAGGCCCCGATGGGATTCACTATCAGATGCTCAAGAGGATGCATTCATCAGCCTTACGCCAGCTGCTTCATATATTCAATAAGGTCTGGACGACCCACGTATTTCCAAGGGACTGGCGCACTGCAACAATCCTTGCCTTTGCCAAACCTCAGAAACCGGCCACCCGTACAGACAGCTACCGACCTATCGCCCTAACGAGTTGTGTGTGCAAGCTATTGGAGAGGATTGTAAACGTTCGCCTTGTACGATGGCTGGAAGCAGAAGAAATTCTGAATCCTGCCCAGTTCGGCTTCAGGCAGCTTCGGGGGACCACGGATGCTGTCGTGAGACTGCAGAGTCATCTGGTTCAGAATATTGCCGCCCGCAAGCAGAGCTTGTGTGTCTTCTTCGACCTACACAAAGCATATGATACCGTTTGGAGACATGGGCTCCTCCAACGTGTTTATGGATGTGGCCTTCGGGGCAATTTGGCTTTCTTTGTCCAGCGGTTCCTCCAGGAGAGGAGTTTTCGTGTAAAAGTGGGAGCCACATTGTCGCCTTGGCAAACCCAGCAGGAGGGCCTACCCCAGGGTAGTGTGCTGAGCTGCACCCTCTTCTCTCTGGCCGTCAATGACATCACCTCCACACTGCCAGCCGATGTCTCGTCGTCATTGTACGTTGATGACTTCATGATTTACTCTTCATCAGCGTATTTGCCTGCGCTGGCGCGCAGAGTGCAGTTGGCTATCAACGGTGTGAATGACTGGGCGACTGAAAATGGTTTCGTATTCTCCACTGGGAAGACTGTGGCCCTGCATTTTCAGGGACGCTGCCGACGGGACCCTCCACAGTTACTTCTCCGGGGAGTACCGATAAACTTTGCTCATAGTGCCAAATTTCTGGGCCTAACTATTGATGACAAGCTATCGTGGAAACCCCATCTGGCCGCGCTGAAGTCTGATTGCAACAGAAGAATGAACCTGTTGAAATGTGTATCAGGCCTGGCGTGGGGAGCTGACCGTGTAACATTGCTGCGCCTATACAGAACCCTGATCAGAAGTAAGCTGGATTATGGATGCACTGTATACCAGTATGCAAGGGAAACTTCGTTGTCAGTGCTTGATCCGGTGCACCACACGGCCATAAGGCTTTGCACTGGCGCCTTCCGGACCTCCCCGTCAGTCAGTTTGTGTGTGGAGAGTGGAGAACCTCCTCTTTGGCTCCGCCGTGTACAGCTGAGCCTACAGTACCTGGCTCGTCTAGATCAGCTGCCCCTGTCTCCTACATGGAGAAGCGTGCACGCGCCTTCCGGACGACATCTGCCTTCCCCGTATTGTCTGCCATCATCAATGAACTATCCTGCGCTGACGGCCGCCATGCAGCTGGGACCCATGAGAGTGCTACCTGTGCTGTTTGACTGCTCTCCGACATGGCGTGTCCCCGTGGAGAGCTTCTGCCCTGGATGTCGAGTGCCGAAAAAGGAGTCAATGCCGGCTAACATCCTGAAGGGAATTTTCATGGAGCATATACTGGAGAAACACGCAAACTCTGTGAAGATTTATACAGACGGCTCTAAGACAGGAGACGCTGTGGGATGTGCCGCTGTGTCCGGGGAAATAGTGAGGGCTAGGAGACTGCTTCCAGAGACCTCAATTTTCTCAGCGGAGCTGTATGGTGTGATGGAAGCGCTACAGCTGATCGAGGAGCACGATTGTCATTCTTTCACCATCTTCGTTGACTCAAAAAGCGTAATAGATGCTGCTCAGATGTACAACAGTACCCACCCCATTATTGCGGAGATCATCACAAAGCTGGCACAGTTCGTAAATGAACGGAAGAGTGTCGTTATATGCTGGGTGCCCGCGCATGTGGGGATATCTGGCAATGAGAGAGCAGACCGGGAAGCTAAGCAAGCTGCTGGGTCAAGTGAGAGAACACTAAATTTGATGGTCCCTTCCCGTGATTTTTATCCTCGCATCAAGGCGGCGGTGAAGGATCTGTGGCAGCGAAACTGGACGGCCACAACTGACAATAAATTGAGAAACATTAAGCCCACTGTCCGAGAGTGGTCATCTTCTAACTGCCGTGCTCGTCGAATGGAGGTGATACTCTGCCGCCTCCGCATTGGCCATACTCGCATAACGCACGGCCACCTCATGGAGCGACAGCCGTAGCCGCAATGCGAACGGTGCCGTGTTCCCCTGACTGTTGTGCATTTTCTCGTTGAATGTCCAAGATACTCTGCTATACGCAATGTGTGTTTCCCAAGTCTTCGTGGCTGCACGGAGGATGTGTTGATTGGAATACTCAGGGAAAACGAGCGCTCAGGCTTTAACGCAGCAGCGTTGCAGCTGTTCCTGGAGAGGTGCAAGCTATTTTCTGAGATTTAACATGAAGCCACGCAGTAATGCACTGTAACCAAGCGTGATATCGTATTGGAAGATTGTAGATGAAGAAACTGCAATATGGCCGGGCGCGCTACGTTGGTACCTCGGGGGGTTTCAGCGTGGGTAAGGCGTCCGGCCATAATGGGTGGGCAGCTGAAACCCCCTACGGGGTTTGGCTGCCCAGTGTGTTCGAATGTACTGTTGTATGTACAAGATTTCAATGGGGAGACAATTATACTCTTGAGTTGTAACTATAATTACGATCATATAATTTTTGATGTTCAAATAATGTTGATGTTCATCTTACGTGGTAAATCGGAAAGTCTGATACTAATTAAATTATGTGACCTCCGGTGCGATATAGTTTGAATAACTGAAGCGCTAGCAAACCTATGTTACTACTACTACTTGGTTGTTCTCAAGAAGGTTGTAGTGAACAATTCCTCTCATATCCCAACAAATACACAACAAATTTTTTTTGGATGGAATCCTGGCTTTGGTTGTGATTGCGGTTTTGCGTGTCAATCTAGTCGTTGACGTTGTCGTTTAACATTGCTGTGCATAATCCCGTTTTCATCTCCAGTAACAACACTATCCAGAAAAGGTTTTTGCAATTGGGAGGAATGCAAAGATGCACAAACATTCTGCTGGCGATTAACAGCGAAGAGGTCATAAGGAACCCACTTCCCAAGTTTGAGTTTCTCTCCCAGCTTCTTTAAGTGATTTTGTATTGTCATTGCACTCGCATGCAGTTTAGAGCTCAATTGCCTTATGGATACTGCAGGATTAGCTTCAAACTTGGTACTACATGAAAACGGACCGGACTTGTACTACCTGATAGTAATATATTAACAACCAGCTCAACAAAGAGAAATGCATCAATTTGAAATCGTGTGTAGAGAATGCTGCGCTGTCTGCTAACTGTAACGTCTAACATTTTTCTCATTTGTCAGCTTAGCAAACGCATGTCTCGTTCGCCTGTACACGTGAGATGCTCGACTCTTTTTCACTCGTCAATATACTGTACAAACTTTTTTATCAACCCAGTTTATTTTCTATTTAAAATATGTGTATATATCTATCTCGGAGGTGCCGGCATAAGGACTAACCGTGCACCGATCTGTGCAGGGTGACATCTCCTATGCTGCTGCTGGTGCTGGCCAGCATGTGCGGCGCGTGCTACATCGCCTCACTGCGACAAGCCGAGCGAGCGCTGGTGATCGCCGGACAGCCCGTACCTCTGCCGCACCAGTACGCCGCCATCTCGCTCGTCTTCTGCCCCATCTTCTTCTTTGCTGGGGCTGGCGCGGTGCTGTTCTGGGTGCTCGCCGCGAGCTTCATTGTTGTCATGGCTCATGCCTCCTTCTACACCATTGAGGCTGTCATTGGAGATGAAGAGGCGCCTTTTGAAATGAACGAGGTTAGAACGGTAGGAAAATGACATTTTTTTTTGTAAGTTGTGTAGAACCTGTTAGCTAAGAGAGGAAATGAAAATGTAAGAGCATTGCCGATCAAAAGAAATAACTTCTAGTTGTGTGTGTAGATAATTTTAAATTACTTTTGTTGTTCGAAAAATTTCTGAACATTATTGTAGTGTCATACCTCACCTTACAAAAGACCCAAATAACAAATAATCCTAGTTACGAAACACCTTTACATAAAATTTTGTCTCTGAATATGAAAGAAAATTCAAGTTACGAAATGCTAAATCTCTGAAATTCAAATAATGCGCACTCGGCTTTGCAGCTGCCCGAATTCCCCAAAACGGGCATACACCTGTATCCTGTTTTTTGATTGAAATTGGCGCAAGAGAGTAAATGGTAAATGATTTGCATTTATTACCCATTTTAATGGTTTAATAAATAATTTTCTTTAACTTTTAACTCGGATTTCATACAAAATTGGTGTACTTTTATAATTTTTAAATGGTTTTGGGGGTAGTAGTGAGGGAAACGTAACAAATCAGGTCTTTTACGTGTAAAATGCAACTCTACTTACGAACAAATGGCGTTACAAAACCACTTCTGAAACAAATTAAGTTTGTAAGGTGAGGTGTGCCTGAATTTGTATTAGTAAAACAGAATTATTTACTTATGTAGAGGCATCTCAATCTTTGCTAATTTGCATTTAATTAAATTCTCGAGTCATCAATGTTCAAAAAACACATTTGACATGTTTCTTGCAAAGGAACCCACCAGTGGTCTCTGAGGGTATTTCCATAATGCTGCTGACCAGCCTGCGGTCAGCTAAATTAAGGCACGATCCAGTGAATGGTTTTTTATTTTCAAATTTCCAACTACAATTGACTTGACATTTGAATGGAATATTGAACTTCAGTTTAATCCATTGAAGAAATGTGTTAATTGATCTAGTACACTTGTTCACCAAACTGTAGGACTCACAAGGAAATGAATATATGCTTGACTTGGAGATATGCTTCCATTTTACAAGTGAGTTTTTGTTGAAGTACTTGCTTGATTTATGAGAGGGAAATGTGAGATCCCGAGCTGAGAGTTGAGTATGCCTTCCTTTTGTTGAAATGGAATGGGTTTTCCTTTTTTACGGACAGTTTTTTTGGTTCACTGCTGCCCTGTTTTTGAGCAAGGGCTTCTCTCTTTTTTCACCGTATATCTTATTTCATAAACTTTCTCAACTCACTATATCTATACGCAGAGAATCTTTTGTTGGAACACACCTTGTGCGTAGATTGTGGGTTTCCTGAAGTCCACACTAATGGGTGCCTCACTCTCTTTGAAATGCCTTTGTTACTGTTAGAGAGGCTGAAATTATCTTACAATTGAGTCTAACTGTTATCGTATTCTATTCCTTTATTCATCAACCATAACACCATACTGTTTTATTTAAAATGCTCCAGATTAGGACCTCATTCCTTCCTTAAGGAATGTTGGGAAAAATGTGCATGTATACATTACCTCTATTGAGTATTGCTTTCTTTCTGGTGTAACTTGAAATTCGGAGTCTGAGGATTCGTGTTCAGGATGACAAAAACTGGCTTTGCTACATGCGAGTGCCCTCTGAGGAGTTACTGTAGTGGGGCTATGTTACCCTTCCTGTATTTGATAAGAATCCCATGTTTTTTGAAAATTTAGGAAATACTCATTGTTTTTGGAAAATAAGGGAGTAAAAAGTGTTTATTAATACGTGCCTCACGAGTACGTATTCTCATTTTTAACTTGGATTTTTCTTGCAGGTGTGAGATTTACCAAGTGAGCTCACCGTCTTCTGCCTTGCCGATCAAAACTAATGATGTATATTAGTGCGAGCTTGCAGCTATGGCCCAAGTCTACCAGCGATGTTGCAGGACGCTCTCTTGGTACACGTCTCCAGCACTTAATTCCTCTTCCTCTGTAGTTCGTGGGTACCAAAAGCATCTATGTCATGGTTTCCGTACCGAATGGTAAGGACACCTGCTCGTCTGTCCTACGAATCTCATCAATCAGACTATTAGTTGCTTGGAACTATCATTTCACTCAATTCTCAGTGGACATGCTTGTTGAATTGACAGATTTAATTTAATTTTATTCAGTTAACTGGTCTACCTAAAGTAAAGTATTCAAAGTTGAGTAAGGTTTCCTTACCGAGTGGCGACGAGCATACTGAAACTGAGCTGACTGAAGAACAAAGCGACCTGGAATAATTCTTGGAATAATTTAGTGATTCAATTTGAAATCAGAGCAGGCTACCACGATTCAAATGCTTATTTATAGACAAGAAACTGCTTGATTCCAGTTTAACTCAGGCTGTTGTGGGCTACGATTGACGTCTTCCGTGACGCGTGCAGGCGTTGGGAAGGATTAGTGTTGCATTAGGGAAATTATCAGCTGTATCCTTATAATTTAGCAGATTTAAGAAACGGCGCATGATTGGCTGTGAATAGCGCTTGATTGGTGTGTAGCTAGCGGTGTCCTGGCATAGAGTACTAAAGCAGTCATATCGCAGTGAACGTACATGTAGCATGTGTCTGTTGGTAATCCAGAGTTTTGTGGCTTAATCATTTAGACTTAGTGGCTGTTATCCTTGTGTCCCTGTTGTCTTGATTTTTGTAGTCGTCTTTTTGTGTTGTACTGTTCAAGATCTCTTGCCTCCTCTAATTTGGGCTTGAAATTATTTCTAGTTGTTTTCCTGTTTCAATTTTGGCGTTAGGAAAGTTTGATGCTGAGTTAGAAAAGTTAATGCTGAATTGGGTTTAGAGGTAGATGCCTATTGTTTGGGCACCTAATTATCATTGCTTTTGCAACTGCTGGCCAGAATGTCTGTGTGAAATTTTGAGTTAAATTGAAGTTACTTGGTGCCTTATTGTTGAAAATAAACTTATGTTTTCAATTTTCTTTCCTAGAAGAGATATAAATCGAAAAATTGTTCATGTATGTTTAATTGATATTTAATGTCAGATATGAATGAAATTTTATTTAATGAAGAACATTTAAGTTGAGAACAATTTCGAATTGTTTAAGAAAAGAGTTACGGTGGGACGATGGAATTCGAATATTTACATTTTGAAAAAATATATTATTTTGATTGCTTCAGTACTGTTTTGCTGTTCATTTTGATTTGCCATTGTAACTTTTATTTTTGCTGTTGCTTCAAAGTGTTGAGAAGAGCCTTTGAATCCTTGATTTGTAGTAGAACAAATTCTATTATGCTCATTAGTTGCTTCGTTTATACTTCAGTGAACTTCATTTTCTGGGCAAGCCTCCGACATGCAGAGTGATAATTTATTAGCTTAGGTTAATGAGCAAGCCTATTTTCTTTAGTGAATCTTCGTTCTTCCTTCGGTAATGACATAACAATAAGGAAATTTCATTTACGTTAGCACATTTTATGTTTCTTTTCTACTAACCAAGTGTTAAACTAACTCATGTTTCTTAATACTTCCTGGTTTCTGTGTAAGAATCTCATTTTAATTTATTATTTTTACTATCACAAGCGTGCCTACTTAATATTTATGGAAAAATTGGTTTATTATCGTCGAGTTCTAACCTTTTTTGAGAGAGGTATTAAAAATTGTTTTAATTTTTTATCTGTGCTGTTAGTAGCGGGTGCATTCAAAGTTTCAGCTGAAAGTTCACGCCGTCCGTGCTGAAACTTTCTTAAAGATGGGACGTGAAAGTATTATTTTGGTATTCTGTGTTTCTTGTTCTAGGATGAGTTTATTTACTACGTTTTTTTTTGAGAAATATGAAGTTTCTGAAAGTGAACAATTTTGTGATGGGATTCAACTTTTTGTAATGAAATTGAATGCATTACCCGAGTGTTGAGGGTTCTCCTGAAATTCTCATGTTTGGGACCAAGGTGACACCCGTCATGGTTCTATGCCTGACACTTTTCTTGCTGAATGGAGAGTCATAGCAGGTTTTATCAATTTAATGCAACGAAACAAAGTCAACAGTTAACAAATAAAGTGCTGCTTGGCAGCACAAGTGGGTTTTTTGTGTGCAAACCTAGCAATGAATTATGGATTAACCTCGCGGTTTACTGCTTAAGCTAGCCATGAAACCATGTAATTGGAGAGTGATTGTTTAACCGTGGAATGTATCGTAAAGCAAATATAATTTTTCAGTTAGTTTTGTTTTAACTGTTGATTTGAGTCTGGCACTATGTTATTTTTAAGTAACTGTGAGTTGATTAGTTTAAAAAAATGAGATAAGCTTGCTGCTGTGAATTTGGCGCGATATGACCTATGTCGTTAAAGCGCTAGTAACCTTGAACTACTACTGCTCAGGCTAGCGTGGATCTAGACGCCACATTACCTGGTATCTAGCTCCTATTTAAACGCTCTTGACTTGCTGAAAAACGTACGTGCCTCAAAAGGGTTGAGTGATAGAATCGCGTATTGTAGGATCGGAAAGTTTGGACAAGAGCTGACGCGACTAAGGTATATAATTAAATATCTCAGATGGGATCCTGAGTGACGGCGAACAGGCTGCCTATTCTTATGCGAGGGTTCAACAGCTCGAAACGATGCAACAGCAAAACACTAATAGCTGTGTTTTGAATTAAATTGGTAAGGGGATTAGGTTTAATTCCCTGAGTGTTTTGGTACTTGTTTTCTAGAAATCTGGACTTCCTGAAATTTGACGTCACCTTTGAATACGTTCGTGCTTTATCGTGTAACTGAGCTCATGCCAACGGTTATTGTAAAGTATTAACTTAGGAGGTATTCGCATATTTGCGGGAGGGTTTCAGCGTGGGTAAGGCGTCCGGCCATAAATGGGTGGGCAGCTGAAACCCCGTAGCCCAGTGTGATCGAATGTACTGTAGTATGCACAAAATTTCAATAAGGAGACAATTATAATCTGGAGTTGTAATCATAATCATGATCATATCATTTTTGGTGTTCATGTAATGTTGATGTTCATCTTTCGTGGTAAATCGGAAAGCTTGATACTGATTAAATTATGTGACCTTCGGTGCGATGTAGTTTGAATAACTGGAGCGCTAGCAAACCTATGTTACTACTACTACTACTCGCATATTTGCATTACGCCACGAGTGTAATGAAGCTTTATTAATTTTCTTTTGTTATAGCTCTAACATCACTGAAGTTTTAGATTATATCTGTCTTCAACTTATTGCAAATCATTACGGAGATAATTTGTATGGCAGCAGTACGGAAAGATATTGAGCTTGATTTGTTAATTAGTTGTCTTACCTATATACATTGTTCTGAACATCATTATTTTTTCTCGTTGAAGAAAAAAATAGTAAAAAATGGTATGGGTAACTTGACAATTTTGTGGAAGAGATAAAAAGTCTTTGATATCGATTATAGAAATATTTTATAGGAAGAGTTTAATTTTCAGATCTAATTCTTTGGTAGGATTATGTCGGCTTCTCTCTTTTCTGTTGGCCTGCGTAGATTGCTGAACGAAGTCTGCGTGCAGTGCATTCTAAATGTATTTTATTTATCTATATCTATTTTATATACCGAGTATTACTAGCTTCTTAGAAAAACTAATAGTAATTACAACGCTAAGAAAAGCTATTGCTTGTTATAATCAACGAGGAATTTGACTTAAGAACTTTGCCTTGAGGCTTCTGTATTATTCTACTGAATAAATTGTTCTTCATGAACCTGAATTGAACCACACGCCAGGAAATTTCACTGTTCCCTTTACCAATTTTACTGGTATCAACTTCAACGATCATATTTTGTGTTAAAGGGAAAACGAAAACAGACAAGGATTTGATATATATGGTACCTTCATTAATTTGTTTGTACCTAGTCGACCCGCACCTTCACGAGGTGATACTGTTATTATAGCCAGCTGTCGTATGTTTACAATTTCGATTGTAATTATTCATTTTCTTATATTATTATTCCACAAATAGGTTACTGGCTAGAACCAACGCGGGCGGCGCCCTCTAACATCAGGGTTTTTCTTTCACTATTTTTCCTCGGAACTAGTATTAAGGACATACTTGTAAATTAGAGGTCTTCACCTTCTATATCCTCGAGGGCCCTTGCCCGACAAGGGCCCCTCTTTATTTCCCAGTTAGATGGTATTTTCAAGTACCATGAGCAACTCACCAGAACTGTCTTACCAGGTCCGTACTGAGGCTGGTGAAGGCGATACACAAACAAAACATGATAACCAATCGCGGGGTTCCTCCACTGGAGCTACCTCAAAGACTAATGTACCTGACTCCTCTCAACTAACAACTGAAGGAACCTTAGAGACGCCACCATGCGCTCCGAACAATTCAACTGACTCATGGACTACGATCACTAGAGGAAACCGGAGAAGGAAAACTTTCCGAGAAACTCAAATGATCTCACTTGATGAACTCTTCCAACCAAAACGACCATATTTTCAGAAATATTTTACCTTGAAATTCCCTGGAATTAACATTTCGTCAGACCTCAATATTATTAAAACAGATGCTGACATCAAGACTCAGGTTGGGCACGTATCTCGAATCAGAGTGGCAGGCAGGGGCACACTACTCTTGGAGTCCGGCAATCCATCGCAGTCTACTAAGATCCTGGCACTTCGAAGATTGGGCGGACGGGAAGTCGTAGTTGAACCCCATAGGACCTTCAATATTGTCAAAGGTGTAGTCCGTAGCAAAGCCTTCGCTCAACACACAGAAGAGGAGCTGAAAGACCATCTTCTTTCACAAGGAGTAATAGATGTTACACGAATACAAACCAAACGAAACGGCGAACTCACACCAACAAATACTTACATTCTTACCTTCCAACTTAACGAAAAACCACACTCAGTGCATCTCTCAAACTGGTTCTCTGAGCGCGTTGAAGAGTATGACCACCGACCACAGCAGTGCTTTAAGTGCCAGAGATACGGCCATGTGGCTAAGTACTGTAGGCGAGAAGAGGAGGTATGTGCCAGATGTGGCCTCTCAGGACACAAGAAAGCTGGCTGCACCAACCCTGTCAACTGCTTTCATTGCGCCAATGAACATTATTCTAACGATAGAGCTTGCCCCAAATTTAAATGTGAAAGTGCCATAGTTAACCTCCAGATGCGAGAGAGGATGCCACGTAATGAGGCTATGGACGTGACACTAACTCAGAACCCTGTGTACAAACCTCTCTACTCAAGGCAAGATAAAACAAAACCCTTGGAAAGCTCCAAAGGTGTAAGCCCCCATAAAACCTTCGCCTCGGTAACAGCAGCGCGGGAACTGAATCAAGAAGAAGAGATAGACAATACTATGGATATCGAAAAGACAGCTGTAACATCACAGACAAGACATCAACGTTCACCGAAACCGAACTCACGGACAGCTTCTCCAGCAAAACTAGAAGCTACCACACCCAACGAGACTCTCGCTAATACTAACACGAAGGACTGCCACCCAACGATGCAAACTCCAACTACGTCGTCAGACATGCAAGCTAGTCCCTTCCTGGGAACTAACCTGCGTCCTATGGCTGATACAGAAAACTCGAGTTCAGAAGAAAGAAGCGCTCCACGGGGAAGTGCAGCCACAATGGTACCAAAAATACTAGTCAATTACAATGACTCTGAAACTGAAATGGAGACATCCCCCGCGGACATCAAGCGAAAACGTAACTCTTCCTCTTCACCATTGCGTCGAGAGAAGCCTACTAAATTGACAGCCATAGAACACCCCCCCTCCGTACGAGAACCCATTTCTACTGAGGTGGAGCTTTCGCCGGCTGGAGCTGGGCGGCCGCTCATTGGGGTAGAGCTGCCGCCGACTGGGACGGGGCGCTTGACTACTGTGGTGAGACGCCCGCCTACGACGGGGGAACGCCGGTCCACTTCGGTGGAACACTTGACACCGGTATGTCAGTCGCCGGCGACAAAGCAAACACCCGCGGGTAAGCCGCCTTATGGCAAAATACCAGTCATTGGAAGTGGCCCATCTCAGTATACTAAACCTAGAAACACACCAGACAAAAAGAAGAGCAGTAGAGACTCCGTTTCTTCTACTTTTCGCCGTTAAAACTCATTCCCATTGATAAAAATTTCCCTTAACTGTTTCTTACAGTGGAACTTACAGTCGTATTTTACGAAATTCAGCGAATTAAAACTTATTCTCCAACAATACTCACCAGCATGCGTTTGCTTGCAGGAAACTCTTATACACAATCGCAATGCTCAACCACCATCACAATACCAAATAATAAAATCCGCACCAGTCCACCAGGACGGACATGAGAGAGGCGTTGCCATTCTGGTCCATCGAAGAATACCATTCAACATAGTTCAGTTAAATACCAATCTACAAGCAACAGCAGTTAAGATAGACGTCTCTAAAACATATACTATATGCGCACTATATCTACCCCATATACCAGTCCTTCAAGAAGATCTTAATAACCTTATAAATCAATTAACCCCCCCGTTCATTATTATGGGTGATCTGAATGCCAAAAGCATGACCTGGGGTTCCCAAGTGACAGATCAGAGGGGACGAATGATAGAAGAATTGCTTCTCGAGCGTAATCTATCAATTTTAAATGATGGCGCTCCGACCCACTACCATGTACAAACTAATACTCACTCGATAATAGATTTAACAATTACCTCTTCAGATTGCATGATGGACTTTAATTGCACTACACTAACAGAACTGCACGACAGTGATCACTACCCTATCCTCCTCGGTCTCAAAACACCATCAGTCGATACTGAACTACCAGACCGCTTCGATATCCGGCGAGCAGACTGGCGACTATTCAAAGAACTGACGTCGACAAACATAACAGTAGAAGATATCCCTGACATCGATAATCTAGTGGCTTCCATTACCCAGACTCTTACAGACGCGGCAAAACGTTCTGTACCATTAAAATCTTCTAACATGAAGAAGCCTCCTGTCCCTTGGTTTAACGACGCATGTAAAGAGGCCAGACGCGCCAGATTACGTGCTGAGCGTGCCTTGAAGCGCAGATATACAATTGAAAATAAAATAGCATACAATTTTGCAAAAGCCAGATGCCGATATATTTTTAACCAATCTCGGAGAGAATCGTGGAAAAATTACGTCTGTTCAATTAACAGTCAAACTTCTATCAATCAAGTGTGGAGGAAAGTGGGGAAAATGATTGGAAAATATACATTGCAACCAACACCAGTTTTAGAAATACATGGCAGGGGTAAAGTCGCTGCCCACAATGAAGTCGCAGAGGAATTAGCAGCTCACTTTGCCTCGGCATCTGAAAATAACTACTCAAACGATTTTTTGCGGCATAAAGCTCACATAGAAAGCAGACCTATTATTTTTAATAATGATGAACCTGAAAAACATTACAATACAAAGTTTACGATGCGAGAACTTCAATGTGCTCTGTCCACAACTCGGGATAGTAGCCCAGGAGAAGATCAGGTGACTTACTCAATGCTGAAGTCCGCTCATCCCTCTTTAAAATCTTTATTATTGAACACATATAACAAAATCTATTCAGAACAACTTTTCCCTTCAGCCTGGAAAACAGCAATAATCGTTCCCATCTTAAAACCTGGAAAAGATACATACGATCCATCAAACTACCGTCCAATATCACTTACTAGCTGTCTCTGTAAACTCCTGGAAAAAATGGTCAATGTTAGACTAATGTGGATACTGGAGCAAACCCAAAAAATATCCATAAAGCAATCAGGTTTCCGAAGAAATCGATGTACCATTGACAACATAACGGAATTTGAGCAGGATGTCTTAACTGCTTTCGAGAATAGGCAACATGTGATAGCGATCTTCTTCGATATAAAGAAAGCTTATGATACGGCCTGGCGACATGGGCTGTTGAAAACACTAACCAGGTGGAACATCCAGGGAAATTTGCTCAAATTCATAGCTAACTTTCTAGCTGCTAGACTAATAAAAGTACGAATAGGCCGCACCTTATCCACACCATTTCCGATCAATGAAGGAATCCCGCAGGGTAGCATACTATCTTGCACCTGCTTCATAATAGCTATTAACTCCATAACTGAAAACTTGCCACCTAACGTGAACCATTCTCTTTACGTAGATGATTTCACTATATGGTCCTCTGGACAAACAATCGCGAGCATAGAACGCAGACTCCAACTAACCCTTAATAAACTAACGACCTGGAGCAACCACAGCGGCTTCTCCTTTGCGACAGAAAAATGTGTAGCCATGCACATTTGCAAAAAACGTAACTGTCCCAAACTCGCGAATAATTTTTCCTTAAATCACCAAGCAATCCGAAATGTCGATCATCACAAATTCTTGGGAATGATTATAGATGATCGATTAAATTGGAAACAACATATCATGACTCTGAGAGCTTCATGCATCAGTAGTCTGAACCTACTCAAGCACCTGTCGCACAAAACATGGGGAGCAGACCGCCTAACTTTACTCCGGTTATACATTATGCTTATAAAACCGAGACTGGACTATGGCTCTGAAATATATTCCTCCTCACCTCGATCAATTCTAGAACGACTCGCCCCCATTCACAACGCTGCCATACGTATCGCAACAGGAGCGCTTCGCTCCTCACCCTTACTCAGCCTGTATGCCAATTCTGGAATTAAACCTCTAGAAACATATAGAAATATCAAGAAATTGAATACATATGCACGCATCGCAGTAAATCCATCCCACCCTCTGCACAACCTGATAAACTATGAAGACCGAGAGAGTGACGATGATGATCATGTTGAAAATCACACATATGGAAGAAGTTTTCTACATAGAGCTGAACAGTTAAGAAAAGTAAATCGTATACCAATGAGATCAATACTCCTGGAAGTACCTCCACCCTGCCCATTATGGATGATGAAAATTACACAATGCACAGACCTCTACAAAACATCTAAAAACTCAGTGACAGCACATGAGCTAAGAGGATCTTTCCTACAACATCGAGATCAACACAAGAACTCTATAGGCGTATATACAGACGGATCAAAAACTGCCACAGGGGTTGGATTCGCCTACGTGCATACTAATGTCCAAAATTCCCAGCGTATTTGTAATAATGCCAGTGTTTATACAGCGGAATTATACGCTATTTACAGCGCTTTGAATTCCTTAGCTACAAGACATGAGAACTCGATCACAATATATAGTGACTCGCGTAGTGCCATTGAAGCAATCATTCATACTCCAGCTAAAAACCCACTTGTTCAAATGATTCAATGTCGTATTATTCTGTTAAATAAATCAGTAACTCTTTGCTGGACTCCCAGCCACAGCGGAATAATACTCAACGAACGAGTAGACAAACTAGCTCGGGAGGCCACTTGTGCAGCGGAAAGAGCACAGCTCCAGTTGCCCCGACCCGACGTCAAGTGCCTGGTAAAGCGTGTCTTGACGCTGAGCTGGAGACACCAATGGGAAGCCATCGCTAATAATAAATACAGACTAATAACTGGAGACATAACTCCTCTACCTAATGCAACTTCAGCGAACCGAACGTGGGAAATAATATTGACCCGTCTGCGAATAGGACACACGAGATTGACACATGGCCACCTAATGGAAGGAAGACCAATCCCGTATTGTGACGATTGTATCGTTCCACTGACAGTGAATCATTTGATTGCGGAATGCCCCTCCTTTGCAGAGGAGCGACGACGTCATTTTGGAGCCCCGCCATACCTCCTCGTAAATATATTAACATTAGCTGCTACCACCGCCCTCAACGGCCCTTTACACAGGTACCTAACAGAAACAGACCTATATCCTAAAATTTAAATGAAGCTTGGAACACACTAGCAAAATAAGTCAAATAATGGTCGAGCGCACAGTGCTGTTAACTCGAACACTCTGTTCAGAGGTGACTCCAGCGTGGGTAAGTCGCTCGGCCAGAAAGACATTGGTGAGTTGTTGGAATCCCGTGATTGGGTAACAGCTACCACCACTAAGACTCTATGTACGCAAATGAATTAATCATCAAATCTACTAAACTAAACGAAAGCTAGGAAAACGGAATATTCTAATCTCTACACAAACACTCAAATACTGTATGGGTATTCACTGTTGAATCGCCCCGTTGCGTCTATGGTGGTTAAATAGTAATAATAATAATAATAATAATGAACCACACGCCACTGTTTCCAAATTGAAACCCAATTTTTATGAGGCTAAATCTGATCGTGTGTCATTAAGTTCGAAATTATATTTATGGAAGAGCTGCTTTTTTGTTGGTTGCTTGCTGGATTTGAAATATGTTGGTCATTGTTTAAATGTTTGGAGCTCTACTAGCCGTGATGCTAAAATTACATTTCTGTAAAATTTTAATCTTGACAGTTGCTCTTCTCAGTTTGGCATTACTAATGAACCAAAGTTGATTGCAAATCAAACATATCAAACTTGTGGCAATTTAATCTTAATACGAGGAGCAAAAATTTTGGTCGTTGTATTCCGTTGTTCTCCAAATGGATCTGCGCGTCCAGGCTCACTCCGCGCTCGTGTATGTTGTCTAACCTAGCGTTTATTTTTGCACCTCCATTTTATGAAGATTGGTCTAAACGTGCGTCAATATGTCTTGAACACTTGTTTGTCTTAACCTGTGCTTGAGCTGCTCTTTGCAGGGAGGTATCACGACGGGAGACTGAAATTTTCAAGGCGGTGTGGAGGAAATGAACTCGAGATATTCTTCTGTCGTAGTCATCGAGAAATTATTTCATTATTTTACAGTGGTCTCGGTCGGCATCGGTGCATGTATAAACATTCAAGCCAATTAATGGACGAGACATGGGATAAATTAGCATGGTCAGGTGTCCCAATATACCTAAGATTCTCCTGTTTTCAATGCACCACCTATGTTGCATAGAGATAGGTGCCGGCTTTGTACGCTTCCAGTGTAATGCGTTATTTTTCGGTCGATTTTGAGAACTTTTCAATTTTATAAAATATTTCATAGCGAATCAAGTGCCTGTGTTTCTGAGGCCTGCAATTGAAATTGGAGAAAATATTTGCATATATTTTTTCAATGTGTACCCTCAAGAGACATATGGGACTGACTTTGCTTGCAGCTTTTGAGAATAGTATAGTAGTTAGGTTAGAGCTCCCGTTTACATTGCAACAATGTTTTCAGAGGAGAGGTGATTATTCAATTAGCACTGTAGAAAAGATGAAATTGAACTAAAAGGATTGCTCCCCACACTGGGAGCCCTGCACATAGGAACAAATTAAAAACGAAGAGTTGGGACAAAGAAGGGTTAGTTATGATAAATGAAAGAAGTTAACGTGGACACGATAGATGAACGTCCCGACGCCCTATCAATAGCTCGGGTAATCTAACAGTATCTCCCCTGGGGGCGCTTGCTTACACAGCACAGGATAGACGATCCAAACTAACCTGAACCTACAGCCTATACTGTGCTCTGTAACGGGAAAGCTTTCCAAGAGCTCCAGTATCTTAATGCTGTTATGTAACTGGTCTTACTACGTTTACTGAAGAAGCAATGAATCAAATTATGCTCCCGTTATTCTTCATGTAATGCGCTTTCTCATCTATGTGGCATTCATTTTTTTACAGTTATTTTGTTCAAAGGCGTTGCTGATAAAATATTGACATTTTTCTTCAATACAAAGAAGAGAATAAGGAAATTATTACTTCTGAAATTTTACCTTGTATTTCCAATAGAGCGATTCTTTGAGAATCTTATTCGTAGAATAAAAAGAAGAACCATAGTAAAAATGAACATTAAATTTATTGCAAACGTTTTGGAATTAAAACTACATCATCAGTGCTGAAACAGGAAATTTTACCGACGTAAATTTCTCAAAGCTGGGTAGAGAAGCCAAAGTTTTGAGCAGATGTTGACTCTTATTGACATTCTTTGAGTGTAAAAATTGTGACTTTCAATGAAAAATGTTTTCCTGCAACACAGTAAAATTTTCCAAGTGCCGTTAGTGGGCTATGAATTCCCATTGCGTGTGGTGTGCGACTTCTATTTCATAAAATGGACTATCACAAAATACGAAATAAGTTAGTTGGAGTGCCAACTTACGATCTGTGTACCACCAGCCATCTCGATGCCTGCCTCAACTCCACATTCAGTCGGACACAAGAAAAAACGTTAACAAAAATAAATTTTATTTGTTACCATGAGTAGAAACAGGCTTGGAATTTTAGGTTAAAGATAAAATCTGGGCTAAAATAGCCTCTGTCTGTATCTCTAGTCTATTAATTTTTATCATATCCCTAAGCGTAGATCAAGACCTTTCTTCATAGAAAGAACCATCATAAGTACACCCAAAAACCGGGTCGTAATAACGCTGTTCTATAAAACCTTGGTCTTCATCAGAGTTGAAACTACTCCAAGAATTTAAAGACGAATTTTCCTGCAATGATATTTTAGGAATAAAAGGGTGTACTTCCTCTTTGACTCGGATCCGTTTGTTTCTCATCGGACTGCGCGCACGAGACTCTCGCTGATGAAACGAAAAACCTTCCTCCGATAGTTTGGCCGCTTTTTCCCGGCGTATCTCTTCCAAGGATTTAACACGGATTTCACCAGGTGAAGTAGCTCGCTTCCCAGCACATCCATTGCGTGGCGCATCGTTAGTATTGTTACCCAGCGCCTGGACGTCATAAGTATTTCTCCTGAAGTTTCTGAGGCTATCAGTTGGCGAATTTTTCATCCTGCGATAAGCTCGAGAAGTTCTTCTTTGGCTGACCTCGTCACTGCTATGTTTGGTACGAACGTTGTTCCCATAATGAAGGTCCATGCGATCACGGTCATTAAAACCATTAGAAAAATCACGTTCACCAGACGCTCTAAAATCATTCCCTATGCAGTTACTGTCGGGCGAAGAAAAAGTAGCTTGCGTGTCTCTAAACGGAGCAACACGACATTGTAAACGACGACGAATGGAATTGCTGGAGGACATTTCTGTAGATCGTTGGACGGATTTAGGCTTGGCTCTGGTGCCAATATGGTCAGCTAAGATGACGCTGGCAACACCGCCTTCTCTGGAGCGCCGTCCTCGCACTTCACTTCGTCTACGGAGCGAAGCGCTGGCTGCTACGGAGAGCGGCTCATCAGTGCCGTGGTTTGGGGTCAACAAATCCCGCCTTCCCAGGTTGGTGATGGGGTTTTTGGTAAACGAGTTGCGTGTGTCGTCACGGAAGCTCTCGATGACCGAGATGCTTCGGAGCGGAGACATGCCCGAGGAGCCGTTTGCAGGCGTCACTGCATTCTCTGGGAGATCCTCGTGTATCTCCTCAATAACGTCTTCCACTTCGTCCACAAACATCTGGAGAGAAAAATGACGCACAAAAATTTAGTTCGCGTGATGGAAAATATAAATTTACAAAGTAAAAGAATAGTTCCTCGATGCTCGTCCACAACAGCTGTTGGGAGAAGTCTTCATAGGAATTGTAGTACTAACGTGATGGCGACACTTTGCTTTCAACTGAAACCACTTCGTAACAATGTAAAATTTGAATGAGCAATCAAAAACAAGGAAATAACACCAGAACGTATGTACTACCACAGCCTAGCTTGGTGTACAACCCACTTCATTGACGATTATAAAAGTTACTTTAACGCTCCGTTATTAATTGCGAAGATGTTTTCAGAGGAAAGAGAATGGACTATTTAGTATGGATAAAGGAAAACGTGGAATCCATACACAAGGTGTGAACGTACACAGGATACCCTTCGTATAGCAACAGAAAGTTAAAAAGGAAGAGAAAGAAAAACAAGCAAAGAAGCAAAGCAAAGTGGGCACGAAAGATAGAAGTCTCGATAGCCTATCATTAGCTGAGATTACCCACAAATATCTACCATGCGAGAGCCAGTGCCCACAGGATAGGATAGACAAACCTATCTAACTCACACCTATTACCTATCCTATGCCCCCTGAAGGGACCCCATTGGTAAGACAAGGAAAACGCATGTATACGAAGTGACTCATTCATAAAAGGAACTGTACTCTTAAGAAAAACTCAAATGCATTAAAAAAATATAGCAGTGAAACGAAAACATGGTCTGTAATAAAGCCGAAAACCTATTCTATTTAAAAAAAGAGGCCTACCATACCTAAAGCTCAGGCAGTCACATCTTCCCCCTGGGAAAGCTCATTTTTATAAATACTGTAGTAGGTATCCCTCTGATGAGATAGGTGAAAAAACGGTGAAACTCATCACCAGATATTTGCGCGTAAGAACTAACACGTGGAATGAGTTAAAAATAGCAAGTAAACTAATTATTTATTTTGCTCTAGAATAAAATATTTAATTCCCCTTAGCCATAACGAAATATGAACATTACATCAACACAGAGTGAAATTACAGATACAGGAAGGAGGCCCATAATTAATTCGCTCCTCAAAAATCAACAACAAGAAAACTACGAAGCATGAATGAGTTTGGGCCAGTTAAACCATTTAACGACTTAATTTTCAACTCATATTAGCGTTGTCACAACCACGTCATCTGACGCACTGGGATAAGGTTGTCACCAACATTAGGATGATAAGGAAACTGCCATTCAGCAGTGGACTTGAAACATATCAATTAGGGCTCAAATTTCACAAGAAACCCAATAAGTTTGTTTAAACTGGTATCAGTGTTATTTGTAGTCGTTACATGGTTAAAAAAATATAGGAGATTGGCATTTCATTCATGGGTTGAGTAAGGAAAATACTACCTTTTTAATAAACACTGTTATTGTTCAGAGAAACACGTACTTTCTTAAGACACTTTTTATTCCATTACTCAAGCCCTCTAGAATTAAACTGCTACTTTTTCAACAGATTATGTGTAATAATTTCTGTAAGGTATCAGGTTAGTTGATTTAAAAGCTTTCTTTAAATAACCTCAGAGGAAGAAATTGGAAGCATTTAAATCTGGAAATCCACTGTGAAATCAATTACTTGTGGGCCGTCCTGTATTTCCCTGCGATGGTTGGAGTGCGTCACGGGAAAACGTGACGCACGTGTGTTGTGCGTTGGCATGTTGTGGGCCCATAACAGCTCTTAGTTCAAGGTGACAGGTCCAACTAGCAGCTTTTGATGCTAAGAGGCATTGAAATAGGTAAAGTGATGTACTAACTCACCATCCCCACAGCACCAAATTAAATTCTATGACCAACTGTCTCACTCTCATCAACTACCGTTTAACGTTCAGTTTTCAGTAAATTTCTCCTTTGCATCACACTAAAAACCTCATGTCTATCCCTTCCTTCATTAACACACTGCAGAGATCATTACATGATATAGCTATACAGCAGTGCGCCATACGCATAGAGCACACGTCTCTATCAACGCGTTAGCCAACCAAAAAGCAAGAACACTCACCGGTTGTGGTTGGTTAGGTTGAATTGTCTGGGGGACTTCTTCACAAGAAAGCTCAGAAAGCATGGGATGCCCCATGACGGCGCACTGGACGTGTTGCACTTCTTTCACCAACTTAATCTCTTTGATGTAATCTTCGTCCATAGGTTTGCGATGTTTGTGGATGGGTTGCGGGTCCTCCTTGCTCTCGCCCTCGTCGTCAGACTCGGACAGGCTGATGACGAAGTTGGAGAGCACGCGCACTGGCGTGTGCGACCTGGACGAGCTTGGGCTGCTTTTGGTGCTTCCTGCTGGGCTCGTGCTCGTGGGCAATATCACTGCACAGTAAACAGATGTCTTAGTTCTCTCCACATCTCACAAAGTACGTTGTAAGAGCACCATTAAGTCGAGTAATTACTCTTTTATCTTTTGTTATTGTTTCCACAGATCTCAGAGGCGTGGCTTTCTTTCATCATTCCTATTTCCATACATACTGTCACCCTTCCTTCAAACGTCAAAAACTAAGACGCGCTTTCTGACTTACACATGCACGTGAGGCTTAATTTGCTGAGTTTTGGAACAGTGTCCTTACAAAAGGCGATATAAAAATTTAATTGGCCAACACTGGCACAGTTCGTTGCCAATCCCTGTACTTTGAAGCTATATGCACGCTGCAGGGGCGCTGTAGTAGACACATCTGCATGCTCATCAAGTGCTCAATAAACTCAATCAGGAATTCAGATAAGACATTCATGTATTCACTCATTTAATAGAATATAGCTAAATCAAATCAAGAATCACATTTGCAAGTTTAATAGCATAATAATTTTGAACGTCTCATGGAACTAAATAGACATTTAATACTTTTAAATGCAGTATTCCCATAGAGCTTAACAATCGATATTTAATACTTTTGATTGCAGCACTTCTGGGTCAAAGGCATCAAGGCATAAACCATTGCAGCAGATGTAAATTTTCTGCAGACACTCCACACTTTTTTTGTGAGCATTGTGACATGCAATAGAGAGCGGAGTACTGAGAGCTCATCCTAATTGAATCAATTTTTTCTGATCAACAGCTTCATAACTCATTGGGTGAAATAACTATACCGGGTGTCCATAAAGCTGTGGTGTAATTTGAAACTACAGTACCTTTGAAACTTTGAATGATTCAAAGAGCCAAACAAAAAACTCTGACCAAATACAAAATGTCCACGATAAGGCAAAACAACTCTTGGAACTGAAGCTTGATCAAGATAGTAATATTAAAAATATATATAACACGAACTACTTACGGTCAGGTTTCTTTTTGATGTCCTCAGCACGAGGCTGATCTAGTAGGTTTTGGTGGAAAAAGGGACAGTGAACCTTCTTGCAGCCACCAGGCTGCTTCTCGAAGTAGCACGGTATCTTGTTCCGGCAGTGCTGGAAAAAAGGTTACGGTCAACATAAAATTTTCATAAAGTGGCAGAAGAGATTATGAGTTAATTTCAGCTAACCTGATCACAACAAAAGGAGGAAGGAGGTAATGTATGGTACAGAGCTGAGGAAGGAAGAAGGTATTTGGTGTGGAGCTGAAGAAATGAGGTATCTTATGCACAAGGGGTGTTCCCACGTAAGATCCCATGTGCATACAAATAGCAAGTTAGGTAGGAAGTTCATGAAACAAGACAAAATTCCAAGAAGAAAGGAAAAAATGACAAAATATCTAGTGCTATAACGTAAATTTAAATCTGTTTATTAGACACATTAAGATAATGATTACAAATACACAAAACAGTTACATATTTTCCAATAACTTCGAAGGAAATCATAATACAGCAAAAAATGCATCCAGTAATGTTTTTCCCAAAATATACTTCACTAAACTAGTTTACAAAATAAGATAAAAATTGAAGAAGAAAGTAGTAGGTGCTAAGCAACAGAACAGTAGTGAACAGAGAAAAGAAGGTTCAGAACAAAACAAATATAACGAATCTACTACTAAGCGAAGACTAGAACTACGGAGCAAAGACTTTGGGAAGTATTTTATCTGCTATCTTATCACATGATTGAAGCTACCTACACCATACTTGTAGTTAAGAAATCCCCAGCATTAACAAGGGAAGAGTATGAGACATCTTTATTATGCCTGAACTTAATGAGAAATTTAAAAATGTAGGAATCCAATAGGTATTAATCAAGGAACTATAACTAAATAAAAGCTTAATTTAAACTGCTTAAATAACACATTGCCAAATTTGGTAAACTTTTCCAAATGGGCTTAGAAATGCTACCCAATTGTAGCGTATTTATTACTCAAAGCCCATCGATGATACCAAAATATTATTTTCAACAGTTCCACACTTTTTATTGTGGTTTGATTCAGGTGCAACGGTTTTCCGAGCAAGGCTCACTTCCTTCTGATTATGAATGATGAAAGTTTTCTGAATTGAGCCTTGCATAACATTTGTGAATATGAAAAGACACACACACACACACTGATTATTTAGGAAGTGAACTTAACAGAATATTGTCAATTTTTAGATGAAATTCATATTTATGTATTTTAGTTCCAATTTATGTTTACATCGTGACCTCGGTCATTTTAGATGTCACCTAGGAACGAATCGCGATTAAACGCCATGTAATTCCTGCCTTTGGCAGTCCTTAAGGACTGTGCTTCCAAGTCACTTCCTACAAACTTTAGAACTATTTATGACTGAATGGCAAATTAGGTTAGATTATTAGTTAGTTTAAGCCTCCCTATCCTCAACAAATGAGATCCAAAGAGAGGAAGGAAGAAGGCACCAATTAATATGGAGTCAAGGGAATGTGGAATCTATGCAGAAAGGGCATAGAAACAGTAAGATGAGAAAGAAGGTCATGAAACAAGATCAAAGTTGAAGAAGAAAGTAGTAGGTGCTGAAAAAACAGGACAGCAGTGAACTGAAAAAAGATGGTCTGTAACAAAACAAAAACTCATGTTATTTTAACAAAAAGGAAGCTAACCTAACCTTTAGCTCGGGCCCTCACATTGCCCTCCTGGGAGCGCTAATTCCCATGGGTACAATAGTTGTATCCCCCTGAGGGGAGGAATAAACGGCAATAAATGTCAACATTCTCAGAGTCGACCCTGAGATAACAAGACAGGAAAAGAGGAAAATGAGATGGATATATTGAAAAATGTCTGAAGAATAAATAAAAGCAGTTGCAGTTAGAAATGTTATTGAACCAGAATGGCAATGATGGAGACTTCATCAAATTAGTTTTAGATATAAGGCAATATTAAAATAAGTTGTACCTGTACAATAGCAATATGTACGTGTCTTTTCACCTTCCTACGATCAACAAGGGATTGAATTCATAACAACTTCATCTTACACAAGACTGGAAGAAATGGTCATCACTCAGAAAACCACTGCCCCTGAATTCTATCGTTAGCAATAAAATCCTTCAAGTTGAAAACAAAAAATAAAATTTCACAACAAATGAAACTCGGCTTTCTTCTCTACAAATGATGGCTTATGAGTAACCAGCTAGCCAAAATTTGGTCATTATTTTTAGCCACCCTACATATTTTATTAATTCTCGTAAAACAATAGTGAAAATTCTACCCTGAGGACCACAAAGCACTTACTGTGAGTTCCAAGTGTCGGAAGATGCACTTAGGCTTGTTGCAGTTACCCTGTGCCCAGAAGTGGCACACGGTCTCGTTTCCAAGAGCAGCAGGCTCGTGCCGGAACGGACATTGGGCGCCCTTGTTACAAGATGAGTAGTAGTAGAAGTAACAGTCCTTTTGCATGCTGTTGGATGATGCCATGCTTGTTGGGATGACAGGATCTGAAAAAAAGTATCATGAAACAAAATGTCTCTATTTTACGGTGTAGAAAAATATAAATATGTGAATGAAAAATTATGCAAAATAAAAGTGCTTCACATTCAAATCATGCATTACAGATACATGATTGATCAAAAAGAACGCAGTTAAATTCATTTTACTCATAGAAAAATTATGTTCTTTCTCAAATGAATGCTATTTTTTCAATTTTTCAAAGATTTATTCTTGTAGGAATGCAAAATTATACCAAGTATAAATACTGTTGTAAACATAAAATTGAATAGTAATATAAACATATTTTTTGGTCAAAGCACATTATACCATTTTGAAAACCTACTAACATTATCAGTAGTGGAACCACTTCATATATTTAGAGCATATAAATGATACAGATCATTAAACTAAGTTCTTTACTGGCTTTGTTAACTTCTTAACTTACAAGTTTCAATCCATCCCCATAATTGCTTAATGCTTCATACAATATTGCACCAAATCGTTGCTTAACAAAGTGACTATAAATTTGAAATTTCAAGAAATTAGAACCAGCAATGAGCTGGCAAAATTGCACAGAAAATTATGAAAGAACACGTAAAAGCTCATCTAATTCGTTCAATAATCACCACCAGACAGGTGTTCATGATTGAACTGGAAGAAGAAATTAGCAAAGTAATTTTTTTCAATTGTCTTGAATTTTTGATGCAGATATGCCTTACACAATTGGAAAATCAGTTGATTCATGTATTTTTCACAAACATAAATATCATTCAATTAAGATTGCACTCTTTTGAGAATTTTTAAAATACGTGCAAGAAGTCTTTTGAGGAGTTTTTTAAAAATTCCAGAAAAATTGCAAAATGTATACATCAAAGAATTTTTCTTTGAATTAAGTGAAATATTAAAAATAAATATTTCCTAATCTAGAAACAAAACAAGAGAAAAACATAAAAAACACTTACACGGTGCATTTGAACTTGTAACTTCGGACAAAAAAGAACCATTGAAAACAAAGAAAAACTTTGGACAAAGAACCATATGCATACAGTACATACCCTTGTATCCTATTCATTAACATCATTTCTCAAAAGTTATTCCTCAACAGTAGTTTCTGTTATTAATAAGAGTACTTTACTATGAAGGGTGGGTGTCAGTACAGAGAAAATTTTAAAAGTCTAAATACATGTTAACTAATGAAGAAAATATGCTGTCTTTACTTCATGAACATAAAGTTATTGTGACCAGTCTTGGAACTGACCAACCGCAGTAAAGAAGGGATTACTATAGTAAAATTTTAAATTTTTTACCAGTTACAGATACAAAAATAAGATCATATTAGATGTTAGTTTAAACCAAATTACAATAAAGTTGTATAAAAACAGTGTGTTGAGAAAAAATTTATGAAACAAGAAGAAATTAGTAGAAGCTGAGGAACAAGACAGCAATAAGATGGTCCATAACTAATAAAAACTCTATTCTATTTTAACAAAAGGAAGGCCTATCTAACCTTTAGCTCAGGACTTCACATTTTCCCTTTTGGAACATTTTTTCCCAAAGAGACAATAGTTGTATCTTCCCAAGAGAGCAAAAATAAGAAAGAAAACATGATCCAATATAATCAGCATCTAGCATTAACTTTCCTATTCAGATGTAAAATTGACCTATGCAATATTTATTGTTATTTCTTAATTCTTGCTCAAATGACTGTTTTGGCAAAGAGAAAGTGGCATCATTTAGCAAATAACAACTATGTTCATGTTCAATTGTATTTTAAAGCTTACAATGGTAAGTAGGAACCTTACCATTGCTTATGCTTACACAACTATTTTTGATATACATTTTGTCCAAAAAAATTTTAATAGAGAACTAGGGAGAAAATTATTCCAATTCGTTCAAGAAGATCCAAGAAGACATACTTGGAATAACAAATCATATATCTGATTCGTTGCACTTTGGTCCAAAATGTCTGATGTTTCAGGTTGCCCAATTGTCTGACAAACTATTGGCCTTCTCTAACTTGCTTATAGAATACATTTAGACAAATTAAATTAGTTTAATATATACACCAATACAAATTGAGAAAAGTGTAAATATCTAGAATGTCCAATGGAAGAATAAACATTTTGCTGCAACATGCATGCATAACAATGCAAGCCATAAGGATCCTGAATATGGGGCAAAATGAGCACTACGCTATGACTTTGTAGCTATTTACTCCATGTTATCAATAATTTAACATGCTTTTTAAGATTTTGAAAATACTTTTCTCAGCTGACATCTAGTTTTGAAGTCAATTTTATGGACCATATGTGATCAATGAAGAAGACAAAGACCTGAAACTTCTGATATGAAACTGATGTATCCAATATAAAGATAAGACAAATTGCTCAATTTTGAAGAAAAATGTCTTAAATCTGCACCAAATAGTTATAAATTGGCCTAATGGCCTACTATTTACCATGTTCAGCTCACACTTTTAGCAGTAGATCCTGAAATTAGCTCTCTAGTAAAACAATGTTTTTTGCCTTTATCTGGTTGCATCACAGCTATGTTTCTATTTTTACCAACAACTTTACAAAAAAAAAAAATCTAGTTTCACATTCAGTAGAAAATAAGTTCTGTTATTTTAAAATTTAATAATACTTGAAAAAAGGGTCACTGTGAAGTTTAATGCAATCACAGAAAATAATAATTGCGATCCCAGGAATCACTGAAGGAACCCATTTAAGAACGTTTTACATGAATGACATTCTGCTCGCTGATGCATTATTTTCAAATAATTGAACTTTGAAGTTGGCCTTTGCGCCAAAGGGAGCGAGCGCGTGAAACGGAATTTAATTAATATTACAAACGTAAAGAGGTTGGGTTGTGTAGGGGAGGCACAGTTCTTCTAGTGAAAATTATAAATAAAGCTTCTAACCCACCCATTAGGGTGACGACCGCAATCTTGTTGACATCGGCTCTAAGATGGCGGCGCCCATGGTGGTCGCCATCTTAGAGCCGATGTAAACAAGATTGCGGTCGTCACGTTAATAGGTGGGCTAGAAGCTATATTTATAATTTTCGCTAGAAGAACTGTGCCTCCCCCTCACGACCCAACCTCTTTACGTTTGTAATAGGGGGTTAGCTTCCGTTTTTAATTAAATTACGCTCACTTCCTTTGGCACGGGAAGGCCAACTTCAAAGTTCAATAATTTGAAAATAAAGCATCAGCGAGCAGAATTTCGTTCATGTAAAACGTTCTTAAATGGGTTCCTTTAGTGATTGTTTGGAATATAATTATTAATTTCCATGATTGCATAAAACTTCACATTGACCAAAGAAAGATTAAGATTTGGCAATTTTTTACCTTAAGAATGCTACGACACCATGCGTTTTTTTATTTATGGTCCAATTGTTATGGAACTTGCACAGTATGTGTGAAATACAATTCAAAACACATTTTATTTGTTATTTTTTTATTTTCTTTATATTTTTCTAGAAAAAAATAATTAAATGATTTTGAGAAATGTTGATTCAATACCAAGCAGTTCCAGTTTATGTATGTCTAGTGCATAACATGTGATCTAGGTTAGGATTAATTGTTTGTTACCTTTCAAAACATAATACTGTTATCTACTCTCTTACTTTAATTTCCAATTTGTAGCTGGTATTCTAAAAGTGAAAATGACACGCACTACTTTTTTATTTATGAACATTTGTCATGAAACTTGCATAGTATACCAATCTAAAATTGAATTTAAAATCATTTTATTCATATTATAATTTCAACTTTCTTGATATCCTAAAAAATTATGGCATTCTTTAAGTATGGCATTTCTCAAGATTTAAACACTACACAAATATCAATAAAATTTGAGACAAATTTTTGACAGAGAGGCAAAATACAGCCTAAATATTAATACAAATGTTAGGGTGCACAGAGAGATAGCAGAGATAAAATTGAAAATCTTAGAATTCTCAGATTTTTTTTAAACATTGCCATAACTCTTATATTAAAAACCATTACAAGTTTTTAAATTTCTGGAAATTGAAGCAATTATGCCATGCATATTATAAACAACTTGCCTACTTTATTTCAGCTTCACAACTGTAACCAAACAACAGCTGCAGGTAATATTAAGGAGGTAAAACATCATGCACCTCAAACACAGGCTAGGCTAGTTGAGATAGATTAATTTTACAAAATACAAAGCACTTCCAACATACATACAATGCTAATAGAAACCATTAGTGGCAGTAAAATGAAGTAATTTAACAAAAATTTTAATTGAATCAACTTGCTAGGACACATGAGTAATATATTTTATGAACTTACATCCAAGATGCTAAAGCAATTGAACTAAAAATTACTTATATCTTACTTGAACAATTCTTTCAGTAACCCTAAAAAGTATGAATAGCAGAGGAAAAACATTTTCCTTTTGGCAATTAGTGAACTCATAAAAATTCACTCAACATCAATAACATATTAGGCAAGGAAATAACTGCAACAAAGCTAAAACATCTGTTTTAAATACTTAAAACACCAAAAAAAAAAAAAAAAACACCAAAACTAGAACTCTAATATGTTTTACTCAATTAGTTGCATACCTGAAGACTCCATCTCTTCCATCGTAAACAAGTATGTTGATTAAAATTAAATCAATTGAATAAAAGGTAATACAGGATTTCAACGTCGCAAAATTTTGACAAAGACTGATTTTTCTTTTGCCACATTTATTAATTTTGAAATGTGATTGCATTGAAACATAATTGAAATTAATAGACATAGATTCCCTAAACGAAATCCATTAAGTCAATTACAAACATAAAACCTAAATTAAACAATTTCCAGTTCTAATCGAGCTTTACGATCAGTCAGAGACACGATTAATTTAACTACACCATAACTACGGATTTCTTATAAATTACGGAATGACCAAGTTTTAGGTAGTGCAGAAAACGGAAGTTATTATCCACTGACATTCTACGAAATCGTTTTGAAACTTCGAATTTCAGTTTAAGAATACTACGCTCAACTTAATTTCAAAGAATTCAGCTATATATTTACAGAAAATCATTTAAAACAACAAAAATTAGAGAAGTTAAAAATATCTCGTTCCAAAAATTTCATACACATGAAAAATTATTATTTTGTATTTTAAATGCATTGCATAACATGAAATAATCTCATTATTATTGAGAGCAAAGTTAAATGAGGAAACAAGCTTTATATATAAAACAGTAATTTACAGCAACCACAGAGTAAAATTTTTAGCTAAATTCAACGCAAAATGAAACAAAAATGTAAAGCGTCGCTCAATCTCTCCTAAAAATATAAATATTTTCGAAGCTAATTCGTGTCTGTCTAAAACAGTCCAACTCAAATCTTTGTATATGAAGACGTGATATAATAAAATTTTTAATTGCATGATACTTTTTGAAAATAAGCTGCACATTTCAGGAAACTCTTTACTTTCGGAAACAATTAACTCACTAGTTCAAATCCTATGAAGAAAATGAGGGAACATCAAAAGAATTAATTATTCGCCGAGGAAATGAAAAATAAAAGAATATATACGAATCTTATGAATGAATGCTTATAAAATGAATATGAGATTCATTTTGTATGTTTTTTTATAAGCGTTTTATAGTTATTTCAGAATGTATCAAAAACATAATCTTAGAATCTGATATTAGAGACAATTCAAGTCTTTTTAACTGCCAAGCTGGAAGCGTCATTTTTATGAAAAATAAATAAAAAATTCCATACATACCTTAAAAGATTTTCAAGATATCTGGTAAATCCTTAACAAGATGATGTTTCACGGGCCACAGATAGTTAGAGACTATTCGCCTCCTAGGATGGGATGGCCCCTTTTATACTTCAGGTAGCCGCTCGTTGACCAGCAGCCTTCCAGCCAATAGCGCTTCACGAACCACTACAGTAAAATCGCTCCTTGACGCTGATCGGTATCTTGTGCTTTTTGTAGAATAGGTCCGGTACAATATGCACGTGCCGTATTAAGCGTGATTGATACCACGCAGCCTTCTGTAAAAATTTTTAGACTAAAAAGAGCTCCTCTGTAAGGAACGACTATGTCACTTATGGCATGAAACATTTTTTGTTCACAGAAGTGAAACAGAAGTGAAACAGATGGGATTGTGAATTGGTAACCTGAAGCCTATTGAAAGTCTTACATCTGCATAGGAAGGAGAAAAACTCAGTATTTACAAGAAGAAATCCCTCACGACTCTTTCAAAAAGGACTGTCAGCCCTCGGTAGGCAAGAATAAGCGCTTTTTGTGTAATTTTTGAAATCAATTCCACATTTTCCCCCGTCATTGAGTCATTTCCTCATTTTTTTACGTTTCGTTTTTTAGCCAACTCACAAATCAAAGTTCACACCACAAAGGTGCTGAGTAGGCCTAATCCTACTCGAGCAAAAAAAAAAAAAAATGCGAGTTGTTCTGGAAAGAATCTAGCAAATTCTGAAATGCCCACTCATTATTACTTATTATTTCGACTGGATTTTTTTTGCATATTGAGCAACTTCAATTCAAAAATCATGCCCATGGCCAAGGCAGTTACATATTGATATTGTATACTACATTCATTCGAACGTATCGTGCTTTGACTCATGGTTTTTAAAATACTTGTAAAACATAATTACAATAGTCTAAATGGTCTAAAGCGTCTTACGTAAATTCAGACGTGAGTCATATTTAGTGTGGATTGAAATTCATATTACATAACAGTGAATTCATAGAATAACACTGAGTTTCTAAATACTTATCGGAAACAGCAGAAAATTTGCAGAATGAATTACAAATTATTTATTTCAATTAATCGTTGATCACCCGCTTTGTGCTGGGATTGAGACAAAATATGCTTCCAATCGATGGACCGGACGTCACTAGGGCTGACGAAAAGCAAACAACATTCAAGTTCCGGCAGATTCAAATATATGTAACGCAAAACGTATAATTACCAAATCGAACTCGAACAAGTTGAATTTCCAAAATCAATTTTCGTTCCAGCTCTCATATTCTTTCTACTCTTCAGTATTTATTTTTATCAATTTCTTCTAGTTATTTCTCTGCCCTCTACGCACGCGCGTGAGAAAAAAACCATCTATAGTCATGGGAGAAATTGTCGGCGGAAAAAGGAGCAGGTAGCAGCCCATTTGAACATATGTTCCAGGGCAGGACTGTAATTTAAGACATTGGAAACGGTGTCACTGTAAGCCGATTGGAGAATGATTAAGTGACTTAGAAATTCAAAGACTGCGTTAGAAAATAGCTTCGTCTCGTATATTATGGCGCGCTTTGTTCTTGTCGTCTGTGACCGAAGTCGTCGTTAACTAAGTTATCATAACTATCGTTGTGAACATCCTAAACGTGCATTAATACTGTGAGAAAATTTGCGTGAGGAAAAACAGTAATTTGGGCTGCTGGACGGACAGTAAACCCATGTTGCTGGACTGTGAAGTAAAGTTGCAGGATTATGAGGTGTGGTTGCTGGCTTGTGAGATGTGGTTACTAGGTTGTGAGGAGTGGTTACTGGATTGAGAAAGTGTGGTTGCTGGCTTGTAAGATGTGGTTATTAGATTGTGAGAAGTGGTTACTGGATTAAAAAAGTGTGATTGCTAGATTGTGAGATGTGGTTACTATATATTACGGGGAGTGGTTGCTGGACTGAAAAAGTGTGGTTGCTAGATTGTGAGATGTGGTTACTATATATTACGGGGAGTGGTTGCTGGCCTGAAAAAGTGTGGTTGCTAGATTGTGAGATGTGGTTTTCTATATATTACGAGGAGTGGTTGCTGGATTATGATGTATAGTAGCTGGATTGTGTGGTGAGGTTGCTGGATTGTGTGGTGAACTTGCTGGATTGTGTGGTGAGGTTGCTGGATTGTGGAGTGTTGTTGCTGTATTGTGAGGTGTGGTTGCTTCATTGTGAGGTGTGGTCGCTGGATTGTGTGGTGAGGTTGCTGGATTGTGAGGTGGGGTTGCTGGAGTGAGAAGTGTGGTTGCTGGATGGTAAAGAGTGGTTGCTGGATTGTGGAGTGTGGTTGCTGGATTGTGGGTGTGGTTGCTAGATTGTGTTGTGAGGTTGCTGAATTGTGTGGTGAGGTTACTGGATTGTGAGGTGTGGCTGCTGGATTGTGAAGTGTGGTTGCTGGATTGCGGAGTGTAGTTGCTGGATTTTGAAGTGTGGTTGCTGGATTGTGGAGTATGGGGCCGGACTGTATAGTTCGGTTGCCGATACTTCTCGCGAGCTAGAAAATTTTTATCTAAGGCAATCGCGCTCACTGAAGAAATAATCTCTTCTTGAAGTGTGCTAAATCGCTTCCATTTATGAGCAAGCATTTTTAACCAAATCGGAGCAAATCGTGTTTACTAAAGCGTTATCTGAGTCGGTGTGCGACCGCAGGACGGGAGATCGTGTCCGGATTACGTTACACAGATGTTCTCTTTGCGGTCGAGCACGGGACAAAATGCTTCGTTAACGATGCTCTTTTTCTTCGAACTCTTAGTTTTTCATCCTCTTCGACTGGGGGTGTGGTTACATTTCTGACAAACACTTCCTTCCCATGTTCTTATCATGTGGTCGCGTTCGCTCCATTATCTTCTGATGTAAGTGAAACTTGTTATTCAGGACTACGTATGAAGAGAGGATCGGCAAAAAATTTCTCGTATCGAAATGAGTGACAAAAAAATTGATTTTCTATATGACACGCATATGGCGCACTTCTTCCGAACAATATATCGGGACACAGGCGACCACCTGCGAGCTAATGACAGTTTGCCGCACATGCAGAGCAAATTTCTTCACTACAAAGACCTCAAAATCACATGCAGAGATTCACGGTGAGACCAACCAAGTCACCTACTCATTCTTTCTCACGTCTCTGAACCTTAATTCATACTGGTGCTAAGTAAAAGGTATATAGAGCCACTCAGGATTAAAAAAACATCACCATTATGCCGATGATAGTTTTTTGATGCAACTAATAAGACCAAAACGTTTACACCCGTTAAGAAAAAACATAAATGACTAACATAACATTGTTCTACTGCTCTCACCACACTTGCGACAAGCGTGCTTTTTTAGCCCGAACTCAGAGAAATTCTAGTCAGTCTCCGCCCATTGTTTAGTTGAATCTTGATATACTCTAAGATCTACTCACAGTCTCAATTTTTGGGAGAAATAGTCTATATGCAAGAAAGGTTGTTGAAATTTTCGGTATCTCGATGGATTTCTGCAATGCTGCAATTGGTTCAACATCTAAAAGGGTATAGAGAGTACCAAGTAGCTAAACTCAGATGTGTCCTTATAGTACTAAACTAAAGAAACAATCTACTGATGTATCGCTTGTGATAAATAAATTGCTTAAATTATTCTATGCTAACCTGAAGAACCAGAGTGACCAGTCTTTGTTTCTTTCCTGGTCGATTTGGGGGAGAGGGGTGGGTGGGGCTCTCGGGGCTCACATGCACTCAGGAGCACAAAACTGCACAAAAATACTCGTAATGAAGGAGGGAGATCGCAGAAGGAATTGTCTTCCTTTCGCTTAGTAGGGGATATAAAGTCTGAGTAGCTGACCAAACTTTTTCTTGACGCTTGTATTTGAAATGAGAAAAATTAAACCATTTAAAGAATTTATTTCTAGAAGACGTTCAATTAAACGTTACTTTAAATTATTTCAGAGAACATGTCGAGATATAATTCAGTGACTTCTGGTATATAATATGAACATTGTATTTTAAAAGTACCATAACAATTGATCAAGAAAACATCTTAATGTCACATTAAACTGATCAAATAGTTGTTCAGTGTGAAAAAGTTAAAATTTTTTCTTAATTTACAGTATCAAGTTAGTAATTCGGGCGAGAACTGCACCTTCTAGAATGGTCTTAGAATTATTTTCATTTTGAACCATATAGACGAGAAAAGATAAACTTTTTAAACCCCACTTTAGTAACACCTACATAAGAAATTCTCGTAACACAAATCTCTTCTTAAAAGCTTATTAATATATATTTTTTACTGGTTTTAAGAAGTGTCGAGTTGTAAACCATAATTTCAATGAAGGGAGGTTTCAATGAGATCGAGGTTTGTTGTACTTAGGGAACATGAATCGACGTCGGCTGCTAATTAATTGATAATGACGGCCAGTTTGAAATTTTAATGGCTTCATCATTCAGATTACAGAGGTAAAATTAAAAAAAGATATTAGAGTTTTTGTACTTTGAAACTTATTCGGGCCCACAGGTAGCTATACTCAAATTTGACCATTGCACTAGACTTAATTAAGAAACATTCTACCTCTGTATCGCCTGTAGCAGATAAATTGTCTAAATGTTTAAAATTGATAGTTGAGTGAATAATAAGTACTACACTCAATTCCTTTTGTTTCAACGTAAGATTGCATAAGTTGTTTCGTATTTCAGAGCAGGTTTGTATGCGTTTTAGCGTGTTGTATAGTCTTTTCTTGTGTTTCAAAGCAGGATTGCGGGTGCAACTGAGTGTTTCAAAGCAGGGTTGCGGGTGCAACTCAGTGTTTCACAACAGGATTGCCGGTGCAACTCAGTGTTTCAAAGCAGGATTGCGGGTGCAACTCAGTGTTTCAAAGCAGGATTGCGACTGCAACTGAGTGTTTCAAAGCAGGATTGCGGGTGCAACTCAGTGTTTCAAAACAGGATTGCCGGTGCAACTCAGTGTTTCAAAGCAGGATTGCGGGTGCAACTGAGTGTTTCAAAGCAGGATTGCGGGTGCAACTCAGTGTTTCAAAGCAGGATTGCGGGTGCAACTGAGTGTTTCAAAGCAGGATTGCCGGTGCAACTCAGTGTTTCAAAGCAGGATTGCGGGTGCAACTGAGTGTTTCAAAGCAAGATTGCCGGTGCAAATCAGTCTTTTAAAGCAGGATTACGGGTGCAACTCAGTGTTTCAAAGCAAGATTGCAGGCGCAACTCAGTGTTTCAAAGCAGGATTTAAGCCATTTTTTTGTATTTCAAGGCACGATTTCAGGTGTTTTTTCGCTCATTTCATTGACTAACCGTGAATGGTGAGGCGGTGACAACAGGGCAGCTGAGGCAGCTCAGTATCGCAGTTCTGGGCGGAAATTCATGTACTGAACTGAGCAGATAGCAGCGGTGCAGTCCTAGCCGTGCCCTCAGCGCAGCGTCCAGTGCTGCCTCGACGGCTGCTTCTACTGTTTACGAGTGCTCTTTCTCTGCCAATGTTTGGTATACGATTATTGTTCGTATTCAATATTTTGAATAATATTGTCCGTATTCAATATTATGAAAAATCATTGTTCGTATTCAATATTTCAAATACGATTATCGTCCTTATTCAATATTTTGAATACGGTCCAATATTTGAAACACGATTATTTTTCGTATTCAATATTTTGAATACGATTATTGTCCTTATTCAATATTTTGAATACGGCCTAATATTTCAAATATGATTTTTGTTCGTATTCAATATTTCTATACGATTATTGTTCGTATTCAATACTTTAAGTGCAATTATTGTTCATATTCTATATTTTGAATGCGAGTGTGTAGTAAGAAGTTATCAGGAGGTGATCTACTTCCTTGTGAATTTCATCATTTCTCGCATTGAGAACAGAAATCTGTCCCAGCCGAGGTATGTGTCTTGATCAAAAATTCCTGAACTTTTATGCAAGATAGCGTCATCAAGACTAGAAAACGAAATGTTAGCATATTCTAGCAGTTATTATTCGCGTGAGCAAATTGATTTCAACTATTAGACTAGATTTGCAAGCATTTTACAAAGCATTGTGTTTATATAAGAGTATCGTTTCTACAATATTATTCTAAATTATTCCGTGAGAAGGTTTAACTCGAAGGATTCATACGTTTAAGGGTATGAACATGGCAGTGGGCAATCATGACGCAATCATGGGCTAAATGTTTGACAAAACGGGGGATAAATATTTAAACATGGGTAAAATGTTTGACAAAACATGAGCTAAATATATCGGCGTGGGTTAAATGTTTGACAAAACATGGGCTAAATATATAAGTATGGGTTAAATGCTTGACAAAACATGAGCTAAATATATAATTATGGGTTAAATGTTTGACAAAACATGAGCTAAATATATAAGTATGGGTTAAATGTTTGACAAAACATGAGCTAAATATATAAGTATGGGTTAAATGTTTGACAAAACATGAGCTAAATATATAAGTATGGGTTAAATGCTTGACAAAACATGAGCTAAATATATAAGTATGGGTTAAATGTTTGACAAAACATGAGCTAAATATATAAGTATGGGTTAAATGTTTGACAAAACATGAGCTAAATATATAAGTATGGGTTAAATGTTTGACAAAACATGAGCTAAATATATAAGTATGGGTTAAATGCTTGACAAAACATGGGCCAAATAAATAAGCATGGGTTAAATGTTTGACAAAACATGGGCTAAATAAATAAGCATGGGTTAAATGTTTGACAGAACATGGGCTAAATATATCAGCATGGGTTAAATGTTTGACAGAACATGGGCTAAATATATCAGCATGGGTTAAATGTTTGACAGAACATGGGCTAAATATATCAGCATGGGTTAAATGTTTGACAGAACATGGGCTAAATATATCAGCATGGGTTAAATGTTTGACAGAACATGGGCTAAATATATCAGCATGGGTTAAATGTTTGCTAAAACATGAGCTAAATATTCAACAACACATATTTCTAACCAGGGTTTATGGTCAAGGAAACAGTGCCTTTTGAATTAACCTCTGCCTTTTTCCCCGGGAGTTTATTCGGCCTAGGAAACCCCACGAAATGAATTTAATTTTTCGCATTGTTCATAAATTGTTTTTATGAAGACTTGACCAAAAAATTCTCATATGTGATTATAAAAGGTAATCATATATTTTTAGATACGCAACACGAAACCGTCTACACTGTACAGTGTGCAGTGTGTTTTGAAGAAATTTTACCTCATTTCTTATTCTTGTTCATCTCGAGCTTTGATTTCATTAAAACGTAATTTAGCTGTTTTTGAGGCGAAAATGGTGTTCAGGCTACAAGTTTTCTATAAGTTAATTTGTTATTATGCAACAGGTGTAAAAGTGAACATTTTTTCCTAACTTTTTTAAGAACTCACGTATAACAGAAGTTTCGGTTCGTCAATTAACGCAGGTATTCAAAATATTCAAAGCCAAAATAAAAACCTAATAAGAACAAAGAGAGTTCATTAAACGTACAAACTTGTCGCTAAATATTTTCGCAACTTTTACGAAAAGAAAGAAAGTGTTGCGCGATTTTTGTAGACATTGCCCACTCCTGCCTTGCTCTTTACCCATCCCTTCAAAAATATCTTAATAATTTTCAAGCTCATTAGCATGCTTGGTTATTTGACTTCTTAGTTCTTGCAAGTTAGCGAGAGGTACTAAGTCACAACCTTTTCAGAGGTGTTTGTATTTATCGACAAGAACGTCTACTTCATAATGTTAACTCACTGCTTTTATTATCGACAATGCGAGAAAAATATCATAGTGTGTAAGATTGGGACAACGTGGAGGCCAATCCACAGGCCCCAATGACTCTATCACTGAATACTTCACGCTAGTGGTTCCGTGCTCATTTAGTGCTGGATCGTTGGGTCTAACAACACCAGACAATGAAGTTTATTGCCATAGCCATTCATCAACCGAGGTGTCGCTTGACTGTCAAGAATGGGATAACAATCTCAAATGATCTAGTTTTCTTCGGGAAACTTCCTGTCTAATTATAGCCGGGATAGATAGGGCTTATCCAAACCAGAACTTTTTCTCTCGGGATGCTTTTTTAATGAATTTCTCCAAAGTATTTTGAATGGCGGAAATTTTTTTACATTTATGCCGTTGTCGAATCTGTTTATATGAAATGCATTTTCATAGAATAATTTTTCTAGCAAATTATTGAGTGTAATCGAAAAACCATCGGTAGGAAGTTAGTTTTTAGTTTGGCACAAGCATCCTTGAACTATTTCTGTTCTGAAATAAATGCACTGAATTTCAAGCCTACTTTTAAAGTTTTTTGAAATGATGAGTGAGCAAGACTAGTTGTTTGTTTTCGTTAAGATTGTCCCACATCCTGATGAATTCAACGCATAACTACGTATAACAGTGTTTTTCTGGTCATTTTATGCTTAGGAAAGAATTTATTTTACTGCTAACCATTCAAGCCTGAATTTTCCACTCGTATAACTTTTATTACACCCACCCCCGTTACACCGGCATTGTCAACAGGTTGCCACCCTTACCAAAAGAAGCAAAACACTGCCACTCGGCAGCGAACTTCAGAAAAGTATATTAAGGTTCGTATTGGACATGAAATAATAAATTTAAAACGCAAAATAGTGAATAGTGTGAAATTAATCTGAGAAGTAATAACTTATGAAAAATACAGAGAACGAATTGGAATGATTCATATGTACGTTACGAAATACTGGTAACTTTTCAATATACTGGTAACTACTGGTAACTTTTCATTGGAAATAGACGTTTTTTCTTTTTTATTTCTTTTTAACTGGTCTCTGAGAGTGAACACGTTGGAACTGATTTCCGACCACCCAGTCCAACTTTTCACCAGAGCATACATGTGCTTCGCCGCCTAAGCGATTTAATGACTTGGGCGGCGAAAAACATGCATGCAGACGGCGAAAAAGTTAGACTGGGGAGTTTTGTTATCACCCTGCACGAGGAGAACCAACACGCAAAATCATACCCCGGCATTGCACGAACTTGCGTCCACTTGAGCGTGTCTAGGATTTTGTAGAGCGTATCAACTTTTGCTGCAGTTGTTGCTTGGCGCTAAACTCGATTTTGCTGCAGTTTTCTATCGTACAGAAATTTGATTTACCAATTACAAACGCAATTTTAAATTTAACTACTCGTGTTCATTGATTAACTCCGGGAAACATATCACTGCTCGTGTCGCTATTTCAGTTCCTTTAATTTTGCAGTTTACGATATCTCGGCATGGGACTTTATATCCCGGTATGGGACTTTATATCCCGGTATGGGACTTTATATCCCGGTATGGGGCTTTATATCCCGGTATGGGACTTTGTATCCCGGTATGGGGCTTTATATCCCGGCATGGGACTTTATATCCCGGCATGGGACTTTATATCCCGGGATGGGGCTTTATATTCCGGTATGGGACTTTATATCCCGGCATGGGACTTTATGTCCTGGCATGGGACTTTATATCCCGATATGGGGCTTTATATTCCGGTATGGGACTTTATATCCCGGCATGGGACTTTATATCCCGGTATGGGACTTTATATCCCGGGATGGGGCTTTATATCCCGGCATGGGACTTTATATCCCGGTATGGGACTTTATATCCCGGTATGGGACTTTATATCCCGGTATGGGGCTTTATATCCCGGTATGGGGCTTTATATTCCGGCATGGGACTTTATATCCCTGCATGGGACTTTATATCCCGGGATGGGGCTTTATATCCCGGTATGGGACTTTATATCCCGGTATGGGACTTTATATCCCGGTATGGGACTTTATATCCCGGTATGGGGCTTTATATCCCGGTATGGGGCTTTATATTCCAGCATGGGACTTTATATCCCTGCATGGGACTTTATATCCCGGGATGGGGCTTTATATTCCGGTATGGGACTTTATATCCCGGCATGGGACTTTATATCCTGGTATGGGACTTTATATCCCGGTATGGGGCTTTATATCCCGGTATGGGATTTTATATCCCGGTATGGGGCTTTATATTCCGGTATGGGACTTTATATCCCGGCATGGGACTTTATATCCCGGCATGGGACTTTATATCCCGGTATGGGACTTTATATCCCGGTATGGGGCTTTATATTCCGGTATGGGACTTTATATCCCGGCATGGGACTTTATATCCCGGCATGGGGCTTTATATCCCGGTATGGGGCTTTATATTCCGGTATGGGACTTTATATCCCGGCATGGGACTTTATATCCCGGCATGGGACTTTATATCCCGGGATGGGGCTTTATATTCCGGTATGGGACTTTATATCCAGGCATGGGACTTTATATCCTGGTATGGGACTTTATATCCCGGTATGGGGCTTTATATCACGGCATGGGACTTTATATCCCGGGATGGGGCTTTATATTCCGATTATGGGACTTGACATCCCGGCATGGGACTTTATATCCCGGTATGGGACTTTATATCCCGGTATGGGACTTTATATCCCGGCATGGGACTTTATGTCCCGGCATGGGACTTTATATCCCGATATGGGGCTTTATATTCCGGTATGGGACTTTATATCCCGGCATGGGACTTTATATCCCGGTATGGGACTTTATATCCCGGCATGTGACTTTATATCCCGGCATGGGACTTTAAATCCCGGCATGGGACTTTATATCCCAGCATGGGACTTTATATCCCGGTATGGGACTTTATATCCCGGCATGGGACTTTATATCCCGGCATGGGACTTTATATCCCAGCATGGGACTTTATATCCCGGTATGGGACTTTATATCCCGGCATGGGACTTTAAATCTCGGCATGGGACTTTATATCCCGGCATGGGACTTTATATCACGGCATGGGACTTTATATCCCGGCATGGTATTTAAATCTCGGCATGGGACTTTATATCCCGGTATGGGACTTTATATCCCAGCATGGGACTTTATATCCCGGTATGAGACTTTATATCCCGGCATGGGACTTTATATCCCAGCATGGGACTTTATATCCCGGTATGGGACTTTATATCCTGGCATGGGACTTTATATCCCGGTATGGGACTTTATATCCCGGCATGGGACTTTAAATCTCGGCATGGGACTTTATATCCCGGCATGGGACTTTATATCCCGGCATGGGACTTTAAATCTCGGCATGGGACTTTATATCCCAGCATGGGACTTTATATCCCGGTATGGGACTTTATATCCCGGCATGGGACTTTATATCCCGGCATGGGACTTTATATCCCGGCATGGGACTTTAAATCTCGGCATGGGACTTTATATCCCGGCATGGGACTTTATATCCCGGCATGGGACTTTAAATCTCGCCATGGGACTTTATATCCCGGCATGGGACTTTATATCCCGGCATGGGACTTTATATCCCGGTATGGGACTTTATATCCCGGCATGGGACTTTATATCCCGGCATGGGACTTTAAATCTCGGCATGGGACTTTATATCCCGGCATGGGACTTTATATCCCGGCATGGGACTTTAAATCTCGCCATGGGACTTTATATCCCGGCATGGGACTTTATATCCCGGCATGGGACTTTATATCCCGGCATGGGACTTTAAATCTCGGCATGGGACTTTATATCCCGGCATGGGACTTTATATCCCGGCATGGGACTTTAAATCTCGCCATGGGACTTTATATCCCGGCATGGGACTTTATATCCCGGCATGGGACTTTATATCCCGGCATGGGACTTTATATCCCGGCATGGGACTTTATATCCCGGTATGGGACTTTATATCCCGGCATGGGACTTTATATCCCGGCATGGGACTTTAAATCTCGGCATGGGACTTTATATCCCGGCATGGGACTTTATATCCCGGCATGGGACTTTATATCCCGGTATGGGACTTTATATCCCGGCATGGGACTTTATATCCCAGCATGGGACTTTATATCCCGGTATGGGACTTTATATCCTGGCATGGGACTTTATATCCCGGTATGGGACTTTATATCCCGGCATGGGACTTTAAATCTCGGCATGGGACTTTATATCCCGGCATGGGACTTTATATCCCGGCATGGGACTTTATATCCCGGTATGGGACTTTATATCCCGGCATGGGACTTTATATCCCGGTATGGGACTTTATATCCCGGCATGGGACTTTATATCCCGGCATGGGACTTTATATCCCGGCATGGGACTTTAAATCTCGGCATGGGACTTTATATCCCGGCATGGGACTTTAAATCTCGACATGGGACTCTAAATCCCGGCATGGGACTTTATATCCCGGCATGGGACTTTATATCCCGGCATGGGACTTTAAATCTCGGCATGGGACTTTATATCCCGGCATGGGACTTTATATCCCGGCATGGGACTTTATATCCAGGTATGGGACTTTATATCCCGGCATGGGACTTTATATCCCGGTATGGGACTTTATATCCCGGCATGGGACTTTATATCCCGGCATGGGACTTTATATCCCGGCATGGGACTTTATATCCCGGTATGGGACTTTATATCCCAGCATGGGACTTTATATCCCAGCATGGGACTTTATATCCCGGCATGGGACTTTATATCCCGGTATGGGACTTTATATCCCGGCATGGGACTTTATATCACGGCATGGGACTTTATATCCCGGCATGGGACTTTATATCCCGGCATGGGACTTTAAATCTCGGCATGGGACTTTATATCCCGGCATGGGACTTTATATCCCGGCATGGGACTTTATATCCCGGTATGGGACTTTATATCCCGGCATGGGACTTTATATCCCAGCATGGGACTTTATATCCCGGCATGGGACTTTATATCCCGGCATGGGACTTTATATCACGGCATGGGACTTTATATCCCGGCATGGGACTTTATATCCCGGCATGGGACTTTATATCCCGGTATGGGACTTTATATCCCAGCATGGGACTTTATATCCCAGCATGGGACTTTATATCCCGGCATGGGACTTTATATCACGGCATGGGACTTTATATCCCGGCATGGGACTTTATATCCCGGCATGGGACTTTATATCCCGGCATGGGACTTTATATCCCGGTATGGGACTTTATATCCCAGCATGGGACTTTATATCCCGGCATGGGACTTTATATCCCGGCATGGGACTTTATATCCCGGCATGGGACTTTATATCACGGCATGGGACTTTATATCCCGGTATGGGACTTTATATCCCAGCATGGGACTTTATATCCCAGCATGGGACTTTATATCCCGGCATGGGACTTTATATCACGGCATGGGACTTTATATCCCGGCATGGGACTTTATATCCCGGCATGGGACTTTATATCCCGGCATGGGACTTTATATCCCGGTATGGGACTTTATATCCCAGCATGGGACTTTATATCCCGGTATGGGACATAACGGAATTTTCGCTGATGGAGAGGAAAGAGGGAAACATGACAGAAGAAATAAAAGTTACAGACACTGTAAATTAAACATTGTAGATGTAGACAAAAAAATGAATGTATGAATGAATGAACACATCTACCAAAAATAAATGAATAAAAAACCGAAAACACAACTAATAGATAAATAAAAAAATAAACAAATCAACATTTCAATGATTAAAATGCAAATCAATATGAAAAAATGATCAAGTAAAAATAAATAAGTGTACAAATAAAGCAGTAAATGAATAAATAAATGGGTGAATGAAACAATTAAAAAAAAAATTATAGAATAAAATAATGAATAACTAGACCCCTAAGAAAACTGATAACTAAATTAGAAGCATTTAAAATATCATTGAAAAAATATCTAACACAGGTTTGAAGATCTGATACGGGCACCTTGGCATTGAGCTGCGCGTCTGCTGCTCTGTGATGCTATGTCGTCAAATATTTATAATCAAATAATACGGTACCTCATAATGCTTCAACTTATTTTGTCTTCATTTCTTCCTTGCGCTAAATCGTATTAAAAAAATTGATGATTTGCAATCATCGCTTGCATTGCACTCATCGTACGCCACCGTGGCCTAATGGTCAGGAACCCGCACCTTACATGGGACGGTCGCCGGTTCGAATCTCGGCGATACCAGACCGCCGATTCATACTGTTGAGATAAAGGAGAGAACTAAACTTAATTCCCAATTCTACCGAGGCAGGTTCGGTAGTGGTTACCGGCACCAACGGTGGGTAATCGTCATTGCGTCCTTGTGTTCGATATAAGGGATTTGATAAACCTATGCACAAGGTGAAATGTATCAGGCTTGATATGAATGAAAAACATCCCTAAAATTTCTGTAACGGAGTTTCAAGTGAGGCAGCATTCTTCAGTCGTGGGTGGGAGGAGTTACTTATGTTTGCAGAGTCTGCTCAAATAGATAAATTAAAATGCGTAGAGTTTATTCTCGGCATTTTTCTACTGACGTAATGAGCCAATTTTTGAGCTCAAAAAGAGGTTTACTTTTCCGAGGGCATTGGATACTCAAGACACCATCGTAACATCGAATATTAGCGAGTATTAGGCAATATTTGAAGAGATGTATTAAGGTTCAGTGAATATGAGCAACCTTATTACCTCTCTTCAGTTCTCGCTCCCTTTTGGTCGTTTCTTTTTGTTGCGTTCATTACGGTTTCCATTGAACTGCTGTTGAGGTGTTTTTTTGAAAGCGAGTAACCGCACGTGACGCTCGAAGTCGATCCTTCGGGTGTAACTCAGTTACGGACATTGTAAAACTGTATTTCATATTTAAGGGGCTAATACGGATATTACTTTCGGATTGATAACGATGACGGTATGGAAAGGTACTGATCAATATCAATGCTGCTAGTAAAACCATTGAAAAGTAGTATTGATAGGTACTAGTTAGGGCCAATACTTTTAATAAGACCGTTTATGATTAAGAGCCAATAAGAGCCAATGGCAGTACTGCCTCTAAAGCTTTGAAGGATAGTATTGATAATCACTGTCCAATGGCAATACTGCCTCTAAGGCTTCTAAAGGGTAGTATTGATAATCACTGTCCAATGGCAATACTGCCTCTAAGGCTTCTAAAGGGTAGTATTGATAATCACTGTCCAATGGCAATACTGCCTCTAAGGCTTCTAAAGGGTAGTATTGATAATCACTGTCCAATGGCAATACTGCCTCTAAGGCTTATAAAGGGTAGTATTGATAATCACTGTCCAATGGCAATACTGCCTCTAAGGCTTCTATAGGGTAGTATTGATAATCACTGTCCAATGGCAATACTGCCTCTAAGGCTTCTAAAGGGTAGTATTGATAATCACTGTCCAATGGCAATACTGCCTCTAAGGCTTCTAAAAGGTAGTATTGATAATCAATGTCCAATGGCAATACTGCCTCTAAGGCTTATAAAGGGTAGTATTGATAATCACTGTCCAATGGCAATACTGCCTCTAAGGCTTCTATAGGGTAGTATTGATAATCACTGTCCAATGGCAATACTGCCTCTAAGGCTTCTAAAGGGTAGTATTGATAATCACTGTCCAATGGCAATACTGCCTCTAAGGCTTCTAAAAGGTAGTATTGATAATCAATGTCCAATGGCAATACTGCCTCTAAGGCTTCTAAAGGGTAGTATTGATAATCACTGTCCAATGGCAATACCGCCTCTAAGGCTTCCAAAGGGTAGTATTGATAATCACTGTCCAATGGCAATACTGCCTCTTAAGCTTCTAAAGGGTAGTATTGATAATCACTGTCCAATGGCAATACTGCCTCTAAGGCTTCTAAAGGGTAGTATTGATAATCACTGTCCAATGGCAATACTGCCTCTAAGGCTTCTAAAGGGTAGTATTGATAATCACTGTCCAATGGCAATACTGCCTCTAAGGCTTATAAAGGGTAGTATTGATAATCACTGTCCAATGACAATACTGCCTCTAAGGCTTCTAAAGGGTAGTATTGATAATCACTGTCCAATGGCAATACTGCCTCTAAGGCTTCTAAAGGGTAGTATTGATAATCACTGTCCAATGGCAATACCGCCTCTAAGGCTTCTAAAGGGTAGTATTGATAATCACTGTCCAATGGCAATACTGCCTCTAAGGCTTCTAAAGGGTAGTATTGATAATCACTGTCCAATGGCAATACTGCCTCTAAGGCTTCTAAAGGGTAGTATTGATAATCACTGTCCAATGGCAATACTGCCTCTAAGGCTTATAAAGGGTAGTATTGATAATCACTGTCCAATGGCAATACTGCCTCTAAGGCTTCTAAAGGGTAGTATTGATAATCACTGTCCAATGGCAATACTGCCTCTAAGGCTTATAAAGGGTAGTATTGATAATCACTGTCCAATGGCAATACTGCCTCTAAGGCTTCTATAGGGTAGTATTGATAATCACTGTCCAATGGCAATACTGCCTCTAAGGCTTCTAAAGGGTAGTATTGATAATCACTGTCCAATGGCAATACTGCCTCTAAGGCTTCTAAAGGGTAGTATTGATAATCACTGTCCAATGGCAATACTGCCTCTAAGGCTTCTAAAGGGTAGTATTGATAATCACTGTCCAATGGCAATACTGCCTCTAAGGCTTCTAAAGGGTAGTATTGACGTGTACTGGCCTATGTGTTGAAATAGAGTTGGAATGAACAGTCACGTACCAACACATAAAACCATTATAAGATATTCTTGACAGGTATTGGGTAACGCCAATACTACCAATAACAGCTTTAGAAGGTAGCCGATACCGTCTGATACCGTTACAAAACTAGCGTGATATTTACCATACACCAAACCGACAAACACTTGAGATCATAAGACGGGCAGGCTTGAAACCGGTGTGCTATATGGTATCTCGCTATGCTACTTTAAAGGTATTTCTACATCAGGTAACAACAAAGAAAACAAACAAGGTTATTCAATGCTCGAAGAAGAAGACAGAAGCGGTCGCACCTCCTTGTTGAAAACCTGAACCGAGGATCATGTCCTGTGTTCTCTGTTTCTTCGTTCACTAACTGCACTGCACAGCTGTTCTTGAATCACAACTCAACTTTTAGTCTTGAATCACAACTCTACTCTTAGTCTTGAATCAAAACTCTACTTTTAGTCTTGAATCACAACTCTACTCTTAGTCTTGAATCACAACTCTACATTTAGTCTTGAATCACAACTCTACTTTTAGTCTTGAATCACAACTCTACTTTTAGTCTTGAATCACAACTCTACTTTTAGTCTTGAATCACAACTCTACTCTTAGTCTTGAATCACAACTCTACTTTTAGTCTTGAATCACAACTCTACTTCTAGTCTTGAATCACAACTCTACTTTTAGTCTTGAATCACAACTCTACTTTTAGTCTTGAATCACAACTCTACTTCTAGTCTTGAATCACAACTCTACTTTTAGTCATGAATCACAACTCTACTTTTAGTCTTGAATCACAACTCTACTTTTAGTCTTGAATCACAACTTTACTTTTAGTAATGAATCACAACTCTACTTTTAGTCTTGACTCACAACCTAACGGAGACTAACCCACAAGTCTCTGCTGCTCACCGCACGGCTCGCGCACCACGTGCGGCTCATGATAGCTAGATTGGCGGCGCTGCGACCATAAAATATGTGAATCAAATGCTGCCAAAATAACAATCTCAAAATATTTAATGCACAATTTTTAAGCATAAAAATTGTTAGGAAACTTCGAAACCTTGAAGTAATTAAAGTTCCAATAGCGAAGTGAGTGACCTGCTGAGGTTATGTAACGTCTTCATGGGTGAGGATCATCGCATGACCGTCTGCTTGTAACGTATGACCATCTGCTGCTCTACTGGATTGTTCTAGAATTTCCCTTCCCGCCTCATGTATCACGGTCAGGTATAAAACTATGAGAAGGTGATATCGAGCAAGGAAGATCTTACTCTGTTCTAACACATTACACCTCTCATCCAAGCTCTATATTTTTGTAGCGTACTGTATATCAGAAATAGCCAGTTTCAAATTCTCCATCATTTTGGCTTTTTATAATGATGTTCATTCATTGAACTTTGATTTGTAATATGAAATTGCATTCATTGTTAGCCATTTCAAGCAACATGCAAACTTTTGTAGAGACTCATATTTTTTTTCAAGATTATCGAATTTAACGCTCGACGTCCAGCTTTTAGTCCAGCTCACTGTAAGTCACTTCTGAATCGATATCTGAGTTTAACTTTTTTGCTAGGGCATCTATGATTTTAGCTGTCCAAGTATGCCTTCTACCTTTCACAGGGTGTCTAAAATTATAGATGCAACGATGAAAAAGTTAGACTGAGAATTGGTTTCTGAAGTAACACAGTAGTAGTTCTGGTTTTGAATTCTCAGACATTCTAGGCCTGATGTTCGGTCGTCTTTATTCTAGCTGTTTACAAATCTTTGACACGCATTCCAATGAACCACACTGCTCGTTCCATTGTTCACATCACACTTACTGTCTTTTTTACGGTGTCCTATTACGAATAAGGAAAAATGAAAGAGACCGCGTCGTCAGAAAAAAATAATTGAGATCTCTGAGCAAGTGGAAGGTGATGTGGGAAAAATGCCTTCCCGAGTTGCGAATTGTGTGCATAACGTTAGAAACCGTTAAAATTAACTAAATTTCATGATGTTGACTTAATATGAGTTTCTCTTTTATAATTAAGATTTTGTGCTGAAGTCGTGCCGATAGAGTTGCCAACTCTGATTTTTGATCCCATCAAAGGAAGTTTTTATGCACTGAGAGTTTGAAAACAAAAACAGAAGTTTATGCTAGTGAATATTTCTGTAAGTAATTGGTGGGTTTCAAACAGACTTAATTTAGAAGACTCAGGCTCGTTTTGTTTCTTATCAATCATTAATGAGCAGACATTTCAGATGAGCTTAGCAAATTTCACATTAAAACGATGATAACCAGAACTACTAACATCCCGAGCTTTTTGATAGTTCCTACACTTTATAAAATTAGTCGCTAAGCAGCATAGTTGAAATAACGTAGATGACAGTCGCACACGTATAAGCACTAAGCTCTCCTGCTCGTACGAAGGTCCCTGTTATTAAAACAGCCCATCCACTGCAATAAATAAAGGCTTTGTAGGCTCTCCATCTTGCGTGCAGTAATTGGTGCCCTTGGGAACGACCACGGCTTACCTCGACCTTGTGTCAACTCGCGTGAGAGCTGCGAACTAAAACAAAGTACGAAAATATAAAACCTGATTAAAGCACTTTGTGTTTTTTACATCCCAAGAGGGTCTAATATTTTCGGCTCTGTAAATCTATCAAGATATTGGATTTGTATTTCAGCTCTCAATTTTGTTTACGCAATTTTAAAAGGCTCCCTAATTTTTTGCAAGCTAGTCTCATTTATTTGTCTATCATCTATCTCACTCTTTTCTGAGTTCATTTAAACGTGTTCCTAATTCTACAATGATGTAATACCGCATATATTATTTTTATGTTTCAAAACATCCAACTTATCAGAGAAATTTTTTACTCGCGTATTGCATTTTTCTAGATGTGGAACGTCAACAGATATTCTCCAACCACTGATATGAAGCCAATTTTTATACCTGTGAAATAAAGTTTTATCCAAAAAAACTACAGCAGCGAGTTTCATTTGCTGCCACTGATTTTTCAGTAGAAAATTATTTCCAAAGTAGTAGTAGTGCCTATTAAAGTAGTAGTATTAAAGCTTGATCACAGGTAATGTGATATGTATTCATCCAACTAATTCAACCTATCATAACCAATCCTTATTATTTATGGTATATCAACACCTACGTCGATGCACGGGCCACACAATTCTATTGTGATGTTCACCATCAAATGGAGAGAAGTCAAAATTGAAGACAATTTTGACTTTTCTCCATCGTATATTTGGCATTGGTTTCAATTAGCATAACTGAATAGTCAATTTTTTCCGTTTAAAAATCTTGACTTTGAGGCTGATGAACATGTTTTCATCTATCAATTCCGTCTCTTCATATCAAGAAGAATAAAAATGAAAATTGCAATTCATTAGCTACGACATTCTTTAAAAAAATCGCGTATTGCAGTGACATATCAGGTCATCCCATAAGTTCTGTCGGAATTTTGAATAAATAAAACAAATGCGCAAATGTTCCATTTAATTAAAGATTCAACCATCAATTCACTGTCTCTGATTGTCTATGAATTCCATGTATTACTAAGCTTATTAATACCAATTTTTTAAAATTCTTTTGGTTTTGATTCGAAGAACTCACAAATGTCAGTTTCAACCTCTTTCTGCGTCGCAAAAGCTGTTTCTTCCAAACGATTTTGCAAAATACGAAACAAATTGTTGTCTGACGGAGCTGCCGAGATTTCTTTCTTAAAATCATTAAACATTTCAGGCCTCAGATTCTTGGGTACTTCAGTGTTAGCAGGATTTTAACCCAGCAAATTTTAATTTTATTGTTCGTTAAATATAGTTAATTAGTTTTAAATACATCTAAACATAAAAATAATGTTCAGCTCCATTAGACATTACAAAATACAATTTCAATTTCGTTCAATTTAAAAAAGTAAATTTCGTACAGATCTTATGGAATGACCTGATATGTGTTTTTAAATGACCTGATAATTATTTTTAAATCCCTTGTAGAACTTTAAAATAGTTCTGTATCCGCGAGTTGATGAACTCCAGTCTCTGGAAGGTCGGATAAACAATTTAGCGAGGCTCAACGACCTGAAAATATCATGGAACTCCAGCGCACATGGACAGAACTCTGTAAACAGAATTCTGTAAATGACGTAAATAGCTCTCTGGTTTGTCCAGAAATTTAGTTTGTATTGAACAGAAATCGCACTCATTTATTTTTCATTCAATTTTCTACCTATGAATGAATACTTGATTCTCTTCCGGAAGCGATTTAATGTTTGGTAGTACTGGAAAAAAAATATTTTTGACGCCAAAGTGATTAAGCTGGTGAGATTGTTTTTTATTGAGAGACTGAGCTAAGGAAGGCTATTTTTCTGATTTTTTTAGGCGGTCCTAAGTACCGAGCTCTTTTCTGTGGGGCTGTCCATGTGACGATATCTTGAAAAGCTTGATGACGGGAGAGATGTCTGCTTACGTTAAATACATGCATCCCGTGGAGACTTGTGAAAAATCCTATTTTGTGTTTCTGCACGTGCCTCGATCACACGTCTGCTCAGCGTTATCATGAAAATTTGTGCCTAAGAACTTAGCTGAGGTCACATAAGCATGAAATATGAGTTATTGATAAGTAGGGAAAAAGAAATTGACCTTGTATAAAAAAAACAGTTAGAGGTCTGTGAGTTGATGGAGATGTCGAAAAATAACGGTTCATGATCTGTGAGTTGGTTGAAAGGTGTAGAAATAACGGCGCACGCTCGTTCAGTGAGCTTATTGAATTTTTAGTAGCGATGAAATGTCTTGTCAAGTCACCAAATACACATAGCAATAATCACTGTCTCTTTAATTTATTCGCCTTACAGCGAAGAGAAATAATTTATGTGTTTTCTTGATTAAACAATTTTATAATTTAAGTCATTTAAATTTTTTTGCTCTGAGTGTGATATTATGTCGTAATTTAAAAGAATAAAACAGCGATGCTCTTTTGTTGTAAGTGCTATAGTTATTACTTCATTAATGTACTTTGGTGGTGGTGCTTCAAAATATTTTCTGGAAATTATGGAAAACAACTTCATTTGCAGCAATAATTTCAAAAGCTTGTAGATTCTTTGTCAATTACTGAAAACAATAAAATATGAATGAAGTGAATGTCAGTGAACTGAGATATTTAAAATTTAGAAATGGGTTTCTGACGGAAAAAAATAAAAGAAACTCTTGAGAATATATCTTCAATCTTGTTAGTCTTACGGTTCACTTTGTTTTCGCAATATTGATGCAATCGTTTGATGAGACATTTTTCTTTGAAGTTCCATGATTCTGTGCGTATTTGTCGTCAAAAACTTTGAAGCTCAAATTAGTAAGCAAGCTATCATTAAAGCGGCCATTTATCTAAGCAACGCAATCTGTTCATCATAGAATTGTCCGAGATGATGAACTAATTTAGCTGGAAGAACTCTTCAAGTTCGGTACACCTAACACCGATCAGCACTAGGGTTATCGCATTTTTTTTTGGTTCAAAGCCTCAAGTTCCGGTTTCTTGAATAAAACTTCATCAAAAATGCCATCCAACATCTGATAACCGAGCAAAGTTACCAGATGCTGGAGGTCATTAGACTCCAATTTTAATTGGTAATGCCCAAACCTGAGGCTGTTGGATAATAAAAAAGTCGCTTGGCAAAACTGAGCTAATTTATGACCATGAGACAGCCTGTAACAAACAAATAAAAGACGAGGGCTGTAAAAAACAGCATGTTCGTGTTTGTTCTAAATTGAAGAGAATTGTGAAAAGGAGTCCCGGGCGCAAGCAGTATTTCATTGAAGTATCATATTTTCGAGGCAGTGGCAAGAAGCACTGATTGAGTCAAGATTTAAAGTGTTTCAAAACTCTGCAGGAATCCCAATTTACAAATTTTACCTTTTGATTTTCGAACATTTCTTTTTGAGTTAATTGTTTTTTAGGCATAGACTGCCAGTAGAACGTGAACTAATTAAGTTTTCATTATTTACATTTCTAACTTAAGATAAATTAAGCACGTCAAGCCCTCTGAATGTAAATGATACTTCATCCAACATAATACATAACTCTCACCATGAACGTAAGATCACTATAATTCTCCCCCCCCCCCCCCCCTTATTTGCGTGTTTTTTTTTAAACAGCTATGAAAATTACTAGTCTTCGTATAGTTGAAGGGTTTTTTTAGGTGACAGTTTAGTGTGAGGAAGTAACGGATCTCTTGGCGTCCAGTCGTCGATGATTTCTTGCACTAGTCAGCCTCCCTGATCCGCACCTGACCATGACGGGCCCTCATTGCTGGCTGCTGTTGCTGCTGGTCACCGTTGTGTGGCACGGCTTCCTCTGCGCTGCTAGTGAGTTGCGCTCACCGTGGGAATTGTGGGGATCATTGGTTTGTTCCAAGTTTGGAGTATTCAACGATAAGTTTGTTAAAAGTTGTTGTGAGTATGATTGATAACTTTATTGTACGTTGTTGTGGGCATGCGAAGATTAATTTCTCCTGAGTATGCGAAGATAAATTTGGTCTGAGCTTTTGAGCACATGCAAACACAAATTTGTTGCATGTTGTAGTGGGTTTGCGAACAAAAATTTGTTGCAAGTTGTTGTGAGTATGCAAAGGTAAATTTGTTGTAAGTTTTTGTGAATATGCGAAGAAAACATTTGTTGTAAATTATCATAAGTATACGAACATAAATTTATTGTACGTTGTAGGGAGTATGCGATCGTAAATTCGTTGCAAGTTGCTGAATAAATGCAAACATAAATTTGATCATAGGGACTAAAAATATCAAAACATTAATTTTAAAAAAGTTGCTGAGGATTTACATACATAAATTTGATAAAATAAACGAACATAAATATGTAGCAAGCTGCTGAGAGTAGGCTAACAGGCTAAGAATATAAGTTGATGAGAATATGCATGCACAGAAATTCACTTTATGCACGATGTCGAACGCAAGCTTGTCATACAGATGACAGTCTACACAAAACTATGATTCTCTCGTATGTTCATAGAAAAAAGTTAAGTTGTTGGAATTAAAGTTCAGCATTGTCATAAGCCATTTGTTCGTTACTTAACTTAGTTGTCTCGTGAATAAATACCTAATCTGTTAGGAATTCTAAATTCCCTTTAAATTTTGTTATTATTTCTCATAAAGTACAGTTTCTAATAAAGTTCTAACTCTGAGTAGAAAAGATTATAGGAAAACCCTCGTACTCAATAAGGTAGTACTTCATTCCCATCTATTTAGCTGAAAATTGAAAACCATTTTAATTATGGCAAGGGGGTAAAATAAAGCAATAAATAAAGATGTTTATTCTTTAAAGAAGAGGTTTCCAGCCTGTGGTGCTCGCACCCCCGTAGGGGTGCCAGACGATACTCCAGGGAGTGTGAGACAAGTCTAGGTAAATAATAAGACATTGGCTACATGTCGGCATTTTTGTTTCAGGGGGTGCGAGGCTCAAATGAAATATCGTGGAAATAAGTTTGGGAACCTCTGCTGTAATGTTTTCTGTACTAACCCCACAGGCGAGATGTGCCCGCGCATTACGATTGAGAACGGGCGCGTGAAGCTGCGCTCCCGCAACAGAGTGGCAAAGTTCAGGTGCCGTCGCAACTTCCTGATGATCGAGGGAGACCGACTGGTGACCTGCAGCCTCGGCACCTGGAGGGGCACAATTCCCAAGTGTGTCGGTCAGTGCACGCAGTAGTCAGACCTGTGAAGTTCACCGATAATGGTGCTAGGAAGCGTTTGTGAATTAAAGCCAGTACGCTAGGTGGCATTGACGAATATAAGTCATTACGCAAGGTAGCATTGATGAATGAAAGTCATTACGCTAGGTGGCATTGACGAATAAAAGTCAGTACGCTAGGCAGCAGTGTCGAATGAAAGTCAGTACGCTAGGCAGCATTCACGAATAAAAGTCGTTACGGTAGGTAGCAACGATGAATAAAAGTCACTACGCTAGGTAGCATAGACGAATAAAAGTCATTATGCTAGGTAGCATTGACGAATAAAAGTCGTTACGGTAGGTAGCAACGATGAATAAAAGTCATTACGCTAGGTAGCATTGACGAATGAAAGTCGTTACGCTCGAGAGCATTGGCGAGCAAAAGTCATTATGCTAGGTAGCATTGATGAATAAAAGTCATTACGCTAGGTAGCATTTGCGAGTAAAAGTCAGTACGCTAGGTAGCATTGACGAATAAAAGTCATTACACTTCGTAGCATTGATGAATAAAAGAACTAGCAACTACTCTGAGCGATGTCAATGTCACCGTATTTTTCCGTTGTTTCCTCATTTGTGAGAGATTTGGAGAGGATTGTTCATTGGTGCACAACAGAATATCGGTTTTTAACACGTTGACTACAGTACGTTTACGCAGTGGCAACGGTTGGTCTGGTTAGATTACAAGTAGCTTCGGCGTAAAAACCGAGTTTACTGCTGCAATTTATTTCTATCTTTTCTAAGAGGCGAGGAAAATTAGTTCCATAACAAAATTTTACCTTGTACCTAAAGTTCTTTTTTTGAAAATACAGTGAAATACTTGAAATGTTACCCATTTATGCCCATATGTTAATGAGCAATGGATGTATTATAGTAAACATATGTACCACGACGTAGTGAACGTGTTTTGAATCAGTCGACAAATCGTTACGAATGTTCTATTGTTTTGGTGCTTCCGAGCGTATTTTTTTAGATTGTAGGTAAGTGACAAATGATGTTTTGACTTCTCCTTAGGCCGCTTAAAGGGCAGTAATTGCTTTGCATGAATATCAATGACAAGCTTACGTTTTCATTTGTTTGGAAAATCCCTGATGTTCGAGTTGTGGAGCCTCCAGAGTAAGTAACTTGGTTATTTCCCGGGAAGTCACCCAATTAGTGTAAGCCGGATTTTCATTTGTCTTATCACCGTTGCTGACAACACGAGATCAAGTTTGTGAACTGACTCTCGTTTGTATCTGTCATGTAGGAATGCCTTCACCAATCATAGATAATGGGGAGCTGTTCGCCTGGAGGGATTAATAATGCTTCTTCCTTTTTTGTTTAATTTAGTATAAAGCTTGAAGTCACACCACTGTTCACGTGAGTGATGAACTTGTGCTCCTCACTCCCTTATACGACGTGCTTTGTTGATTTGGACGCTTAACTTCCGCATCGCTGTTGTCTGTAATCTGTTTCCCTAGGGAAGTGAAGAAAGCAGATTAGCGCTCAAGAAACTCATGGCCTTTTTTAAATTTAAAGAATAAGTGAAAAAAGGCTGAACAAAAGCGTTTTAATTCTCTAACGAAATTTGAGCTGACGATTCAAATCAAGTTTCGTTTAGTTACTGGATACTGAGTTTTTTCAAGCAACTTTTATATCAGTAAAAATCTTCAGTGAATCATAACTGAAATAGGTAGTCCATTCTGACCCAGCTTGGGGTTAACATAATATCATTCTGTCTCGTTTAGCATGTTGTTGTGCTAGCGAGAATTCTTCAGTGCAGTTACTGAGTGGTGTTCTTCAGCGAATTCTTGAATCAGAGACTGTTCTTGAGTGGTATCACTGAATGGTGTTACTTTTGATTTGAGTGGTGTCACTGCGTGGTGTTACTTTCTATTTGCGTGGTGTTGCTGAGTTGTGTTTCTTTTGATTTGAGTGGTTTTGCTGAGAAGTGTTTATTTTGATTTGAGTGGTGTTGCTGAGGGGTGTTTCTTTTGGTTGATTGATTGGTTATAAATTCCCTTTAGCCTCCCTTTGCCACAACAAAGATATTCAAAGAGAGGAAGGATGATGGCACCATTTAGTAAGGAGTTAAGAAAACGTGAAATCTCTGCACAAAGGGTGTCCCCTCAAGGGATCCCGTGCACAGAGAAACAGTAAGATAAGAAGGAAGGTTATGAAATAGGATAAAAGTAGAAGAAGAAAGAGGTGCTGAAAAATAGGACAGCAGTAAACCGAAAAAATTCTGATTATTGACTATTTCAGCACTTTGGTTTCGTGTTGTGACAGACGATTACATTTTTCTGAAAATCGCAAGTCAACTGTCAGGATATAAAGCATCTCTGTTGCAGAAGAAGTTCTCAATACATTAAGAAGAATTTTTTTGACGGTACAATAAAATTTCAGTGCTTTGTACCTAAAATCAAAGCATTTTTAATCATCCGACCAATTGACACGCTTGACTTCTGCAACGTACCTAACGGTTACGCAATTATAAGTGAAATGACTGAAGTGAACTTTGTCCATCAGTCAAAATTCCTTTTTAAATCATAAAGATGACATCAGATTAGTCATAAGGATGATGCCAGGCTAAACCTAAATTTTGCTCATTTTTCTATGCATAATCACTCTTTAAAGGCTGGAATTTTTTTTCCAAAGAAATACTAATTACACTAAAATGAACATTTCAATTCAATTTAAATTTTTTTTTGAAGTAACTTTTTTATTTAATCAGTTTATATCAAGAAAATGTTATTTATAACAATCCTTGCGTACAATCAATTCGACCATGACCGTACTAACCATACAATCGTGTGTGTGATCATAATCTATTGTTAATTTCTGATTTAAATACGTTGGCTAAATATCTTTTGGATTACTGGAATCATGTCACGCATCACCCGAATGCAAAAAAAACTCAAACCAAAAAGATTGAAACAGTTGAAGTCATCATACAATTATGGTTAATTTCGGGTTAGTATTTTTTTGCATTACTAAAAGCGTGTCACGCATCACCGAATGAAAAAAACATTTCTCAAACCAAAAAGATTTGCACAGTTGTCATACGATTGTCATCCTTGAACGTCCAGGGTCTGGGTGCAGCAGCGTCCAGCCCATCGCCCACGGGCGGTCATTGCTGCTGTTCGGGGACGCGATGGCGCAGTTCGAGTGCGACCCTGGCTACGAACTTGTCGGGTCTTCGGCGCTGTCCTGCAACGGACGGCGCTGGAACACCACCGCACCCACCTGCGAAGGTGGGGGCGCTCTCTTGTGTTGGATGAGCTTCTTTGGGTGCACGTTTAGTAGGAAGGTTGGATGTTTTATTTTAGGTGCTGAGGTAGATAAACTTCATTGGTGCACGTTTAGTTGGGAGGTTAGATGTCTTGTCTTGGATGCTTCGGCAGACAAACTTCATAGGGTATACATTAAGTTGGGAGGTTGGACGTTTTATCTTAGATGCTTAGGCGTTAAGCAAGTGGGGACGAGAGTGGATTGGAATGACGTTGTGCTTTCTGGAGCGAATACATATTTGTTTTCTGGGGGTCAGGGGGATTGCAATATGTGTGTTTAATGCGATGATAAATTGGTGAGTTGGTCTTGCAACCACGCTTACAGGGAGTTCATCAGCCTACGTTTCAACTCATTCAATAATTTTATATAGTTTTACCTCTGACTTTTTCTAGCGTATGCATTTACTTCAAAAATTCCTGTGAGCTCAAGTTGACAGTATTTATGTTAGAAGAAGCGCCTAAAAACTGAGTCAATGAGAGGAAAAGTTTCGCAAAATAATTCAATTTAGATAGTTTTAAAAGTTGAACGTTCTTTTTATATATAGAACGAAGTTATTAAGCCTTCAGCATGGGCACTGTCCACAGGTTTAAAAGGATTTTCTTTGATTATTTAGGAATTTTTACGACATTGCCGGACAAATAATTATCTAAAGTAGGGCTTGAAGTTGATTTAACAGACACGCATTTTTGTGCTTATTTCAAGAAAGGGCTGCATGGCCGGATAAAAAAGGCAAATTAGATCGGGAACGTCAATGAGAAGAAATGGCTGCAAAAAGTCAGGTTAGTGCCCCTACTTGGTTCCATGCACCCAGGGCAAGCGTCAGACCACTCTAGAGAACAGTAAACTCTCATTGTTCTGGGGACCAAAAGCTGGAAATCGTATGACAGGGTTGCACGAATTGTCTTTTCTCCCAAATTTTAGTTTAGATTTTTTGCATTTCGTAGGCGCTTAGTAAAAGGATAGTAAGCCAGCTAAGGCGTTTTACAAGTAAAATTTAACTCTTAAGACCACTCAGTATATGATAATCTTTCAAGGGTGCTAGATGCCAGATGGTCTTTATGGCAAAAATGAAATTTAAATAATATTAAAACCATACGGACTTCGGCTGCTAAAAAAAACAATTTGCTATTTCAATCCCAAGATTCACGTTAAGTCAGGACTGATCTCATTTACCGTCTTTGCTCTGCAGTATATCAGATCGGAACCGCAATATCGCGGCGTAAAATAACTGAATCTCAAGTTTCGGTCAACAAGGAACCTATAGAAACTCATCTGAAAGTCGACGATTCCTTCTTTCGGAATTGTGCGGTTTATGGAGCGTGGTTTGAGAGCGCACGAGCGTATAAACATCATGAGGCTGCGTAAGAGCACTTCGAATTTTGGGGAATTACCTTTCTTTTCATTTCCTAAAGCGCTTCGTTGAACAACACATCTAATAATCTATTCAACAGGAGTAAAATTACTCCAGCCTCGCGTTTCCTTGCAAGGTTTTATATCTATGCCATGGCGGGCGAGCTTTCCGACAGATGTTGTTGTTGCCGTCCTCCTTTGAAGCAAAGCATGCGTTCAGGCTTGCAAATATTTTGAATTTCAGCTGCAGGAAATATTGAATTCATTTTTTAGAAAAGAGAAATAAGGAATTTTTACTACCAGCGTTTGAAATGTATCTCCGTATTTTTCTAGGGTGAACAGCGAACTTGCCTTTCAGAAATAACAATTAGAAACTGCTGCTAATCTTTTGGGAAAATTAGCGATAATTTTTGTGTGTTTTGTACGTCGAGCTTTTGAGATAATTCATGGAAGTTGTTTCATTAGGCAGTGTCGTTAAGCTCGAGCTTAATAAGGCCTTGACAGGTGTTTTGATACTTTGGAATAAAAATGATTTTCGAAAGCAGATGAGGGTCTTTGAATATGTTATCCGTATATTCGAATCCTGAGCATAATAAATACATGAATCCTGACCATAATAAATTGTGCACAAACTAAGTTCTAATGTAAAATAAACTGTGAATATAATGAGTCGTGAAGTTAGTAAAGTGTAAACAAAATAAATCTGGAACAGAATCAATTTTGAACATAATATGATGTGAATGTTTTGAAAATAATATCTTGTGGACATGATAAATTGTAAACATAGCATTCTTTGATGTAAATACTTTATATTTTGAACATGTTATTAAGTGCCTACATAGTTTAAATTCAAAGTCTTGTGAATGACTACATACGCCGATTTTTGTCCCTGATGCAGCAAAACTGATTTAAACTCATTTTTTACAATAAGTTATCTCATATTTTACTACACTTTTACGAGAACCTGCGAACCTAATTAACTTGCACTGCGCACTGTACAACATCATGTAAATACACTCAATTAGTATCACTAAGGGGGCTAAAATAAGTGAGTATTTCAGTTACTTGGAAGGATCGCTTCAGATGTATACAGTAAAAATCAAATTGTATTTAAACTTTTTAGTGCTTTAAGAAATAACAAAAACATGTCTACGGAACTTCATACCAATATTTACATTACCCTCTGTCACTTTGTGTCGCAGTCTCAAAAGTAATTCATGATCTGCATCTTTCTCATTCCGTCGTAAAATCCATTTCATCACATACTTCATAACCTTGAATTAATTTTTTAACTTTTAGGCCCCCTTAATGACATCAATGAGCTTCTCATTTATCCTCTTTAGACATCAATGTGCGACATTCTATTTCTGCCAATGTGTTCCATTCTGACCTGATGTGTTGTGTGACATTCTCTTGCTGCCAATGTGTTCCGTTCTCACCTGATGTGTTGTGTGACATTCTCTTGCAGCCAATGTGTTCCGTTCTCACCTGATGTGTTGTGTGACATTCTCTTGCTGCCAATGTGTTCCGTTCTCACCTGATGTGTTGTGTGACATTCTCTTGCAGCCAATGTGTTCCGTTCTCACCTGATGTGTTGTGTGACATTCTCTTGCTGCCAATGTGTTCCGTTCTCACCTGATGTGTTGTGTGACATTCTCTTGCAGCCAATGTGTTCCGTTCTCAACTGATGTGTTGTGTGACATTCTCTTGCAGCCAATGTGTTCCGTTCTCAACTGATGTGTTGTGTGACATTCTCTTGCAGCCAATGTGTTCCGTTCTCACCTGATGTGTTGTGTGACATTCTCTTGCTGCCAATGTGTTCCGTTCTCACCTGATGTGTTGTGTGACATTCTCTTGCTGCCAATGTGTTCCGTTCTCACCTGATGTGTTGTGTGACATTCTCTTGCAGCCAATGTGTTCCGTTCTCAACTGATGTGTTGTGTGACATTCTCTTGCAGCCAATGTGTTCCGTTCTCACCTGATGTGTTGTGTGACATTCTCTTGCAGCCAATGTGTTCCGTTCTCACCTGATGTGTTGTGTGACATTCTCTTGCAGCCAATGTGTTCCGTTCTCACCTGATGTGTTGTGTGACATTCTCTTGCTGCCAATGTGTTCCGTTCTCACCTGATGTGTTGTGTGACATTCTCTTGCTGCCAATGTGTTCCGTTCTCAACTGATGTGTTGTGTGACATTCTCTTGCAGCCAATGTGTTCCGTTCTCACCTGATGTGTTGTGTGACATTCTCTTGCAGCCAATGTGTTCCGTTCTCACCTGATGTGTTGTGTGACATTCTCTTGCAGCCAATGTGTTCCGTTCTCAACTGATGTGTTGTGTGACATTCTCTTGCAGCCAATGTGTTCCGTTCTCAACTGATGTGTTGTGTGACATTCTCTTGCAGCCAATGTGTTCCGTTCTCACCTGATGTGTTGTGTGACATTCTCTTGCTGCCAATGTGTTCCGTTCTCACCTGACTCCCACTTTGTGACATCCTCATGTTGGCAGCTTGGCTTCTCTTCAGAGATCTGTACGAGAATATTTTCAGATAGCCCATCGTTTTCTGAGACTCACTCTCTATATTCCCCTATGCTTCCAACCTTCGCAGCACATTTTCTACACTACTGCTATTTTCTCTACAGACATACGTACGAGAATATTGTGAGATAGCCCATCGTTTCCTGAGACTCACACTTCGTAATCCCTTGCCCTCCCAAGCTCGGCAACACATTCCTTAAACTCCCGCTATTTTCTCTTCAGAGATACAAGAATAATATCAGATAGCCCATCGTTTTTTGGGAATCACTCTCTGTAATCTTTTACTCTACCAACCTCGACAGCACATTCCCAAGACTCCTGTTATCTACTCTACAGAGATCCACATTTGAATATTCCAGATAGCTCATCTTCTTCCAAGAACTACTCTAGTTAATTCCTTATACTTCCAGCCTCTGTAACCCATCTCTAGCCTCCCGCCATTTTCTCCTCAGAGATCCATGAAAATTCCTATTTTCAAATCGCCCACAGTTTTTTGAGACTCACTCTCTGTAATCCCTTACACTCCCAACCTCCGCAACACATCCCTCACACTCCCGCTATGACTTTGCCTGGCGCGCAGCTCCGGAGCACACGCTGTACGACTGCAACTTCGAGCAGCCGGGGATGTGCACCTGGTCGAGCGAAAGCACCGGAGACCTGGCGTGGCACCGCTCCCTAGGTCCCCCCATCGTGCAAGGGGTGGGCAAGAGGCCTCGCTTCGACCACACGTACGGCAACGTCAGCGGTGAGTCCAGCTCAATTGAATACAAATGAAGGCGGTCATGCTTAATCAGAAGCACGTGAGGTAAGCCAACCGCATCAGACTAGACAAACATGACCAGTGATGCCGCACAAACTCCATTATGCTTCAAAGGCGTCCTAGGAATATCGCTGGATCAAAGCGTCCTCAAAACCGATCGCTTAGCCAGCAGCCACAATTGCGTGAGTATCCATGGACGATGTTCTACATGGATGGACCGATGCGCGTATCGCTCGAGCTGCTGACTCTCTGCAATATTTAAGTTGCGAGCTTTATTTCAAGCAGCAAGGAATTTTTAGCAAGAGATGTCCTTGTAAGCTCAGCTTGCATTCAATTAAGGGGAACATGAAGTAAAATTCGTCACTACGATGAATGAAATTTTTAAATTGGTGTGAATTTTTTCCATAGTAATAGGAACTTTATCCTAAAAACAAACATAGAGTCTACTTTCTCTAAGAATAATCTTGGTAGTCTTACTAACTCGAGTTCAAATGCCATTAATCCGTAGACATTATTATTTTTTGAAAATAATAAATACGAATAAACATTAGTTCCACTCATTCCCAATTATTCATAACTTGAATCATGCATGACCTTAGTTGAATAACCTGACATATTTTAATACGCACGAACTGAAGTTCGCATTAGACGATGTCGTATATCTCGAACACCGACAGTGCGATGTTTTGAATTTCTTTCGCAGTCACAAGCGAGGTTGGGACGAAGACTGGTGAGCAAGAACAATTAAGTCCTTCCGTCCCGTCCATTCCCCTTCTCTATCTGCTCGCTCTGAGGCAAAAGTTGTAGCGTAAGAATGTTGTAGCTTGAATCGTTTAGAATCGCGACTGAAATTGAAATACAGAAACAAGATTTCTCCCAGCACCTTCGACTAGCATACGCCAATTTTGGTTCTGTGTATGGAACAAAGAGCTCAAATGCTTGGTCGGGCAAGAATGGTGAAAATTCGGCTCTACATGATTAGATACGCATCTCCCTCAGAGCGTAGCAGATAGCTTCTGAATGTGTTCACTAGAATCATATTTCGCATCACAGAAGAAGTATTAACGGGTGAGCGTCTATAGATATCTAAAAACTTTCTAACGGGCAATGACTTCATCTATCGAGCAACCTTCCCTTGATAAGAACACAATGTTAAAATTAATCCAGAAACTGGCTTCTAACTTAAATTCTTATAATTACTTGAAATATGCTACTTTAGGCTCAAAATACCATATGAGATACAAAAATGTGAAAACCACGCATCTTCGTTTACGGGCTTAAACAATGCTGTGACAGACAACCACCGGAAGCATTTAGTATTATTTTCAGAACGCGTAGGCACCCAGCTCAGTTTACTGAGGCAATATTTTGTGGTTCATAAATGAACGCTGAAACCTACGCGCAGGATTAATTTTTTACGCCTATGGAAGCCGAAGCTCAGATTTTCGCGGTCATCAGTAGCGTTTTATTTTTCTTCCGTTTCACTTCGATACTACTTCGGTATAGGTCTGAAGTATGAAGCGTTCATTGTTCTTCATTCTTTACATGACGACATAATTTCTTTCATTGCACAAAAGATGAGTGAAATGAGTTGTGTTAAGTTACTTCTTTAGAAACGATTAGCATTCAGCCCTATCGACATAGTACACTTGTGTAGTTGTCTCTCTCATTGCTTGATGTCATTTTCCGTGTAGAAGTGAATGAATTATGAAATATCACTTGTACTTATATCGCTTGCAGCCCCAGTATTTCTACGTCGTATTGGTAAATTTCATAGATAATTGCTCTTTATCCAGCGATAGCAATGTAGACAGAAGGAAACTTTTTCGCAATAATATTTTAGGAATATTCCCTTTAATATAGCGACTTTATTTTATGTAGAGGAAAGTTTTTCAAAAGTATTTTAAAAATATATTACTCATGTTACTCACGCATATCACTTCACTAGAAAATTATGAATTAGTCTACGGAGGGCTGTAGAAGCAAGAGATACATAACTTCTTTATGATCGTACATGCCGTATATTCTGAATATTCTCCCCTACACACAAACTTACTTCATCGCACGCAAAAGTACTTGAATCCTAGCTGAGATAGGCTGCTCCATTGTTCCGTTTGTGTTTGGAAGCAATCTCCACCTAGTCTGCAAGGCGCAGCGAACATCTTCATACATTCGTACCTCGCTGCTGCCTCCGTTGTCGCGGCCTGCTGCACAGCAAGGTATAGGTCGTGGCGCCTCGGCCTGTTGTTTAATTGCTGCTCATTATAAGTTGGCAGATTGAATTGACTTTCTAGTACATTTTTGGGCAGAACTTGATGCCTTCCAATGATGCCTATTGGGAAACTGTCACACCTCACGAGTCTAAAATTCATGTTACTGATTAGAAGTTTGGCCTGATCCAAAACTGTCGTCCAAGTAACATGCGTCCAACACGTTTATTCTAAGCTTATAGCATTGAAAATTACTTCCACATTCATTATAAGTGAACAATAAGTGTGAACTGATATAATTCAAGTTGTCGCTTTCGGGTAAATAATTTGAGATATAAAATAAGAAACTCTACGGATATTACTCGTATTCTTTCGAAAACTTTTATGGATGAGTAGAAGGAAAACCTGCTGCAACGAATTTTATTATCATTCATTCGTAAGCGCTTGTTTTAGTTTGGTTTTAGGAGAAAGACTTCATCTTCAAGGAAATCGCAAACTGTTCCAGTATTAATAGTGGAGATAGCGTAAACTCTTCATTGATATAAAAGTTATTTCGTGGGTGTTGCTTTTGATTCAGTAAATAATATCGGACAAATTTTGCAAACATTAGCAGATATTTCCTCCTTGAAACCTTCATAAAAATAGCCTATGACTGAAAATTTTAAGTTGTTTGATGTTTATTAAGTTGAAAAGGTTATAACCCGTAGCTATCGATTCGTCCGACTCTTTTTGCTGGATATGGTAGACAGTGCAATGTCGTACATCAATTTAGCAAAAATTAATATAGGAAAATATTTATTGCTCACTATTACAATCGCATTTGTGCGAGCTTAATAAGTTTAAGGATTTATTTCCAAATCTCTGGGTCGAGTTTGCTCCGTTTTCTACAAATGCTAGAAAAGTTAGTTTTGCTCTCGTTAAAAAATTGTGTTGCAGAACTGGATTCAGATAATACAAACGTCGAAAACACCATACCGCATGATCACTACTGTTCGAAGTGCGATGCTCTATTTGGTGCAACGGAGAAGATAAATATGCATAATAAATCCCGTTTCCATCCCATTCTATGGATATCACATGATACAACCATCAACATCATTTCGCGAAATAATAAAGGATTTTTAATCCATACTACAACAACATGGCTGTGAGGAAATATTTTACTCCGGGTTTAAACGTTCACAACAACCCGAACATGTACCTCTGCATTTCATTTTTCGGAAGCTGCGAAAGTTTTGGGAGCGCAAATTGTACTTACTTGCTAAAAATAATTTTGCAATTCATCCCACATTTCGGCATGATACGAACGTAGCGTAGCCATCGCAGCATGCTAGTATCCCACCGGTCAAGTTCGGTGATAATCACGCCTAAAACAGCGTCAACACGGCCTACGTGACACCGTGTAATTGAGCAGTTCAGAGCTGCAGCACAACAGGGATCTTCGAAAGCGCGACAACAGCGGTGCAAATGCTGCTGGCCAGGCCTTGTGACGAGTGATGGTGCTGAGTTTGTTTGCGTGGAGCGATCTGCCAAACATTGCTTTGCTTGTGACTGCAAACAACTCTGTAATGAGAGACCTCAGCCCTCGCCATCGAGCCGTGAAGGCATACTTACCATCGTGCTCTCGTGGCGTCTCCATTCATGGCCGCGAAATTATGTCTTCGACTTCCGCCAGCCCTTTGGATGCTCTAATGGATACCTTAAGACATGCAGGCTCGCTTCCAGGTGTGTTCACTGCCAGTATGCACCGTTGGTTGCCGATGGGGCGTCGTAGAATTTAGGAAGACTTGCCTATCCTCGAAAGGAAATACTAAGAGCAAATTCCTGCGTGAAATGGTCTTGTTCAGAGTCGAGTAGAACTTTCAGAGTTTGGATGATTTATGGCTCTGAATGAGTTATGTACTTTAGTTAACTCTCGATATTCCACCGCTGTTCCATCACCATTTACAAACCGATGGTATCCTTAGCGTACGCAGACCATCAATAATGACGGCATTCGATAATATTCGACAAATCACGTTAATCATTTTATTGGATTAATAATTACATAAGCCATTTCATCTGTTTACTGCATGACTGACAGTGTGTGCGGTGAGCGCATCTGGAGCACTGGTCTCAATACTTCTCAAATACAGCTCATATTCATCCTTCTTATATGAAAAATAAACAAATTTACTCATGACAAAAGACACACTTCAGAAATAATCTTCACATCAATGAGGATGTGAAAACTGGATCTCAAGCATACTCGTGTACTATTTCTGGATCTTCCTGAAAAAGATTTGGCGGTTGCAGAAAAAAAATGTAAATTTATGTAAATAGAAGACGGTTCAAATTATTATAAATATTGCTGTTTCAAAAAGGGATTGCAATGTCATCAAGTAATTTTTTACTTCTATGTTATTCCTGTTTGCCTGTATCACATAGTTCATGCATATAATTCTCACATGAGCTGGTAAGAATTGCATTGGGTTAAGGAAGTTTGTGCCAAGGTAACTCATCATAGCCAAGCTGTAGAATTTTTTATTTATTTCTTAGGGTGACGATCTGCTTCTGGGGTGGCTAAGGGGATAGTAAGTGACAGGCGAAGTGTAAGTGGCATATATTGTTTACTCCAGGATTATTTTCTCGGAACATTTCGGTGAACAATCCCTTTCTCCTCTCCTGTAAAAATTTAACTTAAAATGAACTTTTTCAATCTTGGTATAAAATAAAGCAAATCGCTGATGGAAATGCGATCTAAAAGGTTCTTCTCACTCAAGCCATGTGGCACCCAAACATCGTAGCGATTTGTAAGCCCAAGCTTTACCAGGTGCTTATGAACTGGGGCAAATTTTGATAGGTTGTCTTTCTGCCTATTCTCAGATTGGGAAATTTGCATTATTCTCAATTATTGACTTAATTTGTTCATCATATATAGAGGATGGTCTCCGTGATCGCTCTTCATCAATAAGGCTACAATCTCTAACTCGGAACCTCGCAAACCACTTCCGTAGAGTTCTTTCTGATTAAGAATCGTCACCGTAAACAGCTCATATTTTTTTGTTTACTCGCGAGGCAATTTTTCATCTATGGAAAAGGAAAACATTAAGTGTCAAAAATAATTTTTTTTTCAATTTTGCACGTAAAGGATTACAAAATTACCAGAGGTTAAAGGACCGCAAACCTTCTTCCTCGAAAAGATAACGTAAATTGTTCTCTGAACGAAGATGTTGTTAAATCCTATGTTTTGTATGCAATCACTTTCTTGAAAATAAGTCGGACGATGAACTACTAAAATAGGACACGAACTTTTCACATAACTCAACAATATGAATTATATTTAAACAAGGGAACACACACACACAACAACTGTAAACACACAACACTTGAATCCTGGTAGTGTCAGGGATCAAGTTCCGATTTTCATCAATGCTGCTACAATTCTTCAAATACAATGCATTAATATGCTTGCTGCTTAAAGCAAAAAATATTGTATAACATCTTTATGGTTGACGCTTCTGCTTCTGTAATTGAGTTAAAAAAGGCGAGCATTATTTATAATCGAAAGCGTCTGACATTTTCTAACAGAAAGGTTATTTTTATTTAAAAACCGTTGATTGTGAATAACAAGCATTAGAATGCTGTTTAATTGAAATCCGGAAACATTTTTTAGGGGAATATTTCAACAAAACCTGACTGCACAGTACAACTGAAACATTGTACAGGGTGGGCCAAATGAAGTCATCCATGTTGTTTGGCTCTAATTTTTTTAGAAATAAAAAACTCGATTCTGTTTTTTTAATATCTTTATTTGAATCTTGACAGTTATATTGTTCAAGTCGAGAAGATTATATCGGCTAAATGGGCCCCGCCACAATTGGTTGCTATTCGGGCTCGTTTTATGACATTTTTCATCACTTCGGCGAGAACTTCGGGCGACAGATTCTCGCACTCGTGTCGAATGTTGTCCTCAAGTGCTTCCAGGGTCTCGGGCTTGTTCACATACACACGGGACTTCAAAAAACCCCACAGAAAAAAGTCTGGAACGGTCAAATCGGGCGATCAAGCGGGCCAGTCCAAATCGCGAAAACGAGAAATCAGGCGACCCGGGAACGCCGCCTTCAGAATATCGGTTGTGGTTCGCGCACACAGTGCGAGAGCCACAACCGAAATTTAAATCTGTCCGATATTTACATCTGTCAACTTCACAAATGTCAAAACAGATTTCACATTGGCCGCAATCTGCACAAAAAAGGCATATTACAATGGGGTGACTTCTTTGGCCCACCTGATACTTGAAATCGACTATTTACGAGCACTCATCATAGCTTAAGTGTTAACAACTATTAGCTTTGCCCCTGGAATTAATTTAATTAGTGAAGTTTGACCATTATGTCACCGTGGTCGAGTGGTTAAGAGCGCACGCCCTTCATGGCAAGGGTCGGCAGTTCGAATCCCGGCTGTGCCACCCGGTGATTCTTCCCGTCGGGAAAAGGGAGAACTCAGCCACAATTCCCCACTCTACCCAGGTGTCGGAGATGGATACCGGCTTGATTTTGGGTAACCGTCAATGCGTCCTGATGTTAGTTATTAGGCATTTGATAAACCAAAGTACAAAATGATATGTATCAGGCTTGTTTAGAAAAAACTGCTTTTGAAACATCCTTTATTCACGTATTCACGCACGACACGTTCCCATAACTCGGTGCCGCAGCGACACACACGAGGGGCACCGTGCGTCGTGAGGCCGCAGGAGCGTCTCCTGCCGGCACGCTGGCGGGTCTCCAATTTGGGCGGGGGCATTAAAGATGCGGTCACTGCACGCTCGCAGGTTGTGCTGGTGCTGCTGGTGCTTTTGTTGCTGCTACTGGTGATGCTTTTGTTGCTACTGTTGTTGATGCTTCTGTTACTGTTGCTGCCGCTGCTGCTTCTGTTACTGCTGATGCTGCTGCATTTGCCCCTGCTACTGTTGATTTTGCTACTGTTGGCCCTATTAGCTGCTGCTTTTGTGGTTGTTTTTGATACTGCTGCTTTTGCTACAGCTGCTGATGAAACGGCTCATTTTTTACAGCTGCTCATGCAACTGCACATTATCTACACC